>CM060309.1:81540168-81557668 GCA_030674185.1 Monoplex corrugatus
CTCTCTGAGAGAGAGAGGGAGAGAGTGAATGTGTGTACAGATGTATGTGTATATATTGTGATGTGTACGTGTGCGCGCGTGCATGTGTGTGTGTACGTGTTTCCGTGTGTCACATACGCACGGATACGCACACATGCACACTCGCCATCATTATCATAAAGCCTTTATTCTCAGGTTAAGAATTCTTAAATCGAGTTACGTCCAGAAACACACAAAAATAGAATGATTAAGAACGCTTACTGAATTCACAAAACCAGACAGGCGCAAATTTTCGGCCGTTTGTCAAGCGTAGACCAAAGACAAGAAAAGAAAAGAATACACAGAATGTTGGAAAAAGCAACAAGACATCTTAATGTTTCTGTGGGCACTTTACTTTCTTGGCTTTTGTATACGCTTCACAAAGGCCAGATGGCCGAAACTTTGCGCCCTTCTTGTTTTATGGCGTCGACAAGCGTTCTCATTCTGTTTTCGTATATGTCAGGTTAACATAAAAGTTCTTCTGTCAACTACAATGTTTGAGTGTTCAATAAATCCTTTAAACCCGACTGGGCATTGAGGATAACAACAAATAAATGAAAATCCACCGGGGTTATCATATAACACGAAGCAGAAGTAACTTAGTCAAAAAAGGTCAGTTGAAATTGTCTTATGTTATGATACTCAAATGTTCAGAAGATAATTATACAATGTTAAAAAATTTGATAAAGTTTGCTGATTTCAGTTTTTTCTCTTTACAGAAATGAGGTTACGTAATGATAACTCTGATTTCACTGACAGATATTTTTGTGAAATATACGTCTGGTCTGTCATCACGACACTCACGCACGCACGCACGCACACACACACACACACAACACACACACACACACACACACACACACACACACACACACACACACACACACACACCACACACCCCAAGACATACACACAACACACGCACACACGCAGAGAAGAGAGAGAGAGAGGATCTTATTTATGCTTGCAGGTTGACATTATCCTGCACGAGTAAATAATGGGCTGAAAGAGCGTGTGAGGGAGTGAAAGACAGAGAGAAGGAGGGGGTGGGGAGAGAGAGAATATCTTTTATATCTTTTACGTAAGTATACTATTACTTGTTTAACCGTTATAAATAAGGAATATATATATATATAAAGGATCGAGTGTGGATGGGTATGGAATAAATCAGCGAGAGATTAGGAAACAAAAACGAAGGAGAAATAGGAAGGTCACAAGAACTAATGCTATCTTTTATTAATGAATGGAGACGGACACCGTTATACTGGCCTTTATAGGTGAACATTGGCACATAAATTTATGGAGATTGGAGGAAGGGAGAGAAGGAAAAGAGAGAGAGAGAGAGAGAGAGAGAGAGAGAGAGAGAGAGAGAAAGAAAGAGAGAGAGAGAGAGAATGAGTACTTTCTTAACAGAGACAAAGAACTAAACAGAGCATAGAGAAATAAAGACGATGGAGGAGGAAGTGGGGAAGAAAAAGAGGGATAAATGAAACGTTTTAAGCTGCAGCATCCTTTAACATTTATCGTTCTCTCGAGAGTCCTGAAAAGCAATTAATTTCTAGGGAGATAAGATATAAATTTAAAAAAAATTTAAAAAAAGAAGAGTAGAATCTAGCACAGTCTTTGAGATCGAAAGTCAAAGCTTCGTTTCCTTTTTGTCAAGGTTACGGTGATCTTGGATGAAATTTTATAGAACCGAGCCTCATAAACAGTGCTCGTTATTGTTGTTGTTGTTGTTGTTGTTGTTGTTGTCGTTGTCGATGTTCTCATTATTGGTGCCATCATCATTATCTCTTGCTCTCTCTCTTTCCCCCTTCTCCCATTTTCCTTCTGTCTTTCTCGTCATATTCATGCATGGCATGATGGAAACGGTATCATGTTGAAAATGAAACGGCGTCCAGTCAAAAATACAGATTCCTTATGGTTGTGGCTGAAAACCTAAACCTATGTAAGTTAACCCTCCCCCTCCCGTCAGCATGTTTCATTAATCTTTCTCTTTCCTCCTCCCCCTTCTGTTTTTCTTTTCCCTTCTGTATGTTCTGTCTAGTTCTTTGTGTGTATATTATATTAAAATACAGCATTAATCTCTCCGTGATCTCTTTTTTTCTCACAATATCTCTTTTCGGTATCAATTGGTAAGTCTCTGTCTCTGTCTGTCTGTCTGTCTGTCTGTCTGTCTGTCTTTCTCTCATTCATTTGGATATGTTTCACTGTCGCTGTTTCTGCGCACGCCACATATGCATGCTCACATTGCTCACCCACATACACCTCTATGCAAACAGACGCACGATGAAGAAAATCAATCTCAGTCGTCTTTTTGTGCTAACGTTGTAAGAAAAGAAAAGACAAAGATGCATCGTTATAAGGAATGAAAAGTCGCTGCATTTTTTTGAATTTGGAAAATGAAAGGAAAAGTAAAAAATACAGCAATCTTTTTAAGTTGGATTACTTACCGAAGATTGGCCGTTCCTTTCTACAATGAAGACAGAAAAGGAAAGAAATCAATACGACCTTTTTTTTTTAACTGAGCAATGAAAAGAAGGGTAAAAGACAAGGCGTTGTTTTTAAATTGGACAACGACAAGGGACAGGAAAGATGCGGTGTTTCCTAAAAGGAGGAGCATAAAATCAAGACCCACTAGCCATCAGTGCTGATCGATGCCGTCTTGTGCACGCCTGATTTGCATTCATGCTTTTTTCCCTGGGTCTGTACTGCTGCTGTCCCACAGGGTTGGCTCTGTTTGGGGCGTAAAGAAAGTTGGTCTTTTAACGCCACGCACACGTCTTGCCGTCTAGCCCTTGCCTGTCCCAGTGCCGATTCATTTTCTGTTGGCCGCACACTAGATAAATCCTGTTGTTCGTATCGCATGTGATGATCTTGACTCCAGACTGGACTGGTCGCAGAAATGGGTTTATTTTCTGTCCAGACTGATATCATGTTACCCTCGTTCCCCAAGTCATGGCGCGTTCCAGACTGGACCAGATTCAATTGTTTCTGTAGAGCCCCGCGACTTAGGATGTATTACCGTCAGTAAAGGGTATAACAGACAGCATCCTGTGTGTGCTGACTTAGGATGTATTACCGTCAGTAAAGGGTATAACAGACAGCATCCTGTGTGTGCTGACTTAGGATGTATTGCCGCCATTAAAGGGTATAACAAGGATGCTGTGCTGACTTAGGATGTATTACCGTCAGTAAAGGGTATAACAGACAGCATCCTGTGTGTGCTGACTTAGGATGTATTGCCGTCAATAAAGGGTATAACAGACAGCATCCTGTGTGTGCTGACTTAGGATGTATTGCCGTCAGTAAAGGGTATAACAGACAGCATGCTGTGTGTGCTGACTTAGGATATATTGCCGTCAGTAAAGGGTATAACAGACAGCATCCTGTGTGTGCTGACTTAGGATGTATTGCCGCCAGTAAAGGGTATAACAGACAGCATGCTGTGTGTGCTGACTTAGGATGTATTGCCGTCAGTAAAGGGTATAACAGACAGCATCCTGTGTGTGCTCACTTAGGATGTATTGCCGCCAGTAAAGGGTATAACAGACAGCATCCTGTGTGTGCTCACTTAGGATGTATTGCCGTCAGTAAAGGGTATGACAGACAGCATCCTGTGTGTGCTGACTTAGGATGTATTGCCGCCAGTAAAGGGTATAACAGACAGCATCCTGTGTGTGCTGACTTAGGATGTATTGCCGCCAGTAAAGGGTATAACAGACAGCATGCTGTGTGTGCTGACTTAGGATGTATTGCCGCCAGTAAAGGGTATAACAGACAGCATCCTGTCTATACTGACTCTAAACAGACATTTGTTAACACCGCCGAAGTGGATGGCAGCGGTGCAAGTTTTTTTTTCCTTGGGTGACGACCTGTTTGGTGGGTTTTATTCCCACGTTGATGGATCTTTTAGTCTGACCATTGGAGATGTAATGCTGTGTTGTTTTGTACTATTCCATCGGGAAAAACCAGTCTCCACAGTGTTTACCACTAATGCTTGACCAATTTCGTCGTGCCCCCCCCCCCCCCCCCTCCATAGAGGTATGTTCAGTTACAAAGTAGATGTACAGGAGACTTGAAAGAAGGGAGAGCACTCGCCAGCTTAAAAGGCAAGATTAGAGACTTTGCCTGACGGCCATGTCCTGAAGTTAACATCGAGTTTGGTGGTCTATTCAAAAAGCCGGTTAGAGCGTTGTGAGGTAGACTGGACAGAGAAGTTGTGGAACATTAGACCTGAAAGGCGTTAAAACGCATGTACACGGTAACACGCACGCACGCACGGACGCACTCACACACACACACACACACACACACACACACACACACACACACACACACACACACACACACACACACACGAGCACGCACACAAACATACACACTCGCGCGCGCGCACACACATACACACATATTCTCTCTCTCTCTCTCTCTCTTTTCTCTCTCTCACACACACACATCAGCAAGAAAGTCTTTTTAAATAGAAAACTGGAAAAAGTAATCAGTTTCGTGGCTTTGAAATGTAACCTGTCTCTTAGATGACGTTTAAAAGTTGAGTTCTTATCCAGAACTTGAGGCCGGTTTATCTCATATGAAATGTGCAACATGCTTTGAGAGAAAAAGAATGTATATAGTTTGTTTTATACTAGCATCATCTTACATTATTCTTTTCAGTCGTTGAAAAGTTCCCCAGTAGTCAGAGTATTTTTATTGTTTCTTTTTTGTTTTTTCTTTTTATTTCTTTTTTCTTGTCATTTTTTTTCTTTTCTTTTTTTTTCTTTTTTTGCAACGAGCATGCTTTGACACGGATTGTTTGCGTCATGTAAATGGAATTATCGTCGCTATTTATTAATTAAGAAATCAGTGTCATATTCTGTCTCTTAACATTTCTGTGATCAAGTTCATGCCAATTTTGAGCGCCTTTAATATCGGTTCTGAAAGTGACGGGAAATTGCAGATGTTTTCTCAGTACTTAAAGCAATAACTGTATTCACTCGATCCTGGTGACCGATTGAGCGCTAGTGTGGTGTGTGGTCCCTGATGGACATATCCGCCGACCGCGAGTGAAACCTGATCCAAGATGCATGAAACGCGGTGGTGCGTGTGGCACCGGTGGGAGAAGTGCTGTAAGAACTTGCAGTATGGCGCGGACGGAAACCTTTCATTTTGGTTATTTAGGCAGCAGGTCACTGTACGCATGTCCCTGGGCTTTTATTGATGGAAGAGCTGACCATGTGGCAGTCACTTAGTCGTCTTATTGGAACCATCTCCAGAGAATAATTCTAGGCTCCCTTTGGGAAGTCATCACCCCTGCAGTGTCAGTTTGGAGTCTGCAGTGTCCATTTGGAGTGACCATGAAATAGTTATCTCCAGTTTGTTAACATTCTTTGACCAGCATCTAAGTGTTTATCGAAGCAATACGTTATAATTGAGCTATCCAGCTTTGAAATCAAAACGAAGTCAAGGGTCATGTTAGATTAGGCTTGGCTTAGGGATTGGGTGGGGTTGCAGTAAAAATTAGGGTTATTTAGTATTAAAACTCTACATCTAGTGTAAACCCCAGGCTATACTTCAGCCTTGAAGTAAAAGATGATATTAGTGTAAATCTTCTTTTCTGAACACATAAATGCCAAAGACTTTTCTGATGATGAATTCACTTTCTCTTATTTTTATTCTGGAAGTTTCTTTTTTGAAAAAAATGTCATCCTGTACTTTTGCCCTCCATACCAGGCTCCTTCCTATTTCAAGATCGACACCCATCATCTCCATGATTACCTTTTATCTTACATATGCAGTGTTCCATCTTCAGTGATTGATTAGGTGCGTTAGACCAGCACTCTTCTATTCCCCTGTTTCCTGAACTTCTCCTTTAGTTTCCGGCATTACCTCTACTGTGGACTTGGAGCGTTAACTCTTCAATGACTAACAAAACTGGCCACCACCAAGATAGTGCCGTGACCAGGAGAATGGCTGCCTGCCCTGTTGTAGACCGGCTGATGCAAATCTGCAACAGAACACGGTCCTCTGCTGACCTGATCAGATCAGCCGTCCGTCTGATGAAGTGCACAGGAAATGTCCGAATGGTCCTACGTCTGCTCTCATTGGCTATGTATGTTCGATAGTGGCTACTGATTATCTTAGTTCTGAATGGGCAGCACGCGTACACGCATAAAAAAAATCACGCGCGCATGCTCCACACGCGCGGGCATACACAGAGTACACGCACACACATGTATTGTAAAGCTTATGAAGGGTGAGAAAGATGTTTGCACTGTTTGTTACTAAGTAATGATCAGTTGTATTACCAGTGCTGGTCTTACCCATATAAGTCATAGACATCATAAAGATGCTGGATCTGAACATTAACTGATAGTCCAGTACTTTTCCAATGTCGCCAGTGTTATTGTTGTTAGCGCTACACGTCAGTAGGACAGTTGTGTGCACAGTGCAATGGTTTACTTGTTACACAGGCCTGTTTTTTTTTCAATGGCAAGCACATTTCTTTGTCGTGCGTTTAATGTATACTCCATAAAACCAAGGTGGGATCTCCACTGATCGTCTTTCCCACACAATTAGCACCCAGTTCACTGTTCAAGGTTTTGTAGGGGAAGGAGGAGTGAGAAGATCCTGGTCTGTCCTGAACCTAGAACTTCTTGCATCTTTCACAGACACACCACTCTGTCTGTTGAGGTCTGTAAAATATGTAATTATCAGACTGCTCTGTAAACATTGTGGCAGTGTGGTTATATCTCTTGTGTGAGAGGAAACCAGCGTGCCCTAGGTCGATCGATTAGATTCTTGAAATAACATTCGAACAAACCCATGTCCTGACTCAAACTGAAATCAGTCAAGAGTTCACAAAAGGGAATCATATTCAAAAGTTAGAATGAAAATCGAAGATGGCGTAGACAAAGTACACAGACTACCGTGGCACCTAATCAAAAAGTGGGAGAGACTCAAGACGAAAGGATTATCTTGGTCACGGTAGTTTTTTCTTACGAGAACTGAGACTGAGATCCAACCCTAACTTACAGACTTTCGTGATCACACACACTTCCAGCAATCACATCAGCAATCCAATTCGTGTACTTCATTTAGAAAGTAGAGACGCGTTTTAAAAGAGACTGCATTGCGAATCCCAACTGCTCAGCTGGTTGGACACCATGCTTGCATGCAGAAGGCCACAAGTTTGAATCCTACGTACGCTACATTGAAATAGCCTTTTCACTGGACATTTTAAAACGCTGTCGTTCAACTGCTGTCTCTTGGATTGCCATATTATCGGTGGTTATAGATCTGTCTATAATCAGAAATTAACATTGATGTAAAAACCCAATCTAAGCTACAAGGCCTACTTTGTGAAGCAAGGAAATGGTTTGGTCAAAGATGTTTGATCTATGCGATGTTTCCTACACTTAAGAAGCCCCAACTGTTATCTATCAAAAAAGATAGAACTCATCAGAAAATCGTGTTCGACAAATACCTCGTGTTTTGTGTTGCCAAAGTTGACGTAGCATTTGAAAGGTTATTGACAGGGAAGTGTCAATATGACAGAGCCTGAGTCACTGTATGGCTGACGCATTGTTCATCTAAAACCCTTCTTACAGTCCATCCGCCATGGGATCACCATTATGGTTTACTTGACGTTAATCCCCTGCCTATTTAGTCACGTCAACTTGTATGAACTCTTGTATGTATCCCTGAACTGTAGCGGGCAGTCCAAAACCAGTTTTCACTCATAAAAAAAAAAGCTTTTAATTCATGTTCCTCTCCCATCTCTCTTAGCTTCTCTCTCTATCTTCCTCCTGTACTTTCCTCTACTATCTAGTCTCCCTTCCCCTTTCCCCTCCCCATCTGTCTTTGCCTCACTCGTTCGGTTCTTTTAGTGTCTTAACAACAACGGCCACCATAAGAGGCCATCGCCAACAACACATCGCCTCATCCCCCCCTTACACAATGACCGAAGGTAATAACACCACTATCGCCACAAATCCTCCATGACCAGCCCCTCGTGCGAGACGCAGGGTGGTGTTAGGCCGAGATAATGCTTGGCTGATTACTAACCATCAATTTGGACCTTTGGACCTGCCCGCAATCAATACGCTGGTGTGAGCCCTGAGTGTTTTGAGTTCTGATGTGAGAACTTGTCCTCCGTTTGGCGGTCAGTCGAATCATTGTCCCTTTGTTGTTTTGTTGTTGTTGTTTTTTGTGATTTTTTTTTTTTGGGGGGGGGGGGGGTTGGGGGATGGGGGATGGGGGTGGTGGATGATAGACGGTAACAGATGTTCATTGTATCACAACTTATCATCACGCAGACGTCTGCTGTGTCGGTAGTGAGGTTTCTCGGATTGGGCATTTCTTCTCTGATCGATAAATTTCAGAGGAAGGTAAATCGTATTGAATGATAGTGCTAATAACTGGACATTTATGTAGCGCCTTTCATCAAGCACAAAAGAGTTTTTACAATTTACAGCTTATCTTAAAATCATATGGATGCACACATACAAACGCACACACATGGCTGCACACACACACTCACCCGCAGGGATGCACAGATGCCCACACACCACAACACGTAGACTCCCGCCACACACGCACGCACGCAAAGCGAACGAACACGAAACGAACGAACGAACGAACACAGCACATTTCAAATGACAAACTTTTCAGTTTATATCAGGTTCCAAATACGTGATCATCATCATCGTCAACGTGATCGTGATCATCATCACCGGCACTACCATCATCTAATCCCGTAATCACTGTGATCATTAGATGGACCGATAGGACGTGATAACCGACAGTTCATTTTCTCGTTTGGTTGTCAGCTAGTTGGCCATGCATGCTGAAATAGTCGATCCTTGGTATAAGCCATTCTCTCTCTCTCTCTCTCTCTCCCCCCCCCCCCCCCTTGTGTCTGTGGATCCTGGATCCTGACAAAGACCTCTGAAGGCTGGCCTTGCACAGTGTGTCGTGACATGCTTGTGTTACCAGAAGTGGTTCATGTTCATGTAGACTCACGAACTGTTCATCTTATTCCGCATGTAACTCATTGGCCCTATGCTGGAGACAGGACGACATAAGAATCTGTTTTACAGGATATGCGCGTATTGTTGTATGAATTGTTTTGATAGTACCCACCCAACTGTCGGATGTCTTCTTCTGTGAACTGGGGAAGGAAAGTAACAAGGAGACAGGCCTTTCAGATTCAAGTCAGATTCAAGTACGAGTCATCATGGTGGAGTTCCCTATACCACCGAGGATAAGATCAAAGACCCTGACCTTTTTTTTTCTTTTTTTTTTTTATAATGTTTTCAGCATAGTGTCTCTCACCTTAGTCCCTGCAATCTGGGTATCGACAGACAGACTGTAGCACTTACGGACAACTGATTACATTGGGACTAAAGGCATTCCGCCTCCAGGCTCAGTCTGGTCTTGGTGTGACAGAAAGTCTGGGTCAGATTGTGTGTTGGTGCTTTCACTTGCTTTGGAGCGCGGGGTTCTTTTATACTCTTCCAGTTGTCTCCCTGAGCTGGAGTTGCTTTCTCTGCATGCAAGGAATGCGATTTTGTTTACAAGTTCGTTTAGTGAGAAATGTTTCTCTCTTTTTAATTTCCCAATTCTCTTTTTGGTGTCTCTGCCATTTTCAGTTGTATTTTGTGGAGAGAGAGACAGAGAGAGACAGAGAGACAGAGACAGAGAGACGGACGGACGGGCAGGCGGACGGGCGGGCGGGCGTGACGGACGGACAGAGTTTTGGGGGGTTGCTTGTGCAGAGAAGTGAAGTTAATGGTTGAAGCTATAAGAGAGGAAGGATGGGGAGGAAGCTGCTTATGTGTTCTTTCTAGTTTGCAGGTTTGGTGTTTTTTGTTTGGAGAGAGGAGTGTGTTTAAGTTGGCCTTCGTTTATGGAAAATCGTGACAGTGGGGGTGGTGAGGTTGCTAAATGTGTTAAACATGTTGTTGTGGTGTTTTGAAGTAGATTTGTTTGTTTGTTTATTTGTTTGTTTGTTTTGTTGGGATATTTGAACCATTTTTTTCTCAGCCAGTTGTGAATAAATGTGACAGTGATGATGATTATGATGATGACGGTTTGCATGAGAGAGGCGTTATCGCTTTGACATTTCGAAATGGATGCACATTATGCACAGCTTGTAATGCATTCCTGAGCAGACTGAACTTAGAGACACAGATGGGTTGTCCTGTCGATCAGACTTATGAGTGCAAGATCTACATGCCAGTGTGTCCATGTGCCATTGTGTCCACCTACCTTCAGTGGAGCCAACGCTCATAACAGCCCAAACGGGACATGATGGCCCATATTGGGTCGTGATGACTCAAACTGGGCCATAGCATCACAAGTAGATTATGATGACCCAGTGTGTGTTAAACCAGATGTGAAGTTTCCTTAGGCGTCGTTCCACACTCCTCCACGCTACTGGGGCCGCTACATGGACGACACTATGACTGTACTGAAAAGATCGGTGGTAGAAGACTTCACGAACCATCTCAACAACCAACACCCTGCCATCAAGCTCACCTATGAGGTAGATGAGAACGGCAGCATCGCGATGTTGGATACTCGCATCACCCGGATCGAGACAGGCCTCGCCTTCTCCGTCTATAGAAAGCCGACCCACACGGACCAGTACTTACAATTTGACAGTCACCAGCTGCTGGAACACAAGCTTGGAGTAATCCGCACCCTCACCCACCGAGCGAAGACCATCTGCTCTATCGACACCGCTAGAGAAGAAGAGGTGCAGTACATCAAAAAAGTACTCAGTGTGTCAGGATACCAGAAGTGGGCCTGGGACATTCCGGGGGGCAAGAAAACCATACCCCACCCCTCCACTGAACGGCCAACCCCTTCGAGAGGCACGTCTCCATGCCATACGTCAGCGGCGTCACTGAGGCTCTCAGCAGGAAGATCAGGAAGTTGGGAGTCAGTGTCCACGCCAAGCCCACCAACACCATCAGAAGCCAGTTAGTCCACCCCAAAGACAAAACAGACAAATTGCACACATCAGGGGTGATATACAAGATAGCCTGCCAGGACTGTGACCATAGTTATATTGGCGAAACTGAGCGCAACTTGTACAAAAGATTAAAAGAACACAAACGTGAGTCCTCTCCAGTGGGAGAACATCTGACCCACACCCAACACCACTTTGAAAAGGACGATGTGCAAGTTCTCGACAAAGAAGCAAGATGGTTCCAGAGGGGAGTAAAGGATGCAGTTTACATCGCCGCAAGAAACCCCATCCTCAACCGTGACCGGGGCCGACACAACCTGCCATCGGTGTACTCCTCACTTATTCAGTCGCACTGTCGTGAGTTCGCTCACGGCGGTGCGCACTGAAGCCAGTTCTCAACCCAGCAGTTGCGCTGAAGAAGTCGGCTGGATCGCCGATGAAAGCTACGCAGTAAGTAGCCTTTTTGTAACTGAGAGCCAGGTTCAACAGGTAGCCATTAAGTTTCCTTTGCTTCTGGAATACGTGAGACAAATATGGAGTCCCGTCTCTCTCTTACTCCCTCCCTCCCTCCCTCAAACACACACGCATATACATATTACATAATACATCGTACATACACACATGACACACACACACACACACACACACACACACACACATACATACATACATACATACATACATATATACATACATACATACATACATACATACATACATACATACATACATATATACATATAAACACTCATGCATACACATTTCAGTATAGGTCACCATTACAAAATTTCACCCATCATGCTCCACTTGGAGTTTTTGTGGACACAATGAGACAATGACATGTGGACACAGTGTCACGTGAACGCAATGGCATGACCCCAAGTAGGTATATTTGTTTTCATCGCCTGGCATGGCTGTTCATGTGGCATTTATGACCAGTGTTGGAGGTATATGTTCTTCTGCGAACATTGCATGAGAAGGAAAATTACAGATATGTACAGATATACGTACACACGGGTATACTTAATTATCACTTTAGTTTAACAAGAAATGCCGAATCAGTGCACCTTCAATATCTAAGTATGCATAGATTTATCCCGCTGAGTGAAACAGGTAGACAGCGGTGAATGCAGTATCTGAATATACATAGAATTGTCTCACCGATAGTCGATGAAATAAACAGAAATTGACATTGTCAAGATATCATCTGATTTCTAAGATTAATACATAAGTATTTGATGTCTGTAGTCAGTATGATTGTTGGTCTTCACAAACATAAACAGACCTTCCAGTCAAAGCTATCTGACAAACAACAAGACAGTCAAAAACCCAAAAGCATCTTGAGATTGCTTTTTCAAGACAAAAGAATGACAGAACAGAGGAAGAAAAAGAAAAAAAACACAAATAGAACCACCCGGAAGAAGATCGTCAAGCTCTAAGCTTTATTTAGTTTGATTTTACAAATCATTCGTGTATAGCGCTGTGTGCCAGACTCATTTGGACTCGCTGCGCATTACAAATAATCAGACGTCGGGTAGAGCACGTAGAACTCAAGCTGTTAGGCGAGCTGACCACACTCCGCTATGCTGTTGCACAGTCTGTATACTCCATGTATGTTGTGTGTTTTCATCTTTCCGGAAGCCATCGGACAGCGACACGACTTACAGGATCTTTAACATGCATAATGTGATATTCTGCATGCGTGTACACACGAAGTAGGTTCAGATACTGGCAGGTCAGCATTAATGTTGACCTGGGGAAAGGTGGGGAAAAGCTTCACCCTTTACCCACCAGGCGGACGTATCCAGGGAGGATTGAACATAGGATCTACGCATTGGAAGTCCCACGTTTACCCACTGGACTACCGAACCCGTTGATATTACTTAATTCCATGTTAATGAGATGGCAAAACCAGTTTATTGACTGTATTTTCCACTTGCTACTAAAGAAATGTTATAAACCCGGTAACTCTCATGCCGTTAATTTTTAAGACACAAAAAAAAAGAGAAAAGAAGAAGAAGAAGAAGAAGAGCAGGGAAATCCCTCTATCGAATTCTGTCTATCACGCTGACCGAACCTCTCCACCACCTCTCTCATTCTGCCCAGAGGCCGCCTGATAGGGAGATGGCCTACACAAACAACTTGTGTTTGGCCGGCAGATGCTGACCGATTGTGATGCACTCTCTCCTCTCTCTTCTTGTAAATTAGACCTTAGTTTGCTGATGGAGATTCATGAACTTCATATGTTCTGGTGGCTGCAGGGAGATAATTTCAGAGATTTACCAGTGGGTATGCACGTGTGTAAGTGTACAAAGTCAAAGCAAAACAAAGCATTAAAAGAAGAACAGAAATTAAAGAATATTTCATCACACTTGTGAAGTTAAAATTATGAACGACCGTTTCCCTTGTATCTTGTTGAGTGTCTGTCCTCCTTAATCCCTGGTTCTGCTATATTTTTCTGTTTTGAATAGACATTTGGCCCTCAATTCGTGCAGTAGACTTATGCTTGTTACGTGGTATTCGTATGTTGTACATTGTACATTATAAGATTTTGTCTAAACGTCACATATGCAGGCTGGAAGAATATGAAGGTAAACTGAAGTATACTTGAATAAAATGATTTGTGTCCATCTACGCTTATAACGTGAAGCAGTCGCTTAGTTGTTAAATTAACAGCCCAGGACGAATTTGTTTCCCAGATGGAACAAGAATGTCACCCCACACCCCCCTTCCCTCCCGTAGGGATGCCGTGGACTCTCTCGGTATGAATAGTATCCCCATCTTCTGGAAATTTTGTGCTGGAAATTTCCTCTTTTCTGTGACTCCCTTTGTATCTGCCATGCTCCTTTGCTTTCTGTCACCTCTTTCTGGCAGTTTCTGCCTTGCTGTTGTTTCACTTGCATGTGTTGTGTAAAGCCGTAAATACCTCATATTAGGATTGATAATTGGATACATTATGTTCACGGCATTTTAGGCTCCAAACTGTGATGTGCAGAAGCAATTTTAGGTAATTTAGACCATTTTGTATACGTTTTAGCGTGCTTTTTAGCTTTTTACATTTGTATACAGTTTTTTTAGTTACCCTTTTTGGTATTAAATTATGCGGAATGGCCAACGCCAGGTGCAAATCCGTACATTTGTGCGCAAATGTGTTGATACGTTTTCTTAATTTTCTTTTCCCAGAGTTTTTGGGTCACTGAGGGGTGTTGTGTGCGTGTTTCAAAATAGATATAGCCCTGATATGGCTGCGCAGTCGGTCGGGCTTTAAACATTAATGATAGTGATGACAGCCAACCTGCCCCCTCCACACATACTTCAATTAGACCTTCACAGCATGTGTTACAGATGAGACTGTACACCTTATCTTGTTGCAGCATGCACTTTAATAATCACTTTCTTACTCGAGGACAGTAGCGTTAGGTCCTACTGGACCTGTCTCATTGCTAGTCCTTGCTGCTCTGCATAAATAACATCAGCACACCCAAAAAAAAAAAAACAAAAAAAAAAAAGGAAACATTAAGGACAAACAGAGGAGGGATGAAACACGTTAACTTCAATGCTATGATGAAAACTGCAGAATAACACAGCCATAAAAATGACTTGTAATTTGTTGTAAAATATTTATTTCTGCATCATAGTGCATGTCTGCCGGTCGGGCGATTTACAAAAGCAGACACATATGAAGCAGATATATGTAAACCCCTAGCATCAACAACAACAACAACAACAGCAACAACAGCAGCAGCAGCAAGACCAACAACAGCTACAACATATAGTAGTAGTAGTAATATTAATAGTGTATGTTCATTCTTTATCATTATAATAACAATAAACTAGCAAAAGAAGGGAAAAATACACATACAATATATAAACAAAGAAGTCAACAGCAGCAAACGACATACCAACCAACAAACGACCAGAGCAACAAATTTAAAAACCCCTTCAACGTTTGGTGAAAAAGAACCGCCCTCATTTATAAGTAAACAAAATGATATACACAGACTGGGGGAAAAAAAAGAAAAAATGGTGGCACTCCACTGTGGCGACATGTTTTCCCGGAGGAGAACAGCACGAGTTTCAAACGGTAAATTTGTTAAGAAAAGAAAGAATGCTTTTATAGTGCTGCATCTGTGCTTCTATCAGATGATTGTTATCGACACACAGCAGTGAAACTCTATTGAAAATCGATAATGTAGAAAGACACTGCACCACGGAATTGCTGTCTTTCTGTTTATGCACGAGACAGTTTAGACCCGAAATGGGCAGAAATTCCATACTGATATGGCAAAGATGTGAATCGTGAATCGGTGCCTTCACCCAGTGCGTTCCCTCCACCGCTCTTTCTCTGTGTTACCCATCTACACACACACACACACACACACACACACACACACACACACACACACACACACACACACACACACACACACACACACACACACACACACATACACACACAACACAACACAACACAACACAACACAACACAACCCGACACAACACAACACAACACAACGCAACGCAACGCAACGCAACGCAACGCAACGCAACGCAACACAACACACACCGTATACCTTTCCGTCTTCTCTCTTGTGTGCAGCACATGCATACTCATCACTCAACACAGCAAAACAGAGAGAGAGAGAGAGACAGAGACAGAGAGAGAGAGAGAGAGAGAGAGAGAGAGAGAGAGAGGGCACATACATACTACATTTAGTCATGCTCTCCCTCTTCTCTCTCTCTAACGCACGCGCATACGCAACATAACACACACACACACACAACATAACACACACACACACACACACACACACACACACACACACACACACACACATACACACACACACACACACACTACATATAGTCATGCTCTCCCCCTTCCCTCTCTCAAACTCACACACACACGCAGCATAACACACACACATACATACACACACATATATGCACACGCGCGCGCGCATATAACACACACACACACACACTCTCTCTCTCTCTCTCTCTCTCGCTCGCTCGCTCTCTCTCTCTCTTGATGCCCCCTTCCCTCCCTCCACACGCACACACAGAATTGTTTTGCCTACACATAAAAACCCTAATCCATATGGCAAAGAAGTAATTTTGTCTGCAGAACTGCATGCGAAACATAAATCAAATCAAAAAGCAAATAAGCTGAATAAACTTAAAAGGAAATATGGTCAAACAAGACGAACTTATTTGTGTTGATTTATCTTTCTCTCTCTCAGCTAAAGTAAAACAAACAGCAAACTAACAGGCAAGATAAAACATACGAAAAGAAGAAAAATGTAAGCAATCTGCTTTAAAGCGCAGAATTTTGTTTTGTTGGCACCCCTTTCTCCCTCTCTCTGCCTCTCTCTCTCTCTCTCTCGCTATGGTTCAGAAAACTATGTGCAAGAAAGGTAGAAAACTATATGTTGCTTTTGTAGACTTTAAGAAAGCCTTTGATTCGGTTCAGCATGACAAACTCTTAAAGTGTATTCAAAATCAAGGAGTAAAAGGGAAGTTTTTGGTTTCGCTAAAAGCAATGTATGAATCATTATGCTCATGTATTCGGGCAAACCGGGAATTATCTGAAATATTCGATAACTCCATAGGCGTGAGACAAGGATGTGTCTTAAGCCCTACTTTATTTTCGGTATTAATAAATCAATTAGCCAATTGTATGGATGAAAAGGGGCGACATGGCATCCAGCTGATGCCAGGTTCAATGGAAATATTCATTCTTCTTTTTGCAGATGATGTAGCCCTTCTGTCAACAACACCAAATGGTTTGCAAAACCAGTTAAGAGTCTTGCAGACATACTGTGCCAGCATGAAACTGGAAGTTAATCTTGAAAAAACTAAGGTTATGGTTTTCAGAAGAGGGGGCTTCTTAGGACGACATGAACAATGGTTTTACAAAGGGACAAAATTGGAAGTAGTTAGTAAATATTGTTATCTGGGGTTCAGTTTCACGACAATGATTTGCACCAAGGCCGGCACAGAACATTTGGTGACAAAAGGTAAAAAAGCAACTTTGCTATTAAACATGACTTTTCAAAAATATAAAGACATGACTATAGAAACTTTCTTCAAGTTGTTTGATGCAAAAATTCAACCTATTTTGTTGTATTCTTCTGAGATATGGGGACTTAACAGACTCGAGCATATAGAGAAAGTACATTTGGTATCGTGCAAAAGACTGTTGGGTGTTCCAGTCAGGACACCTAACAAGATGGTATATGGGGATTTGGGAAGATATCCTCTTTATGTCAACTCCTCAACTACCTGTCTTAGATATTGGTTTAAATTACTGGAAATGAATCCAAATAGGTTACCTTATAAGGCTTACCAAATGTTAGTGGAACTTGACAGGGCTGGGAAAGAATGCTGGGCTTCAAAAATAAGGGAAATTTTGTGTGAAACGGGATTTAATATAGTGTGGCTGCAACAAGGTGTTGGTGATGTAAAAGCCTTTTTGCGTGTATTTAAACGGAGACTTGTAGACTT
>CM060309.1:81562668-81597668 GCA_030674185.1 Monoplex corrugatus
CTCCTCTGTCGCTGTCCGCTGCTCTCTCTCTCTCTCTCTCTCTCCTCTCTCGCTCTCGCGTAGATGCTCTCTGTCTTTGTCTTTCTGTCTCTGACTCTCTCTCTCCCCTCACCCACATACACCCACACCCGCATCCATCCCCCCACCACCATACACACAAATTCATTCATTCATTCATTCATTCATTATTATTCATTCATTCGTGACTGGTTAGGTTAGCGGGCGAATGTGTGTGCCTAATAGATGGAGGGAGGGTCGATGTCAACGACGAGTGAAAGAACTGTAAATGTCTGGCTGCAGGAATCTTCTGAGATAATAACAATATGTAGAAAATAAACGAACAAATAAATGAAGCTACAGTGAATGAATAAACGACGAATAAATGCATAAATAGATAGATAAACAAATAATACAACCACAGCACAAAATTACACGAAATGTTAATATCATCTAGGTGGTGTAAGAAGACGAAAGATCCGTGCAGTGAAGAGGGTTAGGGGCCATTTCTTGACTCGGTGACTGTGGAGAGATTGCTGCACAATGGCCCGTCAACACGCTGCTTAAGAGCTATGGGAACAGATTTCATTGATCTGGATGGATGTGGAGAATAGACGAATGAACGGGAAGCAATGGAGGTGAAAATCTGGAATGGAGGAGAGAGGAGTATGGGATGAAGATATGGATTTTGGACATCATGTGGCATGACCCACTTCTGCTAGCTTGAAATTTGTGGTCACAGTTATACAATTAATCTTCTACATTGATAAATAGACAGACTCCTCGTTGTGTTTTAGGGGCAATACTCAACTAGACCGAAATATGGACAGACTTCTTTTTACGGTTCTAGCGCATTAATTTACTAGATGGAAAAATGGACCGACTTCTTGTCATAGTTCTAGGATATAAATCTTTCAGATGGAAAAGTAAACAGATTTCTTGTCACGGTTCTGGCAAAATTTACAACACTGAAAAGGAGACTTTTCTCATCAGGTTCTAACAATGAATCGACTGTTATTGTTATGTTGTTTAAAGCCCAGCCGACTTTGCAAAGCCATATCAGGGCTATAACCGTTTCAGCATATGTACGATACTTCAATTGGAAAAAAGGAAAAGAAAATACGTACACATATCAATGCATTCGCGCACATAATCTTAGGACAATCCCCTGGTGTTGACTACTCTGTCCAATTTATCATACAGGGGATTAAAAAAAATATACCTGAATACAGATTTAAACATAACTAAGGACACTAAAACATGTATAAAAACGGACCTAAGTTACCTAAAATTGCTTCCGCGTAACTCATTTCCCTAGAGCCAAAAATGCACTTAATACATGTACACAGTTGTAAATCCTAAGAGAAAGTACATAAGACTTTATCGAACACATACAGGTAAATGAACCGGTAAAGCAGAAAATGATAGGAAGAAATGACTGAAAGCAAAGGAACAAGGCAGAACCAAAGAAAGTGACAGAAAAGAGGAAATTTCTAGCAGAGAATTTCCTGAAGGTGGGGATACCATGTAAACTGAAAGAGCCCCCCGGCATCCCCACAGGGGAGATTAATCTACTCACTTTTTTGTCATGATTCTAGCACATTAATCTATTAGCTACAAAGGGGGACAGTCTTCTGGCCACGGTTTTAGCACGTTAATCTTGAAAAGGGCTGGAGCTTGTGATCACAGTTCTAGCACATCAGTCTACTAGATTGAAAATGGGATAACCGTCTCATCATAATTCTAGCAGTAGCAAAAACCTTCGGGGAGAGCTGGACAGCAGAAGGCTTTAAGAACAGAAGCATCCCTCGAGCAAGTGTTTCGGCCCTTAACCATTTGACTTCCTCTTTCTATCCACCAGCTTCCTGCAGGCAGCTGGAGGATAGGGTGAGGGAGTCAGAGGAACTTCCTGCATCTAAGAGGGCCTGACTACATCCAGATCATGACTCCTGATCACCCTTTGGCTGTCACTGTTTTTTGTTTGGTTTTTTTTGTTTTTTTTTTCCCCTTCTAATCCGCACTTCCAAATTTCCGCCTTGCACATTAATCCACTAAACTTGAAAGTGGAAATACTTCAGGTCATAGTTACAGCGCAATAGTCTTGTAGACTGAAAAGGGAACTGACTTATTTTCCGGCGACATGTATGACACTGTCAGTCTTCTCGCGCGAAAGGTCAACAAATCATGCTTTACGAGGACTTTGCCGTCTTTTCCCTTCCTCCTTCCCAACCGATATCTGCAAGTTTTTTTTTTTTACAAAATCACAAGCAAAAGGAGAAAAAAGAAGAAACGTCAGCATTATCTGCGGCGAGCTGCTGGTTGAAGTCTCCAGATCACAAGGGTGCACTGAACTGTGCTTCAAAGACACGTGCAAACAAACTAAAATACACACACACACACACACACACACACACACACACACACACACACTACACATAACACACACACACACACACCACACAACACCACACACACACCACACACACACACACAACACAAGAGAACACGTCTTTTACTAACAGAACAAGACAGGTGCAAATTGCGGCCAACTGGCCTTAGTCTCTTTGTCAAGTGTACACCAAAGACAACAAAGAACGAATACAGAAAACGGTATTGGGGAGGTGGGAGGGTGGGAGGCAGCAGCAAGACTTCACTGCTGTGTCATTGATATCCGTCATTTTCTTCTACCCAACGAAACAAGGGAAAAGTCTTGCTACTGTTTTATCTACTGCGTTTTGTGCGTTTATTCTGTGTTGTCGTTTGTGTAGGCGTGATAAAGGCCTGGGTCATTATGTCTATCGTCCATATCATCTGTGGAGGCGATTGTCCATAAAAATCACCAGTCGGCGATTTTGTCGCCATTTGTTTCCTCCCCTTCCTGTCGGTGTCTTCTGTCTGTCTGTCTGTCTGTCTGTCGTCTGTCTGTCTGTCGCTCTCTCTCTCTCTCTCTCTCTCTCTCTCTCTCTCTCTTACTGAGAAATACCGACACCCGCGGTATTGGTCTGGAAATTGGAGCAACATCATCAAAGACACGCCTGTAAGGCGGATAAAACTCGACTACAGTGGTCCCTATCTTCCCAGCGAGACCATATCGGGTTAAACTCTTGGTAGGAGTCTGTAAGAGCCTGAAAATGCTACAGCCAGTTTATAGAGATGGGGAGTCAAAAACCACGACTGTATTCCGTTGCGCCCTTCACTTTACTCTTTTGACTAGTACCAATCAAGAAGTGACAGACAGTCAATGAATTGTCTTTCAGTGAAATTGTGTGTGTGTGACCTATCCACAGCCAGCCGAGAAATCAATCTGACACACACACACACACACCACACACACACACACACACACACACACACACACACACACACACACACACACACACACACACACACACACACACACACACACACACACACACACACACACACAACACACACACACACACAACACACACACACAAAACACACACACACACACACACACACACACACACACACACACACACACACACACACACACACACACACACACACTCACACACACACTCACACGGCCACAAGAATATGTTGTAGGCAAAACGTCTATGGCGTTAGTTTCGACGAAGCAGATATTTCTTCAACCACGAACCTAAATACAAACGAAATCATTTGCTTGTTTCCTCTTTTGTATTATATTTTGATCCTCCAGTGAGGGGGTGGGAGGCGTTGAGCTTTGATTTTAAGCGAAATAGCTGCCTGGACTCAACTTGATGTTCATTGTATTTGCTAAACAAATTCCACACGCAACAGAAAGCAAAACGAACAGTAAGCCGGCTGTATGATGAACTATCGGCGCTCACTAATGGACAAATCAAGTATTGCAGATTAGCAATTAGTTTCACGTGTAGTTTTCTTGCAGTCTGTATTGGGAGGACCCAGAAACAAAAACAAAAAACAACACAAAACAAACAAAAAACAAACAAACAAACAAACAGGGCAGATCGATGTAACATGTTCGTGAGGCTATACATCCCAACCACAGTCAGTCCAGTTGTTATAGAGTGGAGAAATCTCCACATCTTTACCAGAAGATTTCGAGTGAACACATACGGCACTGTCTGACAGTGATGACTGGCTCTTGTGCAAGATAAATGAATCAGATTTTGCATTGATTGTATTGTATGGCTGTTTTGTGCAGCGGGGTTCTGTACTGTGCTGTGCTGCTCTTTATCGTCATGCTATGCAGCACCAATCTTTCATTTTGTTTGTTTTCATTCTTCCTATCTTCTTTCTGACTTTCTTTACTTTTTCTCCTTTTTTTTGTTTGTTTTTTGTTTTTTGATTTTTTGTTGTTGTTTTTTGTTTTTTTTGTTTTGTTTTGCTATGAGAGTGCTTTTGTATATCTATTGAATTTTGGGGGGTGATGTTAGCAAGGGAAAACATTTATAAATGTATTTTTTAACTGCGTTGAACACATGTTGCTATTACGACCTCAGTTCATCGACTTAAACAAACAAACAAACAAACACAACAACAACAAACAAACAAACAAAACAACAACTAAAGACCCCCCCCCCCCAAAAAAAAAAAAAAGAAAAAAAAAGAAAAGAAAAAAGAATCTAGCGCCCAGATCACCATTACAATTCAAATTGGCGATTGAAGATGGGGGTAATTTCTGTTCAGGACGGGTATCGAACCCGGATCTCATATCTTTTAATATCTTTTACTTCTTTCGTTCGCTGTGTACATGGTCTGCTCACATCTGGCAATGAATAAAGCCGAGTTCTTGCCAACAGCCTTGGAGCTTCATATCTTTCATCTTTTAAGCAGGCGTTTAACTAAGCAATCTCTCCAACAACTTCGGCTTCATCGATCTTTTAAAATCTGTAGGATGTTACAGGATGTGGTGGGGGAGGTGGGGGTGGGGGAGAAGAACAGGAAGACCTCAGATAGCCTAGCAGCATATCGTCAGTGTTGTCAGTGATCATGTGTAAGATGAAATCTCTTTTTTACGCCCCCTCCCCTTTGTGTCTGTCTGCCTCAGTGTTTCTGTCTCTGTCTCTGTGTGTGTGTCTCTCTCTCCCTCCTTCCCCCTCCCTCCCTCCCTCCTCACCCTTTCACCTCCCTCATCTTGCACTACAGTGTTCCATTGTTCACAAACAAATGTGACACGGCATCTTGCTTGTTTGTTGACAGATCAGATAGCTGCATAGACTTTTTAAGATTCCACTTTTGGGGAGGGGGGGGGGAGAGAAGAAAAATCAGGCGACGATGTGCGAGCGCATATATTAGTGTGTTGGCTGTGATTTCTTTGCAAACTCCAGATGGATTTTATCAAACCTCTAGACATAGATCGGACACAAGATATGTGAATATCTAAGTTTGAAGTGCATACTCTAATTTTTGGATGTCACTATTGAAAACAGCGACGACGACGACGACGACAACGACAACAACAACGAACAACATATAAATGACATAGGTCTGAAGAGTATATGGCAGGTCACTGAAATCTGATTGTGCAGTGTGTTTAGCCTGTTGTAGAGTATAATAAGGAAAAGCGGTGCTGAAAAAGACATGGTGCATTATGTGTACATGTACATCCAGCTTCATCTCTTCTGGTAGTCTTGGAGTGATTTGGGGATTTTGTTTGTTTGTTCGTGCATATGTGGATTATGTATGTTTTGGGTCATGCTGACCTATTGTTCAACGTGAGACTCGATAAGACGATTTTTGATTGGTTGTTTGTACTCCCATGGCTTACTAATGTTTGTGTGTTGTGGTGTGGTGTGGTGTAGTGTAGTACAGTGTAGTGTAGTGTAGTGTGCTTTGCTGTAGCGTGGTGTTCTGTTGCGTTATATTATGTTATGTTATGTTATGTTATGTATGTATGTTATGTTATGTTATGTTATGTTAATGTCATGTTGCGAGCGTACGGTACTGGTTCAAAACCAGCCGTGTTCTTAGCGCATTTCACGAGATCTGTTCTAAAGCACCTTTGTGTATTATAACAGCCTAGAAAGAGGCCTCTGTTAGTATGGCTTGACGAGTTGATTACTGCACCCTTCTGAAAGGCAGGATAGTAGGCATGGAAGAAAATTCAATGGAGAAAGGAAATGGGGAGGGAGGTAGAGCATTGACGTTCAGGAGAAGGGGGCAGGGGGATCACACACAAACATCTCTGTCTATGACGTGAGTTGTTGATGTCTGTAGGCAGAACAAAGATTGCAGGCGAGAACAAGATGATTAGTAGTCCACGTGCATTACACCGATTTCATGGCATGTTGACGAACCTGACAGGTGCCGGCAGGTACGAAGAGAGAACGACAAGATTAAAACGGACATATGTGTCACATTCATCTTCCATACTGTGGTCGGGGGTGGAGGAATAGACGGGCTGTATGATTTATCGTCTAACCGCTTTCCTGACGTAGAATATTGATTTTCTACAGAGAAAAAAAGAAGGAAAGAAAAGGACGACAGAAGCGGATTCTGTCTACAGCCACCTTTAGTTATTGTACACCTTAGTTATTGCAACTTAGTTATGCACACCTTAGTCAAATTACATAGTATCCTCGTACTATAGCATTCGTTTGACTCTGGAGAAACAATTGAAAAACGTGCTGTTTTGTCACTTCTGTTCAAGATCCTAATGAAGACCGTTTCCTGGCATTTGTTCCATGTGCACTTCTCCTCAGTCTCCCACCAATGATCCGAGATACGTTTTGAATCTATGAAGAATAATTATGTGCTTGAGTGTGGAACAGTCCTTCTTGAAATGGAACAATTTTTATCAAATGTAAGGCTTAAGATGATCAGAATGAATGCAATATGAAGACTGGTAAAGAGCAGACGACTTTTTTATTTTCACGCTGCCGGATGGAATTCAACATATCAGACCCTAAATCGACTGCTGTCTCAACTGAGTCAGTAGCAGGTGATGCTGACTTGCGCATTCAGTTCTGTTCGCGACTTTAGTATCTTCTGACAACCAAACCTTTTCTTGAAATAACACATTGTCAGAATCTGCCATGCTATCTGGAACGCTATCACACAGGCTCCAGAAATTATTAATTGTATGTGTATACAAATGCGTACACACACACACACACACACACACCACACACACACACACACACACACACACACACACACACACACACACACACACAACACGCACGCACACGCGCGAGCAAACACACACACACACCACACACACACACACACACACACACACACACACACACACACACACACACAACCACAAACGTGCTCAGAGAAATGAATAGACAGACGGTTATTTAGGTAAGTAGGTTGTGCGCGCGCGCGCGCGTGTGTGTGTTTAATTTTGCTTTTAGCTATTCTCAAAGAATCATGCGATCATTATACAACCAATCCAACCCATTGAATTCTGCTGCGTGGCCTGTCCTCAGAAGCCATAAATGCAAAGCGGTGTGTAGACAACTTCTCTGTCTTCTTGGCAAACACAGAATGGACTACGAACTTATTTGTGTTTGTTATACAGATCATGAAAACCTCTTAGAACTTTTTATAAGTTTAGATTGCCTTCATGCGTATTCTGTTTGTTCTTTCTTTCTGGCTTTCCTTTTTATGATTAAACCTCCTTGTTCAGATCTTAGTATAGATCTCTGTTTTCAGCAATATGACATTGAAACCAGGGGACGTTCATTACCCTATTGCCACACTGTCCAATTTTTCTGGTCTTATCCCATTGGAACAAGTCTTTCTGTTTTACTTTTAAAATCACACCAGCGAGAAAATAGGAAACATAGCAAAAGAGAACAATTCTTTACCAAAACAGGAAAATAAACAACAAAACAATTAAGAAAGAGCAAAAGACATAAGAATTCGATATAAAACAGAAGGTGAAATAACGAAACAGTACCGAGCAGCAGACAAATTACAAAACATTACAAAGCACATAAACAAACAAACAAACAAACAAAAGCAAAATTACAGAATTACAAAACAATACAGAGCTAGAGATAAGAAACGATACAAATGTTACGAAAGAAGACAAAACAACAGATAACAGGATACATTCGTGTGTTTGCAGTTTGCTGTATGTTGTCTGTATGTCTTTATGCTTGTCATGATATTTGTCTACCTTTTGTTTTATCTTCTTTTTGTGTTTGTTTAGGTTGGCATGTGTGTCTACATGTTACATATGGTTTTTGTTTGTTCGTTTCTGTTTTGGCTTTGTTTTGTTTTCTATTTTGTTTTATTGCGTGGTTCATTGCATTGTTTTCTGGCATCGTGATGTGCATTTGGGTGTGTACTCATGTTTGTTATTATGTGTATGTATGTGTTTGTGTTCATATGTGTTATTTCTTATTCATTATACATGTATGTATCTACCTATTTCTTTCTTTCTTTCGCGGGATAGACGATGGGCTGGGGAATGATGATAGACGATGGGCTGGGGGATGATGATAGACGATGGGCTGGGGGAGTGATGATAGCGATGGGCTGGGGATGATGATAGACGATGGGCTGGGGGAGTGATGATAGACGATGGGCTGGGGGATGATGATAGACAGGGTGATGATAGACATGGACTGGGGGGATGTCGAATGGGATGATGATAGACGATGGCTGGGGGAGTGATGATAGACGATGGCTGGGGGAGTGATGATAGACGATGGGCTGGGGAGTGATGATAGACGATGGGCTGGGGGAGTGATGATAGACGATGACTGGGGGATGAGATAGACGATGGGCTGGGGGAGTGATGATAGACGATGGGCGGGGGAGTGATGATAGACGAGGGGGGGAGTGATGATAGACGATGGGCGGGGGAAGTGATGATAGACGATGGGCTGGGGGAGTGATGATAGACGATGGGCGGAGTGATGATAGACGATGGCGTGGGAGTGATGATAGACGATGGGCGGGGGAGTGATGATAGACGATGGGCTGGGGAGTGATGATAGACGATGGGCTGGGGGAAGTGATGATAGACGATGGGCGGGGGAGTGATGATAGACGATGGGCGGGGGATGATGATAGACGATGGGCGGGGGAATGATGATAGACGATGGGCTGGGGGAGTGATGATAGACGATGGCTGGGGAGTGATGATAGACGATGGGCGGGGAGTGATGATAAGGAGGCGTTATTTTCATCATGTTGACAGACAGGGCTATGGTCGCCAACGCCATGCGGCAGGGCGGAGGGTGATGATGATGATGATGATGATGATGATGACGATGACGATGATGATGACAGACAGTGGAGGCTGTGTGTAGCATTGGTTGTGGGGGGTGGGGGGCTTTTTGTGATGAATTCTATACTACTGTCCACCATCTTCTGGATACTCATGCTCCAGCCACAACCCGTCTTTTACCTGACCGCCCCCCTACCCCCTGGCTCACTCATGAGATTGCCTGTGCAAAATGTGCCCGCCGCAGAGCAGAGCGCCGCTGGTGCAAATCCAAACTCACTTTCTTAGGCAACTTTTCCAAGCCTCTAAAACAAAAGTATCCACCCTCATTGCATCTGCAAAAACAAGCTTTTCCAAACCAAAATCCTGAATGCCTCTTCTTCAAAAGAACTCTTTACAACCATGAATCATCTCCTTGGCACACTAAAAGATTTACCTCTCCCAACAAAACACACTAATGAAGAACTCCCATCTGTATTCTCCAAGTATTTCACCACCAAAATACAAACTCTTCGTTACAAGCTCGACAGGACACCCTGTCAATCATGCCCACCTGACCCTTTCTTCTCTGGCACACCTCTTACTAGTTTTACCCCAGTCTCACAAGAAGAAATTCTCAACACAATCAGATCCATGTCGTTCAAAACCTGCGAACTGGATCCTCTTCCAGGTTCTCTCTACTCTGACTGTCTCCCTACTCTCCTCCCATTCATCACTGACATCATCAACACTTCTCTTCAAACTGGAACTGTCCCGGATTCTTTCAAGTCTGCTATCGTTCACCCTCTCCTCAAGAAATACAATTTAGACCCAAATGAACTGAAAAACTACCGGCCTATTTTTAATCTCTTTCTTGTCAAAACTCCTTGAAAAAGTTGTCCTCAACCAGCTGAACTCTCACCTGTCTGCCAACAATCTCCTCAATCCTTTCCAGTCAGCCTACCGCCAGTGCCACAGCACTGAAACTGCCCTACTACACATTCTCAACAATCTCCTCCTTGCAATCGATACTGGCAAAGTCTCTCTCCTCACACTCCTTGATCTGTCTGCAGCCTTTGATACCATTGATCATGGTATTCTCCTCTCTAGACTCCATCATACTTTCGGCATCTCTGACACTGCTCTCTCTTGGTTCACTTCATGTCTATCAAACAGAAAGCAAACTGTTCTCTTCAATGGCACTTACTCTCAACCTGCATACCTGACCTGTGGTGTTCCACAAGGATCTGTCCTTGGCCCTGTTCTTTTCACTATTTACACCTCCCCCCTGTCCACCATCATCAACTTCCACTCTATAAAACACCACTTCTATGCTGATGACACCCAACTTCAAGACAGTGACTCACCTGACAATGTACAGCGCCTCTTGACTCGCACCACTGAGTGTTACTGGGGCATTAAGAATTGGATGACACACAATACACTTCAGCTTAATGACGACAAGACAGAAGCTATCCTCATTGGCACCCGTCAGAAACTTTCTCAGCTGCCTCCTCTTTCTCTCCCATTATGTAACACATCAATCCCAATCTCTGATTCAGCTAAAAACCTTGGTGTCTACCTTGACTCTACCCTCTCCATGAACAACTTTGTTTCTCAAACTGCCAGATCTTGCTACTATCACCTCCATCGGATAAGCCTGATCAAGAAGTATCTCTTTGTCGAAACAACTGCAAAACTCGTTCTCTCCTTCATAATGTCTCGCATTGACTATTGCAGTTCACTCCTGTCTGGTCTTCCTGCCTCCACCATTCACATCCTACAGCGCATTCAAAACAATGCTGCACGCCTTGTACTCAAAAAGAAAAAAGCTGACCACATTTCTCCTCTCCTGGTACAACTTCACTGGCTCCCTGTATCAAAGCGCATACAGTACAAACTAGACACCATGTGCTACAAAAGCCTCAATAACGCAGCCCCCGATTACCTGTCAAGCCTACTTGAGATCTATGTTCCCCCACGTACCCTCCGCTCTGCCTCCGATCCTCTCACTTTTTGCTTTCTACGCACTAAGCTCAATACCTATGGTTCACGAGCCTTCTCTGTTTCTGGTCCACTCTCCTGGAACAAACTTCCTCTCTCAGTCCGTCAGCAACCTACTTTTGTCTCCTTCAAGTCCGCTCTCAAAACTCACCTTTTCTCCTCTGCATAAAATCCTGACCTCACTCAACCCCCACTGCAGCCTGTCTCCACTCGGTGTGGAATCACATTGTAATATATATTTGTATATAATATGTTCTCTATAATTTTCCATTGCTTTTCTTCTTTTTCCCCATTTATAGCCGTGTGTGTGTGTGTGTGTGTGTGTGTGTGTGTGTGTGTGTGTGTGTGTGTGTATGTGTAAGTGTGTGTGCGTGCGTGTGTCTGCATGCGTGCGTATGTGTATATTCAGCGCTTAGATTTGATTTCTATCAAGATTTTGCGCTATATAAATATTGTAATTATTGTCATTATTATTATTATGTCAGATAAGTTTACTTAGTAGAAGCCAGCTGTTTTCATTTTTATTTGTCGCTTCTTTTTCTAAAGGTAAGATTCAATGATACCATGTTTTTACAATGTGGCCAATATTGTTTCAGCAACAGACTGACACAAAAACTGGGTATAAGATACAAACCCCAGACGCTAGGCATGACATAAGGAGCTGGCCAACTCATGGGTTTATGTACAGGCTTAAGGCTTATTCCGTGATCATTCTGGATCTTCTCCATCCCGTAGTATGTTTGACATCAGTGCGCGTGGAATTCTTTCCGAGCGTGGAGATGCCATGTTGAGAAACAAACTGAAACTGGCTGATAAAGGGGTTCTGAAGCCATTAGTTCTGGTTTCCTTTCCTATCGTTTTGTTGATCATATGATTTCAATTGACTGTGTGTACTGATAATTACTAGTTCATGATGGACCAGTCCTAGCATTGTCCAATGAAATCACTGACGGATTCTGCCACATAACTGTGGCGTGATCAGGCCCGTGCCGATTGTTAACGCTGAAGCATCCATTTCTGAAAGTGATGGAAATTGCAGATGACTGTAGTACATGAAGTAGTAACCTTGCTCACTCGAGCCACCGTGGCCGAAAGAGCGCTGGTACGTGTGGTCCCTGAGGGACGTATCCACTGACCGGGGTGAGATATGTTCAAAGATGCATGAAACGCTGTAATTGATGGGGCACCAGAGGGACAAAGTGCTGTCAGGGGCGGCATGGCGAGCGGAAACCTTTCATCTTGGTTGCTTACGCAACAGGTCACTGCCCGCATGTCCCTTGGCTTTTAGTGATGGAAGAGCTGACCATGTGGCAGTTACTAAGTCACCCACAGTGGAACTGCCTCTGGAAGGTAGTTCTAGGCTACTGTCAGGGGTTGACCACCCACACGGTGCAGATTTCCAATGACGATAAAGTAAGGTGACAATCCACGCAGTGGAGACTGCCTGACCATCAGATACAATAATGCTCAGTTTCCTAGCCTTATTTGACCAACCTGATGGTCACATTCTAAGCTGCATGTTGTGCGAAGTATCCAGAGTTTTGTAGCGTAGAATGTTGTCTGAAACGTTTGAGATCCTGGTTGTTAATCATTGATATGTTAAGTATTGTGCCAGTGGAGTGGGAGGAGACATATAAAGTCGTTATCTGATATTAACCAGTTAACGACTTTATCTCTCCTCCACTTTACTTTACACCTTGGAGTTCTATTCTTGAGTGTAAATTGGCTATCAAAGGTTGCTCTTTGCTAAGCTGGGATGTCTCTGGTATATTCATTCGTCCACTTAAAACAGCACTTGCGTTGTGCTTATTCACCTCGTCAACTTAATCTGTTGGTGATGTTACCGACTTGTTACCGTTTGTTATTGTCGTCGTCCATTTGTAACCTATTGGCTTGTTGAAATTTTATAAAGAACGTCAGTCCAATACAAAAGACCTTTTGCTTGTTCTGACTAGTGTTCTGTTTCATCTAGCTTCTCGTGTTCTTTGTGTCTTATTCTTCTACTTCATTGTGAGTTTATATTTCCCAGACCCTTTCCAAATTTTTTCTTCTTTTTTTTTCTTTGACTGAAAAATCTGTTTAAAGTGATTTATTTATTGCCTATTATGCCGTTTGTGTGGGACAGCAACGAATATTCTGCTCTCCGGTCTGTTTTGGGCCATCCTCGGTAAGGAACCGCGGGTGTGTGTGTTTCAGGGCCTTGAGATCTTATACTGTTCGTTGCCAGATTTTCTTGGGTCTTCCTCTCTTACGTATTCCTTCTGATGTCCAGTGAAGGATAGTCCAGGTGATGTTATCCTGCTCTCTTCAGATGATGTGTCCAGTCTATTTCCATCAGCTTTTTGCGATGATGGTGTCCATACTGTCTTGACTACATTTGGCAAGTACTTATGGCTGGAGATGGTGTTGAGCTAGAAGGTTGATGTGATTTTTTATAATTAAGATATTTTACATGAGCAAGTGAATTAAAACAAATACTAGCTTTATGAGAATTTCGTATTTGAAAAAAATGCCTGCTTGAGTGATGAAAATTTTGTATTAAAGGTTTTCAACGGTTTAGCGTTAAAGGCCTTAAGCTACCAGTAAAGATGCTGGAAATCTTCAAAGTGTGAAAGGTTTTAGGTGTAAGAACACTGAAATGGCCCTGAGTGGGTGGATGATAAATGTGAAAAAAAAAATTAAATGAAATAAAACAAAACAAAACCAACCAACCAAACAAACAAAAACGAAAACAAACCAAAAAAAATCGTCAAGAAAGTATCCCTTGTAATTGTCTTTTTGTCAGAGATTATCCTTACCCTGGATAAGGGGATTTTACACTCGCAGTGACTAATCAGTTTTATTACGTCAACAACACCACTTCTGTTTACTCGTTCATTCATTCTCATGCTTATTTCCTGAACTTGTCCTTTGGTTTCCGACATCACCTTTTTCTATGGATGGCGAGCATTAACTCTTCACTGACTAACAAACTGGCTATTTGGAGTGTTAACTCTTCATTGACTAACAAACTGGCTACGTGGAGCGTTAATTCGTCGTTGACTAACAAACTGGCCACGACCAAGGTAGCATTGTGACCAGAAGAATGGCTGCTTGTCGTGCTGTCGGTCGGCTGATGCAAATCTCCAGCGGTACGCAGTCTGTTACTGATCTGATCAGATCAGCTGTCTGTCTGTCTGATGAATTGCACGGGAATTGTCTGAGTGGTCCCGTGTCTGGACCCTCCCTTTACGTGTGAATAGTGGACACAGATTATGTTGGTTGCAAATGGGCTGCGTGTGCGCAGGAACACGCACGCATGGATGCAGGCACACATCTCAATTCTAAATGGGCATCGCATGCACACGCACAGGCACGTATACGCAAGCAAGCAAGCGCACACACACACACACACACACACACACACACACACACACACACACACACACACACACACACACACACACACACACACACACACACACACACACACACACACACACACACACGTCTAATATCACTTATAGTGAAAAGACGTTAAATCAAGACACACACACACACACACACACACACACACACACACACACACACACACACAAAACACACACACACACACACACACACACACACACACACACACACACACACACACACACACACACACACACACACACACACACACACACACGTCTAATATCACTTATAGTGAAAAGACGTTAAATCAAGGAACGAAACGAAACGAACACACACACACACACACATGTGTCGTGGTATATGGAAAGAGTTACTGTTAGTCTGCGAGTTAGACTGATGTGTCCAGCAGTATTCAACAACGGTCAGTTTAATTACTGTGTAAGTCAGCAGATACTAAATACTTGTTGACTGGTATACTCTTTTTTTTTTTTTAAATAGAATACACCTATACTCATTTTAGAAATAGTTGTACTGTCTGTGAATGGGTACCGGCCTTGTCAGTTTCGCATAATCGTGCTTGCTTATGACAATCGATTATTATTATTAGTGGTATTTGTTAAATAGTCACATTTTGATCAGCACACAATTGTTAGAGAGGTACATTTCGTGCTTTACGTAAATGCATTCTTCTGAAACTGTGTGGGATCTCTGCCGTCTGCTAATGGAACGATGTGGAGGACCAATACCCAGGCCACCATTCAGAGTCTTGTGGAAGGAGGGAAATAATTTAATCCCAGTCCGTCTGACACCAGTGACTTGTTCTACTGCCGCTTTGTCTGTGGAAGAGTGCACTGCTCAACTCTATTATCTTAAACTGATGTTTTATCTCTAAGAACACGCCGCTGTATCTCTAGCAGATGCACCATTCACTCTTGCGTCTTTAACTGGCGCTGTAACTCAAGAACAGTGTACTACTCACCTCCAATGTCTTAAAATGGCGCTCTGTCTCTAAGGGAGTGCATCACTCACTCTTACATCTTAAACTAGAACAGGGCACTGCTCGTCTGTTGTATCTTAACCCTTTGGCTCCTACGCCCTGTCCACCTGCACCCTGCATTTTCAATTATGCTAGCAACGGAAAAAAACTTAATCCTTTGACTCCCTCACTCTATCCACCAGCTTCTAGGGTGCAGGAGTCAAAGTGTTAATCTAGAATTGGGCACCCCTTATCTTTTACATCTTAAACTAGAACAGGGCACCCCTTATCTTTTACATCTTAAACTAGAACAGGGCACCGCTTATCTTTTACATCTTAAACTAGAACAGGGCACCGCTTATCTTTTACATCTTAAACTAGAACAGGGCACCGCTTATCTTTTACATCTTAAACTAGAACAGGGCACCCCTTATCTTTTACATCTTAAACTAGAACAGGGCACCCCTTATCTTTTACATCTTAAACTAGAACAGGGCACTGCTTATCTTTTACATCTTAACTAGAACAGGGCACCGCTTATCTTTTACAACCACTTATCTTTTACATCTTAAACTTGAACAGGGCACCCTTATCTTTTACATGTTAAACTAGAACAGGGCACTGCTTATCTTTTACATGTTAAACTAGAACAGAGCACCACTTATCTTTTACATCTTAATCTAGAACAGGGCACCGCTTATCTTTTACATCTTAAACTAGAACAGGGCACCACTTATCTTTTACATCTTAAACTTGAACAGGGCACCACTTATCTCTCACATCTTAAACTAGAGCATTGCACCACTTATCACTTACATCTTAAAGTTGAACATGGCATCGCTCGTTTCTTACATCTTAAACTAGAACAGGGCACCACTTATCTTTTACATCTTAAACTAGAACAGGGCACCACTCATCTCTTACATCTTAAACTAGAACAGGGCACCACTTATCTGTTACATCTTAAACTAGAACAGGGCACCACTCATCTCTTACATCTTAAACTAGAACAGGGCACCACTCATCTCTTACATCTTAAACTAGAACAGGGCACCACTTATCTTTTACATCTTAAACTAGGACAGGGCACCGCTTATCTTTTACATCTTAAGTATTTATCTCTTACATCTTAAACTAGAACAGGGCACCACTCATCTCTTACATCTTAAACTAGAACAGGGCATCGCTCGTTTCTCACATCTTAAACTAGAACAGGGCACCACTTATCTTTTACATCTTAAACTAGAACAGGGCACCACTCATCTCTTACATCTTAAACTAGAACAGGGCACCACTCATCTCTTACATCTTAAACTAGAACAGGGCACCACTTATCTTTTACATCTTAAACTTGAACAGGGCACCGCTCATCTCTTACATCTTAAGCTAGAACAGGGCACCACTTATCTTTTACATCTTAAACTATGACAGGGCACGACTTATCTTTTACATCTTAAACTAGGACAGGGCACCACTTATCTTTTACGTCTTAAACTAGGACAGGGCACCACTTATCTTTTACATCTTAAACTAGGACAGGACACCACTTATCTTTTACATCTTAAACTAGGACAGGGCACCACTTATCTCTTACATCTTAAACTAGAACAGGGCACCACTTATCTCTTACATCTTAAACTAGAACAGGGCACCACTTATCTTTTACATCTTAAACTAGAACAGGGCACCACTTATCTTTTACATCTTAAACTAGAACAGGGCACCACTCATCTCTTACATCTTAAACTAGAACAGGGCACCACTTATCTTTTACATCTTAAACTAGAACAGGGCACCACTTATCTTTTACATCTTAAACTAGAACAGGGCACCACTTATCTTTTACATCTTAAACTAGAACAGGGCTCCACTTATCTTTTACATCTTAAACTAGAACAGGGCACCACTTATCTTTTACATCTTAAACTAGAACAGGGCACCACTTATCTTTTACATCTTAAACTAGAACAGGGCACCACTTATCTTTTACATCTTAAACTAGAACAGGGCACCACTTATCTTTTACATCTTAAACTAGAACAGGGCACCACTTATCTTTTACATCTTAAACTAGAACAGGGCACCACTTATCTTTTACATCTTAAACTAGAACAGGGCACCACTTATCTTTTACATCTTAAACTAGAGCATTGCACCACTTATCTCTGACATCTCATACTGGTGCTCTGTCTCTACTGAGCCCTATGATAACGTGTACTTTTTGAGACTGCTGTACAAATAGGGCAGATCCATGGCTATTGCCTGCAAAGAGGACAGTTCTGTGGCTGTTTGTCAGCAAATAGGACAGTTCTGTGGCCATTTGTCGGCAAATAGAGCATTATATGGCTGTTTGTCGGCAAATAGGGCATTATATGGCTGTCGGCAAATAGGGCATTATATGGCTGTCGGTAAATAGGGCATTGTATGGCAGTTTGTCGGTAAATAGGGCATTATATGGCAGTTTGTCGGTAAATAGGGCATTAAATGGCAGTTTGTCGGTAAATAGGGCATTATATGGCAGTTTGTCGGTAAATAGGGCCGTTGTATGGATGGCTATCTTGAGGGTCAGAAAACGAGCGCTGCCTATGTCAGTCAGTTAGACTGTAAGAATAACGTTGGCCCAAAGCTGGGTTGCGTTCTGACCTAAGAAATCGACCAAGAGATCGCCAAGCGAAATCATATTTAAAAGTTAGAAGCGAAAATCGAAGAAGACCCGGACAGAGTGTACACAGGCTACCATGGCACCTAATCAAAAAGCGATAGAGATTGTAGACTAGGGGATTACGGAGATCCCACTCTCACGTTACAGATAGGCGCGTATAATCGATCACATTGCCCAAACTACCACGTTAGCGATCCAATTCATAGACCTGATTTGGAAAGCGAAGACGTGTTTCAAAATACGAGTCCGATGGCAAGACTACGTTTAGAATCCTAGCTGCTCAGCTGGTTGAGTGTTGCATGCCAAAGATTACAAGTTCGAATCCAGGATGCACTGCATTAAATTCTTTTTCTGCCCATGTTATTGTCTTTGCGTTCCTTTTGGTGGCAGAGTAGTGTGAGAGATTAAAACCCTCCTTGAAGTCTCTGGGATTGTTATGAAAGGTTTGGATGTCGCCAAGTAACAATAATATAAATAAGTGAATAAATAAATGTTTATCTAGAAAAAAAAACTAGCCTGAAAAGGCTACATGTGAAACAAGCTAAAGGATTTTACAGCCTCTTGTTTTCTTGACAAAGTAAGCTTTTCGCTGTTCAGTGCTAGCTAATTGAAGCTGCTCTTACTTTTCCACTATAATTTATTGTATCTCTATCTTGCACCTAGATGTGAATGGGTACCGAGAATCGTTAGATCTATACCCTGTTGCTCCCATTCGGCTTTAAGATCATTAAACTACGTTTACATTTTTATCAAGTATAGATTCATCCATACAAGTCCTAATCTTCTTCGCCATACCTGAGAAACAAGCATTGGACGTTACCATGCTTTATGGGTAACAGTCATTGAATATTTTTGGTCTTATATACAGAAACCATTTCCCCTCAAACATTTTAACTCATGTCCTCCGCCGTGGGGGTGCCGGGGGCTTTTTCAGTATAAACAGTATCATCACTTTCTTGAAATTCTGTGCTAGATATTTCCTCTTTTCTCTCACTCTCTTTGTTTCTGCTTTGTTCCTTTGCTTTTAGTCATTTCCTCATCATTTTCTGTCTAGTCACCTATATGTGTTCTCTAAGGCCTTACATACATTCTCTTAGGATTGGTATTTGGGTATGTGTATTGACTGTATGTTTGGCTTTAAGGAAATGTGGTGTGCAGGAGCAATTTAAGGTAATTTAGGCCAATTTTTATGTATGCTGTAGTCTCCTTAGTTATCTTCATATTTGTTTTGAAATGGTTATAGCCCTGATATAGCCGTGCAATCGGCTGTGCTGTAAACGCTGAAAATATCAATTTAATGTCCAAATGAGACACACGTTTTTGTACTGTTTACGCATACTGTGAACCTTTCATGAATGTTTGCATGTTTTGTTTGGTTTGGTTGACTACAATACAATACAATACAATACAATATTTTATTTATATAGCGCAAAATCTTGATAAAATCAAATCTAAGCGCTAAAACAGACACACACGCATGCACACACACAACAACACACACACACACACACACACACACACACACACACACACACACACACACACACACACACACACACACACACACCCCACACACACATACACACACACACGCACACGGCTATAAATGGGGAGAAAGAATAAAAGCAATGGAAAATTATAGAGAGCATATTCTATACAATTATATATTACAATGTGATTCCCCTCCGAGTGTTGACTATGCATTTACACAAAACATGTTGTACATTACACTATACAATCAAATATTTCGTGTGTTTTTTTGTTTATTTTTTATCGTACCAAATAATATTAATCTGGTGTTGAACCATGATTGTCACAAGTGTTGCTGTTTTGCTTTCCTCTGGTAAAACTGTGTATCTGATTTCATCTAGAAACTGTTTGAAAACGTACAATTACAAGACACTACAGCTATCGTTGTCCAGTATTCCTACTGTTTTTAAAGTATTGTTGGCAAGTAGAAATGTGTTTTTTAAGCTGTAACTATTTTAGTTTTCTTTTCTTTTTCTTATCATTTTAAGTGGTTATCCATTCTTCTAGAGTATGTATCTTCTTTTTCGTATTTATAGATAAGTTTATTTCAAATGAATGAAACGAAAACGACTACCAGGGGCTGTATTAATAAAGAGAGTATTGCAGGTACGTATGCTCAGCTCCAAGAGAGGAGAAGCAGTCTCCCTTGCAAAGCCTAAAAACCAATAAACAGAAAGATAAAAACAAGCAAAGAAGACAAACTTTTAACTCGACAGAATAAACTGTCTGATCTGAGACAACACAAATGAAACATAAAACCTTTAATGGAGACAGTGCTCTTAAACAAACAAACAAACAAACAAACAACAAACAAACAAACAAACAAACGAAACGATTCCAATGTGGGGGTTGGGGAGCAAAAAATGTCTTAGGTGATCCTGATAGAGCGCTCCGTTAGCACTTGGGTCTTAACAGGGAAGGCTCTTATGTCCCCAAAGCAGATGAGGATCGTTTCGTTCTGTGTAAAACTCATCGTATCTATAATTGAAGGTCTGACGAGGTGTACACAGAAAGAAACGATTGTCATCGGCCTTATCCCCCCTCGTACAGGCATTGAAGGTCATAATACCACTTTCACCACAAATCCACTATCATCAGCTCCTCGTGTGAGACGTAGGGTGGTGTTAGGCATAGATAATGATCTTAAGCATGGATATTTGAGGAGGGCCTGAAAGTGAAAGTTTTCAGTCTCCCTGAAAAAAAAAATGAATTGGACGAAATTTGGGCTCAATGCCTGCACTACACACTTACAAGACACAGCGAATGAAGCATACAGAAGTATTGATACCCCTCCCAACACACACACACACACACACATGCACGCACGCACGCACGCACGCATGCACGGACACACACACACACAGTATCTAAAAATCCTCGCACATACCTGTGATCGTACACATAGGCATGCATGAATGATTACAAAGTGCTACATGATAACTGTACTTGGTTCTATAGTACATGTACTTGTGATGGTTTGTTGTGGTGTGTGTGTGTGTGTGTGTGTGTGTGTGTGTGTGTGTGTGTGTGTGTGTGTGTGTGTGTGTGTGTGGTGGAGAGAGAGAGACAGACAGACAGACAGGCAGACAGACAGAGAGAGTGTGGGTGGAGGGGACTGTGTATAGGTGGATGTACCGTTAGTGGATCAAAGTCCAGACCTATAGGAAGTAATGTTTGAGTTTAAAGAAACAAAATCCATTAACTGATGAGAAATACGAAAACGTGATATGAAAGATTTAAAGATGTTTTTGCATTTGAAAAGTTTTTGTAACTGTCTTATTTCAGTGGGATGTCAGGCTTGTGTTGAGACAAACTTAGATTTCAGATATTACAGGACCAGTGATAATTTGAAAAGGTTGAACAACATTCCATTTAAAGGTCACAAGTGTTATTGAAAATATGTCCGAATCAAAAAAAGGTTAGTGTGGCTTAACCATCGGATGTATTGTTCTTACTTTTAGTTTTTGTTTATTTAAACTGATCTCACAGGAATTTCAGCTGCAGTCGGTTTTGGAAGCCATATCACTTGACACAGTTTTGTCTTATATTTCTGGATCAGGCTTTCTGTGTCGTGTCAAACACAAACTCTGTACCCAGTCGACCGTTCAGTCGATACAAACAAAACAAACAAACAAATCAACAAACAAACAAACAAACAAAAATGAAAAAAGCCTGAAACATCTCGAGATTACTTCTCTGGGCAAAATAACATGAGCAACAACAACAATGACAGCAAAGGAAGAAAAGAGAAGAGAGAATAAACCGAAACTCCCCCTTCCCCTTCCCCGAAGAAGTTATTACCACTATCTCCAGATTGAAAAAACATCACTTCTTTTTGTCAGTATTGACAAACATCTACCTATCAACAACACTCACGCACGCACATGCACACGCACGCGCCACACATGCACACGCACAAACTCACACACACACGCGCACACACCATTATTATAATGATGATGACGACAGTGATTATGATGATGATGATGATAATAATTGTTATTGATATTTTTGTTTAAAGCCCAGCCGACTGCGTAGAGCTAGCTATATCAGGGCTATAACCATTTGAAATCATAAGCAATACTACAATAGGAAAAAGAAATGGAAAAGAAAATTTAGTACCATAACAATGCATTCGCGCGCATAATCTAAGGACATGCCCCTGGCATTGACCATTCCGTCCAATTAATCATACGGGAGATTTAAAAAGACAAATCTGAATACACATTTCAGCACAACCAAGGACACTAAAACATATGAATCCGGGCCTAAATTATCTAAAATTGCCTTTGCACATAACATTTCCCTAGAGCCCAAAATGCTTTTAATACATGTACCCAATTATCTATCTTAAGAGAAAGTACGTAAGCCTTTATCGAACATATACCGGTGAATGGACCAGCAAGGCAGAAAATGATAGGAAGAAATGACAGAAAGCAAAGGAACACGGCAGAAACAAAGAGAGTGACAGAACAGAGGTAATTTCTAGCTCAGAATATCCAGAAGGTGGGGATACTAGTTATACCGAAAGAGCCCCCGGCATTTCTACGGGAATATAATAATAATAATAATAATAATAATAAATAATAATAATGATAATAATAATAATACTAATACTAATAATAATAATGACAACAATAACAATAATAATAACAACAATAATAGTGACAATAATAATAATGATAATAATAACAGTGATATTAATTCATAATAAAAATAATAATGTAGCATAAATAATGACGGGCACGATTGTCAAGCGGGTAAACGACGGACCTCCTATCGGAAGGTCCTGGTTTCAATCCTTCCTGGGTGCCTCCCCTTGGAGAGTAAAGGATGAAGATTTTCCCGATCTCACAGGTCAACAAGTGTGCAGAACTGCCAATGCTTAAACCCCCTGCGTGTGTACACGCATACAGAACATCAAATATATACGTTAACCCTTTGACTCCCGCACTCTATCCACCACCTGCAAAAACTTAACCCTTTGACTCCCTCACCTTATCCACCAGCTTCCCGCAGATGAGTAGGGTGAGCGAATCAAGGGTTAAGTTTTTGCTTTATTATGGCTGGCAATGCAGGATGCTGGTGGACTGGGTGCGGGACTTAAAGCGTTAAAGAAACCTGTAAGTCATGTCAGTGTCCGATGACTTTTGGAAAATCATCCAGGACTCTCGCCCACCAAAGATGCAGACTTTGCAACAACGCAAGAAGTGTGGTCAGATCGCCTAACAACTCGAGTTCTCCGTTCTCCACTACAAATATGAATATGTGTAATACACAGTAAGTCTGAACGAGTTGGAGAAAAACGCTACACAAGATTGATATATAAACTTTGAATGATTTTCGTTTTCTGTACAAATAGAAAAAGCAAAAGAAGAGCAAGGAGATCACCCCATCGATTTTTTTTTCTTTGTACACCGACCGAACCAGCCACCACTCCTGGTCAGTCCAGAACTAGGGGATGGTGGACAGGGGGATGGCCTGCACAAACAACTTGTGTTTGTCCGGCAGATGCTGACTGATTCTGATGCACTCTTTCGTCTCTCTTCGTTTACATTAGGCCTTAGTGCTGATGGAGATTTATGGACTTCATATGGAAGTGTGCAGTGGTGCTTTGGGGGTTTTCTGGCACTCACCCGCTTGCGTCTATACAGGAACAAACGCAGTCACGCATAGCCTATATGTGTACGCACACACACGCGCGTGTGAGCACACACATATGTAACCCAAAACAAAAGCAATTAAAAGAAGACAGGAATTAATTTTTTTTTTTTTTCACAACTATCAGCTCTCAGATGTGAATGTCCATTTCCCTTCTCTATCGAGTCTTTACGATCCTTAATCAGGGTTCTGCCTGTTTTATTTATTGATCTTGTCTTCTCGTTGTCCGCAATACGTGACATACAGAAGATGATTCGTGATGTATAGTGTTTTGAATGTTTCGCAATGCGTACTGTAAGATTTCTCCGTGAAAATTTACACATTAAAAGAACAGACGAAGCTCTTCGAGTATGTGTGTGTGTGTGTGTGTGTGTGTGTGTGTGTGTGTGTTGTGTGTGTGTGTGTGTGTGTGTGTGTGTGTGTGTGTGTGTGTGTGTGTTTGTGTGTGTGTGTGTGTGTGTGTGTGTGTGTGTGTGTGTGTGTGTTTGTGTGTGTGTGTGTTAAATTCTGTATCATTTTTTTTTTTATTATTGAAAAGATTTGTACCATGTCTGTGCCCTTTCGCTTCTTACAGAGTCTGTGACAATTTGTCATCACGGGATGATAAAGCCTGACAGCTGGGATGATTTTCATGATGCTGCGTGACAAGGCTGTACTCCACGCTTACTTTATCCTGGCATCAACCAGGTCCGAGAGATACAGACACCTGCGGTGTTGGTCAGAAAATTCAAGCAACACCCGCAGTGACGCATGTAGGAAGTGGATGATAATCGATTGAGTTTTCTAGTCTTCCTAATGAGAGCGTAGCGTGCTCAACTCTGTGTAGGAACTGGTTGGGGCCAACAAATCTCACAATGGTTTTGATATGTCTGACTGGATTCTAACGCATATCATATCAGTCATTATTCTGCGGTGGTAAGCACTGCACAGCGATTTCCCCCCTTTTATGTAGGGATTAAACAAGGATTTCAGTCGCCTCTCCCCTCACCTCCCTTAGAACATGCAATTTTCCGGTTTTTACAAGAGGTCAGTAGATTTCACTTGATATGGTTTTACGTCCGAGTATGGTTTTCTATACTTGCATTTTAGACTTGCAAGGTTAACGGTGAGCATGGTTTTTATCTGTTGTCTTTTATCGCAACCTGGTTGTCGTTTTTGACGTGGTGTTAGCCCTGAGATGGCTCTAGTAGTCGACTGGGCTGTGTTGTCAGCTGGGTTTTTAAACATGAAGTAATGATTTTCGTAACACTGTGCACTGTGAACTTGAACTTGAAAAACATCCGAAAGTGACTCCTCCTTTAGGAATCCGTATCCATCCTCAGAAGAAGCCGCACAGTATCGTAAAACCAACAACCTTGTAAAGAAGAAAATGATTGAAGCCAAAGAACAATGGATCAACAACCAGTGTGAGAACATCGAGAAAGGCATGAAAAAAGGAAACAGCAAACATGCCTTCACCACACTGAAAAACCTTACCAAGACGCAGCAAAACAGATCGTCAGTCATCGAGGATATCTCAGGCGAGCTGCTGACAGAAAGCTCCGCTGTTCTGAACAGATGGACGCAGTACTGCCAAGAACTATACAACTACCCAATACAGCCAGATGACAGTTTGTTTCAGGGGGACTCAACACCATTGAGGGAATCCCACCGCTACCAGTGATGAGAGAAGAAGTGGAAGAAGCCATCCGCAGCCTACCAGCAGGGAAATCACCTGGTGCAGACAATATCCCAGCAGAGCTGCTCAAACATGGAGGGAATGATTTGGTCACTCGTGTAACATCGATTTGTCAGAAGATCTGGGAGACAAAACAGTGGCCCACAGAATGGACTCAATCACTCATCATCCCCCTGCCCAAAAAGGGAAATATGCGCCAATGCCAGAACTACAGAACAATAAGTCTCATTAGCCACACCAGCAAGATCATGCTCAGAGTCATATTGAATCGACTGAAGAAAGAAGCGGAAGAACACCTTGCGGAAGAACAAGCTGGATTTAGGGCGGGCAGAAGCACAGTAGAACAGATCTTCACCTGCCGGATAATGATGGAGAAACATCTGCAGCATCAGAGAGACCTGTTCCACAACTTCATAGACTTTAAAAAAGCATTCGACAGGGTGTGGCATAAGGGTTTGTGGCAGGTGCTAAGAAAGTTTGGCATAGAGGAAGGTCTCGTCCAAACCATCCAGGCGCTGTTCTCCTCAACAACCAGATAGGGGACTACTTCAAGACCACAGTTGGAGTCCGTCAAGGCTGCCTACTCTCTCCCGTGCTGTTCAATCTCTTCCTGGAGAACATCATGCGTGAAGCCCTCCATGACTTCCACTCCACTGTCTCCATCGGAGGAAGAACCATCAACAACCTGAGGTTCGCAGATGACATCGACCTGATGGGAGGCAGCAACGAAGAACTACAAGACCTGACCATGAGACTGGAAGAAAGTGCAGGTGCACACGGAATGGAAGTGAGCACAGAAAAAAGCAAAGTCCTGGTCAACAGCACAACCAACACCCATGCTGAAATCTACATGAACGGGCAACAGCTTGAAGAAGTGGACGCTTTCAAATACCTTGGCGCCACTCTCACCAAAGACGGTCGCTCTACAACAGAAATCAAGACCAGACTAGCGATCGCAACAGCAGCAATGGTAAAGCTAAACAAGATCTGGAAGAGCAGAGAGATCGGCTTTCCATCGAAGATGAAGCTGTACAAGTCCCTGGTGCTCCCCATCCTGCTGTATGGATGCGAGAGCTGGACCATGACAGCAGAGACCACCAAGAGAATCCAGACGTTTGAAACTAAATGCTTCAGGCGCTTGCTCGGGATCTCTTGGCAAGATCGGAAGACAAACGACTTTGTGTGGAGCCAAATAACAACACTCGCAGGCCCACAAGAACCCCTCCTGGCAACAGTCAAGAACAGGAAGCTGTCGTGGTTCGGGCATGTCACACGCCACAACTCACTGCCCAAAACGGTCCTCCAGGGTACACTGGGAGGCGGCAGACGAAGGGGACGACAAGCCAAATGCTGGATGGACAACATCAAAGAATGGACCAGGTTGGATGGCCCCACGCTGGTGCGACAGGCGGAGGACAGGACCGGTTGGCGACGGCTGGCTTCAAGAGTGTCTCTCATCTCTCCTCTACGCCCATCACGGGCAGGAGAATGATGATGATGATGATGATCCATCCTCATCTGGATAAGGCAGATACAAATTGAGCAGTTGTTAACGACTTCTCGAAATTTCCAGACAACCCACCATGGACCTTGAAAACAGCGAATGTTTGTTTTGATCTTGCTTCCTTCCGTAAAGGCATACCAGTTCACTGGCATGCAAGTCGTTTTATGCAGAACTATGAGAAATTTCTGTCATCCCATAGAATCTCTCTCTCTCTCTCTCTCTCTCTCTCTCTCTCTCTCTCTCTCTCTCTTTCTCATTTCTCTCTCTCTCTCTCTCTCTCTCTCTCTCTCTCTCTCTTTCTCATTTCTCTCATTTCCTCGTCCTTCTCTGAGCTGACCCAAACCCGCCTCGTAGCGTGATTGAGAGGATTGATATTCCCCATGTTCAATTTGTGGGAACGCTAACATTTTCTGTCATCCCAGTTTGCTTCACCACCCCCAGAGAAAGCAGTGATTAGCTTACTCCCGGCATAAAGAGAATCATAGACAAATCAGAGTTCAGAAAAGTACACACACGCAGAGAGAGAGGGGGGGGGGGGAGGAGAGAGAGAGAGAGAGGAGTGTGTGTGTGTGTGTGTGTGTGTGTGTGTGTGTGTGTGTGTGTGTGTGTGTGTGTGTGTGTGTGTGTGTGTGTGTGTGTTGTGTGGTGTGCAGTCACTTGTCCCAGGCATAGAAGAAACATTCTTGGGGACTCTCTGAAAGCTAGTGTCAGTTTCATGTGCAGGTGTCAACACGGATGACTTTGGTTAGTCCTGGTAGCCTAGAACGTAAGAACTGAATGGCAGCGATCTCTTTTTCTGTTGATATTCATGGAGCCAGATATAGTTGTTTCTGCTCCAGCTGTGTGCTGCTAGACACGAGATACACTCATGATGTTTGAACATTCATGGCCTCCCAACTCCTCCATTAATCTCTCCTTCATGTCCCCCTCCCTCCATTGTGAACGAAACTTGTGGGTCTTTCAAGGATTATCTGTTCATACACGGACTTTTGCCAAAATGCTAAAGGTCAGTACGTTCATTCAGGTCGGCATTACCACCCTGTGTTATCTCTCTTTGAAAGAGAAAAGTGGAGATTGTTGTTTATAAAACCAAGGCAGGCTTTTCTTTCTCTGTTCTGTTCTTTTTTCTTAACTATTCCTATGCCTGCGATGCCATGGCGTTCAGCTTGACGTGGATGTCACACCTTTTGCAGGAGCAAGGTGAAGGAGAACCTCGTAGTCTCAGCGTCAAGTAGAAAATGACGTGCGTGTTTGTCAACGGTAAGGAGGTATCGATCTCCACTCGCCGACCCGCTAGCCGTTCGATCTGTCATAAAGGTGCCGATTTGGAGTCAGGGTTGATCATTTTTGACAGGGTTGGGATGACTCGTTTATCCCTGCTCGCCCGTCTTTGTCTGTTTCCATTAAGGTTCGTGTTGTTTGATTCAAATCTGTGATATTATCTAAGGCACGATGGCACAGTTATTCTTTGCATTTTTCGTGTATGTGCACGCACGCATACACGCCAGTTTTCACATTGTGGCACGCCCATATATCACATTATCACACACCAATAAACAACACCACCACACACACACACACACATACACACACACACACACACACACACACACACTGACGCACACACACACATACATACGCGCGCGTGCGCGCACACACACACACATAGGGTTGTGTGCACTAGCATTTGTCTGTCTTGACTTGGCAGTGTTTATTTGTCATTTCAGACGCATGAGGCAAAGAAACGATCAGAGCAATACGCACATCACAGCATGCATCATTCACATCTATTCAGATGATGAACAGGAAATTACTCTTCCTTTCATTCCATAGCCGTGTGTGTGTTGGGGTCGGGTTATAGGGGAGTGGGTGTATGTGTTCGAGTGTGTGTATGCGAGTGCCTGCGTGTGTGTGTGTGTGTGTGTGTGTGTGTGTGTGTGTGTGTGTGTGTGTGGTGCGTGCGTGCGTGGTGTGTGTGTGTGTGTGTGTGTGTGTGTTGTGTGTGTGGCGTGTGTGTGTTCACGCGCGCGCTCACTATGTGATTAGGTCTGTGCATTTGTGTGTGTAGTGTGTGTGTGTGTGTGTGTGGTGTGTGTGTATGTGTGTGTGTGTGTACACGCGCGCATGAGAAGAGAGAGAGAGAGATAGAGAGAGAGAGAGAGAGAGGTTGTACATGTCTGATATCTACTGCTGTTCACAGGATTTCTTTTGGAGTGATAGGAACACGCATAAAATAAACTTTCTTAACCTTCGCTTGGTGCTCTGTTGTGTAGTTAATGTCTATATTTTGTGGAGTTCTGCTACCGTAGGTTTAGGTAGCTGACTCCGAACGTCTGGATACCTGTCTCCTCTTGCTATCACAGGCAATGAGTTCTGCACAGAACGTAACGATCGTCATTTGCTTAAGGAGCACAAAGACGTTCTTTGTAAAGGACATAAGCACTGATATAGCGTTCTATGAAGAGTCACCTCGGCAGCTCCGCAACCCCCAGCTTTATAATTGTCTCGTTTTCTTCATTATGGCTTTGTCCTTTGTTTAGTTTTGTGTTTTAGACCAGGTTATTTTGCTAAGGAAAAAGTCTTTTTGTTTCCTTTTTGGCTTTGGTCTTTATAAGGGAGACAATCGTACTGTCCGTCTCTTGTGGCTATAACAACGTGCCTGCATTTACTCAACTTGGCAGTGCGGTGCTGCAGTCACTCTCCTTTTGAAAGTTTGTTCAGGAGGGGTTTATCGAGTTTGGACAATTCCTTTTGCTCACCACCCTGATCTGCCAGCATTTATCTGGCAGAGTCCTTAAACCTCTGCAAAACCACATCCGTTGGCATGTTCTTCAAATTCGGGGGAGGGGAGGACGGCGAAATAGGAACGCTGACACGACCAGAATGATTGGAGCGTTAAGATGGGCAGCTGAAAAGCCAATTTTTATTTTGCCCTATGGAATTGATCACAAGACGTGAGCTCTTGAATCTTTACTTTTGAAAGTCGGTAAACTCGAAGTTTCCAGCAAAAGGTAAGGCACATTAATCAGTAGTGAAACATCAGTTAGTCACTCCATCAGTCAGTCAACCAATCAGCGTTATTGCAATGAGAGATAACTTCAGTGTGATGTTACTGTAATCTGATGTTGCTGGTTTCCAGGTGACATGTCTGTCTTAGGCTGTAGATTTTTTGACTGTGTTGTTTCAGTTTCTGTTTGTCTTGATAGTCGCTTGTAGTCAAGTCAGTAATGGTCAGACGCAATGTTATCTTTAACGTATCAGTTCCAAGCGTTTAGCAATATATTTTTCCACACCATGGCATACTGATTCGTGCAGGAATTTACCCAACAATGATCTGAAATGTGTTCCACCGCTCGTATACACGTTTTGACTGTTCTGGGAAGAGTACAGATACGGACTCCAAGAAGAGGAATACATTTGGAGTTGTCTTCGAATTTGGCTTTAAATTATGGGTTGAAAATACAGTCAAGAGCTGGGATTTCCGCTCCAGAGAATATTTTAGACTGTAGTTTAAGGTTAGTTTTAGTCTACGATTGGGCAGGGTTTCCTTGCTGCTGAATGTAATCTGTGTACAAAGGTGATACAAAATACTTCAAGAGAGAGGCAGAGCCTTTGATATTGAATGGAATGAAACATTTTTACGTAGAAGGGTCTTGCAGTCATATACAGTGCAGCGATGATCCAGTTTGGTTTTGGACAGCCCGCTGTGAATATTCAAAACACCCGAGACAGTTTTGATCTTGCTTTCACCCGTAGACTCCACCAATACATTGGCATACACACCCTTTTAAAGCAGAACTCTGAAAAAGTTCCGTCATCCTACAGAGTATTCACAGATGGATCAAAGTCTGACGAAGGTGCTGCTGTTGCTTCCTTCTTGTCTGCTTCTCCTAATCGATCATCTTCAAAATACATTTCCTGTAATATTCCCGTTCTATATCGCCGAACTGAGTGCTGTGGTTTTTCTCTAAAAATGTTCTTATCCAAGCATAAAGATTTTCTTTTCGGACTCTGGTTCTGCTCTGGAGGCATGTAGTGGCCGTAACATCAGCCCCCCCCCCCCCCCCCCCAGTGCTTCTGAAATTCTTCAAACTCTGTTCCTGTTTGAAAAGAGACATTAAAACATTGTTCTTGCCTGGGGTCCTGGCCATGTTCGTATTGGAAGTATTGAAATAGCCGACTACCTAGCAAAGAAAGTCTCCGAGGAAAAGATGTCTAAATCCATTATCTTTTACTCAGATCTGAAACCCAAAATGCAAACCTATATTAAACAATTCTGGTAATTGGATTGGAACAACCAAACGGACAACAAGCTACCAAATTCGCCCCGATCTTAAACTGTTACTCCCGTCTGTTCTTGGAAACTGTAGGAAAGTGTTGCCGCACATTCTACACTCACTAATAGTGTTTAGATAATGAAGCTCCATAGTGCATATTGTGTGATAACCACGGCGCCAAATACCATCCAGACGTAATTTTCATGTGTTCGGGAAAGAGTTTTAAATGTATTTTATACTGGAAAGGCTAGTTATGTGCTTGGTTTTGAACTATTGGCTTTTCCACTTACGACTTGTTTTTAATGTGGTGTTAGCCCTAACCTTCGTGGTCGGCTGGGTTATAAATGATAGGATGCGACATGAATCGATTCCTGGGAAGAGAATGGAAGGCTTTGATTTGAGGCCATTGAAGCAAAACTGCTGCTAGACACCAGCTAATGGAAACATTTTGTTCTCTAAACGTCAGACAGCAGAAAGAACTGCAGGTTGGTTGCGTGGCCGACAATTGACAGTTGCTAATGGGCAAACCAAATTCTGCTGGCCGGTAAGTAGTTTTACAATCGATTTCTTGTCTGTATGGGAGACACAATAACGAAATGAAAAAAAAATCCGCAAGAAGCAGATCAGCGTGACCTGTTCTTGAGGGTACAAATCCCAACCACAGTCATTTCAAAAGCTCACTGAAGCATGCTTTACATAATGTTAGTAACATAAGATTTTCAAGACCATTAAATGTGGATTGGATTCAGCACACACACAACTGTCTGAGGGTGGTGAATGCCTCTAATAAATTAAATAATCCCAGGTTCAGACAGCAGGATATGATCTGTCTTTATTTCCAAGGGTAATTCGGTAAGTACCGCACGTACTTTACTGTTTTACCCACTCCTCTGTCCATAGGGGACTACAGTGTCTTACCTGAATTACTTCATATTGAAATACACTGCTTGTGCATGTTTTATACACAATATCGACAAAACATAATACAAATATTGTATCATAGCAAGTAAAATATCAGTGTGTACATGTCAATACACGCAAATAATGATGAAATATTATTTAAATATTAAATCATAAATCATTTAAAATAATATACAGAGCACAGTATACTGTGACAAGCTGTTGAGCATCAGACACCACCTTGAATGCTGGGACGTGTACAATGTGAGACATAAGCACTACACGGCGGACTTCTTAAAGAACCTCTTCAGAGACGTCCCTCCTAAGGCAAATTTCCTTTTTGACGTGGTGGTTGCCCTGATATGGCTCTAGTAGTCGGCTGGGCTATAAGCAGTATCAACTTAAACATGCAATTTTCCAGTTTTTACGAGAGATCAATAGAGTTCACCTAATGTGATTTTACGTCTGAGTATTTTTGTTTGGTTGGTTGGTTTTGTTTGTTTTTGTTTAATTGCATTTTAGACTTGCAGCGTTAACGATGAGCATGATTTTTAACTATTGTCTTTTACCTTAACCTGGTTGTTTTCGACGTGGTGTTAGCCCTGATATGGCTCTGGTAGTTGGCTGGCTGAAAGCAATATGAACTTGAACATGGGAAAAGGTCGACTGTAGTCTGGTTTGTTTATTGGCTCTACCTTTTGTGGTAGAGAGATTGGGACAGAGCTCTGCTGTAAGAGAACATTCTTACAGTGCACTTTGTTTCAGTTTCAGTTTGTCAAGGTGGCGTCTCCGCGCTCAGAATAAATTCTCTGTGTGGTGGAAATAATTGTGTAAGTTTTGGAGTGGTGATAATTTTTAATCTGTGACTTTGGTTAGTGGCATAGTTATAGCTCTGGTATGGCCCTAAGTGCTGGAAGGGCTATAGACAACGCGAATTGTTTTGAAAATTATTTGTTAATGTGGTACTGTTACCAATGTGGAATACACGTTGTTGTTTAACCTTTGACTCCTGCACCATATCTTCCAATTGCAAAAACGTAACCCTTTGACTCTCTTACCCTATCTACCAGTTTTTTGCAGGAAGGGAAGCTGGTGGATAGCGTGAGGGGGTTAAAGTGTTGAGTTTTTACTTTGCTGGGATGGTGACAATGCGGGATGCTGATGTATAGGGCGAGGGAGTCATAGGGTTTAGTCTTAGCTTATTATCTTTAAACCAAAATCGTAGCGCCCTGACCACCACTCAAACAAATGTGAGGGTGGTTAGGGTTGTTCCTGTCCTATCTGAAAATCGACTCTGATTGCTCATCAAGCGTTTACTACGCAGTTGCTCTCCCGTCTCTGGATTATTGATAATAGTCTGTGAAAGGGGAAGGAAGAGGGGGGAGATGATAGCGCGTACTTCTTTCTACGCTGTATGGGGGAGACCAGGAAGACACCAGACAGGCTTAGCAGCAGGTCATCAGTGTTGTCAGTGGTCAAGTGATGGATGAAATCCTTTCTTTCCAGCTGTGCTCCTGCCCTCCCTTGCTCTACAGCCAGTTTTCCAGTGTTTACTGACAAGTGAAACATGATCTGATACCACATCCTGCTTGTTTGTTGACAAGTCAAATTGCCATTGCTACGTGGGCATTTAAATCGTCTGGCCATGTAAGAGACGAGAGAGAGAGTGAGGACGATGGGTATTTGCACGATAGAGGAAAGGAGAGTTGGGAGAGAGAGAGAGAGTGGGGGGGGGGGGGGCGGGGGGCGGCGTGCACGCCAGCGTGAGCGCGTGGTTGATAGTACTAAAAATTTCAATAATTTCTGGGAAGATTTTTTTAAACTTCATATGGATTGGATACAAGATATGTACATGTCTACAATTTGAACCAGACTTTTAACATTGGCTCACACTGATAGAAGAAAATAAAAACCATATTGAAGAATACTTTGGCTGTTACAGAGATCTTTACGAAAGTTAATATTATGCAATGCCTTAGCCATATCGATGACTGAAGAAAAGCACTGCAGGAAAAGGCGTAATGTGGATATGTACAATTGTTTTCGCCTCTTCGGATAATCATCTGAGGGACGTGAATATTGTTTTTACGTTGGTTGGTGCTTGTACACCCATGGCTCACAACCGGTGTTGCGTTTTGTGATAACTGAAATACAATACAGTTGCCAGTTCATAAACGTCCAATTTCTCCAACGCGGTTCACCAAATCTGTCTTTAAGCTTTATTGTTTATTTATTTAGTCGCTGTGTGTGTGTGTGTGTGTGTGTGTGTGTGTGTGTGTGTGTGTGTGTGTGTGTGTGTGTGTGTGTGTGTGTGTGTGTGTGTGTGTGTGTGTGTGTGTTTCAACAGATGAGAAATGGAACTGTAAAAGGGCTTGACCATTTGATTTCTGTAATCTTCTGAAGAGTAGGATGGATGAAAATTGAATTGAGAGAGAAACGGGAGAACATTGAACTTGGTGGCACGTGGGGATGGGGTGGGAGTGGAGGGGGGGGTCATCACGCACACATAACCATCTTTTTCTGTTTCTGTTTCACATTGTTCGTTGATGCTTAATTATCGTGCAGCAAAAAGATATAATTTGAAAAACAAATTCATAAAAAAATGTTGACATGTGCTTAGATCTTGAAGGTCATTTTAATTTCTTATGTATAAAATATGTATATTCTGTTTGCTATATGGAGTTTATATGTCAACCATGTCTTTTCATATGTGTACAATTTTTTTTTTATCATTTTTCTTTGCCACATTGTGCTTGATGTCCGTTTGTTGTGAAACAAA
>CM060309.1:81600168-81655168 GCA_030674185.1 Monoplex corrugatus
TGTGTTGTGTGTGTGTGTGTGTGTGTGTGTGTGTGTGTGTGTGTGTGTGTGTGTGTGTGTGTGTGTGTGTGTGTGTGTGTGTGTGTGTGTGTCCTGTCCCATTTTTTATGCCATCTTAATGGCCACAGAAGCTGGAACAGTTTTTACAATGCGATGATGATGATGTCGATGGGGATGACAATCATGATGCCATGGGGTTCCATCTAGTATTGAGACTGCGTGACAGGGCTGTACTCTACGCTTACTATCATAATGTATCCTTGCGTCAACCAGGCCCGTGAGATACAGACATCTGCGGTACTGGTCAGAAGATTTGAGCAACACCCTCAATGACGCATCCGTGAAAGGATGAGACTCGACTGTGTGGTCCCAGTCTTCCCAATGAGCCCATAGCACGCCCAACTCTGGATAGGAGCCGGTTAGAGCCGAAAAATCCCACAATGATATATTTTTGAAGAGACTGATGGAGATTCGAACCCACAACCTTCCATCGGTAATCCGTTGCGTTAACCACTACACCACGGTGACTGGTCTCCAAGTATATTTTTTTAAAACTGCATTTTAGACTTGGAAAGTTAATGGTGAGCTTGGTTTTTAATTGTTGTCTTTTATCTTAACCTGGTTTTCATTTTTGACGTTGTGTTAGCCCTTATATGTTCAGTGTTCATTCTCAGTATACGGACCGGCCCATTTGGAGAGGTGATGGAATGGGTAATTCAGTCAGCAGAACAGCAATACCTAACAGCCATAAAGAAACTGATGTTGTCTTAAGCATCTTAAGCAAGCTTGTATGTTTTATGTGTGCGAGTTTAGGTTTTACTTTGATAAGTTCATTTAGATTATCAGTAGTATATTTCGTCATTCCAGTTAACAGATTAATTCAATCCCAATCATTCTGAGTAGACATGGTTCATGTTACGTTCTGTGTCTGATTTCAGAATGTGTTTAAACAACCTAATGTTAACCTCTAGTTTAAAATGAATGGCCCAAAGTCTGTAGAAAAGTCATAGTGTGGCAAAATGAACTGCGTGTGATGTGGTTGCCTGGAAACAGAAGGCTGGGTTGGGGCTTATTTCACCATTTTTGGTATTGTAAATGAAATTCATCTGACTTCATTAAAAGCTTTGATTTGAAAAATTGTTGCTATGCGTTTGAGGCATAGGAGGAGGTACTTAAAATGGGGCTGTAGTTAATGTTCGCTCACCTATTGACAAACTGGAGTGTTCCACATTTGCCGGATTTCACCTCTTGGTCACTGTGACATCGTCATGAGATATTTCACCAAACAGGTGTGTGCCTTTGCCATTATTGCCAAGAACCTCATCAGATGATAATTCTATTACCGTTGGCTGTATGATGGTTAACAGTCATGGTAAAGGTGCTGAGTGTATCTAAGGAACGTTCCTTGGGAACTTGTCGAATGCACTTAGATTTCAGCATGTACTCAAGGACGCAGTTCAAAGCTCGTCTTTCGTTGGATCGAGCGAGTGAAAAAGCGCCTACGTGTTTACATGCAGAACTGAAATTAGTTTAACATTAAAATTTGACAGTAGACTGGTAAAGTCATGAGATTAGTATTCAACACGTCTCGCTCATCGGCTGTTTGTCTCGTTCTCGAAGCTGTTCAAAGGAGTTATCAGACAGCTTCACTGGCTTCCTGGCAAACATAGATTTAACCCTTTGACTCTCGCACCTTGTTGACCAGCATCCTGCATTATCAACCATGCTAGCAAAGCAAAAACATAACCTTTGACTTCTTGCAGGAAGCTGGTGGACAGGGTGAAGGAATCAAAGGATTAAGTTTTGACAGTTGGTTGATAGGGTGTGGGAGTCAAAGGGTTAACTTCAAACGTGCTTATTGTATACATAGGAACTTCCAAGTTTATGTTGCCTTCATGTAAGTTCTTTTTGTTTATCTATTAATGACTACCTTTGGTATAAGCTTCTTTTTTCAGCCATGGACTAGGCACTATAACCAGAGGACGTTTAATCACTCTGCTGCCAGACTTGGAAATTGTCTACCTTTTTATTCAGCAGAACAGGGTGCTCCCACTTTCATTTTAAAACCAGACCAAAAATAACAAACAACAGAAGCAACAACAACAAACTCCGTGTTCAAACAAAATTGATTTTATGTCCTAGTCTTGCGAAGATCTGAAGAAGAATTCTTTGATGACACGTTTAGAGTGTGGGTCATTAACCCTCAAACGAAGAGCGGCTTGATGGATTTAATAGATTTTATGTGAACTATCTTTTTATCCGATCTCTGCCTCCTTTCCTCCTCCTCCTCCTCTCTCTCTCTCTCTCTCTCTCTCTCTCTCTCTCTCTTCTCTCTCTCTCATTCATCTCGATGATATAGATCTTTCCCCTTTTCTTCTCTCTGTCCGTTTCTCTTTCGTTCTTCCTACTTCCTGTCGGTACTGCAGCTCCCTTTTAACCACTGTCTCTATATGTTGTACTTCTGCATGCACGCACACACGCATTTGCGCACGCTCACACACAGAGACACAGACACACACAGGCAGAGAGAGACAGACAGACAGACAGACAGACAGACACACACACACACACACACACACACACACACACACACACACACACACACACACACACACACAACACACACACACACACCACACACACACACACACACACACACACACACACACACACACACACACACACGCACAGAGGGAGGGAGGGAGGGAGGAGAGAGAGAGAGAGAGAGAGGAGAGAGAGAGAGAGAGGAAATCGAGGACGGTCAAGCCATATCTCCCTGTAGGGGTCATTGAACGTGCTTTGTACAAAACTTGCCTTTATTAATGTCGACTCATCTCAATGTATATCTCGTCGATAATTTCCTGGTCACATGGAATATATGAGTTGGATTTGATACACATCTCGAGGTAGCTGACGGGTGTACATTTTTACTGATATCACTGCATTAATTAACGATCTTATTTCAGTCTTATTCATTGCGAAAATCGACCGACAAACGGAATAATCTTGCTAACATTTAAAAACGTTTTCAATTCGTTATGACCTTGACCTTTGAGCAGTCTCACTCGCACTCATTTACAAGATAGTTAAAACCTCTTGAAACTTTTTGTAATTATCAGATAAGTATTCTGACATTCTGGAGCGTCCCAGTCATGCTGTAATCATCTTGATCAATACATATATGTATTGGCGGCTACACGCTGAAATGGATAAAACAAAACCCTCAAAGAGAAGACGCCCTGCAAGGTCTCATCTGACAGCACTGAAGAGTACAATCTTCCTTTTATCATAAACTGATCGAAGTTTGCTCTTCTGACCCGCAATTATACTTCTCCTGGCCTTGATGAAATTCATTATAAACCTGTAAAGCATCTTCCTGAAATTTTTAGGTTTTTTTTTCTTCTAGAGATCAGTAGATTTCATCTTATATGATTATACTTACGAGGAAGATTTTTAAACGCATTGTAGACTTGAAAGAATGATAGTGGGGTCGGTTGTTAACTTTTGTCTTTTTAATTTAATTTGGGCGTGTTTTTAACTGTGTTAGGTCTGTTGTGGTTCTAATAGTCGGCTGGGCTATGAATAGTATCAATTATGAACTTTTCCTGTCTTACAACTGATGATTTCCACATTGTTTTTGCCTGGGTTCCAGGTCATGTTAGTATTCAAGGCATTGAAAAGGCTGACCGCCTTGCCAAGAATGTCACAACGGAAAATATGTCTAAATCCTTCATCCCTTATCATCATCATCATCATCATCATTCATCTATCATCATCATCATCATCATCATCATCATGATGTGCCCTGCCGCATGGCGTTGGCGATCATGGCCCTCCATACGAATCTATCTCTGCCCTTAGCCACTCAGCAAGTTCGTCCAGTATTTTCTCCCTGGGTCTACCTAATGCTTTTTCCCCTTCCAGCTTTCCTGTTGTAACTAGGTGCTCTAATTTCTCTAGCCTCATAAAATGTCCTATAAATGTTGCTTGTCTTTTCCTAATCTTCTTCATTAATGTTCTTCTTGTGTCTGCCTCCTTCAAGACTGTCTCGTTTGTTTTCTTTGCTCTCCATGGAATTTTCAACATTGTTCTCAGAAACATTTCATTTGCCTCAATCTTGTTCTGATTTTGCGTGTTGACTGACACCTCACATCCGTCTAACAGTATCGGTTCTACACAACACTCAAGAACTTCTTCCTGGTGTTAATTGATAGGCATTTTTTGTTAAGAACACTTTTTATTTTCTTGACTGCTGTTTTAGCTTGGCCGATTCTGCTGGCTATTTCTGATGTGCATCTGCCGTCTAGTGAGATGACTGTTCCCACATATTTAAACTTACCAGTCTGTCTCAGTGTTGTGCCATTTGCTGTTATGTTTCATCCCTAATACAGATCTGAAACTGAAAGTACAAATTTATGTGAAAAATCTCTGATAGGAGGATTGCATCAACCAATCAAGATAACAAACTTTTCCAGATTAGCTCGACATTAAAACAGATATTTCCATCTGTTCCCTGGAACCGTAGGAAAGACACAGTGTTGTGTAGGTTACACACGGGTCAGTCATTTTGCACTCACTCATACCTTTTAAAATGAAGAAGTAAAATGGCATATACCGTGTAATGAGTCTCTCGGCATCAGACACTTATTATCGAATGCTTGGACGTGCACGATGTGAGACATACACTATACTGCGGACTCTGTGAAAACCTCTTCAGATATGTTCCTGTGGATCAGTTCAAGTTTTTGATAAGAGATCAGTAGATTTCATCTGATATGATTATGTTATGGGAAAGATATTTAAATGCATTTTAGACTTGCAAGGATAATAGTGAGCTTTGTTTTAAGCTGTTGTCTTTTTACTTAAAATTGGGAAGTGTTTTAACGTAGTGTTAGCTTTGATATGGCTGTAATAGTCAGCTGGGCTATAAGCAATATAAACCTTGTGGTAAGCGCTGGTATGGTTCTTGTAATCATGTGGGCTATAGCGATATGAACCTTGTGGTAAGCGCTGGTATGGTTCTTGTAATCATGTGGGCTATAGCGATATGAACCTTGTGGTAAACCCTAATATCGCTCTAGTAGTCAGCTGGGCTATAAGCAACATGAACTTGAATTTGATATGGCTTTAGTGGTCGGCTGGGCTACAGCAATATAAACTTGTGGTAAGCCTGGTATGGCTCTAATAGCCGGCTGGGCTACAAGCAATATAAACTTGTAAGTCCTGGCATGGCTGTCATAGCCCGGCTGGGCTATAAGCAATATGAAGCTTGTGGTAAGCCATGGTATGGCTCTAGTAGTCGGCTGGGCTATAAGCAATATGAAGCTTGTGGTAAGCCCTGGTATGGCTCTAGTAGTCGGCTGGGCTATAAGCAATATGAAGCTTGTGGTAAGCCATGGTATGGCTCTAGTAGTCGGCTGGGCTATAAGCAATATGAAGCTTGTGGTAAGCCATGGTATGGCTCTAGTAGTCGGCTGGGCTATAAGCAATATGAAGCTTGTGGTAAGCCATGGTATGGCTCTAGTAGTCGGCTGGGCTATAAGCAATATGAAGCTTGTGGTAAGCCATGGTATGGCTCTAATAGCCGGCTGGGCTACAAGCAATATAAAGCTTGTGGTAAGCCATGGTATGGCTCTAATAGCCGGCTGGGCTATAAGCAGTATAAAGCTTGTGGTAAGCCATGGTATGGCTCTAATAGCCGGCTGGGCTACAAGCAGTATAAAGCTTGTGGTAAGCCATGGTATGGCTCTAATAGCCGGCTGGGCTATAAGCAGTATAACGCTTGTGGTAAGCCATGGTATGGCTCTAGTAGTCGGCTGGGCTGTGAGCAATACGAACCTTGTGGTAATCCCTGATATGGTTCTAGGAGTCGGCTGAGCTGTAAGCGGTATGAACCTGTGGTAAGCCCTGACATGGCTGTAGTAGTCGATCAAGCTATAAGCAGTATGTCCTTGTACGTGAACCTGAGATATGTGCCATCCCTAACAACCTCCTCAGCGCACGGCTTGAACAAGAAACACGAGCTGAAGGACCGTACAAAAAAGGAAAAGGGGTAAAACTATATTGGCGACCCCGGTGCCAGTAAGCCTCTGAACGAACAACAACGATCCTCCAAGCCAAAACACCGCCAGCACCAACAACATTATTAGCCACCAGTCCAGTGTGTCGCGCCTATCTCGAGTATAAGAATCAATCATCCAAAAACGTAAAAAAACGATCGGGGTTGATGTCACTGTGACAGACAGATGGCCAAACACACGAACGGAGATTAGATGTCTCTTTGGCGAATAGGAAGGGAAAGGAAAGAAATGGGGGTTTTGACCCTTCTAATACTTTGCTATCAGCGTAATTAGAAAGAAGCCGATGCCTCTCACGCAGCCCACTGTGTGGTTTTGGTTTCAGTTCCATGTCAAATTAAGTCCACTTCCTTGCAGCTTCCTTTTCACATGCCCGAAAGAGCGTGTCTTTTTCCCGGCCTATTTTTCACGCATCCTGCCGGCTCGTTTGAAAGGAGGATAAAACTGCTTCCCTTGAAATTTGACAAGTTGTTGGAGGGAGAAAATATTTTCTTTCTGTCATTCTGTTCGTCAGAGATACCAAAAAGTTCTCTTATCTGTTACACATAGTACAGACAGACAGACAGACAGACAGTTCTCTCTTCCTATATGACAATCAGTGTATCTGTCTGTTTGTCTGTCCGTCTGCCTTTGTGTGTTTGCCCTCCCCCTCCCCCTCCTTCTCTCTCTCTCTCACACACACACGCACACACACATACAACACACACACACACACACACACACACACACACACACAACATACTCTCTCTCAGACACACTCAGACACACACACACACTCAGACAGACAGACAGACAGACATAAACACACAGACTCACACACACACACACACACACACACACACACACACACACACGCACACACACGCACACACAAACACACACACACACACACTCACAGAGTCACTCACTCACTCACAAACACACACACACACACACACACACTCACAGTCACAGTCACTCACTCACTCACTCTACTTTCATCTCTATATGTGTATGCGTGTGCGTTTGCCGGTGTGTGTGTGTGTGTGTGTGTGTGTGTGTGTGTGTGTGTGTGTGTGTGTGTGTGTGTCTGTATGTCTGTGTGTGTGGGGGGGGGGCATGCGTGTGTGCGTTGGTATATATGTGTGTTGGAATGAATATTTCTGGCTGTGTGTACATTTGCTATTGTGATCTTAAGCAATCGCCGTGCCCTGACCGACATCTCCTTGGTGTGGCCCGAAGCACTTATAAAATGAAATGAAATGAAGAAAAAAAAAACCCAGAAGAAATTGAATAAAATGAATTAAATTAAATACAGTAAAAATTTTCACAAAACGAAATACCAGTACACTCATTTTCGGCTGGTTTCAGACCCAGCCATTGGCACCACAGTCACCACCGCAACGAAGACTACGGACATATGCACTGACGACGGGGCAGGTTTGCAGTGCGGGGAGGGTTACGGTGTACAGGTGCACGATGTTCGCTGTGCTGATGGCAGCCACGAGTGTGAGCCCTCTGTGCCAGCAGCTGTACGAAGATTGTGCCGGGGGCAACGTTCATGTGTGGGCCTTGGACTGAGAGATGTCCTCACAGTGCAATGTGGGAGTCTTGTCTCCCGCGCCCGCCACGTCATCGTCAACTTCAGTTGTGAAATCGGTGAGAGAGAGAGGGGGGAGAGAGAGAGAGAGAGATAGTGAGTGTGTGTGTGTGTGAGAGAGAGAGACAGACAGACAGACAGACATAGAGAGAGAGAAAAAAAAGAGAGAGAGAGAGACGGGGTGTGGGTAGGAGTGAGAGAAAGGGAGTGGTTGTTTAGAGTTGTTCAAGAGTGAAGGGAGTGGTTGTTAAGAGTTGTTCAAGAGTGAAGGGAGTGGTTGTTAAGAGTTGTTCAAGAGTGAAGGGAGTGGTTGTTAAGAGTTGTTCAAGAGTGAAGGGAGTGGTTGTTAAGAGTTGTTCAAGAGTGAAGGGAGTGGTTGTTTAGAGTTCAAGAGTGAAGGAAGTGGTTGTTAAGAGTTGTTCAAGAGTGAAGGGAGTGGTTGTTAAGAGTTGTTCAAGAGTGAAGGGAGTGGTTGTTAAGAGTTGTTCAAGAGTGAAGGGGAGTGCTTTTTAAGAGTTGTTCAAGAGGGATTCGAACAGTTCTATATGCGTTCCACCCAAATCTGCCGGCAGTTATCTGGCACACTCCTTGAGCCCGTGCAAAACCCTGTGCGCTGGCAAAGTCTTTAACTAGGGGCGTACATGTCATGGTGTATAACGTGTGACGAACCACTCGGCATCAAACACCTTCTTATTGAATGCTTGGACTTAACTATGTGAGATGTGAGCACTGTGCAGCGGACTTCTGAAAGAAACTTTCCAGAGATGTCCCACAGGACGCAGTTTTCACATTTTTACAAGAGATCAATAGATTTGATCTTGTGTAACCACACATTTGGAAAAGACTTTTTAAAATCCATTTTGGACTTGAAAGGATAATGATGAGCTTGGAGTTTAGCAGTGGTCTTTTTAGTTAATTTTGGAGTTAAAGTGGTGCTGGCCCTGATAGGGCTCTAGTAGTCAGCTTTGTGTTAAGTATATGAATGTGAACATTGTGGTAGGAAATGGACTGAAAGTTAGGTGAATATGAACCTCTGTACTAGCGCGCATATGCAAAATGATTTGAGAAAAGTGTTCTGGATACCACGTTAAAAAAAAAAAAAAACCCTCCCCTCCCCCCCAGCGGGAAAAAACAACCAAATGTATAGAGTACGAGCATAAATTTGGAACATGTGGTTACTTAGTACAGTTAAAATGATGAAGAACATGGAATTTCAAATTATGAAGGTAGAAATGTGTATCAGATTGGGGTTGGGGTGTGTGGAGAAAACCTATTTTGGAATGTTTTCCTTCCTTGAATCTTTGATCACTGACTGACCAAAGTCACTTAAGTTGATTGATTTCGCTGAACCATCAGGTAATGTGGCAAGAGCTTCTATCTCATAACTTATTTGATTATACAGTGAAACATTTTGACAGATTTGTTGAACATGTAACTGTCTGGTTTATTGTATAACTTTAAATCAGTAGATAACTGTTCTTTCTCTCTTTTCTGACACACACACACACACACACACACACACACACACACACACACACACACACACACACACACACACCACACACACACACACACACAAAGACACACACACACAAAGACGCGCGCGCGCACGCACGCGCGCACGCACGCACGCACGCACACACACACTCTGTGCCCACGCGCGTCCTTTTCGATTCATGTCTCCAAATGAGACGAGTGGGTCTATTTTGAGACCAGGAGCTCAAACCCTTCAGCGGATCATGGGACAGTTTTCGGCTTGAGTGGCAAAAGCAAGCGGTATAATTTGGGTGTTTCATTGATTTTCTTCCTCGACTGTTTTTACCCCCATTAAAGTAGACGTGTTGAATAAGAACCTCTGTATATTGATCTGACATTCTACTAATGAGATGAACAATACCTTTTTCGGTCGCCTTACAAGTGTAACAAAAAAATCGGTGTGACATAAATATCACAGGCTGACAGCATAGGACTTCTGAGAGTTCGTTGTCCTAGGTATAGAAAATTTGAATGACCACAATTTTTAGACCACATTGCAAATTCTGCCTCATATTTAATCAATTTTGTGCGTGTGTGGGAGGGGTATGTGTGCAAAAAAGTATGTTTTGCATTTCTTGTTTTATTTCATGGTAAATCTTACTTGAAACCCGTTTTGTACTATTTATTCTTCGTTTGCATTTGAGAGCAACTAAACACCCTAAACACCAAAACAATTCAAACACATAGGGACTGAAACATGGCATGATATCTCAGGTTAATATTGATTGCATGCATGATACACTTGAATTACATACATGTTGTGAAAATGTCGGTGTTAGTAACAAATGGCAAACCTGAGCAGCCATATGTCGTCATTCGAGCGCGCACTTAACTCCAAAGTTCATTCTGTCCCGTAATCTTTAATGTGAAAATCATTCATATATATGAATATTTTATCCTTGCAATTTTTGGGATTTTGACATGCACCTTAGACTTGCAAGAACAATCGTGAGCTTGGTTTTTAACTGGTGTCTTTGAGTTGTTTTCAGCATAGTGTTAGCCCTGGCTGCAGTGGTCAGCTAGTTTACAAGCAATATCAGCTTGAAATTGAATGCATTATGTTCAAGATTCAAGATTTCTTTATTTGTCCTTTTCAAAACAGCAAGGAAATTTGGTCTGCAGACTTGTCAGTGTCATATGACAGTAACACACACGCATACACTCACACGCACACGCACGCGTGCATACACACCCTCACTTATACATACATGCGCATACACATGTTCATTATTTTTTTCAGTATTATGAATTGTTTTGAGCCGTGTGAATAAGTTTATCAATGGTGTATCATCTGTATATACAAATAATATTTTGCAACAGTTTTGAACCTCTGAATGAATTTATCAATGGTGTTTTATCTGTATTACATATCAAATTTTGCATTGAGCATTATTAAATCTAACGTGTTATTAGGTCTGAAACGTGTCACACCCAAGCAATACAATTATACAAGTATTTCGGTAAATTTATAGAGATAACTTTGACGGAAACATCTAAAATTGTTTGGAATTATTATTAGAATGCTGGTACAAGAATGCTGGTACAAGAAGGTTTGCACAATGTTGCTACATCACCAAAACATAAGTTGTGAACTGTCCTGTTCCTTCCTGGAAAATGAACAAGTATTCTCACTTGTAATGCCCGTTTCTATAAACACAAATTCTGTTGCCAAGACGTGTTGTGTATATCTCCTCCTGGAGGGGGACCACCACCTTGTCCGGGGGCGGGGGGGGGGGTGCCTTGAGGTCCCAGTGATCCCTTGAGCTATGTCGACGTGGGCTGCTGCTGATGGAAAGGCTTTGTTTCTTCACTAGGGCGATAGTCCTGAAAACCAAGGAAATTAACTGGACTTTACTTGACAGTTTAAATTAATGCCCCTGGAAAGGGTACCCATGTCAGACAGGTCAAAGAGGAGGGATGAGACGAAGCGTTGTCCCGTCTTCGTTCCCATGTTCATCGTCTCCATCTTCGTATTCACGAGTGGTTGCCGTAAGCAACTCGTAATCCCGAGCTCGAGCAGGCGTTCAGCGGCGGCTGCAGCTGTGCATAGATAGGATCCAACAGTGGACACAGATATCCAGCTCAGTTTGCCACGAACTTTTATCACTGGCAGTCATAGCTTGTGTTGTGTTGTTGTCCCTGTCTTAACGAATAATGCAATTACACTGTAGTGGTCGCCTGGGCTATAAGCAATATGAACTTGAATCCAATTACAAACGTGGAAAATCGCAGCTGGTCAGAACTCTCTTTCAAGGGATAAACCAGTTAATGACTTGATAGTAATACACATCTTTTGATACAGCGGGGCTCTGAAGGGAGGCTGTGGCTGAAACTGACGGAGGAAAATCTGAGTGACAAATATAAAAGATGCACCAACCTTGGCATTCCTAAACTGCTTGTTGTAATATCGCAGAGACTAAACTGGAGGATTTGTCAGGTGCTGTCATTTCCACCCCGTGCCCAACCTCCATCAGTGACCATGCTGGTTACTCTGTTAGTTGGTGAGTGAAACAACGAAAGGCCAAACCATCCTTCGCTTTTAGGCGGGTCTCCTCAAGATGTCGCCAAGTTAGGATACCGTCGTAATGCTGCATTTTGTCTGAGGTTGTTTCGTGGCCACCGACATCACTGCATACTGTCCTTTTTGGTCAGAAATCATTCAAAGAGACATCTCTAACAACAGTGTAAACCTACATTTTGTCTGTCCGTCACACACACACACACACACACACACACAAAACACACACACACACACACACACACACACACACACACACACACACACACACACACTCACGCACGCACGCACGCACGCACACACACACACACACACACACACACAAACAGAGGAGGGAGGGAGGAAGAGAGGGACGACGGAAAGAGAGAGACAAGGAAAGAGCAAGCATGAAACCACCGCCACTCCCTTTCCCGCTACTCCCTCGATTTTTCTCTGCACGTCAAACAACTCGGGGAGCATGTGTCGTATTCTTTAATTCCTGTTTTAACAAGTAATTGGCAGAGGTTATGAAATCGGTTGCGCTTTCCACGAGGTTTCAACGAGAGTTTGCTGATACTCTGATGCTTTTTGGAATAGATGAAAATACGGAAACATGTTTTGTACATTGGCAAAGGAATATTATGTGATAACTGTATTCCGTACAATTATGAGAGTTATACGATAACTGTATAATATTCCTAACAATTTGTATTCCGAAGAATTATGACAAATTTCTAAATTGTATCTCAAGTCAATGTAAGAAATAGAAGAGTTTAATGGGGGGGGGGGGGGGGTCTGTATCGCTGGAGTGCCCAACAGAGGAGCAATCTTTTCCACGTTCGATTCAAACTTGGAACAAAAAAATCTTATCTGCCCATTCAAAAAAATCTTTTCTGCCCATTCTTCACTACATGACCAGAGATTCCGTAATCAGTATTCGCGTATTTCGTGTAAAAGATCCCATAGATTTGAAATTTACTATAAGAAAAAAAAAAAAAAAGGGGGGGGGGGGGAGATACTGACCTGCTGTCTTCTAATAAAGGGAGTGCCTCTGATGCGTAAACAATTCATAGTGACAGGACTTTGCAATATAATAGAATAATACCATATACAGTAATTGAATATTGTATTTGCTGTATTTCGACGTCTTTAGTATTTTCAAAGGAACAGTGGAGTTTCGGGGGGGGGGGGGGGGAGATGGCGGCGGCGGTATGTCATGTCAGTGTGTTCTTTGAACGAAAACAGTTGTTACAGTTTGTAGATTTGTAAAACAGGTGACAGAGACCGGTAGAGAAATAGACATGGCATAGGTTGTCTTTCGTTGGGTCAGTCTTGATCTTGCTGTCCTTTCTAAAGATGTAGGAAAGAGGACCCACCCACGCCACTTTCCCCCATCTTCGAAGATTGTTCCAGCTCACACAATTGAAGTTGGTTTTGCCCGCACCGTGACAGGAACCAACAAATTGCCTGTCAGCACCTCCAAGTCTTCGTCAGTGTTCCCACCTCTTTACATAACGCCGCGCCCACACGCTTTATCTCCACCTTCACCTCCACCTCCCCACCATATTCCATCCCTTCTCCTTCCGCCCCTTCCTCGGCTTTTTGAACGCCAAAACTAGATGTAGGTGCCCTGGAGCGACAAGCATTCTGTCACGTATGTGTGGGTGAATCCTAAATTATGTTAGGCGCACGCGCTGTGTGTGTGTGTGTGTGTGTGTGTGTGTGTGTGTGTGTGTGTGTGTGTGTGTGTGTGTGTGTGTGTGTGTGTGTTGTGTGTGTGTGTGAATAAATTTGCGTATTTTGTCAAAAGCTTGGTCAGAGCAAGGCAAAGAAAGATACATATGAGATTATCCATTCAATTCCCACAGAAGACGTCTCAGAATCTGCAAATGTATGTATGTATGTGTGTGTATGCGCGTATGCGTGTGTGTGTGTGTGCGTGTGCGAGTGTGTGTTATGTATATATATATTGTGTTTGTATGCAGAGAAAGAATGATATAACAAACATTTGTTTGTTTGTTACACCATTATGTCATAAGACGTTTCATCAGGCACCATCGTCTTACGCTATTATGGATTTTATCAGTGATTCCTTGTTGTATCATTTCCCACTTTTTATATGGTTAATGATCTTAAACAACCATCAGAAGTCGTTTTTGTTACTTGACCGACCGTCAACGTACAGAAGAACTGTAAACAAGAAACGCACATTTGATTAAGGGGAGAAGGGTGGGGATGAGGCTGCTGAGTAGAAAATATGGATTTTCTCTTTTCTGGCTTGAAACTGTTAGACCGAAGTTATCAGATTTACTGCAATTAAAGCTTGCTTTTGTTTCCAGGGATGATAGTTGTTTTGTCTGTTTAGCGTCTGCCTGTGGTTAACCACACTTAAACCCTTCATCCCTTACACAGACCTGAAACCCACAGTGCAAATGCATGTGAAAAATCTCTAGCAAGAGCATTGGAACAACCAGACAGACGACAGACGTGTTCAAACCCCCTGTTTCCCGACCTTAGGCATGATTCTCCTAATCTGTTTCCGGGAACCGTAGAAAAGAGACGGTGTAATACAAGTTACACACGGGTCATACATCCTGTTATTGCTCATACCTTTTAGAAAATAAAGAAGCAGCATGATGCATACCGTGTGACAAGCCACTCAGCATTATATATCTTCTTCTTGGATGCTTGGACTTCCACGATATGAGACATAAGCACTTTACTGAAGACTCCTTAAAGAACCTCTTCAGATAATTATGTTCTTCTAGATACAATTTTCAATTCTTTGGAGAAGAGTAGATAGCAAACTCATATGATTATATGTACTGGACAGATTTTTAAATGCATTTTAAGACTTGAAAGGATAATCGAGAGCTTGGTTTTTAACTGTTGTCTTTTTAACTTAATTTGGAGTTGTTTTAACGTGGTACAAGCTATGATATGACTCTAGTGGTCAGCTGGTCTTAAGCAGTCTGAACTTGAACATGAAACATAAACGTTTGCTGTAGTCCAAGTGATTTCGATAAACAGGTAGTGACACCGCCCACTGACCTAAGTAGAGTAATTGAATAATGATACTGTTAGCGTAAAGATGCCTGTCGTTTAACTGTAATGGCCTTTCAAATCGGAGACGGAAATGGTGTATCTGCCTTCTGTGTTCCTTTTGAAATACGCAGCTCAGGTAACCCTTAAAGCACACGCATACTCTCGCACGTGCGAACATAGGCACGCATGTACACACACACACACACACACACACACACACACACACACACACACACACACACACGCACATGCACACACGCACACACACACACGCGCGCGCGCGCGCGGGCACTCACTATGGAGGTGATTATCACAGTGACGTAGATCTCAAAGGGACAGCATCATCTTTTGAAGGCCATAATAATGTTACCTATACAATGTATAGCGAGCGTGCTGTGACAGATGTGAATGTATCGTACAAACACGTTGCAGTTACTATTACAATAAGAGTACTGTGAACGGTGTGTTATTTAAATACAGTGATGTTACCTGCACAATAAGTGTACCGTGAATGATGTGACTGATCGGTGTCTTGTATGAACAAAGTAATGAAAAAATTACATCCGAAAATTTCATTACTCTTATTATTAACATGAACTCGGAATTCATGTTGGTTTTAATAATTAAACTCTAGAATCTTTACAACAGGACATGAGAGACTGTCATTATATTTTACAAGAGCTGTTGGTGTTTTTAACGACCGGCAATAAACTTAATGCCACAGACATAACTTTTTGTCCAGGGACTGATGCAGAGGTTGGAAATAGCCATCCAGACAACTACTATCTGGTGTTCCGTTAGAAAATGCTGCCACTTGCTCTCAGGTCTACATTCCCGATCTTAGTTGTGGAGGACTGAGAGATCAATGCAGCCCTCCCTGGTCGGCGATATTTTTTTTTTCTTTGCCCTGACTTCCTGTAAGCATCCCTTTGGTTTTCAACACAGCGGTTCGAATTGTTTACTTCCCCCTACCCATGGGCTGAATTCACTATCTTTATATGGTTATAGGTATGGGAAAGATTTTAAATACATTTTAGACCCGAAAGGTTAGTTATCAGCTTGGTTTCTTAACTGTTGTCTTTTTAATTAAACTTGGACTTGTTTTAAGTGGTATTGGCCCTGACATGGCTCTAGTAATCGGCTGGGCTATAAGCAACATGAATCTGAAGTACTGGTTCTTTTCTTAACATTCGTTACAGATTAAGGCCAGCCGGTCGCCTAAGGCCAGTTTAGGATGATGAAATGTTGTAATACCACACAGACAAGCTCACTCGCGTCGAAGCTACTATTTTTCTAGTATTGTGTACTTCACACTTTAAATGATTCCGATTGTTGTACGTTTACTCTGTGAAATACACAACTACGCCACTATGCATGTAGACTGCTACCCTTCTCCCTCAAATGACTTGATTCTTCTCAGAATGAGCAAATCGTAGAATTGTTGTCCATTTTTCATATACAACTAAACTTGCAAACACAACAATAAATCCAAACTTTGCTGGTGGCGCCAGAGCTTCCGCCACCAACAAGCAAGAGAAAAACATCCCGGTAAAGAACGGTTCACCCTGTCAACAAAGCAATAAAGATATAAGCTAAAAACAGTGAAATAGGTAGTGGGTTTACATCACATAATGTACCGTGTGCTGTAGACAGTGGGTGTACATTCATAGTGCACCGTGTGCAATAGGCAATGGGTGTACATTCATAGTGTACCGTGTGCTGTAGACAGTGGGTGTACATTCATAGTGCACCGTGTGCAATAGGCAGTGGGTGTACATTCATAGTGTACCGTGTGCAATAGGCAGTGGGTGTACATTCATAGTGCACCGTGTGCAATAGGCAGTGGGTGTACATTCATAGTGCACCGTGTGCAATAGGCAGTGGGTGTACATTCATAGTGTACCGTGTGCAATAGGCAGTGGGTGTACATTCATAGTGTACCGTGTGCAATAGGCAGTGGGTGTACATTCATAGTGCACCGTGTGCAATAGGCAGTGGGTGTACATTCATAGTGTACTGTGTGCAATAGGCAGTGGGTGTACATTCATAGTGCACCGTGTGCAATAGGCAGTGGGTGTACATTTATAGTGCACCATGTGCAATAGGCAGTGGGTGTACATTCATAGTGCACCGTGTGCAATAGTGGGTGTACATTCATAGTGCACCATGTGCAATAGGCAGTGGGTGTACATTCATAGTGCACCGTGTGCAATAGGCAGTGGGTGTACATTCATAATGTACCGTGTGCAATAGGCACTGGGTGTACATTCATAGTGTACCGTGTGCAATAGGCACTGGGTGTACATTCATAGTGCACCGTGTGCAATAGGCAGTGGGTGTACATTCATAATGTACCATGTGCAATAGGCAGTGGGTGTACATTCATAGTGCACCATGTGCAATAGGCAGTGGGTGTACATTCATAGTGTACCGTGTGCAATGGGCAATGGGTGTACATTCATAATGTACCGTGTGCAATAGACAGTGGGTGTACATTCATAGTGCACCGTGTGCAATAGGCAGTGGGTGTACATTCATAGTGTACCGTGTGCAATAGACAGTGGGTGTACATTCATAGTGCACCGTGTGCAATAGACTGGGTGTACATTCATAGTGCACCGTGTGCAATAGACAGTGGGTGTACATTCATAGTGTACCATGTGCAATAGGCAGTGGGTGTACATTCATAGTGTACCGTGTGCAATAGGCAGTGGGTGTACATCCATAGTGTACCGTGTGCAATAGGCAGTGGGTGTGTATCACATAGTGTACCGTGTGCAATAGACAGTGGGTGTGTATCTCATAGGTACCATGTGCAATAGACAGTGGGTGTGTATTAATAATAATAAGAATAATAATTACAATATTTATATAGCGCAAAATCTTGATAAAAATCAAATCTAAGCGCTGAAACAGACACACACGCACGCACGCACGCACGCACGCACGCACACACACACACGCACGCACGCACGCACACACACACACACACACACACACACACACACACACACACGCATGGCTATAAATGGGGAGAAAGAATAAAAGCAATAAAAGCAAGAATAAAAGCTATGGAAAATTATAGAGAGCATAGCATATACAATTATATATTATAACCATGTGATTCCCCTCCGAGCGGAGACAGGCTACAGAGGGGGGGGGGGGGTTGAGTGAGGTTAGGATTTTATGCAGAGGAGAAAAGATGAGTTTTGAGAGCGGACTTGAAGGAGACAAAAGTAGGTTGCTGACGGACCGAGAAAGGAAGTTTGTTCCAGGAGAGTGGACCAGAAACAGAGAAGGCTCGTGGACCATAGGTATTGAGCTTAGTGCGTGGAAAGCGAAAAGTCAGAGGATCGGAGGCAGAGCGGAGGGTACGTGAGGGAACATAGATCTCAAGTAGGCTTGACAGGTAATCGGGGGCTGCGTTATTGAGGCTTTTGTAGCACATGGTGTCTAGTTTGTACTGTGTGCGCTTTGATACAGGGAGCCAGTGAAGTTGTGCCAGGAGAGGAGATATGTGGTCAGCTTTTTTCTTTTTGAGTACAAGGCGTACAGCATTGTTTTGAATGCGCTGTAGGATGTGAATTGTGGAGGCAGGAAGACCAGACAGGAGAGAATTGCAATAGTCAATGCGAGACATTATGAAGGAGAGAACGAGTTTTGCAGTTGTTTCGACAGAGAGATATTTCCTGATCAGGCTTATACGATGGAGATGATAGTAGCAAGATCTGGCAGTTTGAGAAACAAAAGTTGTTCATGGAGAGGGTAGAGTCAATGCAGACACCAAGGTTTTTAGCTGAATCAGAAATTGGGACTGATGTGTTACATAATGGGAGAGAAAGAGGAGGCAGCTGAGAAAGTTTCTGACGGGTGCCAATGAGGATAGCTTCTGTCTTGTCGTCATTAAGCTGAAGTCTATTACATAGTGTACCGTGTGCAGTAGGCAGTGGGTGTATATCACATAGGTACCGTGTGCAATAGACAGTGGGTGTATATCACATAGGTACCCGTGTGCAATATGCAGTGGGTGTATATCACATAGGTACCGTGTGCAATATGCAGTGGGTGTATATCACATAGGTACCGTGTGCAATATGCAGTGGGTGTATATCACATAGGTACCGTGTGCATTATGCAGTGGGTGTATATCACATAGGTACCGTGTGCAATAGACAGTGGGTGTATATCACATAGGTACCGTGTGCAATATGCACTGGATGTATATCACATAGGTACCATGTGCAATAGACAGTGGGTGTATATCACATAGGTACCATGTGCAATAGGCACTGGATGTATATCACATAGGTACCATGTGCAATATGCAGTGGGTGTATATCACATAGGTACCATGTGCAATAGGCACTGGATGTATATCACATAGGTACCGTGTGCAATATGCACTGGATGTATATCACATAGGTACCATGTGCAATATGCAGTGGGTGTATATCACATAGGTACCATGTGCAATAGGCACTGGATGTATATCACATAGGTACCATGTGCAATATGCACTGGATGTATATCACATAGGTACCATGTGCAATAGGCAGTGGGTGTATATCACATAGGTACCATGTGCAATAGGCAGTGGGTGTATATCACATAGGTACCATGTGCAATATGCAGTGGGTGTATATCACATAGGTACCATGTGCAATAGGCACTGGATGTATATCACATAGGTACCATGTGCAATATGCACTGGATGTATATCACATAGGTACCATGTGCAATAGGCAGTGGGTGTATATCACATAGGTACCATGTGCAATAGGCACTGGATGTATATCACATAGGTACCGTGTGCAATATGCAGTGGGTGTATATCACATATGTACCGTGTGCAATAGGCAGTGGGTGTATATCACATAGGTACCGTGTGCAATAGGCAGTGGGTGTATATCACATAGGTACCGTGTGCAATAGGCAGTGGGTGTATATCACATAGGTACCATGTGCAATATGCAGTGGGTGTATATCACATAGGTACCGTGTGCAATAGGCAGTGGGTGTATATCACATAGGTACCGTGTGCAATATGCACTGGATGTATATCACATAGGTACCATGTGCAATATGCAGTGGGTGTATATCACATAGGTACCATGTGCAATAGGCAGTGGGTGTATATCACATAGGTACCATGTGCAATATGCAGTGGGTGTATATCACATAGGTCCCGTGTGCAATATGCAATGAGTGTATATCACATAGGTACCGTGTGCAATAGGCAGTGGGTGTACATCCCATAATGTACCGTGTGCAAATAGGCAGTGGGTGTACATTCATAGTGTACCGTGTGCAATAGGCAGTGGGTTATATCACATAGTGTACCGTGTGCAATAGACAGTGGGTGTGTATCACATAGTGTACCGTGTGCAATAGACAGTGGGTGTGTATCACATAGTGTACCGTGTGCAATAGGCAGTGGGTGTGTATCAAATAGGTACCGTGTGCAATAGGCAGTGGGTGTGTATCACATAGTGTACCGTGTGCAATAGGCAGTGGGTTTATATCACATAGTGTACCGTGTGCAATAGGCAGTGGGCGTATATCACATAGTGTACCGTGTGCAATAGGCAGTGGGTGTGTATCACATAGTGTACCGTGTGCAATATGCAGTGGGTGTATATCACATAGTGTACCGTGTGCAATAGGCAGTGTATGTATATCACATAGTGTACCGTGTGCAATAGGCAGTGGGTGTGTATCACATAGTGTACCGTGTGCAATAGGCAGTGGGTGGGTATCACATAGTGTACCGTGTGCAATAGGCAGTGGGTGTATATCACATAGTGTACCGTGTGCAATAGGCAGTGAGTGCGTATCACATAGTGTACCGTGTGCAATAGGCAGTGGGTGTATATCACATAGTGTACCGTGTGCAATAGGCAGTGGGTTTATATCACATAGTGTACCGTGTGCAATAGGTAGTGGGTGTGTATCACATAGTGTACCGTGTGCAATAGGCAGTGGGTTTATATCACATAGTGTACCGTGTGCAATAGGCAGTGTATGTATATCACATAGTGTACCGTGTGCAATAGGCAGTGTATGTATATCACATAGTGTACCGTGTGCAATAGGCAGTGGGTGTGTATCACATAGTGTACCGTGTGCAATAGGCAGTGGGTGGGTATCACATAGTGTACCGTCTGGCTGAGACAGTGACCGAGCAGAGCAGTCTTGCAGAAGTTAGGACTCCGTAGAAAGACTTTGAGGAATAGATTACAGAGAAAAAGACAAGAAAGTATGAAAATATAAAAAATGAACGATTGAAAGACCACAGCTTCTTTTTTCTTCATTTACCTGTCTGTCTGTACCATCATGGGTGTTACAGGGAGGAATAGCTTGATGGTCAGCAGTTGTCCTCTCCAACCTTCCAGCTCGCGCTTTGTAACCTCATGGTCCCTTTCATGCTATCGATCCAGGTTTTCCTCGGTCTGCCTCTAGCTTTATTTCCAGATAATTATGTTTTTGTTATGTGCTTGTTTACTCAGTTCATGGCATTGCTCAACCCCTGTTTCTCTGAACCTGGTGTTTCTGTTCGTGACAGTCTGGTCTTGTTAACAATCTTTTTCAAACAACGAACCTCGCAGGAACGAAAAATACACAAAATTGAAAGAGAACGAGAATTTAGTGCTAGAAAGCAAGACAGGAGACCGCTATATATGTAAGAATAAGTAGAAATGAAACAAGCGCACTTTAAAAATAACGAAACAATGGATCAGCTCCTTGATGTGATAGACCAACAACAGAGTTTTAACAGTTGTTTTTAGAGTGGAATAAGTGATGCACTAAATGACTCGTCCGCATGATCCTTCAATAAGGGAGAGTTGTATTTACACAAGGCAAGGAATCATTATAGCACTGCGCAATAAAAAGGAAAGATTTACATAAAGAAATGAATAGTAACTGGAGATCTTTTTTAACAAATACAGACTAAGATTTTGGCAACAACTTTTGCAGGAAGATTAAAGAGAATAATAGCAATATGTGATAATAATACATAACTTAATTTGTAAAGATCTGGCAGGCTGTGTTAGTAAAAGAAGGAATATGAAAACGATTGTAAGAGATACAGATAAAACGGGGGAAAGCTAGTTTTTTTTATTGGCACTAGACTACTCCAAGGTATTTAATTCAATGTCCAGTACGTATCTCTTAAATTACTTCGACATGTTTTGATTTGGGCTTAAGTTTCGGAAATGGACAACTTTGGTGTGAATTGTGTTACCCGACCAGGCTGCCTTTTTTCTCCATTTGCATTAGTTTTGGTACGGCTTCTGGCTGTGAAAATTAGAAACGTGTGCGATGTGCGATATCAAATCATCAGTCATGAATGCTGCACACATGAAAATAAAACCGTTGACTGATGATACAACATTATATAGAAAACATGGGGAAAAGAGGGCATGGTTACGTCTGTAAACATACTTGATTCGTTTATGAAAAATTATGTGAACTAAATTAAATAGGAATTAGTCTGGTGCAGTCCATAATTAAGAGTAAGAAAATCACTTACTGTAAAGATAGTATGGGGTTATGATGCTGTAAACGTACTCTTGCATACAGTTAATGTGATGTGCAGAAGCAATTTTAAATAATTTAGACCCATTTTTATATATGTATTAGTGTCCTTAGGTATGTTTAAATTTGTTCTCTGATTTGTTTGTTTGTTTGTTTTTGTTTTTTAAACCACCTAGTGATACGTTGGACGGAGTAGTCAACGTCAGGGCCATATCCTTAGATTAGGTGCGCGAATCCATTGATGCGTGTACTTTTCTTTTCCAGTTTTTTTTTCCCAGTAGGGTATTGTGTACGTTTTGAGACGGTTATAGGCCTGATACGGCTGGGCTTTAAACAAAAGTAACAACAATCTTTGTCGAGGACCGTGAAATATCATTGTATTATATTTTGTAAAATATGAAAATATAGTTTTGACTAAGATATACTCTTAAACATACACTCAGTGTGCATGTTGCACGGGTCATATTGACATTGTAAGGAACTTACAGTTCACTGTGACTCTCACAATAATTAGTGTTGTTTCTATGGAGGGTTTGGGAAAGAATACATTGTGGATGTTCCTCTGGGGTGTGTCGAAGTGTCTGACAAAAGACTGGCGTGGAGAAAAGCTTACGCAGAAGACCCCATTTACTCAGCTGGCTTGACGGTACTCACCTCCAGGCTGCTTCCACTGAGGGCCTGGCCTAGCAATTAGTGGCCCAGTGAGAGTGTGTGGGGAAGTAGATACGTAGAAGAAGAAGAAGCGACAGAAGAGAGATGGAGAAGAGACAGATGAAAGGAGAGAAGGGGAGGGGAAGACACAGACAGAGGAGGTAGTAAACACTATAAATAATGGGTTAAAACTAAGAAGTGCACAGACATCGGTAAGGATGTTGTAGAATGAATAGTGGTTAATTGGTCTACCAAGTTGTGATAACGTTGGTTTCTGCATTATCGCAAAATTTGATTTTAAAAATGCGATACTTTCATGAATTTGCTAGGCTAGGCTGACACGGCCAATGGCATTTTTGCTGTCGACCACCTTTCAGCGTCTTCCAGGAACAAATTATGAGTGACATATTGAAAGATCATGCAGGAACAGTCTGTATTGGCAGCAGGACAATCGTCAGCATCGATGGTTTGGTTGGAGATGTACAGAAATTAGCCAACCCAGTGCGATGCTTCGACTACACTGCAACGGCCTAGGGAATGGAGATCAGTGCCAAGAAGGCCAAACTGATGACTTCGGAAGAGAACGAAAAACGAGTCAGACCCGTGTGCCTTCGGGCCTGCGCACGCTGAAAGATCCGAAGGCAGTTGAAAACTATTTAGAGCAGGGCAATCGCCTGGCTGCCTTGGCATAAAAATATTGGAGAGATAGGTTTATTTCCTAGGCCCCACCCCTTGAAGTCCAACTAACCATCTTGCCTTTCCGAAGTCGTGAATAAAAATGTGTTGGGTCAGTCTGTCCTGTCTGTCTGTCTGTCTGTCTGTCTGTCTGTCTCTCTCTGTTGTGGTGGTGGTAGTGGTGGTGGTGGTGTGTGTGTGTGTGTGTGTGTGTGTGTGTGTGTGTGTGTGTGTGTGTGTGTGTGGTGTGTGTGTTTGACAGACAGAGAGAGAGAAAATGGGGAGGGGGAATGATGATGTATCGGGTCGTGGCTCACACACTTTACTCCCTTCCTGTCCCTCCCCCCTCTCCCTCGATTTGTGTGTGCTTTGTGCCCAGGGAGTTACGTCGTTGTTGGTGACTTTTGAAAAATGACGAGAGTGCGCGCCTTGATCTGACTCTTAAATCGAGATTTGGAGTCTTATACGTGTCATTATTATTATTATTATTATTTATTTGTTATTATTATTATTATTGTTATTATTGTTATTATTATATTATTATTATTCTTCTTATTATTATTATTCCAACAACATCAGTGGCATCAGCAGAGTACAAGCGCTGGAGACAGTCCACCACTTAAATATGTGGGGCAACTGTCCTAGATGAAGATTCCAAATCTGAAGTGTTTACTAGATTTCACAGACATCAGTAGCGCTCACAAGACTGTAATCAGTATGGAAAAATGATTCTTAAAAACGTCTTGGAGAAGAGTGGCAGAATGGTTCAGACTTTCCTTGTCAATAACTAAACTTGAGGTTCCGGGGTTCCTTTTCCCTTAAGGCCTCAACTTTTCTCCTGTTTGACCGGAAAATCGAACTGAATGTGTAGTCCTTAGAAAGAGGACGAAAAACGAGTAGGACCCGTGTGCGTTCTGGCCTGAGCACGCTAAAGATCCCTCGGGAATTGGAAATCGTGAAGAACAGTTTTTGTCCTATGCTCTAGTATAAAACGTAAGACAGATAGGTTTATTTCCCAGGCACACCTCTTGAAGGCCAATTAGCCTTCTGCCTGTCTAAAGTATTGGTCCAAAAATCAGGTGGCGCTGCACTACGGCGACACGCTCACAAAGGGGAGAGCAGCCCGAGTTTCACATGGAAAAGCCACTGTGACAAAAGAAAGAAATGAATATGAGTGAGTGAATGAAAATGAATGTTTAGCTAAAAAATAAGATGCTCTCCCGTGCCATGTCCATTTTCCTTTACGCTTGCGGAACATGGACTCTCACAGCTGATTTACAGAGAGGATCCAGGCCATGGAGATGAGGTGTTCTCGAAATATTCTACGCATCTCGTACACCGACCGTATCAGCGACGAAGCTTACACAGTGAAACGAAACAAGTTATTGACGCATTGGAAAACCTGATAACAGTCAACAGATTCAGAACGAAGTGGTACGGATATGTCACATGATCTTTAGGCTCTGAAAAGAACATCCTGCAAGGCAGAGCCCCGGGAAAAAGAAGAAAAGGAAGGCAGAAGAAATGGGAAGATAACGTCCACGAATGGACAGGCCTGAACTTCAGCAGTTCCCAGGGAGAGATCGAGGGAACTCGTTGCAATGTCACCAGTGTCACCCCCCACGATCCACAGGGTTTCGAGATACGAAATGTAAGATAACATGTCGCGTTATTTCAAGCATGACTTTTGAATTTTTTAAACCTGTTCCGACTGCGACAGCTACAGGTCGCCGGGTGAGGAAATCTGGCCGACGCCCTTGAGCCTGCACAGGCCTGTGGATGAGTTATAGAAGACGACCTGTGTCGTCCTGGAGACTAAATTCAAATTGTGACGAAGAAGAAGTGCAACTTATGTCGTACTTATTTGCTTTAGTTTGCCGTTAAAACTGATAACAACCATTCAGATGACATGATTGTTCATTGTGCTTGTGTGATAAACTTTTTGAACTGCATTTGAGGTTTGACTCCAGTAACTGATTACTCTTACAAGCCTGTCTGAAACCATGACTGTATAACTGGCTATAGAGTAGGTTACCGCATAGGACAAAACAATTGTGTTATGATGTATTATGATTGTGTTTTGCACGGAAGTCAGAATGGATTTTCCTCTGAAATTCAGTCGCACTAAAGTTGTTAGTCTGGGGTTTGGTCCTGGCATTTATCAAGATAATGCTTAGCAAGCATAACTCGTAATTAAAGAGAGAAAGGGATCCTTGTCGAAAGATCGTTATTCTGCTGCCTCTGTTTCTGTGTGACTTACAATTGCAGATTACTGACAACCATTTTAGCAGATTAGATTCAGCAGGGAAAATAACCTTTCTGGTCTCCACAGGAGTGGATTACTTAAACCCTTTGACTCCCGCACCCTGTCCATGAACCGCAAAAACTTCTTAACCTTTTGACAAACTCACACTATCCATCAGCTTCCTGCAGGAAGTTAAAGGATTTGTTAGCATAGTGGACAATGCAGGATGCTGGTGGACAGGGTGCAGAAGTCAAAGGGTTAAGGTTGTATTTTTTTCAACAAATGATTGTGTCACAAAATCAGTTAAGGCATTTGGTAGTCAAGCGTTTTAGTTTCTGCTAGGCTTGAGCAATTGTTCAGATTTTAAGCACAGATTTTGACAGAATTTGTATTGATGAACAATGCCCAGTCAAAAGGCAAGAAGCAGGAGCATTGCAACACTACCACGTCCATTGCAAACTGTGCTTACACTACAAAATGCCTGACAGCAGTAGTGGGTAGATGCCTAAATGGTTGTATTAGACAAGTTAAAAAGCACCACGGGCTGGCGGCCCTCCAGACACAACCACCAGCATAACAAGAAAGCCAGTATGAACGTCTCCACTCGAACACACCCAGGCACCAAACCCAGAGTCCCGGCAATCTGTCACTGTGGGCTCCAGGGACACTAGCCAAAAACTGCGCTGTATACAAAAAGGTCTGTCGTGACTGCCTGCAGGCAAAGGAAGCGAGCTCACGAACACCGACGCAAACTTCTGAATGTTGATTTCTTTCTTTCTTTTTTATTTTTTTATTTTATTTTATTTTTTTAGGTTTTTATGAAAATTGGGAGAAAGTCTGATCGACATGTGTGTGTGTTGTTGTGTGTGTGTGTGTGTGTGTGTGTGTGTGTGTGTGTGTGTGTGTGTGTGTATGTGTGTGCGTGTGTGTGCGTGTGTGTGACATTTGCTCGTGTATTGATTCATTACATACATGGCACATACATAGAGCTCAGAAATTTGTTACTAATGCTGTAGTTTGAACGAGTTTGCCTGGTTTTTCATTTTGTCCTTGTATAGAGGCTAAGAAAAACAGGTCAAGAAGAAATCGGTATGAGTGCACAAGATTATAATTATTAGATATTGGTTTCCTGTATTTCTCCGTGTGTGTGTGTGTGTGTGTGTGTGTGTGTGTGTGTGTGTGTGTGTGTGTGTGTGTGTGTGTGTGTGTGTGTGTGTGTGTGTGTGTGTGTGTGTGTGGAGAGAGAGAGAGAGGGAGATGTATGTTAGTTCTGTCTACCTATCCTGTCTACCCATCAGTCAGTCAAACATCTACAAAAAGTTTGTTTGGCTCGTATCGATGCACGACAGGCCTGGCGCGGTGAAGACTGATGAATGCCGTACTGGGTTGGACCTTTCTGGGTGGTACAGTAGTTTCAAAAGTACATGTACAAAACACACGATAACCGGTGCCATTAATTGGGATGTATCTTCACCTGTTTTGTTTAATGTTAGCACAATTAGTTAAAGCGCCATGCTGATAATACAGAGAGATCTTAGGTTCCACCCTCAGGCCGGCTACATTGTGACGTGGTCTGGCAGGCTTCTCTGAGAAAATTGTAAGGGGGTCTGTGAAATGTCTCCCTTGGCAGGGCTTGCTGTTGTCGCCACAGGGGCTTCTTGGACTTGTGGACAAAGTTTCTCTGGTTCAGGAGATTTTTGGTGAGACCAACATCTTATGCTTTCTGGGATGATCTGTCAAACACGTGAACTTCTCAGCCAACATCATGTTCTTGGCTATCCTTATCGTGTAAAGGAGATGACTGTGTGGTCAGACTGCCCATCTTGGAAGTGACACATCCCAGGTTTGCTTGGAAAAACATTTTCTCCAACCCTTTTGTCACTAAGGTGTGTGTTGGTCTGGGTACTAGTCTTTCCAGTTAAATAGAGGAAAAACAACATTCCATCTGCAGTGTGCGTTTATTGTGAGTAAAAGAACCCAAGCCGTACCGTACCGTGCCGTGCCGTGCCGTACCGTACCGTACCGTACCATGCCGTACCATGCCATACCATCATACCATACCATACCATACCATACCATACCATACCATACCATACCATACCATACCATACCATACCATACCATACCATACCATACCATACCATACCATCGTCGAATCGTAAGAAAGATTAGATTATGGTATGTATGAGGAAATGAAAGGGAAAGTGTACTGATACAGTCACTTCATGAGCGTACGATTATCATCATCATCAGGTGCCTTGCCACATGGCGTTGGCGATCATGGCTTTCCATCTGTCTCTATCTCTTGTTGCATCAAGCATCTCTTCCGCCCTCTTTGTCTTCAGCCACTTTGCAAGTCTGTCTAGTATCTTCTCCCTGAGTCTACCTGTTGCTCTCTTTCCCTCCAGCTTTCCTGTTGTGACCAGGTGCTCCAATTCCCCTTTCCTCATAAAATGGCCTATAACTGTTGCCTGTCTTTTCCTAATCTTCGGTATGAATGATCTTCTTGTGTCTGCCTCCATCAAGACTATCTCGTTTGTTTTCTTTGCTGTCCATGGAACTCTTAACGTTCTTCTTAGAAACCACGTCTGGGCTGCCTCAATATCTTATTCTATCTTTGCTTGTTGACTGTCCACACCTCACAACCGTATAACAGTATTGGTTCTACACAACATTCAAGAACTCTTTTCTTGATGTTGATTGATAGGCAGAGATTACAAACTTGGCACGTATTAGTATACGTGTAACGAAACACGTGTGGACAGACAGATTGATTGGCTTTCATGTTGGAAAGAGATCTTCAGCGTCTGTACTTTCCAGGAAGGAAAAGACAACAATTCTTCCAAACTAGACACTACTCCTTACAGAATTGAAGTTGGTTGTGCTTACCTCGTGATAGGAAAACGCCAAACTGTGAGCATTTCGAAGTCTTAGTCCTTTATTTCAAACGGTGAACGCTGGGCTACACTTATTTCGTTTGGCTCCACCATCTCATTTCCCCACCTTTTTCACCGCTTTATCATTCCTGGCTCTTCCCACATTACTGGACCCCCAACATGGGTTGACGTGCTCTGAGAGCAAGCAACCCTCAAAGATCAATGTGCTGCGAACTTATAGGAAGGGTTACATGACGCCTTTTTGAAAAAATAAAAACACAACAACACATGAACAGTTGCATGGACTGGTTTTGTAATGCTTGGAAGTTTGATTTCAGTGATTCACGAAATTGATTATGAATCCTTTTGATATAAGCAAAAGTGGACTGATGATGATCTTATGCTCTGTGTTTATGTCCGTCCTCACTCATTATATAACTCGTTATCGTTGATTACATTTCTTTTATCCGATTCATATGTATGACTGATTGCTCTTGGTTAATCCAGTTCCTTGTTCGTATGTATGACTATTTGTTTTGTCTAGTTTGCTTGCTTATTTGTCAGCTCTTTTGTCATTTACTTGTGATTTGATTGTTCGTTTATTATAAAAACAGGTGTTTTTATGGCGTGCTGATAACAATGTGAATTCCAGTGGAAAATCAAAAAAGAGTTAAGTACGGAAGAAAGAAAAATTAGGCGACAGGATGTAGTGCTCAGTCAGAGACCGCGGAAAGCCATCCACGAAGTTCTGATTTCTTTGCTTTGAGAGCAGGCAGAGAAGTCCAGTTTAGGGCACTTTGGAAAACGGCTGGCAATGAAGACAACGTTCACAAGAAATACGGTAAAAAATATCATCACTTTTAAAGTGGGCTCTTTCTTTTCTACCGTGTGTGAAGAAAAGGAAGATAGACGGCATCTACTGTTTGTCTTACTGAAAAAGTCAGACTTAAAATCACCAGACTTTACTGTGGTGATATCTTGCCGGTTTTCAAAGAATGATACTTTATCATGGGTTTGCACGACTTTGCTGCAGTTAATTCCCACTTGAACACTGAACACATTTTGTTTTTGCCCGTAGATCTGGCTAGCGTAAACAGGTAATGATACAAGGGTTTGACCCGGGCAACATTGTTTAATAATGAAAGTGCTTACTTGCAGAATGGCTATCTGGTGACTTTAAAGACTTTTCAGACCAGACACCAGAAATCAAGAGCAAGTTGATGTCATTACCAGCAGGCTGGAACTTTAATGCCGCGGACACCACCCTGTCCTACTACAATGAATGCAGATTTCGGAAGTAGTCACCCAGACAGTCAATGTTTTGTTCTAGTGAGAAATTGATACCACTTGCTGTGGTGTATCCTCCATGCTAGGCCTTTGTTTTGGTTTGTTTGTTTGTTTGTTGTTATTGTTGTTGTTGTTGATTTGTTCCCCCCCCTTTTTTTTTTTTTTAACCCATCTTAATGGCCACAGAAGCGAGGACAGTTTTTACAGTGCTATGATGATAACGGCGATGAGGACGATAATCGTGATCTTATGGAGTTCCATCTACGACTGAGACCACATGACAAAGCTGTACTCTACACTTACTGTCCTAATACATGTATATCCTTGCGTCAACCAGGCCCGAGAAATACAGACGCCTATGGTGTTGGTCAAGAGATTTAAGCAGCTCCCTCAATAACGCATCCGTGAAGTGGATAAGACGCGACTGTATGGTCCAAGTCTTCCAAATGAGCCCACAGCACGCACATCTGTAGGTGGGAATCGGTTGGGGCCGAAATATCCCACACTGATTTTGACAGAACTGATGGGAATTCGAATCCACAACCTTTCAGTCGGTAGTCTGTTGTACTAACCACTGCTCCACGGGTCCATGCCGGAACTTTCTTGTGGAGGACTGACAGATCAATAGAGCTCTCCCTGGAGAGTGGTAAATCTTTGCCCTCATTTCCCGTAAGCATCCTACACTTTGGTTTTTAAACAAAACAGATCACATTGTTTACTTCCCCTTTCCTGCAGGGTTTACTGTTAGTTTGGATTCCTTTCTTTGTGTTTTGTTCAAACTCGTGATCTCGTTGAAATAAAAGAAACCATCATACGAAGAGACAGTCAATTAGAAATCAGTTACAGGCTTTTTATACATGCCAAGTACTTTTCTTTTTTACATTTATCCTCGCTGCGTCAAGTGCTTAGGGACTTGTTAGGGCCGTGAAAAAGCTCAAGGATCAAACAGACAAGCTGGACGCTCATCAAATATATCTTCCCGCATCAAACATAAAACAATTAGGAATTCGTTTAATAGGTGAGATATTCAGTTGTATCGCTAAATTTTTTAAGGACAGGAATAAATGTAGGCCTTGAAGATTGCGTTGGCGCTTCTGCTTAATTTATCACACACAGATTACAGAAAAAGTTAAAATAATAAACAGGGGAAAAGATACAGGCAAAAAAACTCAGCACAACTAACTGTTATTGGCCATCACATGTTTTAGTCATACTAAATGGAGCAGTGAAATAGGAATGAGGATGCATTGGAAGGATCTCCGGAAAATACCGGTGAGAGGACCAGAAGATAGAATAACATGATGGTTCAAAGACTGAAGCAGAATAACAATAACATTAATTCAATTCATTTGGCGCCAAATCTTGATATACAAGTCAAATCATAGCGCGCACGCTCATCATTTACCGAAGTAGAAGACAGAAAATTGAACGCCCTTGGAAAAGATTGTCCATAGCATACCACAGCACGAGGGGAGAAAAACCAAGCGGACTGAAGGCTGCTGCTGTAAAATGGGAAAGAAGTAGCCCAGATTAATCCTTTGACTCTTGCACCATATTCACCTACTGCAAAAGCTTAATCCTTTGATTCCCTCACCCTGTCCACTTGCTTCCTGTTAACCCTTTGATTCCCTCACCCTAGCCACCGTCTTCCTTAAGGAATCAAAGGGTTGTTTTTGCTTTGCTGGCAAGGTTGGCAGTGTAGGATGCTGGTGGATAGGGTGCGGGAGTTAAAGGGTTAAGGCTAGTTTTCGTGTTTATACGGACACTGGTTCAGCAGGAAACAAGATTCATGAGCACCTCGGCACCAAACAGTTATGCTTCTATCGTGGGCACCAGCTGAAACAAGCGTATGACTAAGCATTTTCCCTTCAACAAGGTGTTGTAGTTAGCAGAGTGCATTACTGACAGGAAGGTCGTGGGTTCAAGCCTCCACTGGTCAAAAATAATATTATGGACTTTTTTTTATTTTTTATCTCGGCTTGCTCCCATTACCCAGAATTGAGTTGTTGCTGTCTCATTTGTAAGAATGGGACCAGACAGTCGATTCTCACCACTTCACGTATACGTCATTGAGGGCGTTATTGAAATTATTTTGATGTCTACATTGCGAGCATCTGTATTAGAAAGCCTGGAGTATAGCCCTGTCATGCAGTCCCAATCTACATGGAAGGCAATAGCGTCATGATCATGGTCTCCATTATCTTGACATCATCAATCATTATAGTATACTAGATTCGGTGACCCTTCATAGCCCTGATGTTCAGGTGACCTCAGTTTCGGTTTCCTGTCTTGCTGAATTGAAGTTTAGGTCTTATTAGGCTCAGTGGTTCATGGGGGCTGTGACTGGAGGGATGTGATGGTGGTGTTTTCAGGGAGGATGGGGGATGGGGTTGTTACTCACTCGGTCTGGCTCCACGACTAAGCGATCAGTGCTGTTCGTTTGGGGCTTAGTAGACAAGTGTCCTTAAATAAGTGCAGTCAAAACAGACACTGTTGAAGTCTACCGAAAAGACCCAGCAATAGTGTAGGGTCTCCTGTCGTGGATGGCTCCATGATGGCTGCACATGTCTGGCTCCCATGGGCTTCATGGCACTGGAACTTCAATTGAATAAACTTGGTTAGTGGTATTTGTGGAGCCGGAATGCGCGGCGTGATATCAGCATCACTAAGGCGCCACACAAGTTGGGCAGCAAAACAAATACTAGTAGTCTAATAAAATAAACAGATGGTCAAGCCATTCTAACAATCTCTTTTTACGCAAAAGTTATTTCAGATTTTGTATTTTTCCTTGTCAGTGTGATCTTGGAAGAAATGAGATAAAGTAAAACTTCACTTGAAGCGGGGACAATGACACATTGTCCAACAATGAAAACAGTGTAAATATTGTCAGCAGTTCCTGAAAAAGCGCTGTCCGGACACCCTCCTCAAAAAGTGCTAATTTTAGGCTTTTTTTTGTGTGTGTGTGTGTGCATGCATGCGTGTGTGTGTGTGTGTGTGTGTGTGTGTGTGTGTGTGTGTGTGTGTGTGTGTGTGTGTGTGTGTGTGTGTGTGAGAGAGAGAGAGAGAGAGAGAGACTTTGACCTTGGCGAGGTGACGCCTAAACTTACGTATTCGTGACTCAACAGTCTACTCCTGCGACCTAGATTTAGTACAGATCCATCGAGAAACGGCTGAGAAAATCCTATCACACATTTTTATCACAGGTGCAGTTACATACCTCTCTGATCGTCACGAAACAATGTCCTCTTATAAAGGAGAGAGAGACAGAGAGAGAGAGACAGAGAGAGACAGAGAGAGAGAGCACAATGATGTCTTTCACAATACTTTCTATAGAGACGTTGCCATTTTCCCCAGGAAGAGTCCAATGAATGTAGCTGAGTGTTCTGATACCAAAAGCGTTTTGATCGGTATCTGTTTAAAAATACCGGTATCTTGAGTATCTGTCAACATTTTATCTGCACAGATAGCAGCAGACATCGACTTGCTTCACTCATCAGCCTTATCTTCTGTTTTCAATCTTTGGTAGACAGACTCCAGAAAGACTCCAGAAAGTTGATAACTGTGCAGCCAGGGTGATTTTCAACCCGTCAGAGCTGTCCGATAGCGCTTCCCCCACTGATTAAACTCTGCTGACTTTTAATTTCACAGAGAACAGTCTATTTGAATAGCTGGCGTCTGCTAGGGAGCTTCTGATAATGTTGCTGCTGATTCCGGTCCATGCTGTCTGTCTGAGACCTTGCACATTTCTCATTCCATCTCGTTTGTTTCGTTCCTTAGCAGATATCCGCATTTTCCCTACTCTCGTTGGTGGAAACAAAGTGCAGGTCAGCATGTTTCTTCACTGTCTTATAAAGCAGTCACATGGAATTATTTTTACTGTATCACTCGTAGTCACAAGACCGTTTAGATAATTGTGTGATTTTTCGACCAGCTGTCCAGTTTGTTTGCAGTGCCTCCCCCTGCTCTCTCTCTCTTTCTCTCTCTCTCTCTCTCTCTTTCTCTCTGTCTGTCTCTCTCTCTCTCTCTCTGTCCCCCTCTCTCTCTATCTCTGTGTCTCTCTCCCCCCTCTCTCTGTCTCGCTCCCTCTCCCTCTCTGTCCCTCTCTCTCTGTCCCCCCTCTGTCTGTCTGTCTGTCTCTCTCTCTGTCTGTCCCTGTCTCTCTCTCCCTCCCCTCTCTCACTTTCTTTCTCTCATTATGTTTGGTTTTAAAACGATAGAAATGAGTCGATATGCGCCTATGCAAAACACTTCGCATTCCCAAGATGTGTACATGAATAATTATTCATTGTTCTTATTTTCAGTATTAGCAGCAAAATCGACAGCCACAGCTGCAGCAGCAGACGCAACACTAGTAATAGTAGCGGTGTCGGTGACCGTCATCGTTGTATTTCTTCTTCTGACGAACGCTGTTTAAAATTAATGCTGTGTCAGACACCATATCTCAACACAGGGCTTGATAGAGAGCTGTCGTGTACTCTACCAGACAATCCCGTACGTCTTTAGTTACAAAGTGAGGTGGATGTTTGCTGTATTTCCCAAACAGAATGAAACATTAGACATTAGTTGGGAGTCCGAGAGATTATCGGAATCCTCGTTTCTCTCTCTCTCTCTCTCTCTCTCTCTCTCTCTCTCTCTCTCTCTCTCTCTCTCTCTCTCTCTCTCTCTCTCCTCCCCCCTCTCCCTCTCCCCTCCTCTCTCTTTCCTTCTCCTCTCTTCGCAGACGTTGATAATCGGTCGTCTCTTCTGCAGAAAGTTCTAAAAGCTACCAAGTGAAACGAATGTTACAATGGTATTAGAGGTTTGGGGCTGCCATTTGCAAGCGTCATATTTGGTGTTTCTGCGTGGTTTGGTTTCAGCATCTGTTATAATTACATGTCAGACCGTGCTTTCACTTCAGTTGACTTCAGAACTGTAGTACATTGCAAGCCAGTATAAGGTATAATACAACTCTGTTGTGAAATAATACGCGAAAAGACGAATTCATAATACGCGAAAGACGAATTCATAATACGCGAAAAGACAAATTTGTGTGTAAGGTCTTTGATGGAACATGTGGTTACGGCAGCCCGTACATAATCAACAATAAAGAATTACTTGCTTTCAGGACGTTATGATGTTACTATGCTATGTATATGCTATGCTATGTTATAGATATAGATATATATTGATAGATATCGATAGATAGATGTATGTATGCATGTGTTTATGTCTGTCTGTCTGTCTGTCTGTATGTATGTATGTATATATGTATGTATGTATGTATGTATGTATGCATGTATGTACATGTATGTATGTATGTATGATGATTTTTCTTGAAGGATGTGAAATGGGTGGGGGCGGAGGGGATGGGGAATCTGAATTTTAAAAAAAACTGTGGGGAAAGCTTATTGTGAACGAGAAAGATGTCTGAACACAAATCTTACACGTACCACTTAATCAGTGTGCATGTGGCAAGGGTTAAACTGATAGTGCAAGGAACTTTTATAGTTCATTGACTCGCTCACAGTAATTCGTGACGTTTGTATGGAGGACTAGGGAAAACAGTTGTGATGTTCCTCTGTGTTCTGTAGAAGTGTCTGACAAACGGACTGGTGTGGAGAAATGTCTGACAAAAACACCCCATTTACACAGCTGGATTGACGGCACTCACCCCCAGGGCTGCTGCCATTATGGGCCTGGCCTAGCAATTAGTTGCTGAGTGAGAGGATGTGAGAATAGTGGAGGAAGAGAGATGGAGAAGAGATGGATGAAGGAAGAAAAGAGTAGAGGAGGAGTAGACAAAGGAGGAAAGGAAGGGGAAGTGGTTGCAAATACATTTAACTTTGTTGCTTAGTGTGGATTAAAGAAACTTGGTATCTTAAGTTTTAATCCATGTGTAGAGAACCACTATGCCTGTCTGTCCCTGGATGTCCAGGCTGTGTGTGGTGCTTTTGTTCACGCTTGGAGACTCTTTATGTTGAACGTGCTCAACGCTTAAGGCAAGTCTTTTGAACGAACAGTTAAAATCTGCAGACTACGCCTTTCTTTGGATATCATTTTTGTTATCTCTGTTTTACTACACCGCTCGGAGAACGTAAGGATGAAGCCAGGACCCAAGTCCCCAGTCCTCTGCTTGCTAGTCGTCAAAGCAAGTCTGCAGCGACCAAGATACTGCGCATCCTTCCCCTGCTGACGATGCCCAACCAGTTTTCTCTCTGACTGATATGCCGTACTGACAGATTTTAAGAATTTTTTATTTATTCTTTTTGTGTATTTGTTTTCTTTTGGTTTTTTGTGTTTTATTTTTCTGGGATGCCTGTGTGCGCGTTGGTTTACTCGCACAGGCAATATGCTGCTGCACAGTCTTCATATTCCTTATTTCATGGGCGTGCATCCTGGATGTGTTTTGTGTTTTCATACGCCACTAGACGCCGACATGATTATCAGGATCTTTTAACGTGCATGTTTGATATTCGGCGTACGTATACACGCGAAGGGGATTAGGCACTAATAGCACGGCACATTTGTTGGTCTGGGAGATAGGAAAATGTCCACCGTTTACCCATCAGGTGGGAGATACTCGGGCAGGATCGAAGCCAGACCATCCAATTGGAAATCCGACGTCAGAATTGAAAACTGACTTTTGGCCTGAAGTTTGATGGTGTGGACAGTTGTATTGACACACTGGCTTAATCTGTGTTGAGTCTTTGTCGAGTGATAAATTGTCTGTCTGACAAGACTGAAAATTGAAAACATGAAAATGACGAATTATGGATAGAGAACTGTAATGTCATGGACAGACTTGATGATACTGAAAGAAAATTAGATAACTTTGACGAACGTTCAAAGCGAAACAGTTTCATATTTTTGGCAATAACGATGACTTACAATGATTATGAAAGACTGGTCTAAAACCTGTGTGATCACAAGAATATTTAAGGATGAAATTCGATCAGGCCCAGTACATGGATAGTAATCTAGACATAAAGGATTTATGTCCATGGTAGCCAGACACACCAGTGAAGGTAAGGTTCTGTATTACAGTTAAGTACACTAAATACTGCTTGTATTCTGTTGGTTTCTCCCACTTTGTTTGTGAAGGTCTCGTCTTGTCATAGTCCTTCATTATACTGCATCAAATGTGTACCGCGTGCCCCCTCCCCCCCTTTTTTGTTGTTGTTGTTGTTTACATACACGGATGGACTGCATACACGGTGTAAAATGATAATCCCGTGTTAGGTTTTCTGTCTTAATGTATCTACCCCACTCCTTTCTGCCAAGCCCTTGCTTGGAGGAGAGTTATCCTCATAAAACATTCGGAAAGATCAGGTAGTGCCACAGTTCAGCATACGGTACTATGTCTACTTACCTTGGTATCCCTTTATTCATTTTATTTTTGCTGTAATTCATATATGACAATAAAAATGTAGGGTACATATAGTTTATCTAGATTAGAATCTAGAGATTCCAAAGTTATATTGGTATACTTCACGGAGATTTCAAAAGTTATATTGGTATACTTCACTCTAACATACCTATGTATATTTACATTTTTACTCATTTATGCTTTTTTTCCCCTGTAAGTCATGTACGGCGGGTAAAAATGTACAATATAAACCTAGGCTAGGTTATTCTCAAACTCAAATTGGTTTACGGTTATGGTTGTACATTTTTCATTGTTCAGCACAAAGGAGTGGACGATGGAATATGTAGATATTGTTCGCACAATAAACTGTCGTCAAACAGCATTGTTGAGTATGGATGAAAGTTGTTGTGGTCTTTTTGAAGATGTTGTCTGGGGTTGTATTTTGTTCCACGTGCTAAGTAGTAAGAAACTCAGGGAAGAGCAGGACAGCAGAAGGTCTTCAGAGGAGGAACCCCTGTCACAAGGGCCACATCCAGGTCATGATTTTTTTTTTTTTTTTTTTTTTTTGAAATAGAAATTTGTCCTCCACCGGGAATCGAACCCGCGCATCCTATGTGGTCAGGTTTCTCAAGGCAAAGTCACTCTTGTGACGGATGTCTTAACCACTTGGCTATCAGTCACCAGCAACACATCAGATAATTTTAAGCCTTATGAAGTTCACTTTTGTTCCTCCTGGTCCACATCTATCTGGAGCTTATTTCTGCTGCTTCTGCCATTTTCTTCTTCTTCTTTCTTGGAACATCCACCACCAACGTTTTGATGGTTCTGATGTGTATAGAAACTGGGGGTTTCCGCTGGCTAGGACGCTGGTATGTAGAACTGGCTTTGGGGTGGGGTGGTGGTGGTAGAGGATGGGGGAGGGGGGGCTGGCTGGTCAGATTCGGGACTTGAAACACTCCACCGAAGCTGAAGAGATAACCTTGGGGGGCAGACTGTTCCAGTCCCTGACAGTCCTCGGGAAGAATGAGTATTTCCTGTAGTTCGTTTTACAAGCAGGGAGGAGATACGTCTCCCTGTGTGACTGTCTTGTCGACCATTGCCTTTAGGGCTCTGGTCCTCTCTCCCCCTGAAATCGAGCTAGAGCTGCTTTATATTATGAGGTTATAATAGGCTGGTGTGCCACAACCTCTAGGATTTTGGCTTGAAAGCCAGATGTCCTCAAATTGCTGAAGAGACAGGCATACTTTTGAGTCTTGTGGATATGGGCATCCTGTATTCTAAGAGTTTAGATTTAGATAATCATGTAAACGTTTTAAAAGAAAGTTTGACAGAAACGTTCTTTGCGAAAATGTACAATTAGTGCTGTTTTTGATCAGATTGTTATTTGATTGAAATTAAAGAATGGAAACAGATAGACTGCCCGGTTAGTTATTAATTTGATTAAAGAGTGGAAACAGATAGGTTGCCCTTTAAGTTAGAATACAAAGATTGAAGCAGTCAGACTGCCTTACGATACGGCGTGTACAGTATTTTTACGTTGAGATAGGCAGAGTTAAAAAAAAAAGACTTGGGCTTCAAAAATTTGATGAACGTACAGATATGGGTTTGTATTTGTTTGGGAAAATGAGGGAGCCCAGTCGCCAACTGTTTTTACGTTCTCTCAAACAGGTCTTATTGTTTGCATATGGCAGGAATGGCATGAAACGTTGATTCAAGTGACAGTGTACCAATTTGACAGAAAATGTATATGAATTTTGAACGAGCCTAAACTCCTACTTGTCTGTTGATATGACCATAAAAGTATGCATTGTACTTGTAAAATTCAGATTTGGCCTCATTCCACTGTCATTATACACTTAACAAGTTTTCCTTTAATGTTTGTGTTGACTTGTTGCTGAAAACAAAGTTCACTTTTGCCTGTATTGTCCGCTAGTACACACAGTTGGAAGATATTGCATACCTCAAAGGTTTTTCGGACAGCCCAGTGTTTTTAGACTCCTGATCCCACTTTCATCTGAAAATGCTGATATTATGAAGGATTTTGTTATATTCCAATGTTTAGCGTTCGAGAAACGTGGTCCGCTATCACTTAGTTGCTTTCTAACTAATCATTTTATGTGTATTATTAAGGCCTTTGGCAATACAATCATTCGATTTTAAGTCGCTCTGAAATGTTATTGTCTTTGTTCACTTTTTCTTTCAATACTTCTTTCTGCTTTAGTTAAGACTCGATACATCTGATATTCCAGTTCTGCGTTATTTTGACGCTTTTGTATTATCATAATTCATTTTTGTGAGTGAAGACCATACGTGGGCGGTGTGTGGATGTGTTAAAAAAAAAGGTATTGTTGCTCGTGTCACTACCCTCGTTAACAATCTCTCTCTCTTCTCTCTCTCTCTCTCTCTCTTCTCTCTCTCTCTCTCTCTCTCTCTTCTCTCTCTCTCTCTCTCTCTCTCTCTCTCTCTCTCTCTCTCTCTCTCTCTCTCTCTCTGTTTTTCCTGTTGCTCTCCACTTGATCACATCGACGAAACACTCTCAGAAGCAAATTATACACGGGCATTGGCATCCGGGTTTGTTGCTGTTGGTGGTTTTGTTTTATTTTTTTTTTTGTGTGCCTGTTTTTGGTTTTTGTTTGTTTTGTTTTTGACACAAACCACCAGCAAAAACCAAACCAAACAAAACACGAGCAATCCATTCTAACAGTCGTCTTCTCTGGCGCGTTTAGACCGCGTAATTCTGACCGTCAGCGTTGGCCAGTTTTATCCGCATTCGTGTAGGCGATTTTATGGCAAATGTGTCACCATTTTGCAAAATTCGTATACAGACATTTCGACTAAGTTCATTTAAATGCCTTACATTCAGTGAAAAATAAAATGCTACTATAAACTGCTTGTTGGTATACCAAGGTTATTGGATGCCTGTAAGAGGAAAGTCTGATGCCTAAGACTTGGGTAGGACAAAACATTCCAAATCCCTGTGTTTGATCTGTGGTAATCCATGTTTTGATCTGTGGCATTGTGTCAGTTTGACTAAAGCAGCATGTCCAATTTGTACATATTGATAAACCAATTATGGCAAATGCATAGACGTTGGAATTAGAGTAATAGTCACGTGTTACAATTGGGTATATTTTCTTTAAATAACCGGTGAAAATCACGGAAGGTCACGTGTGGTATCTGTGAGAAATTACTGTAAGTTCCGGGCATGACAGGGGTAAGTATTTACGCTTCATCAACAATCGAGCAACAGTGATGTATTTCTAAGTGGCAGTATAGGAGACAGATGTTTTGATGTCCTTGTCTAAAGAGCTGTGCAAAAGTACAAAAGAACTGCCCTTCCAAACTGCAGTCTCCTCTTAAACGATTGTCCATTGACATGTATGTGTTTACAACTTCCGAATGAAGAAGGGGCCATACCAGCTTGATGAAGATTCCTTTTTGCACCAGTCACTGTGGCGAAGTGGTTGCACAACGGACTACAGACTGGGAAGGTCATGGGTTCGAATACCCATCAGTCGAAAAGATGTATAGGGGCCTTTTCTACCCTGACCGGTTCCTGCCCAGAGTTGAGTGTGCTATTAGCTCATTATGAAAATTGGACATTTTAGGCTTGCAAGGCAGCGATGAGCAGGGTTTTTAACTTGTCTTTTGTCTTAACCGGGTTGTCGTCTTTGACGTGGTGTTAGCCCTTATATGGTTCTAGTAGTCGGCTGGGCTATGAGCAATATGAACTTGAACATGAAAACTGGAAGCACATAGTCGTGTGTCATCCACGTTACGGATGCGTCATTGAGTGTTGCTCGAATTTCCTGATAGATATTCTCTGGCCTGGTTGCCACCAAAACGAGTAATGATTCATCCCTTGATCTCGTGGTGACCTCAGTTTGGGGTTCCTATACCGCTTTCGTTTCAGAGGTAAATCAGATTGGGGTCCTGGGTGTCAGTTGTTCATGGGAGGCTGTCGTTGGTGGGGGGGGGGGGGAGGTGTCAGTGGTCTTCCTTACCGGGGATCTTTTACTGGGTCTGGGCCTCTGACTAAGCGATTACTGTCGTTAATAATAGGCGTATTGGGCAATGTCCGTGGTAAGTTGAATCAGAACAGGCACTATGTAACTTCATCAACTTTGCAAGGTTAACGGTGAATTTGGTTTTTAACTGTTGTCTTTTATCTTAACGGGTTGCGTTGTTTGACGTGGTGTTAGCCTTGATATAGTGGTAGTCGGCTGGGCTATAAGCAGTATGAACTGAACTGAACTAACTTCACCAAATTGACCAGCAGCAGTGCAAGATCTCCTGTGATGGCTGAACATGTGTAGCTCCCGTGAACTTCTTTGCACTGGGACTTCAACAGAATGACCTCTGGTGGTGTGTTGTGGTGCGGGAATGAGCGGCGTAGGACCGACACCACTGAGGCGACACTTAAGTTAGAACAATTATTTTTAAATAGTCCTTTCTGTTACATGCCGCATCACTTGAACTTGGGAAACATCCAGCACGCCCTGCTCCAGCGAAGACCAAGTCGGTCGATGTGTGGATTACTGTGATTAGTCTTGGTTGGAGCAAAGGTGCACAAGGCTGACGTGGCACGGTGGGTGTGTACCTTACATTCATTCAGTTGACATCGAAGTTGCAGCCGTGAAGCTTATAATTAAGACTCACAGCATTTAAAGGGAGGATTGAATTAGCAAGATTCGTTTAAGTTATTAAGAACAGTGAGGAGCACGTCATGTGATGGAGCCCCCTTGTGCCTATCTGCATATTCACGTAATGAAGTTGCAGCTGCTCCAGGAACACTACAACCTGTGGACAGCCATGTACCAGTGACAATCTATTCCATCTGTTGAGTCGTTGCGGTCCTTGTGCTGCTTGCTGTCTAGAAAACCTCCAACTGCAAATATTTGTTCTCCTCTCTCTCTCTCTCTCTCCCCTCTCTCTCTCTCTGTCTGACTGTCTGTCTGTCTGGCCGTCCGTCCATCTGTCTGTCTGTCTGTCCGTCCGTCTGTGTGTCTCTCTGTCTCTGTCTCTCTCTCTCTCTTTTCCCCTCTTCCTGCTTCCTTTTTTCTGTTAAGCATGGATAATAAATTGAATATAAACACAGTGATGTAAGGGTGTTACGCAAAGAATTGTCGTAGTCTGTAAATTCAAATAATGTAGGCTTTTTTTTTCGATTATCTCTTCAACCCGACAGAAGAATGTCTAAAAAAAAACAAACTTAGAGATGAGATGAACTGTTTGATTACCCTGTATGAGTAAGTTCCGATCACAATAACGATATACACAAACTGCAAGAAGAACGCGTGGCAGCTCTTACATCGAAAAGAGACAACACATTAATAAACTGCCATTGACCGGGTTCCAATCAACAAGAACACCTGCAATCGTTGTGTGACATTGGAAAGACACTGTCAGACTTCCAGCCCTCTGGCAGTGTAGATCTCTCTCCACTCCTCTTCCTCCCCTGCCTCTTGTCCCAGCTCCTAGGACAAACGAAAGTGGATGTCTCGAGATGTAAACCCTGTACTGATCTTCCAGTCATTAAAGTAACATCTGATTTGATCGTTTATGTAGTCATTTATTTTCGTTTTGTTTTGTTTTTGTTTTGAAAAGTAGTGCTTTTCGAGCTGGTTTTCTTTTCTTTGTCTTTTTTGGTAAATATATATATATATATACACACATATAATTTTATATACATATACATATGTGTATATATATATATATATATATATATATATATATATGTGTGTGTGTGTGTGTGTGTGTGTGTGTGTGTGTGTGTGTGTGTGTGTGTGTGTGTGTGTGTGTGTGTGTGTGTGTGTGTGAGTGAGTGAGTGCGCGCAACATTAGAACGGTTTGACGTCTCTTGATACTGAAAGGGAAGTATTGCGTTAAGGCCATCGTGACCATGATATTTGCTATTATCATTGGCATTATTTCGAATGAGGAGATCCTTTATAAAAGATGCCTGAAAACGGTCGTAGTTAATTTTACATAAGAGACAAAGATATGCTTTCGTTCATAATTCTCGATCAAAACTTCTAGATTTCAATTAAGAAAATTCTTCAAGAGGCAGTTTTCCTCCATTTATTAAGTTGATGAAACGACTCTCATTTTAAACAACTCTAGAACTTGGGGAAAAATGATAATAATAATAATAATTACAATATTTATATAGCGTAAAATCTTGATAAAATCAAATCTTAGCGCTGAAACAGACACGCACGCACGCACGCACACACACGCACGCACGCACGCACGCACGCACGCACGCACGCACACACACGCACTCACGCACGCACACCACACACACACACACACACACACACACACACACACACACACACACACACACGCACACGGCTATAAATGGGGAGAAAGAATAAAAGCAATGGAAAATTATAGAGAGCATATTATATACAATTATATATTGCAATGTGATTCCCCTCCGAGCGGAGACAGGCTGCAGAGGGGATTGAGTGAGGTCAGGATTTTTTGCAGAGGAGAAAAGGTGAGTTTTGAGAGCGGACTTGAAGGAGACAAAAGTAGGTTGCTGACGGACTGAGAGAGGAAGTTTGTTCCAGGAGAGCGGACCAGAAACAGAGAAGGCTCGTGGACCGTAGGTATTGAGCTTAGTGCATGGAAAGCGAAAAGTCAGACGATCGGAGGCAGAGCGGAGGGTACGTGAGGGAACATAGATCTCAAGTAGACTTGACAGGTAATCGGGGGCTGCGTTATTGAGGCTTTTGTAGCACATGGTGTCTAGTTTGTACTGTATACGCTTTGATACAGGGAGCCAGTGAAGTTGTGCCAGGAGAGGAGATATGTGGTCAGCTTTTTTCTTTTTGAGTACAAGGCGTGCAGCATTGTTTTGAATGCGCTGTAGGATGTGAGTGGTGGAGGCAGGAAGACCGGACAGGAGTGAATTGCAATAGTCAATGCGAGACATTATGAAGGAGAGAACGAGTTTTGCAGTTGTTTCCACAGAGAGATACTTCCTGATCAGGCTTATACGATGGAGGTGATAGTAGCAAGATCTGGCAGTTTGAGAAACAAAGTTGTTCATGGAGAGGGTAGAGTCAATGCAGACACCAAGGTTTTTAGCTGAATCAGAAATTGGGACTGATGTGTTACATAATGGGAGAGAAAGAGGAGGCAGCTGAGAAAGTTTCTGACGGGTGCCAATGAGGATAGCTTCTGTCTTGTCATCATTTAGCTGAAGTTTGTTGTATGTCATCCAATTTTTAATGTCCGAGTAACACTCAGTGGTGCGAGTCAGGAGACGCTGTATATTGTCAGGTGAGTCACTGTCTAGAAGTTGGGTGTCATCAGCATAGAAGTGGTGTTTTATAGAGTGGGAGTTGATGATGGTGGACAGGGGGGAGGTGTAAAGAGTGAAAAGAACAGGGCCAAGGACAGATCCTTGTGGAACACCACAGGTCAGGTATGGAGGTTGAGAGTAAGTGCCATTGATGAGAACAGTTTGTTTTCTGTTTGATAGATATGAAGTGAACCAGGAGAGAGCAATGTCAGAGATGCCAAAAGTATGATGAAGTCTAGAAAGGATAATACCATGATCAATGGTATCAAAGGCTGTAGACAGATCAAGGAGTGTGAGGAGAGAGACTTTGCCAGTATCAGTTGCAAGGAGGAGATTGTTGAGAATGTGTAACAAGGCAGTTTCAGTGCTATGGCACTGGCGGTAGGCTGACTGGAAAGGATTGAGGAGATTGTTGGCAGACAAGTGAGAGTTCAGTTGGTTGAGGACAACTTTTTCGATGAGTTTTGACAAGAAAGAGAGATTAGAGATAGGCCGGTAATTTTTCAGTTCATTTGGGTCTAAATTGTATTTCTTGTGGAGAGGGTGAACAATAGCAGACTTGAAAGAATCTGGGACAGTTCCAGTTTGGAGAGAAGTGTTGATGATGTCAGTGATGAATGGGAGGAGAGTAGGGAGACAGTCAGATTAGAGAGAACCTGGAAGAGGATCCAGTTCGCAGGTTTTGAATGACATGGATCTGATTGTGTTGAGAATTTCTTCTTGTGAGACTGGGGTAAAAGTAGTAAGAGGTGTGCCAGAGAAGGAAGGGTCAGGTGGGCATGGTTGACAGGGTGTCCTGTCAAGCCTGTCACGAAGAGTTTGTATTTTGGTGGTGAAATACTTGGAGAATACAGATGGGAGTTCTTCATTTGTGTGTTTTGTTGGGAGAGGTAGATCTTTTCGTGTGCCAAGGAGATGATTCGTGGTTGTAAAGAGTTCTTTTGAAGAAGAGGCATTCAGGATTTTGGTTTGGAAATAGCTTGTTTTTGCAGATGCAATGAGGGTGGATACTTTTGTTTTAGAGGCTTGGAAAAGTTGCCTATGTACAGTGAGTTTGGATTTGCGCCAGCGGCGCTCTGCTCTGCGGCGGGCACGTTTTGCACAGGCAATCTCATGAGTGAGCCAGGGGGTAGCGGGGCGGTCAGGTAAAAGACGGGTTGTGGCTGGAGCATGAGTGTCCAGAAGATGGCGGAGAGTAGTATAGAATTCATCGGCAAGGTTATGTGACTTTTCAGAAAGGAGACGGAAGGCGGAGGAATGTCAAGAGAACAGAGAATTGCAGAGTGGTCAGATGGAAGGGCTGAAGTTAGACGGGTAGAAAGAACTAAGCAGTTGTCAGTAGCTGAATTGTGGTGATCACGAGAAATGATCCAGTCAAGAATGTGACCTTTTTGATGGGTTGGTTCAGAAATGTGTTGAGTCATATTGTGATTGGACAGAGAGTTGATGATATGTCTTGTGTCATAACGGTGAGTGTTGTCATAGTGGACATTGATGTCACCTAGAATGATGAGATTTCCAGGTAAGAGGCAGTAGTAATCAAGAAGTTGATCAAAGTCAGAGAGAAACATGGATGTGGTGAGCTTGTTGGCAGAGCTAGGTGGAGGTCGATAGACACAGGAGAAAACGATCAAGCAAATATTAGACATTTTCGTGCGCATCTTAAACTATTAGCTCGTACTATGTGTGTGCATGTCAGTCGATACACAACTATAGGCGTGTAAATTCAATCAGCACCTGATAAAGATTCCAACTTGAGAAATCATTGTACACACGTGTGATTGATGGGAAAAGAGAGAGGGAAATGAACGAAATGAATGTTTCATGTACTTTTTATTTCTCAACGGTATAGGTATTAGTATATAGAGCAATTAACGTATCTGTCATTATTTATTTATATTGAATCAAAGTAACATACAACCAATCGCCGTGGTATAGTGCTCAAGGATTACCTTCAGAAATCTTTTTTTTTCGACTACAGCCAGCTCCTACCCAGAGTTGAGCGTGTTATGAGCTCGTTGGGGAAAACTGGTTCCACACAGTAGGGTCTCATCCACTTCACAGATACATCATTGAGGAAGTTGCTCAAATATTTTGACCAACACCACAGGTGTCTATATCTCTCGGGTCTGTTGACGCCAGGATATATTGTGACAGTAAGCGTAGAGTACAGTCACGTAGTCACAACCCTAGATGGAACTCCATAGCGTCATGATTATCATCCTCATTGCCATCATCAACATCGCAGTGTAAAAACTGTGCCAGCTGCTGTGGTCATTAAGGTGGCGTAGAAAACGGGACAAGAAACATAATGTGAGTACAAAGGCAATCTCCGTAAGTGCGATGATCCTGTAAAAAATTAGTACGTTATCAGCTGTTGCTAATCTACTTATATTAAAGCAAAGTAAAATACTTCAGACAAATTAGAATTTAAAGAAGACAGCCAAAAAAATGATAAGTAAGAAATAGTAAAGGCTCACACTGCTAGGAGTGCTGACAGTAGGTTCCTAGTGTTAGTCGTAGTGGAAGTGGATATGTCCATGCTTGTCCATCTTTGCTGATGGAGTCAGCAGATAATTATAGTGGTGAAGAGAACTGGTATCACTGGGACGGATTGTGAGTCAGCGTCCTTTGTCAACTCCCTAGAGACAGGCTGGTTGCCGTCAGGTATCAGACTAACAAGGGTCATCACTCTGTCAGTTCCACAGAGACAAATTAGACATCCTTAACTGTGGGACAGACTTTGTCAGCTTTGTGGAAACAGGTTGGTAGACTTTAGGTTACCAAAACTACTGCAGTGGACAGTGAGTTAATCCCCTGTCAGCTCCACGGCGGTAGGCTGGCTGACCACAGGAACAGATGGAGACTGAAGGTCCTCGGGCTCATCGTCATCTGTTGGCTGGTCAGCATTAGAAACAGATGGAGTGTGTGGAGGTCCGGTACTGCTCGTCCTCAGCAACAGATAGGATGTGGAGGCCCTCTGACTGGTCACCTGTTGATTCAGTGACCATGTGGCTGTTGTTGACGTCACGGTTTCTCGTGGCTTCACTCATGGCATCACTGACAGAAGTGTTGACATCACGGTGCATGACGACAGTCTGGGTAATGTCATTGACAAAACAGTTGTCACTGTGGTATGAGAATGGGTTGTCTGTGATCGAAAGAAGACCACAGTCATTCACCGTTTCAGAATGTAATTGTGAATGCATTGACTGTGTTGCGTACCCTCTGAAGAATCTAGTAATTTTACCTCGGTAGAGCACAGTTTCTCAAACTCACACTTGACCGTGCCTCACATCGGTTACCTTGGATCAAACAAGGGCGATAACTTTTTATTACAAGTTAGGTTCTTTAGGAAATACGACGTTATTGTGATACATTTTTCGATGCGATCTTTGTGTATTTCTACAGTTTTATTTTTTGATAAAGATATTTGGGCTGATCCATGCTGTTTATAGTGGGTACAGTGACAATATTGTCATCCGTTCGAAATCTGTCTACAGGCTACAGTAAAATAGGAATTTGGATCAAGGTCACATTAGTAACGAAATATATGGGAATGACGTCACTTCTTAATGTATTTGGCTCCACACCGTGCAGTTTTGATGTTGTTGTTTTGTTTTGTTTTTTGTTTTGATTTGTTTTTTGGTCGAATGTCTTTTCAGGCACAGGTTTGACTGTGGGTGTTGATTTTGAACTAAGGTGTTCATGTTTGTTTGGGTGAATGAACATGTTGATGAAGGTGAAAATTAGATGAATGAGAAGAGATACAGAGTATAATTATAATAGTGTTCAGCTTAGTCCGGCCACGCAGCATGAACTTCCCCGTGGGGATGTCGGGGGCTCTTTCATTATAAACAGTGTCCCCACCTTCTGGAAATTCTGTGCTGGACATTTCCTCTTTTTTGTCACTTTGTTCGTTTCTGCCTAATTCTTTTGCTTTCTGTCATTTCTCCCTCTCATTTTCTGCCTTGCTGGTCCATTCACCTGTATGTTTCGGATAAAGTCTTACTTTCTGTTAGATTTGATAATTGAGTACATGTGTTAAGTGCATTTTTTTGGTTCTAGGGAAATGAGATATGCGAAAGCAGTTTTAGATATTTTAAGCCCCTTTTTAAAAAATATGTTTTGGTGTCCTTAGTCCTTGAATTTGTATTCGGTTATGTTTTTAAATCCCTTCTGTGATAAATTGGATGGAGTGGCCAACGCCAGGGGCATCACCTTAGATTATGTACGCGAATGCATTGATATGTGTACGTAATTTTCTTTTTCATTTTTTCCTGTTGAAGTTTGTATATGTTTTGAAACGGTTATAGCGCTGATATGGCCCTTCGCAGTTGGCTGGGCTTTAAACAAAAATAACAATAATGCAGTTTAGACTTGTAACGTGCACCGAAACCAGAAAATATCACAACACTGATCTAATTTTAGTTCAGATTGAACCGTTGATTTTCAAAGATGGGGGGAAAATAACGCTTTACAGTTACGAGATCCTACATCAAAATACAACATAGTGCAGAACACCACATTAGGTACAAACCACAACTTCAACCGGCACTTTGATACCACAGTTAGCTATCACATATGGGAGACAAATTGTACACGTCCGTTGTAGATGGAGAGGGAAGAGTGGGTGGAGAGGGATGGAGAGAGAGGGAGGAGGAGGAGTGAGAGAGAGAGAGAGAGAGAGAAAGAGTATTTTAATGTATTTATTGTGATATGACTTTGTCTGTATCGCTGCTAAAATTTCACCATACTTTTGCTGCGAAAACTGAACATAAGCAGAAGATTAAATGAATTGAAAAAAAAAGGTAAGTTCTGCTTGATTTCTTCGAACAAAACCAATAGGCAAATGATTTTTCCCTCCTAAAGCGCACGTTGGGTATGGCCTGAAGCACTTTGTGGCGTGTCCTCCAACAAGTTTGTTCGATGGTGTTCTTCTAGGTGTACTGAAAAGCTGGCATTGTCAAACGCCTTGTTCGATTTTGTCCAAGCAGTGTGTGTGTGTGTTTGTGTGAACGTGCGTGCGTGTGTGCGTGTGTTTATGCAGAGTTGTAACTTTTTAATTTTTACCAATAAATTAATGTTGTAATGTGGATGTTTTATGACTAAATGTAGTAGTGATAGTAAAAAGTGTTATTTTTCTTCATCACCATCATTGTCATGATCATCAGTCTTATTATTATTGTTGTTGTTATGATCATCATCATCACACCACCACCATACAGACGAATAAATAATCAATAAATGTAATACATTATTCGTCTTTGCTGTGATGCCATAATAGATATGAAATATTCGGCGCGGCTGTTACGCTATGATAAATTGGTGCGTGTAATAAATTATTTGTCCCTGCTGTGATGCCGTAATGAATTGGTAAATACATATGTGCACTACGTTATTTGTCCCTGCTGTGATGCCGTAATGAATTGGTAAATACATATGTGCACTACGTTATTTGTCCCTGCTGTGATGCCGTAATGAATTGGTAAATACATATGTGCACTACGTTATTTGTCCCTGCTGTGATGCCGTAATGAATTGGTAAATACATATGTGCACTACGTTATTTGTCCCTGCTGTGATGCCGTAATGAATTGGTAAATACATATGTGCACTACGTTATTTGTCCCTGCTGTGATGCCGTAATGAATTGGTAAATACATATGTGCACTACGTTATTTGTCCCGGCTGTGATGCCAGGAAAGAATCATTACTAAAGGCTTGGCATTGCTCTTGCATCACGATCGATTATTTGCTGATTTTCAATTCCTGTTATCATCTCTTGAAGAGGAGGGTGGGCTGTTCATTGCTTTTTTTTTTTCCTCCTAGTGACGGGACATGTGTGTGTGTGTGGTTTCATTCGTTCGTTATTTCTTTTAACGTCTATTCACATACGTGCTTTTAGACGAGTTTGTGTGTGTGTGTGGGGGGGGGGGGGGTGTTGGAGGGAGAGAAGGAGAGAGTGTGTGTGTGTGCGCGCGCGCGCACGTGCATGTAGTATAACACAGTCACATGTGACAAAATATAGTCTCCTGACTTCTAAATGAGGACATACAAGCCTCTAGGCTGCGATAATTTCTTTCCTGCGACAGATACACTTCCGCCAGTGAGTACTACATGTGGCTAACGCCCGACTGACACACCTGTCTCTTAGTTAAAGACAGTTGCTATTAGAAACACACACAAAAATGGAATGAGACAGCGTATGTAATTAAAGAAATAAGACAGGCGCAAATTTTGATTCTACATGTACTGGCCTTTGTCAAGCTGACATAGAATACAACAAAGGAACAAATTCATTAGATTTGCAATAAAAAAAAACTTTTTATTCTTAAAATTGTCTCTAATTTCATGTCTCTTTGAAAATTTGTCTTTTTAAAAAAAAATTCATTTGTTTCTTTGTTTTGTTTTGTTTTGTTTGTTTGCTTGCTTCCTTCCTTGTTGAACTGGCTATAAATGTGTCTTTTTTCATCCCCTTGAAGTTGAGGAAGAAAAGCTCGGAATGTCTGATTATCTAATTTCTGTATAAAAATTGTCTTTGCTGAACTACGTTTTAAATCAGAAAAAAAAACATTTGACAGGCACGTGCCTTTAACGCCCAGAATGGCTGATTATCTGATTTTTGTATCTAATTATCTTTGCTTAAGTACATTTCAATCAGAAAAGCATTGACACAACATCTGCCTTTGAATGAAGAAGTCAGTCATCAGCATTGCAAACTGTGCATGCTGTAAAATCTTTCAAGGCGAAGACTGATAGAATGTGAGGAAAAATAGATCGAGGACCCTGTCAGGATGCAAACAATGACTTCATCTTAGTAATGACTATTAAGATAAAATCAAGTACACCGTGTGAAGAATTCCGAGACTCGATTCCCATTTGGGTAAACAGATCATAAACACGTTTTTCTCTTACGGTTATAATAAAATGTGTATAGCTAACAAATTATGAGGGAAAAGAAGAAAAACATAATTGGCACAGACCTGGAGCAAACATAACATTCGTATTCTTTTTCTCACCTCTCTTCTCTTTTCACACACCAGAAATAGTGCCCTCTACCGAATCATCATCATATCATCATCATTATATCATCATCATCGTCGTCGTCGTCGTCGTCATCGTCAATTATCGTTATCATTATCACACCACCACCACCACCACACCACCACCAGTCATCATCATCATCTTCATCATCATCATCATTATCATCCATGCTTGATCGTATGTCCACAGCCCCAGTACCAGCCCCAGCCTGCCGGGCCAACCTGTGCAGCAATGTGACCCAACGCCTGACCTGTCCCAAAGATTCCGTGCTGCACGTGCTCAACGCCACGTGCCAGGATGGCTTGGACAGCTGCTCTCCTGCCACCTTCCTGACCCTTTACACGTTGTGTGAGGGCAGGCGACAGTGTGACGCCTCGGGCCTGCGCATGCTTCGTCCCATGCTATCTTACTGTACCCAGTCCTTTGCGCCGGAGCTCAGCAACGTGTTTGTCGATTATCTTTGTGTTCCAGGTAAGGGTGTTTTTTTTTCGTTGTCCCGAATCGTTGCACTTCAGTTCTGCCAGGTCTTTCTTTTTTTAATCTTGATCAAAGAAGATTGTAATAAAAGGGTAGTTTTGGTATTCTTCACTTCTCCAGATCTGGGGTAAAAGACTTTCATTGATATGAATTTACAAATTAAGATCAGCCAGAACTAAACCTTGACGGGAACTCTAGCCCTCATCCTCAGGATCAGCAGTCCACACGGAAAGGCAAACTGACATCAAGGGTTTGCCTTCGGAATCACATCTTAGTTTTGTCTTTTTAGAAAAAAGAAGATTGTTTCAAGTCGGCTGTGGAAGGAATAAGTGCCTGTGTGTGTGTGTGTGTGTGTGTGTGTGTGTGTGTGTGTGTGTGTGTGTGTGTGTGTGTGTGTGTGTGTGTGTGTGTGTGTGTGTGTTTATTCGTTCATTCTTTTATTTATTTTTTTCCTTACTTTAGAAAAAGGAATATTATTTCACGTCGGCTGTGGAAGGGATAAGTGTGCATGGGGGGTATTCTTTTATTTATTTATTTCCTTACAAGTGTATTTCTGTTTGATTGGTAGTGACTCTAGAAACTGAAACTGTTCATGTACTGTGTAATATGCGTTCTTGGCGTGAGTAGTATGTATACGTTTACTTGCTGCACTTTTTTTGATAACAGTAACATGTCCTACACGTAATGAACATACAGTGTCACTTGTAAAAATAAAATTTGATAATACCTCCTCCACTTTTTGTATTTACATATTTGTTCGTTATGGTTTTCTTTTGTTTAATTTGGAAAAGTGTTGAAAGCAAGGAATTATCGTTGCATATTTACATACACACGCCACACGCACGCACACACACGCACACACACGCACGCACACACGCACACACACACGCACACACACACACACACACACACACACACACACACACACACACACACCACACACACACACACACACACATTCTTTTCGGATGTTTTGGATGGATTGTACGATTGTATCTGATTTGTTGTCTTTGCATAACAGGGTTAGCGCAATGAATGTCTGAATCGTCAGAGAAGAGAGACAGTTAGAATGTTGTTGGAACGTAATCGAATCATTTTGTGTGTGTGTGTGTGTGTGTGTGTGTGTGTGTGTGTGTGTGTGTGTGTGTGTGTGTGTGTGTGGTGTGTGTGTGTGTGTGTGTGTGGAGAGAGGAGTGTGTGTGTGTGTGTGTGTGTGTGTGTGTGTGTGTGTGTGTGTGTGTGTGTGTGTGGTGTGTGTGTGTGTGTTTTCAGAGACGTTTGGTTTTTATTCGTTTGTTTTTGAGGGACAGTTGCTTGAACCTCATCAATCCAGTTTTCCCCAGAGCTTTCGTTTTCCAAAGAAAGTTGCTGAACGTATTCAGTCGATTTTTTGTGTGTATGTGTGTTTTTGTGTATTTCTTTTTCTTCAGTGATTTCAGTTTCTAGAAAAAGGTCCTTGAACATATTCAGAAATTCAGTTCACATTCCCTCCAGAGAAAGTTTCTTAGACTTCATCAGTTCAAGTTTTTCCTTGTGAAAATTGTTTGAACATCATCTGCTCAACTTTCTTCCCAGACAATCTGGTTCGGAAGGAGTGTACGGGTCAATACAAGAGTCTGACGGAACCGTTTGGGGTGTTGATGAATCCGGGGTTCGCGGAGCGCGTGCTGAACACGGGCATGCAGTGCAACTGGTTCCTGACCCCTGAGGACAAAGGTCGCGTGGTGCACGTGCTGGTGCACATGGCCTACAGCAAATGGAGCACTGGCAATTGCACCACCAACTTCTTACAGGTCAGTGACATAATCACATTACAGCAACTTTTGGGAACTTTTCCTTTTGCAGCTGTGACGGTTTGCATTTTTGAATTTGCACTAGACAGTAGTCTCTGAAGCCTGTGATTCGAAACGTCGCCTGAGCTGATAAGAAACACCGTTTCGAAAAGTGCGAAACATGAAAATAATACTCCCCATTTGAATCAAGGCTTTTGTCCTACTTCTCTTGGGCATGGTATGATATCATTTCGCAGAGGGTAAGCTTCTGTTGACAGCTTGGTCCAAGAAGTTGTTTGTTATTTGATTTGAATTGCTTAAGAGAGAATCATTAACGTCGGGAAACAATTGATTTTGCTCAGAGCCTTTTCCACCATAGTCCATATAACAACAGCTTGCAAACGAGTTATACAGCCCATGCAACATACTGATATGAGCACGTCATTCAGCTTTAAGATTCTTAATGCTCTGACTTTAGTTTTATTGTTATTGTACCACACCATTTTTTTTTTATTATTATTATTAATATTTTATCACACTGTTCACCAGTAAACATATCTTTAAACTTATGTTTGTGGCTTAGATCGGCCTGTAAATTGTCCCAGGGATCCACACACACACACACACACACACACACACACACGTTCAGGAGTCCAGAGCGACCGTTACCAAAGTGGCGCGCACTACCAGAAACTAGAGAGGCTGAGACAAATGACTTTCACAGTGCAGAGTGAGCAACCGTGAGGTGATGGGAAAATCGCCTGGGCTTCAAGTCCGACTCGCACCCACAAGGGACCGAAAGGACGAAAATGGCTTTACACTGAAGTTCTCTGTCAGGCTGACCCAGGCCTCCGATGGTCCCGCTGTTGTTGTTCCCTTTCTCTTTGAGAGATTTAATCAGGACGAGGACAGCTGTGAGAGAATTCTGGTCACCAGTTTGTTCTGTGCTACTGGCCATGCAGAAGCTGTTCCGTTTAAACGAATTCAGATAACGTGTTTGCGCGGAGCCACTCCTTTCTCATTCTGGTCGCGTGTCTGAT
>CM060309.1:81657668-81677668 GCA_030674185.1 Monoplex corrugatus
ACCGTTACTGCTCTGCACTTCTAAATTAAAAAAAATAATAAGATAAAATCATTACGTGGGAACAAATCAATTAAGCTCGGGCTTTATTGCATTCTTTTTTGTGGGAAGCGCGGTGTGAGAACCCTGCTCCATTTGTATTGTATCACGCTGACCTTTGTGTGTATTTTTGTCTTTCCGTGCGGGATTTTCCGTATAAAAACTGGACAGCTTTCCTCCGGGGGAATGTCTCGCTACAGTGCAGCTCCACACTTGTTGTTATTACCGTTGTCGTTGTTATTGTTGTGTTGGTGACTGTTTTTCTTTTTGTTGCTTTCTTTCTGTCTGTATTTCCCTCGTCCTCCTCTTCTTTCTTTTTGGTGTGTCCTCATATATCTATCTCTATTTTTTTTTTTATTGTTGTTCTTTTTTTTCCCTTTTTCTAATCTCGCTTTCGCGTGTGTGTTTGTCTCTGTGTGTCTGTGACAAAATATGTTAGCAAAATTTTCTCAGCTGTTTTCGGACGGATCTTCCTAACATCTGGATGGAAGGTGGAGTCTTGAATGACTGAGGTTGAAGTTATTGAACCAAGGAAAGTGTGTGAGCGGCGCTTTCTCAGAATTTCAGAGAATATTTGAATTCTGTTTTTACTGCTGTGATGGTCTACTAGATTTTCGCTTCAAGTCAGTTTTTATTTCTTTTTTTTTTTTTCAAGGTCATAGCACCTTGGAAAGTACAAAATTTTCATTTTTTTCAAGGTCATAGCACCTTGGAAAGTACAAAATCTAGATTTTCTTCTGAGCAGCTAAAATTGAAGATGGAATCTTATGACCCGGTTGAAATTTGATCATTTTGAATTTTGGGAGAATCACTTCGCATAAAGCCAATTTTAAGCAGAAATAAAACTCCTTTTATCACACTTATTCCTCTATTCTAGTCTTCTGTCCTTCTGTCTGTATGGTCAGTTCACACCTGGCGGTGAATTTGCCCCCCCCCCCCCCCCCCTCTTTGTTTTTAGTTCCTGCTGGCTGCCATGGAAGTTGATGGTCAGAGGAGTTGTGGTTCACGATGCCTTCTGTCGTACCTTTCAGCAGAGATGATATGACTGCAAACTATGTTCAGCTGCCTGGTCCTCTTGACGGCAGGGGCACGATGGTGAAGGCGTCGGTTTGAACTTGCAGTTTATTTGAGAATTGAGCTGGTTGTGGTCAGTGCAGACATCTGTTAGGACCACTTGCTGCTCTGTGAAGGAAAGGTGATAATGCTGCTTTGTGCCCGTGGCTTAAAAAGTGATCTGATGATACTCCTCTTTTCGCTGTAGGTGACGCTATGGTCAGGCTGGTCTTACTGGGTTCTTCTTTATGCTAGCTCATCTACTATCTCGTTTCCTGGTGTCTCACAGTAAGCACCGATCCACCAGCTTGAGGGCCTTAGTCAGATGGGGGAGCTTGTTTTTCAGGGTGTGAACAACAGAGACGGCGTTTGCGAGAGAGACCACTTGATAACATGTGTCGTCATCTGTATTATGAATCATGGAGGCCACCTACACGAGTACGTCTGTGCTGGATAGTTGGTACAGTGTACCTGATGCAATGGTTGCCTGTAGGAACACTGGCAATTCCCGGGAAGTTGATGAGGATACCGACTCCCTTGTTGATCACATCATTGATGGCTGACCCATCGCATGTCTCCTGTGGGTAACGCTCTTCTAGTACGGCCCACGTGAGATCCCGGCGTACTGTGTGTTCTTGTACTTTGGTAGTGGGGATGTCAGTGCGGATATCAGAGTCTAGCTCTTCTAGTACCTTCGGTTCTGGCTTTGGCAAAGGTGATTGTGAAAATGTCTCCTTTGGCAGGGCTGGCTGATATTGCATATTGAAAAGCTAGGTTTTGTTGCCCCAAACGCCGTTTGTTATTACAGCTGTATCAATTTGTGCTTACTCGTTTAAAAGAGGACATATTCTAGATCATTTTAGATGCTTTTCCTTACAAAGAGACATAGCCCAGTATATTACAACTGCACATATATACCGGATTGTACTGAAAGAAATTTCAGATAAGGCGCACACAGATTAATATTTTCTGATCGAATATAACACCAAGGTAAAAGTGCATATGGTGACAATGGAATTTTAGTATCATTGAGAAACATGGCAGATGTAAGAACAAAAGGACACTTTTAGAGCTTTAGTGGAGTGATGAACATGGCCTTTGCCTTATCATCATTTATCTGAAATTTATTCTGTGTTATTCAAAACTTAAGTTCAGCTATACGCATACGGATTTGAATGGTAGAAAATGTCCGATCAACTTCTTACAAACTGATAAAGTGATAGAGATGAGTAGAACTTCTATCAAGCTTTCATGTGATAGAGAATGAGAGATGATGACAGAAAATAGTGGTTTCGCGTAGAAAACAAATAGTACAGGTCCGAGAACTGAGCCTTGTGGAACGCTACAGTTTGGAGATGTTTCAGGAGAATAGAGGCCATTGAGTGATATCTTTTGAGTGTGCCCGCTGAGATTGGATTCAAACTATGAAAGCACAATATTTAGAATCCATATGACGCGAGCCGAGGAAAAAGAATACCATGTCCTTTGGCATTCATATGTACATGTACACGGTCAGCACACTGTGTCACGTCCTGATGCCAACGTGAACGGCGTAAGGATGTAAAAATATTTACGCTGTCTAACGCTGTATTTGTCTGTGTTGTGACAATACTGATGCTGTCTAACGCTGTATATATCTGTGTTGTGACAATACTGATGCTGTCTAACGCTGTATTTGTCTGTGTTGTGACAATACTGATGCTGTCTAACGCTGTATATATCTGTGTTGTGACAATACTGATGCTGTCTAACGCTGTATTTGTCTGTGTTGTGACAATACTGATGCTGTCTAACGCTGTATATATCTGTGTTGTGACAATACTGATGCTGTCTAACGCTGTATTTGTCTGTGTTGTGACAATACTGATGCTGTCTAACGCTGTATATATCTGTGTTGTGACAATACTGATGCTGTCTAACGCTGTATTTGTCTGTGTTGTGACAATACTGATGCTGTCTAACCTGTATATATCTGTGTTGTGACAATACTGATGCTGTCTAACGCTGTATATATCTGTGTTATGACAATACTGATGCTGTCTAACGCTGTATTTGTCTGTGTTGTGACAATACTGATGCTGTCTAACGCTGTATTTGTCTATGTTGTGACAATACTGATGCTATCTACAATACAATACAACAATACAATATTTTATTTATATAGCGCAAAATTTTGATAAAATCAAATCTAAGCGCTAAAACAGACACACACGCACGCACGCACACACACGCACGCACGCACGCACGCACGCACTCACACACACACACATGCACACACACACACATGCACACACACACACACACACACACACACACACACACACACACACACACACACACACACACGCACACGGCTATAACTGGGGAGAAAGAATAAAAGCAATGGAAAATTATAGAGAGCATATTATATACAATTATATATTACAATGTGATTCCCCTCCGAGTGGAGACAGGCTGCAGAGTGAGGTCAGGATTTTATGCAGAGGAGAAAAGGTGAGTTTTGAGAGCAGACTTGAAGGAGACAAAAGTAGGTTGCTGACGGACTGAGAGAGGAAGTTTGTTCCAGGAAAGTGGACCAGAAACAGAGAAGGCTCGTGGACCATAGGTATTGAGCTTAGTGCGTGGAAAGCGAAAAGTCAGAGGATCGGAGGCAGAGCGGAGGGTACGTGAGGGAACATAGATCTCAAGTAGGCTTGACAGTTAATCGGGGGCTGCGTTATTGAGGCTTTTGTAGCACATGGTGTCTAGTTTGTACTGTATGCGCTTTGATACAGGGAGCCAGTGAAGTTGTGCCAGGAGAGGAGAAATGTGGTCAGCTTTTTTTCTTTTTGAGTACAAGGCGTGCAGCATTGTTTTGAATGCGCTGTAGGATGAGGATGTGAATGGTGGAGGCAGGAAGACCAAGAGGAGTGAATTGCAATAGTCAATGCGAGACATTATGAAGGAGACAACGAGTTTTGCAGTTGTTTCCACAGAGAGATACTTCCTGATCAGGCTTATACGATGGAGGTGATAGTAGCAAGATCTGGCAGTTTGAGAAACAAAGTTGTTCATGGAGAGGGTAGAGTCAATGCAGACACCAAGGTTTTTAGCTGAATCAGAAATTGGGACTGATGTGTTACATAATGGGAGAGAAAGAGGAGGCAGCTGAGAAAGTTTCTGATGGGTGCCAATGAGGATAGCTTCTGTCTTGTCGTCATTAAGCTGAAGTTTGTTGTATGTCATCCAGTTCTTAATGTCCGAGTAACACTCAGTGGTGCGAGTCAAGAGGCGCTGTATATTGTCAGGTGAGTCACTGTCTAGAAGTTGGGTGTCATCAGCATAGAAGTGGTGTTTTATAGAGTGGGAGTTGATGATGGTGGACAGGGGGGAGGTGTAAAGAGTGAAAAGAACAGGGCCAAGGACAGATCCTTGTGGAACACCACAGGTCAGGTATGGAGGTTGAGAATAAGTGCCATTAATGAGAACAGTTTGTTTTCTGTTTGATAGATATGAAGTGAACCAGGAGAGAGCAGTGTCAGAGATGCCAAAAGTATGATGAAGTCTAGAAAGGAGAATACCATGATCAATGGTATCAAAGGCTGCAGACAGATCAAGGAGTGTGAGGAGAGAGACTTTGCCAGTATCAGTTGGAAGGAGGAGATTGTTCAGAATGTGTAGCAAGGCAGTTTCAGTGCTATGGCACTGGCGGTAGGCTGACTGGAAAGGATTGAGGAGATTGTTGGCAGACGGGTGAGAGTTCAGCTGGTTGAGGACAACCTTTTCGATGAGTTTTGACAAGAAAGAGAGATTGTATTTCTTGAGGAGAGGGTGAACAATAGCAGACTTGAAAGAATCTAGGACAGTTCCAGTTTGAAGAGAAGTGTTGATGATGTCAATGATGAATGGGAGGAGAGTAGGGAGACAGTCAGAGTAGAGAGAACCTGGAAGAGGATCCAGTTCGCAGGTTTTGAACGACATGGATCTGATTGTGTTGAGAATTTCTTCTTGTGAGACTGGGGTAAAAGTAGTAAGAGGTGTGCCAGAGAAGGAAGGGTCAGGTGGGCATGGTTGACAGGGTGTCCTGTCCAGCCTGTCACGAAGAGTTTGTATTTTGGTGGTGAAATACTTGGAGAATACAGATGGGAGTTCTTCATTTGTGTGTTTTGTTGGGAGAGGTAAATCTTTTCGTGTGCCAAGGAGATGATTCATGGTTGTAAAGAGTTCTCTTGAAGAAGTGGTATTCAGGATTTTGGTTTGGAAATAGCTTGTTTTTGCAGATGCAATGAGGGTGGATACTTTTGTTTTAGAGGCTTGGAAAAGTTGCCTATGTACAGTGAGTTTGGATTTGCGCCAGCGGCGCTCTGCTCTGCGACGGGCACGTTTTGCACAGGCAATCTCATGAGTGAACCAGGGGGTAGCGGGGCGGTCAGGTAAACGACGGGTTGTGGCTGGAGCATGAGTGTCCAGAAGATGGTGGAGAGTAGTATAGAATTCATCGGCAAGGTTATGTGACTTTTCAGAAAGGAGGCGGGAGGCATCAGATGAAAATGTGGAGAGGTCGATAGATTCTAACGCTGTATTTGTCTGTGTTGTGACAATACTGATGCTGTCTAACGCTGTATTTGTCTGTGTTGTGACAATACTGATGCTGTCTAACGCTGTATATATCTGTGTTGTGACAATACTGATGCTATCTAACGCTGTATATATCTGTGTTGTGACAATACTGATGCTGTCTAACGCTGTATATATCTGTGTTGTGACAATACTGATGCTGTCTAACGCTGTATATATCTGTGTTGTGACAATACTGATGCTGTCTAACGCTGTATATATCTGTGTTGTGACAATACTGATGCTGTCTAACGCTGTATATATCTGTGTTGTGACAATACTGATGCTATCTAACGCTGTATATATCTGTGTTGTGACAATACTGATGCTGTCTAACGCTGCATATATCTGTGTTGTGACAATACTGATGCTGTCTAACGCTGCATATATGTGTCAAATATTGGAGCTTACATGCACAATAGACTGCTGGGCCGATCGTTGATGCCAACATGTGCTGCTGACAGCTGTGTCAGTGCCTGTTGCTAACATGTGCAGCAAAGAGATGTGTTTCATCTTGATGCTACCATGTGCAGCAAGTAGTTGTGTTGATTCAAGTCGAGCATTAGGAGTTATGACTGATTTCAGGAAACAGGGGTTTGTCCCATTGTCGTCAACATATTAAGTAACCAAAGTATAACAATTAAGCCACCCTAAAGCTTTGTAGTCATTGTAAATAAATAAAACCAGGAACACACACAAACATGACCTCACATTTCCGAGACGTCCCTCCTGATGCAACTTTCCAGTTTTTACAAGAGATCTATAGATTTCACCTGATATGATTTTACGTCCAAATATGTTTTTTTTCTAATTGCATTTCAGACTTGCAAGGTTAACGGTGAGCATGATTTTTAACTGTTGTCTTTTATCTTAACTTGGTTGTTGTTTTTGACGCGGTGTTAGCCATGATATGGCTGTAGTAGTCGGCTGGGCTGTAAGCAGTATGAACTGAACTGAACTGAACCGAACCTCACATCAAAATATGAGTTTTCTTACAATCAGACGTATTAGATATGAGGTCATGCTTTATATGGATACATGGTCAGCTGCACTAACGCTGTCTTATGATGAAAATGAAAAAAAAACCTGTGCAGTCCCCCTCCCACACGTACATTCAAAGATAAACATGTGCACACACACGCAACACACACACACACACACACACACACACACACACACACACACACACACACAAAACACACACACACACACACGCACGCACGCACGCACAACCTACTTACCTAAATAACCGCGCGCGCGAGTTGCTCCACCATTGTGTGTGTCTGCCTATTCCTTCTCTTCGTCCTATTTCAGCTTCTGCTTCAGCTTTCACTTTCTTCTTTCATCTCCATCTCTTCTTCCGCTGCCTCCACTCATACCCTGTCCTCTTTTTTCTGTCTGTTTTCCTCTCTCTTATCTGTTCCTTGTTACAATGTGTGTTTCAGATTCGTTACAAGCACTGTGGGACTGGAGAGTCCATGACCCGTCATTTCTGTGACCTCAGCCACGTCAATTCTGCCCTGACGTCATGCGGACCTGTCCACGTCACCAGTTGGCTGCCCACCGCCTCCCACCAGGCTGACCGCTTCCTCGTTTCTTACCAGAGTGAGTACAGGGGAGACGGGGTTTTCACCAGTTCTTTTTGTTTGAGAGGGGTTTTTTTTCCATTCATTGTTGAAAAGACAGAGCAAAATCACTTTCATAAAAACTGAGTTTTCTTGAAAGCAGTGCAAAGCGAATCAAAATCGAAATCTTTTTTTTTGAGTTGTTGAATAGAAAGATATCATCGGAAATTACAAAAAGATTTTAAATATAATGTCGCCGGAATCTTTCGTTGCTGTTTTTGTTTTCTTCTTCTTCCTTAACTCTGGAGAATCGTTGGGGTGCCACGCTAAAGAACTCATCATCAGATTTCTCCATCTCTGTCAGTTGTGAGCCACAGCCTGGATCTCTGTCTGCAAATAGGTTCCCTATGCATTATGCTATGTTGTCAGACCATAGTTTTCTTTTGTCGTCCCCTCCGTCTCCCTCCCTCAACAGTTCCTTTGAGGATTGATTTAACAAGGCCATTGGGTATTGTTAATTAGAGTACCTGGTCACAACAGGAAAGCTGGAGGGAAAGAGAACACCAGGTAGACCCAGGATGGCTGAGGGCAGAGAGGGTGGAAGATGTTCTTGCAGTGACAAGGGATAGATTGGTATGGAGGGCCATGATCGCCGACGCCATGCGGCAGGGCACACGATAATTGGACCTTGTTACATGGCCATTCTAACGTAGTTTTCTTTTTATTACTGAAGTCAGCAGATCTTCATATGATTTTCATTAGCAGCAACACTTTGAATTTTTAGCCTTCAACAGAGATTTGATAAAACAGTGATGAAGGATGACAGTAAAAAAAAAACCCATACACACGCATACATGAACGCAAACACACACGCGTGCACACACATAAGCATACGCATATATACGATATGAGTTTTGCCTGAATCAAACGTGACACAAGACCTTTTTGTGTCTTTCATAGTTCAGATCTTTTTCAGAGAAAACAATTGAGACTCTGTCCCTGTCTGTGTCTGTCTGTCTGTCTGTCTCTCTCTCTCTCTCTTTCTGTCTCTGTCTCCCTCTGTCTCTGTATGTGTGTGTGTGTAAGTGTGCGTTCGTGTGTGTGTCTGTGTGTGTGTAGAGTCTGGGTTCTTTCGGGATTTTTTGTGAATTGTACCATATGGGCTTTATTGAAATACACTTTCAACCATATTATAGAAATGATAGACATTTGTTGATAACAAGAATGTGAAGGGATATTATTTACTGTCTTCAAAAAGATATTAATGTGTTTATTAATTGGGGTTTGCTGTGGGGGTGTGTGTGTGCGTGCGTGCGTGCGTGCGAGTGTGTGTGTGTGTGTGTGTGTGTGTGTGTGTGTGTGTGTGTGTGTGTGTGTGTGTGTGTGTGTGTGTGTGTGTGTGTGTGTGTGAAGTCGTTAGTTTTAGCTTTAAATTGGAATGCTTGTTAGGACTGTTTTATTGATTTGTTAATTTCTAATTTGATCGTTGCATTTAAACAAGTTTAAACGTATTTTTCGACAGTTTCGTTAATGAGTTTTATTCTTTCCCAACCTGTTTATATGGCGTAATGTGTCAATACAATTTTTATATTAACCTGACAGTAAATGGTTTATAATGATGATGATGATGATGTGTGTGTGTGTGTGTGTTGTTGTTGTTGTTGTTGTTGTTCTTGTTGTTGTTGTTGACGATGCTTATTCGATTTTATCAGGCAGATGTCATCATAATTATGTTTGGCAAAAACGTTCGACTGTTTTTTCTTATTGGACTCAGGGTTATATAAGTATCGAAACCTGATTCCGATTGGTCAGTTTTCAAGGTCTAAATCAGGTAAAATGTCAGATGGCTGGACTGTTATAACAATAAAGACATTCTGTTTGTTAACATTCATTTTGTTAACAGTATTAGATGACTTGACATGACGTGACTGTTATAAAGAAATTCTTCTTCTTCACAATCATGTCAGAATTTTCACAGCTAGTAGCCATTTACAGGAGGCGTGAAATGTGAGTGAAGAGAGCGAAGCCAAAGTTTTGAGCGTGTTCAAGAAGGATTCAACACGCTTGGACAATTCTTTATGCGTTCAACCCAGATCAGCCAGTGATAAATCGGCAGACTCCTTGAACCTGCGCAGAGCTTTGTGGCAAGGTCTTGAAATGAAAGCGTGTGGCTGCGAGAACCTATGAAAATGGTTGATGCACCAAGATGGACAGTTTCTCTTTGCTTCAGTTTGATAATGGTTTACGTCAGCACTCACCATAGGTGATATTGCCGACGGAGAGTGGGGCAAAGAGGATGAGGAATGATGGACAATGGAATGATGAGATAGTGGTCTGAATATGAGATCAGTGGCGAAGAGGCAGTTTTTATGTTGCGGATAGAGACTGAACTGGAGACATCATATCTTGAATCTTCAGCTCTGTCAACACAACCCAGACAGTCCACGTGAAAGCTTGTCACGTGCAGGAGGGTGGCAGCAAGAATGAAGGGACAGACGAAGATTTATGTATTGTTTGGGCAATCTTCCGTCCCCGTCTTGGGCAAGACAAGGCAGAAGAGCACAGATGCAACAGTAAACATGTTAAGAAGGAAATGAAAGGAAAAAAAAGAACGAATGAAAATGTACACGACAGAAAGAGAGAAAGAAAGACAAGAAGAAGTAGTTTCTGACGAAGATGTATGTGGTGTCTGGGCAGTCTTCCGTTCTGTGTTTGGGGCGGGAGAAATAAAAAGAGTAAGGGTTGCAACACTCATCAAGAAAAACGGCTTTTGTCGTTGTCGTTCATCTTTGTGTGCGTCGTTACCGGTTAGCTAACCGTGAGTTCCAAATGGCGACATTTCTTGTTGGTTGATTGGCTGGTTTGGTTTGTTTGTTCCTTTTTTTTGTTTGTTGTCTGTTTGTTTGTTTGATTAACTATTTCTATGGTTTGTTTGTTGGTTTGTTTGAGTTTTGTTTCTTTGTTTTGGTTGGTTTTATTCTCTTGTTTGTTGGTTTATGTGCTGGCTTGCTTGTGTTTACATTCTTTTCCTCCAATGTTTGCGGTGGGTTTGTTTTTTTTTAAGACAGGGGGTTAGTGAGGTGGAGAGATTCATTTAGTGTGTATGTGTCTGTGTGTGTATGTGAGAGAGAAGAGAGACAGACAGACAGACAGAGACAGACAGACAGACAGAGACAGACAGAGAGACAGACAGACAGACAGAGACAGACAGACAGACAGGGTGTGGTGAATGTATAGGGGAATGATGGAGAGAAATCTGCCCATTCCGCTATATATTTTCTTTGTGTTCTTGTGATCTTTCGGTCATCTCTCTCTGTTCTCTGTATTTTTTCTGCTCAGTAAGAGTGAAGACTTTTGTAGAATGGCTGGACTGCCATGTTGTTATGGATGTGAACGTTGTCGACCTCCTGCCCCGGCAGTGATGAAATGTTGTGGGTAGGGATAAATCTGGCTGCAGCCCCCTCTCCTCTGGGACCGTCAGTGTGGAAAGGGGCCAGCCGTTGTGCCCACGGATCTCTTGCATTATATTCTGCTTGACAACATCCTTTGAAAGAGCTGTCATCATCTTTATGTGGCGACTTGTTCAGACAGTTTAAAGCTATGTGGTTTTTCTCCCTCCCTCTGTCCACGTCATTTATTGATGAGGAACTTTAAAGCCGCTGCCTTTAATGATGTGCAGATTTTGAACATGCAGACCTGGCAAGAAAGCTCCTCTCTGGACAAAAGCTTGACACATTGTACTTTTCCCAATTTTTTTCCCCTCAGTTGAAAATCTTTTGAAACAGTTTTCAGAGAGAATGACAGTAACATGAGATAGGATGAATGAAAAGATAAACAAGTGAGGGGATGAATCGCGTAATCCGCGCAGGACATGTGAGTATACAATAGAATGAAAAACTTAATGAATGAATGAATGAATGAATGAATGAATGAATCTTTGCATAGTCGCTTTCTATACAGGCTCTTGTACAAAGTTTTCACTGTCTTCTTCAGTTTTCAGTTTTGTCTTTGTCATCTTCTCATGCCTGTGGACATTATGCATTCTTCTTCAGGCACATATTGTACTTTCAAAATGTCAAGACGGAAAGACTGAAAGGGAAATCTCAGTAGTAGTAGAAATGCATAGATAAAATAAATCTGATGCACTGTGCTTTTTTATGTGTTGGCCCTGATACTTCTAGTGCTTTTCCCCCCTGGTCATATTTGTCACGCACTTTCTTGCTACATTTCAAGTTCAGCCTGAATCATTACGTAACTTCCTCTGTTGATTTGCGGGTGTGTGTGTGTGTGTGTGTGTGTGTGTGTGTGTGTGTGTGTGTGTGTGTGTGTGTGTGTGTGTGTGTGCTCTGGTGCTGTTTCGTTGTTTTGTTGTTGTTGTTGCACGCGTGCGCGTATGTGTGTCAACAAATATTAGGAGTACATCTCAGCTGTACACCAATCTACACCAGTAAACATTGAAAAAATTGAATTGTTAATTGATGATTGATTACTTGATTGATGTTTTTATTTTTTTTAATATATTTTTCTATTCATTTTATTCCTTCCAGTTTACAGACTCCTTGTTTTTTTATTAGGGAAAGGGGCATGTTTTTGTCATTTCCCTTTTCTGTTTCACCTGTTGTGTCATCTTTGTCTTTGTCCTTTTTTTGTTTGTTTTGTTTTGTTTGGTTTGGTTGGTTGGTTGGTTGGTTGGTTAGTTGGTTGTCGATGTTGGCAGGTACTTGTTCTTTCGAATGCTGAGTAATCATAAACATCTGGTTTGTGTGCTTCCGGTGTCTCTTATTGCTTGTATTTTTATAGGGTGTTTCTCTTATTTGATTTTCAGTGTTGATTATATGAATGTATTATGCATACTGTTTCAGTGGTACGGAAGGGGTCATCTATGGGGACACCCAGCAACATGTCTCCCTGTAGCACCACCCTAGTGACCCCTGCCCCCACCCCTCTCACCACGCGGTCCACGGTGGCCGGGCGGAATTACGGTCCTGGGGGCACGATGTTCGATTATTCTGACACCATCAGACACACAGGTGAATAGAAATGTCGACTGTCTGATGCTTGCTGTAGGTCACTGGAATATTACTATGCTCACGCTTGTGCTTTGGAGACTTCCGTTCTGCGTTAGAGTTTCCATAGTCCGTAGGGACTGAAAGAGAGCCTGTCATATGGGGGTCATTAAAACATTCATTTACAAAATCCATGCTTTTATTTGATATTTACAATTTTCGTAATACGAACTAGAAAAATACAAAATAGAAGTAGAACAGGTATTTAATATAACAAATCAAGACGGGCAGAAATTTTCAGCCACACTCACACACACACACACACACACACACACACACACACACACACACACACACACCACGCACGCACGCACGCACGCACGCACGCACGCACGCACGCACGCACGCACGCACCAAAACTTCTCAAACGTAGCATCGTAGCAGAAGAAAATCGTTCAGATAATTATGTTTTACTAGATGATCAAAATTGTCATTCCTGCACGCATGACTGTATGTTATATACCGAGAATAATGATGGATGAATCTGCTGCTTCATGTGGGGAGTTTGCTATTATGTTTGGGGGTTTTCTGTGTGTTCTTTTTTGTTTTGTTTGGGTTTTGTTCTGTTATTTATTTGTTTGTTGTTCTTCTTCTTCATTTGGGGGGGGGGGGGGGGGGCCTTTACTGAAAGCGATGACACAGCTGATGTGTGTTTCAGTAGTAATTTTCACTGCATTACAGTGGACAGGACATGTTGTCGGCATAGAAGACAGTCATCTCAGAGATGCTTCTGTGTGGAGAGTCGAAGCAGAGATATCATGAACAGGGAAGACCACAAAAGTGATAGAGAGACTTTCATCAGCTAAGGCATCAACACCACAATTTTGAAGTCATTCTCCTCAACAGATTAAGTTGGCGACAGCAGTGCACACAGGGCACAGTCACATGTACACAGCACAGAATACCTGCTATTCGACAGAAGAGGGATCCACAGAAGCAGAACCCAAAGCCGCAGGACGCGTCATGTAACGCCTGTGGAAGAGTATGTGCCCGGAGGATTGGTCATGTACCCCACATGAAGACACATACCTGGCGATAAAGGATCAGTATGCCTACCCATTGATCATGTATCCCACATGAAGACACATACCTGGCGATAAAGGATCAGTATGCCTACCCATTGGTCATGTATCCCACATGAAGACACATACCTGGCGATAAAGGATCAGTATGCCTACCCATTGGTCATGTATCCCACATGAAGACATACCCGGCGATAAAGGATCAGTATGCCTACCCATTGGTCATGTATCCCACATGACGACATACCCGGCGATAAAGGATCAGTATGCCTACCCATTGGTCATGTATCCCATATGAAGACATACCCGGCGATAAAGGATCAGTATGCCTACCCATTGGTCATGTATCCCACATGAAGACATACCCGGCGATAAAGGATCAGTATGCCTACCCATTGGTCATGTATCCCACATGAAGACATACCTGGCGATAAAGGATCAGTATGCCTACCCATTAGTCATGTATCCCACATGAAGACATACCTGGCGATAAAGGATCAGTATGCCTACCCATTGGTCATGTACCCCACATGAAGACATACCTGGCGATAAAGGATCAGTATGCCTACCCATTGGTCATGTACCCCACATGAAGACATACCTGGCGATAAAGGATCAGTATGCCTACCCATTGGTCATGTACCCCACATGAAGACATACCTGGCGATAAAGGATCAGTATGCCTACCCATTGGTCATGTACCCTACATGAAGACATACCCGGCGATAAAGGATCAGTATGCCTACCCATTGGTCATGTATCCCATATGAAGACATACCCGGCGATAAAGGATCAGTATGCCTACCCATTGGTCATGTACCCCACATGAAGACATACCTGGCGATAAAGGATCAGTATGCCTACCCATTGGTCATGTACCCCACATGAAGACATACCCGGCGATAAAGGATCAGTATGCCTACCCATTGGTCATGTACCCCACATGAAGACATACCTGGCGATAAAGGATCAGAATGGCTACCCATTGGTCAGATCGACGGGAGATCCTATCATCATCACCACTACGTCATCATATATAGAGTTCTAATGGACTTATAGTATCAAAACAGACAGACGGACAGATAAATGGACAGGCAGAGAGACATGTTTTTATGGTGGTTGTTTTCTCTGTAGCTGAAGACGCAGAAACAGAACAGCATCCTCCGGAAGGAACGTTTCAATTCAGTAAGTACACACTGTGTGTGTGTGTGTGCGTGTGTGTGTGTGTGTGTGTGTGTGTGTGTGTGTGTGTGTGTTTTCTCAATTCAGTAAATGCAGTGTGTGTGTGGGGGGGGTGTTTTCTCGATTCAATAAGTGCACACTGTGTGTGTGTGTGTGTGTGTGTGTGTGTGTGTGTGTTGAATATTACTTTTTCAGTTCAGTAAGTACACAGTGTGTGTGTGTGTGTGTGTGTGTGTGTGTGTGTGTGTGTGTGTGTGTGTGTGTGTGTGTGTGTGTTGTGTCTGTTGGGTGTGTTTTTTTTTTCAATTCAGTAATTACACACTTTGTGTGTAAGTGTGCGTGTATGTGTGTGAGTGTGCTTGTATATGCGTGTGTGTGTCCATCTGTATGTATGTGTACGTGTGTGTGTATGTGTGTGTGCGCTCGCGCGAGAGAGAGATCTGGTAAACAAACAAGCACACATAGTGCATATTTTACCTAACACCATTCTGTAGCAAAAAAACTCTGGAGAGAGCTGGACAGCAGAAAGTCCTCAGAGGAGAAGTCCCCCTCAAGCAAAGAATTCGACCTTGCACTCTTTACAGTCCAAGAGGACCGGGCCACATCCGAGCCATACGTCCTGTACGCCCTTCTGCGGTCACCTTTTTGTGTCCCCTCAACCTGGGTTCGAACTGCGCCTCAGAAGTGATCAGGCGCCTCAAGGGCATTTCACCCTTGTGATGGTTGTTATCTTAACCACTTAACTGTGGGACACCAACTGCACATAGGGAAATGTTAAGCTTTACAAAGTACAGTTTTGTTGTTTTTTCCTTCTTGACCAGATCCAGCTGGAACTCTTTTCAGTTGCATTTACGTTGCTTTTAGAGCTCTGGTCCCCTCCTTCCTACAAATCGAGAACTGTTTCATGAGGCTTAGGCGGGTGTGCCTACCGGCGTCCTTGCTCCAACCTCTGTGGCGATGGCTTTGGTGTGGAAGCGTGGTTTTCAGTCTTGCGGATATGGGCTTCTTCCATTCTATTTACATACGGCACAGTGAGTTTGATCATCCCATAGATGCTGTTGTGTGAAGAGTCGAACAGGGAAGACCACGAAAGTGATGCAAAAAGTTTCATCAGCGGTGGTATCAATACCACAATTTCGAAGACATTGCCCGTTTTGATGAATAAGAGTGAAGTACAATGTCTGCTCTCATGGCATTCTTGCTGATGATTTCTCGGTGAGTTTTTTCCCCATAAACAAACGGTTTTTAACAGAAAACTATGCTAGAAAAAAACTGCTCCTTATGTCCCAATATTTTAGAAGATGAATCCCATTTTCTGTTTGATTGTCCGATTTATAAAGATACTAGATATAAGCGTCTACAAGGAATCACTGGCAATATCACTGATCCCTCTTGAAGTGCAGCCCTTATGTGTAACAATCCAGAACATTCCAGAAAATTGGCGATTTATATGTTCCATGCTTTAAAAATTCGAGAAGAGTACCAGTCTGAAAATTGTTGTACATTACTGCTACAAAACAGACTATGAATGAAAAGTGTGGTATATATTAACAATGTTATCCTCTCTCCACAATCCCTGGTTTGTGTATGGGTCGGTGGCCTTCAGTGAACCATATGTCAGTGTCAGTGTTAGTCTCTCTCTCTCTCTCTCTCTCTCGCTCTGATTTACAAACTCACACACACGCACGAAGGCACGCACAAACTTTCCCTTCTTCTTTCACCCATCTCAGCCTGTCTTTCTCTCTCCTCTGTATTTATCTGTCTCACCATCACCTGAGGCTTTTGATGCATGTTTCATGAAGACGAAAGAGAGCGTTCAATCCTACGGAACGCTTCCACACTCTCACCCCTCTGACTCCTGAATATTGTCTCGTCTAGTTCACTACAATGTGTGTCTGTGTGTGTCTGTGTCTGTGTCTGTGTCTGTGTCTATGTGCGTGCAAGAGAGAGGGGGAAGGGGATAGTATGCGCATTCATTCTAGCGCATGTGTATATGTGTGTGCACGTGCGTATGTATGCAGTTGTGTGTATTTGTATCCGTAATGCACACTGTGTGGATGTGCGCGCGTGCTTGCTTACCTGCGTGCATGCGTGCGTGTGTGCGTAGTATGTCTGGATGAGATTGTAAAGGAGGATGGGAAGAAAAGAGTGTGGTCCTGTAAAACGTTGGGGGGGAAAAGGTTAGTATTGAGCATTTGACAGTTCTGCGTAGAATCGACTTTCAAGTCTCGCTAGCTTTAATCCTCTTTTTTCCCTCTCTCCTTTACTCTGCAACCTTTCCTCTTTCTTTATCTTCCATAAAAGTATCCAAGTATCCTCTAACCACTCCTTGTAAAATGTTCCCAGATACTCTGTTTTCACTTATTGTAAAAAAACTGAATTACCCACTATTCTGTATTTGTAATGGTTGCATTAGCATCCTTTATCCACAACTTGCAGAAAGTGCCTGTGTGACCTCTGTCTACTGTTTGAAAAAAGTGGCCAGGTACCCTTTATCCACTACATGTAAAAACTCTCTTCCTGATGTTAATTGATAGGCATTTGTTGGTAATAATGCTTTTCATCTTATTGAATGCTGTTTTGGCTTGGCCGATTCTGCTGGCTATTTCTGATGTACATGTGCCGTCCGATGAGATGATCGTCCCCTGTCCTTGAATGTTACATACAACCAATAATGTTATACGGTTGTGAGGCGTGGACAGTCAACAAGCAAAAGCCAGAACAAGATTGAGGCAGCCGAGATGTGGTTTCTAAGAATGTTGAGAGTTCCATGGACAGCAAAGAAAACAAACGAGACAGTGTTGATGGAGGCAGACACAAGAACATCATTCATAAGGAAGGTTAGGAAAAGACAGGCAACATTTATAGGCCATTTTATGAGGAAAGGGGAAATAGAGCACCTGGTCACAACGGGAAAGCTGGAGGGAAAGAGAGCACGGGGTAGACCTAGGGACAAATATTGGACGGACTTGCAGAATGGCTGAGGACAAAGAGGGTGGAAGATGTGCTTGCGGCAACAAGGGATAGATGCATATGGGGGGCCATGATCGCCAACGCCATGTGGCAGGGCACATGATGATGATGATGTAATAACTACTAAATGAGATGGGCTCTTCTGTGGATCCGGTCTGATACGTGTATTCATATGGGACACAACAGACCAATCTTGAGGCACATGTCCTTCCGCAGACACGACAGGAGAAAGAGCCTTGTGGCCAAAGGTTCTGTTTCTGACGGCCGCTTTTCTGTTGGATAGAGACGGTTCTGCTGAATTCATGAATTCATCTCGCTTTCTCTCTGACATCATGTTTGCTCCCCCTCTCCCTATTTCTTACCATTACTCACAAACACATTATGTTTTCATTTAGTCCTCTTCTCCCACTGGACGAAGCAGCAGGGAAGTGTAATTCTTTTATTTTGTGTTTGTTTGTGATCTTATATTCACGCTTGACAAAGGCTAGTTGGCTGAAAATTTGCGCCTGTTTTGTCTGGTTGTATTAGATACGCGTTCTGGTTCTATTTTCGTGTTTTTCTGGTTCCCGGTTTTGCACTGTTGAAATGTGATTGTGCTCTGCGTGCATTGCTGTCGCCAGTACACTCTGTTGCTGGCAGTGTCTGCTCAGGTGGTGGAGTTGATGGATACCACAGGTGGTGTGGTTAACCTTCAGAGATTCCATGTACTACTTTGATGATCTTTCCTGGGTCACGGACTCCCTGCTTCAACTATCTGTGCGGGAGTATCGTTCAGATGTTAACTTTGATACGGACAGCGTGTTCTGTCTAATGAAACTGGCATTTGACATGTAGAAACTCTTTATTTGACAAGGCACACCTCTTCACAGCATAAAATTTGGACAGTCGATCTTGCCACGTGATGTTGCAGATCTTGCACATATATATTTTGTGGAAACGTTCGGGTTGTTGGTGTAGTAAACTGATATAGAATCCGACAATAACATCGGTGTTTCACAGTGCAATCAAAATGTTTTTAAGGCTTCTTTGAACAACATACTTATAGCTAGTCCTCGTATACTTTGAGAGTGGTAAGACCTTAAACTCAATAAAACAGAACAGATCAACTGTTGAATGTGTCACTGTAAGTAGTTCAAGTCCTGTGCAGTAACAATCAGGGCGCTCAGACTGCTGCTACGTTATACACAGCAATCTTTGTGGTGAGCTTGATGTCATGGTACTTTCGCAGCCTCTTGGTCTGTCTTCCAAAGGCAGAGCTTGTCTTGGAGATGCACAGCGTCACCTCAGCATCAAAAGATCCATTGCCGCTCGCTGAACTACCCAAGTAGCAAAATTTCCCGAAAATTTTGTTCTCCTGATAGTTGGTGACATTTGAAGGTGATGAAGCCCCAGAGGTGTGGATGGCTTAAACATAACCCCTGTGTAAAAAGTACGTAAGCATCATGTACCCACTGCTTGTAAAATGTACCAAAGTGCCTTGTAAGCACTCCCTTTGAAATGTACGTACATATAGATATCTGCTTACCGATACTTGTGAAATTCACACGAGTACACGATAACCACTTATTTGTAAAAAGTACATAAATACATCCTATCCATTCCTTACAGAAAATATCTAAGCACCATTCTTTTGTAAAAAGTACCTGAGCTCCCACTGTCCAGTCCTTGTCCTTACAAATGAGACAGGGGTTTAGTTATGACGAAAAAGGCATGATTTTGAGGCATTATCTTGTTAGACCAGAGGGAAAGTGTATTACAGACGCTTTTAGCTTTTAGTTAGTATAACTGAGTGCCTCACTGTCTGGCTGAATTCCCGCCACCATTTCTGCTGTCCACCCTCACCACCATCTCTGTCACCCGTTACTCTACTGGTCTGTGCGTCTGTCACTCCTTCATCAAAGTGTTTTTGTTTGTTTGATTAGTTGGTTGGTCGATTTTTTCACTTGTGTTTGTGGTTGGTATGTGCGTGTACTTGTACATGTATGCATGCGTGCGTGTTTTTGCTCGTGTATGTATTTAGATAGATAGATAGATAGACAGGCAGGCAGACAGACGGACAGACAATGACAATGATTCTTTATTTTCCAACGGTAAAAGCTATTGGCTAGAAGCCATTTTTCAAACTTGCCGTTGCTGTTCTATACACATGACATTTGTTTGCTGCAACAAGTACAGCTCAAGGAAAGATACATGTTGAATACTGAAATTAAGATAACATTACAGTGACATCAAGAAACGTACACAGTCAGCGCTTAAAAATAGATAGATAGACAGACAGACAGACAGATAGAATGATAGATAGATAGATAGACAGACAGACAGACAGATAGAATGATAGATAGATAGATAGACAGACAGACAGACAGATAGAATGATAGATAGATAGATAGACAGACAGATACATACATACATACATACATACATACATACATATATACATACATATATACATACATATATACATACAATGTATTATGTATATGTGTGTGTGAGATAGAGAGAGAGCC
>CM060309.1:81682668-81692668 GCA_030674185.1 Monoplex corrugatus
TTTTGTTTTATCTTATTACTATTTTGTTTACTTTGTTTTCCTCTCCTCCTCCTCTTCCTTCTTCTTCTTCTTCGTCTTATTTTGATTATTATCACTATCAACATTATCTTTCTTTCTTTATTTACTTACTTATTCATTAATTTATCTACCTGCTCATCTGTCTATCTATCTATACTATCTACTTCTCTCTCACTCTCTCTCTCTCTCTCTCTCTCTCTCTCTCTCTATCTCTCTCTATCTATCTATCTATCTATCTATCTCTAAGTGCTGACTGTGTACGTTTCTTGATTTCATTGTAATGTTATCTTAATTCTAGTATTCAACATGTATTTTCCTTAAGCTGTACTTGTTACTGTAAACAAATGTCATGTGTATAGAACAGCAACGGCAAGTTTGAAAAATGGCTTCTAGCCAATAGCTTTTACGTTGGAAAATAAATAATAATAATAATTACAATATTTATATAGCGCAAAATCTTGATAAAATCAAATCTAAGCGCTGAAGCAGACACACACGCAAGCACGCACGCACGCACGCACGCACACACACGCACGCACACACACACACACACACACACACACTCACACACGCATGGCTATAAATGGGGAGAAAGAATAAAAGCAATAAAAGCAAGAATAAAACCAATGGAAAATTATAGAGAGCATAGTATATACAATTATATATTATAACCATGTGATTCCCTCCGAGCGGAGACAGGCTGCAGAGGGGGGGGGGGGGTTGAGTGAGGTTAGGATTTTATGCGGAGGAGAAAAGGTGAGTTTTGAGAGCGGACTTGAAGGAGACAAAAGTAGGTTGCTGACGGACTGAGAGAGGAAGTTTGTTCCAGGAGAGTGGACCAGAAACAGAGAAGGCTCGTGGACCATAGGTATTGAGCTTAGTGCGTGGAAAGCGAAAAGTCAGAGGATCGGAGGCAGAGCGGAGGGTACGTGAGGGAAGATAGATCTCAAGTAGGCTTGACAGGTAATCGGGGGCTGCGTTATTGAGGCTTTTGTAGCACATGGTGTCTAGTTTGTACTGTATGCGCTTTGATACAGGGAGCCAGTGAAGTTGTGCTAGGAGAGGAGATATGTGGTCAGCTTTTTTCTTTTTGAGTACAAGGCGTACAGCATTGTTTTGAATGCGCTGTAGGATGTGAATGGTGGAGGCAGGAAGACCAGACAGGAGTGAATTGCAATAGTCAATGCGAGACATTATGAAGGAGAGAACGAGTTTTGCAGTTGTTTCCACAGAGAGATACTTCCTGATCAGCCTTATACGATGGAGATGATAGTAGCAGGATCTGGCAGTTTGAGTAACAAAGTTGTTCATGGAGAGGGTAGAGTCAATGCAGACACCAAGGTTTTTAGCTGAATCAGAAATTGGGACTGATGTGTTACATAATGGGAGAGAAAGAGGAGGCAGCTGAGAAAGTTTCTGACGGGTGCCAATGAGGATAGCTTCTGTTTTGTCGTCATTAAGCTGAAGTCTATTGTGTGTCATCCAGTTCTTAATGTCCGAGTAACACTCAGTGGTGCGAGTCAACAGGCGCTGTATATTATCAGGTGAGTCACTGTCTTGAAGTTGGGTGTCATCAGCATAGAAGTGGTGTTTTATAGAATGGGAGTTGATGATGGTGGACAGGGGGGAGGTGTAAAGAGTGAAAAGAACAGGGCCAAGGACAGATCCTTGTGGAACACCACAGGTCAGGTATGCGGGTTGAGAGTAAGTGCTATTGATGAGAACGGTTTGTTTTCTGTTGGATAGGTATGAAGTGAACCAAGACAGAGCAATGTCAGAGATGCCAAAAGTATGATGAAGTCTAGAAAGGAGAATACCATGATCAATGGTATCAAAGGCTGCAGACAGATCAAGGAGTGTGAGGAGAGAGACTTTGCCAGTATCAGTTGCAAGGAGGAGATTGTTGAGAATGTGTAGTAGGGCAGTTTCAGTGCTATGGCACTGGCGGTAGGCTGACTGGAAAGGATTGAGGAGATTGTTGACAGACAGGTGAGAGTTCAGCTGGTTGAGGACGACTTTTTCAAGGAGTTTTGACAAGAAAGAGAGATTAGAGATAGGCCGGTAATTTTTCAGTTCATTTGGATCTAAATTGTGTTTCTTGAGGAGAGGGTGAACAATAGCAGACTTGAAAGAATCAGGGACAGTTCCAGTTTGAAGAGAAGTGTTGATGATGTCAGTGATGAATGGGAGGAGAGTAGGGAGACAGTCGGCGTAGAGAGAACCTGGAAGAGGATCCAGTTCGCAGGTTTTGAACGACATGGATCTGATTGTGTTGAGAATTTCTTCTTGTGAGACTGGGGTAAAAGTAGTAAGAGGTGTGCCAGAGAAGGAAGGGTCAGGTGGGCATGGTTGACAGGGTGTCCTGTCAAGCCTGTCACGAAGAGTTTGTATTTTGGTGGTGAAATAGTTGGAGAATACAGATGGGAGTTCTTCATTTGTATGTTTTGTTGGGAGAGGTAAATCTTTTCGTGTGCCAAGGAGATGATTCATGGTTGTAAAGAGTTCTTTTGAAGAAGAGGCATTCAGGATTTTGGTTTGGAAATAGCTTGTTTTTGCTGATGCAATGAGGGTGGATACTTTTGTTTTAGAGGCTTGGAAAAGTTGCCTGTGTACAGTGAGTTTGGATTTGCGCCAGCGGCGCTCTGCTCTGCGGCGGGCACGTTTTGCGCAGGCGATCTCATGAGTGAGCCAGGGGGTAGGGGGGCGGTCAGGTAAAAGACGGGTTGTGGCTGGAGCATGAGTGTCCAGAAGATGGTGGAGAGTAGTATAGAATTCATCGGCAAGGTTATGTGACTTTTCAGAAAGGAGACGGGAGGCATCAGATGAAAATGTGGAGAGGTCGATAGATTTGAGATTGCGTCGAGTCACTGTGCGCATGGTACGGGAAGGAGGAGAAATGTCGAGAGAACAGAGAATTGCAGAGTGGTCAGATGGAAGGGCTGAAGTTAGATGGGTAGAAAGAACTAAGCAGTTGTCAGTAGCGGAATTGTGGTGATCACGAGAAATGATCCAGTCAAGAATGTGACCTTTTTGATGGGTTGGTTCAGAAATAAAGCATCATTGTCATTGTCATTGTCTCTCTCTCTCTCTCTTTCTCTCTCTCTCTCCCTCTTCCACCCCCTCTCTCTCTCTCGTACTTGTTCGGCCATTTTTGTCATACGCAGGTCCAATTATGTCTCCCTGTCCACATTGATCCCGCTGCAACCTTCCAACCCATCTCCTTTTTCTCTCAGAAGTCTTTTTTTTTCCTGTAGACCTTTCCACCTCCGCCTTCCCATGTCCCACGCTCCTTTATTTAACGTCTTCACAGTAGTCTCTTGCAAAGCCAAGATGATGTTGATGTCGTTGGTGGTGTTGGGAACACGTCCCTTACGACATCGTACCGGTCAGATTGCAGTTGTTGCAGGTGGCTTTCTCTTTCCTGGTTCCTCTCTTTTCATCCGTGTGCTAGACTCGGAAGGTGTGAGTCTCTTCTTACGGATTGCCACCAAGCACTGTGACGCGCTGTTGAAACGTTCTGCCAGCTGTTGACAGGGATATTGCAGACAGGGATATTGCAGACTTTCAGAGAGTTCCCGTCGTCCTGCCTTTCCACGAACCAGTTGACTGTAGTGGAGCTGCTGTTTTGATGACTCTCCTCCATTCATTGTCATTATCTGTATGAACCAATTGTTGTCGGGTTATCACTTTCATCTGAAATGATCTTAGGGTGATATTCTTTAATTGCATTTTAGACTTGCAAGGTTAACGGTGAACATGGTTTTTAACTGTTGTCTGTTATCTTAACCGGGTTGTCGTTTTTGACGTGGTGTTAGCCCTGATATGGCTCTTGTAGTCGGCTTGGCTGTAAGTAATATGAACTTGAACTTATTGTACTGTGTCCTCCATTCTGAAGACAGGGCAATTCCCTCTCGGATGGGACCTCATGACTGCGGCCTCAATGCCAGGCGTGCTGGCAGGTCAGGAATCTTCCAAGTTGGCGATTTGCTTTTTCCAGGACATGTTGAGAATTTTGGGCAGTGCCGGAGTGAAGATAGGAATGGTCCAGTTTCTTCAGGGTTTTCGTTCTTTCTTTTAACACATATTCACATTCATGCTTTTGGACGAAAAGTTGACAGCGATGACATGTCCTAGTCTTAGGATTCAACAGTGCAACAAAGATAACGGCTTTGTTGACTGCCATATTAGTGGTTACTAACACTTATGTGCGTGCACACTCGCGTACAAACACACATATGCACGCGTACACACCACACACAACTCTCTCTCTCTCTCTCTCTGTGTCGCTCTCTCTCTGTCTGTCGCTCTCTCTCTCTGTCTGTCGCTCTCTGTCTCTCTCTCTGTCGCTCTCTCTCTCTCTCTTTTTTTCCTCATTTCAAACTGTCTGTGATCCATCTGATTCATTTTCCCCATTGTCAACAAAAGGGGAATAAAAGGACGGTCTCTTGGACACATAGTCTGGCTTTCCATATTGGTCACAAAGAGTCCCAGACCACAGAGCCGTATAGTGAGACTGGAGCTCAGTGTAACAGCCCCTAACTCGGTAATTCACACCCTAACTTGTGTCCTGCCTGACGTCTGCAGCCGTAAAGCCGTCCTGCAGGGATTGTTGATGCCTGCGCATTTTCAAGGTATGGCGTCTTGCAGGATTGCCGTTGCAGTAACAGCAGCCCGTGGCGATAAAGTGGATTAGGAACTGACTTGATTTAGCGGTTTTCTGTCGCCAAGGTGGGATGTAGGGTGGTGGGTCTGTCGTGTGTGGTGCACACGTTGGAAATTTACTTTGTGTAGGTCATGGTGGTGATGGTCCTCGTTCCTCGTTGACAGTGTTTTATGTGCCGTGTTTTTAAACTTCGGAACATTGTAAAGGTAGACATTATGTCCACTTACGTATGTAGTGTGTGTGTGTGTGTGTGTGTGTGTGTGTGTGTGTGTGTGTGTGTGTGTGTGAGAGAGAGAGAGAGAGAGAGAGAGAGAGACAGACAGACAGACAGACAGACAGGGATAAGAATTGTTTTAACTTGGAATTCCATGGTGTCGGCCAACGTTTTATGTCACGTTTGGCGTCACTCTACTGACTGATCACGCAGCAAGTTTTGTTTTTATGAAAACAGTTTCTTTTTTTGCCTGTTTCATTCACAACTCACACACAGTCACACACACACACACACACACACACACACACACACACACACACACACACACACACACACACACACACACACACACACACATCAGCGCTTAGATTTGATTTTATCAAGATTTTGCGCTATATAAATATTGTAATTATTATTATTACACACAATCACTCACTCACACACACACACACACACACATACACACACACACAGACAATCACTCACACAACACACACACACACACACACACACACACACAACACACACACACACACAGACTATCACTCACACAATCTCACACACACACAGACTATCACTCACACAATCACACACTCACACACACACACACACACACACACACACACACACACACACACACACACACACACACACACACACACACGTTAAAATTCCTGTAAGTCATATGTCATCATCGTTTGATGGTTTATGGAAGCACGAAAATACCAGAATGCAGACTGTGCAACAACATGACGCCTGCACAGTGTGGTCCAACCAACGTGCATACAGGCATCCAACAAAAACAAAAAAGGTGTGCATGAGTTGAGGTCTTGAGGGCACAGGACCCCCCCCCCCCCCCTTCCCACATCCACCTAATTTTAGATCTTTTTTCAATATTTTTATGAGACTTGTCTCGTCTTTCTATGTATAAAGCAAAGAGCTTTCTGAAGGTAAAAGGCAGTACTATAGATCATTAGCGGCTGAGGCGGTAGATGCCTCACTACTCCTTAGCTAGTTTTACAGTGGTGTCCATTCCTCTTTTCTGCTGTAAGGTAAGCGGCCATTGACTGTTGACGGGTGTACTATATAGTTTCTGGATATACCGACACTAAAAAATGGATGCTGATACGCCTTGTAAAATCATCATGGCATCCAGGGCTGAAGTTTGTCATCTCTTATTCATTTTTATGGTTGCGGACAGACATTCATCCTAAAGAAGAAATGATAGGATAGTCATAAGATAGTCTGCCCTTAGGGTATCGATGATAAACAGTTGATCTCAACACTGTGATAGTCCCCGACTAAGGGAGGCAAGACGCGAAGTAACAAGAATAATTGCTCTCGAAAGCAGAGGTGGTTGATGACTATATCCGTGCCCTGGCTTGAATGCACCGGCCCGGTCCACCCTGCTCCATGTCACTGTATGGATAGGAAGGGTCCACCCTGCTCCATGTCACTGTATGGATAGTAAGGGTCCACCCTGCTCCATGTCACTCTGTATGGATAGGAAGGGTCCACCCTGCTCCATGTCACTGTATGGATAGGAAGGGTCCACCCTGCTCCATGTCACTCTGTATGGATAGGAAGGGTCCACCCTGCTCCATGTCACTGTATGGATAGGAAGGGTCCACCCTGCTCCATGTCACTCTGTACGGATAGGAAGGGTCCACCCTGCTCCATGTCACTGTATGGATAGGAAGGGTCCACCCTGCTCCATGTCACTGTATGGATAGGAAGGTCCACCCTGCTCCATGTCACTGTATGCATAGGAAGGGTCCACCCTGCTCCATGTCACTGTATGGATAGGAAGGTCCACCCTGCTCCATGTCACTATGGATAGGAAGGGTCCATCCTGCTCCATGTCACTGTATGGATAGGAAGGGTCCACCCTGCTCCATGTCACTGTATGGATAGGAAGGTCCACCCTGCTCCATGTCACTGTATGGATAGGAAGGGTCCACCCTGCTCCATGTCACTGTATGGATAGGAAGGGTCCACCCTGCTCCATGTCACTGTATGGATAGGAAGGGTCCACTCTGCTCCATGTCACTCTGTATGGATAGGAAGGGTCCACCCTGGTCCATGTCACTGTATGGATAGGAAGGGTCCGCCCTGCTCCATGTCACTGTATGGATAGGAAGGGTCCACCCTGCTCCATGTCACTGTATGGATAGGAAGGGTCCACCCTGCTCCATGTCACTGTATGGATAGGAAGGGTCCACCCTGCTCCATGTCACTGTATGGATAGGAAGGTCCACCCTGCTCCATGTCACTCTGTATGGATAGGAAGGGTCCACCCTGGTCCATGTCACTGTATGGATAGGAAGGGTCCACTCTGCTCCATGTCACTGTATGGATAGGAAGGGTCCACCCTGCTCCATGTCACTGTATGGATAGGAAGGGTCCACCCTGCTCCATGTCACTGTATGGATAGGAAGGTCCACCCTGCTCCATGTCACTCTGTGTAGATAGGAAGGTCCACCCTGCTCCATGTCACTATGGATAGGAAGGGTCCACCTGCTCCATGTCACTGTATGGATAGGAAGGGTCCACCCTGCTCCATGTCACTCTATGGATAGGAAGGTCCACCCTGGTCCATGTCACTGTATGGATAGGAAGGTCCACCCTGCTCCATGTCACTGTATGGATAGGAAGGTCCACCCTGGTCCAAGTCACTCTGGATAGGAAGGGTCCACCCTGCTCCATGTCACTCTGTATGGATAGGAAGGTCCACCCTGCTCCATGTCACTGTATGGATAGGAAGGTCCACCCTGCTCAATGTCACTGTGTGTAGATAGGAAGGTCCACCCTGCTCCATGTCACTGTATGGATAGGAAGGGTCCACCCTGCTCCATGTCACTGTATGGATAGGAAGGTCCACCCTGCTCCATGTCACTCTGTATGGAGAGAGAGGAGATGGGAACCGAAGGTCCTTTGAAATGTTGAGGTCTTTGATACTGCGCTCACCATGGAGAGTGCAGTAGAGAAAATTACTTAAACCTTTTTTTTTTTTAATGTACATGTGTCATCCATAGTTGGAAGTATCCCGTTATTGCCTTCTCAAGCAGGATAGGCCTACATACATGCATCTCTCATTCTCTCATTCAGAGCATTCTCCTGGTCACACCACACACTATATACTCAGGCAAACATCTCCATACTGTGTCACTCCAAACCAACAGTTCTAATTAAGTATTTCGTTATTAATTAATAATTATCTCACTCGGGACGGAGAGTTTTCCCCCTTGCTTTTCCCCACGGGCGGCCCATTTTGAAGGGTTAGGAAAAAAATCTCAAAAAATACAAAACATAAAGGAACAAAATGAAACTTTTAGATCTGAATATTTACATGCTGGGTTAGTTCATGCCAAGATATTGAAGTTCTTCCTTGATTAATTCTTCTTCATGTGCCATGTTGAAAATACCCCCAATTTTGTGGTCAGGATCCCTGTACAGTCACACACTTTGATCAGCTCCATGAACACACAGTCAAAGGTGAGAAGGTCTGTGTATGCACAAAATAACATGAATAAAGTAGACTTTGCTCAGGGTAAAAATAGATAAATTATTAGTGACAGTATATAAATAAACGTTACAAATTGTTACACAGGGGAATTTGGAAAAAAAAAAAAAAGGAGCACACCGGATGCTTCAGTCCCTATGCACTATTTTCCTAATAATCAGTGTAGTTCTGCACTGAGTGATACAGTTGGAAGTAGGTGATGGTCTTGTTGGGCTGGCATAGTTTGTCACAGAGGGCAACCCCACACTTTTTACACCAGTTGGGGGTTTGCCGCAGTTGAAGCTCCGGGTGTCTCCTGCTGCCAGCACTACACACATGGCACTTCCTGTAGTTCTTCATGCCGCTGGGGATGGGTGGTAGAGGGCAGGAGAAGTGCTCATTTCTGCTTGCCACTCAGTTCTCTTATGCATATATATTTATGACAATAGAATTTAGAAAGTCTTCTGTCACAAACTGATTGAAGAAATCAGTGGGGGCGTGGCACTCAGCTGGGGCATGCAGGCCACAAGAGCCAGAGAACGGAGGCAAAGTGGGAATAAAACTAATATTTTCGTGCCAGTCACGCATAAGAAAGCGAATGAAACCTCCATCAGACATGTAACTCACTGTACTTGGCCCGCTGACTGCTTGCCTCTCGTGACGTGCACGCCCACCTCCCTCTCCCACTTCACTGTCGTCTGAAACTGGGTCACTGTCAGTACCTTCTTGCTGGCAGCTTTTATACTGGAAACACTGTCACCATCATCTTCATCATACTCGTCGATGTCGGATCCTTCAGTCTGAAGCACTTCAATCACTTCAGCAGCAGTAAAACGCCGCTGTCGTGATCTACTTAGCTCCAAAACTCGTACTCGCCTGCGACGCCATTTTCGACACGAATGCAGATTAGCCAGTCGTGTGGGGTGCCGAAGTCATTCGTTTCCCGACGCATGTATTGCTACGGAATCTCACGAAGTAACTTTCCACTTGACCCTTGACGCGTCTGCAATGCCCAGTATAGCTTCGGTTGGCATGCCACGTCACGAGAGAAGGGTCGAATTTTTCTAATTATCGAAACAGCTATAGCGTTCCGTCGTCCGAAGCCGTGCCTTACGTCAGGAACGCTATAGCGTTCCGTCGTACGGAAAAAGTTCCATGTAGAGAAGAACATGAAAAAGAAGAATACAACAGAGATAAATGCGTGTCTTAAATTCTATTTGTTACTGATCTACCAACCACCTCGTTCCTTGGAATGGTTAAGGGTTACACTCACCAATTCGTTGTACACTCGCCCATTCCTTTTTTTTTTCATAGACCACACCCATTCCCACAAACAAGAGCGTTGTTGACCCCATATTGCAGTATCTCTTACAGATTTGGGTACCAGCCGTTCATTCCCTAGACACCACATCCACACTTTCCCTCACGTTGGCAGTAGGGAAGTCATTGTCATCACAGTTGTCAGCGGGTCGTAGGTCTGTCTGTCTAAAGCCCAGGGTAATCTCTCAGAGGGCTTGTAGTGAATACAGTTGTCGTCACTGAGTGCAGTGCACCTGTTCCTCCATATTTTGCTAGTGTATTGTTTACAGTCGCCTCCTCCATG
>CM060309.1:81695168-81772668 GCA_030674185.1 Monoplex corrugatus
TCTGTGCTCGGAATGAATTCCGTTTGCACTATCGTCACAGGTGCCATGCCATAGAATGTATCCAAAATGGACTTAAGCCTGCACCATAAATCTATGAGCTGGTCAGATCCAGAGGTCCTACCTACCCTATGGGTTTTGTATGTTATTATACCAGTATTGCATCAGTATATCGCTGGAACACTTTCGGTTGCATTGTAATGACGTGCGTATATGTGTGTCTCAAAGATTAATGAATATTAAAGGACTGAATCAAACTCCAACTAGTCACTAAGTATAAACTTGTTTCCTATCACAGAAAGCCCCCCAAGCAATACACAAACCCTCCGCTGCCTGTCAGTGAGATCAAAATATCTCCTCAATCATTGCCCCTTCAGTCTGTCGTACACTTCCGAGGAAAGAAAACAAAACAACAACAAAAAAGCGGGGGGTGAGGAGAAATAGGTAAATGAATAGATAAAAGAATAGGTAGATAAACAAACAAGTAAGAAATGAGAACAAATAACAGTAAATACACACACATATACATATGCGCGCGCACACACACACACACACACACACACACACACACACGCACGGGCACACACACGCGTATATACATACACACTCATACCCACACAGCATGATGGCCGACAACAATGAAAAACATACATCAACCAACACCGATGCAAAAGAAGATAAAACAAAAAGCAGACAAATATCATAACATATTTAAAGACAAATAGATCTAGACGACAGTCGTCAAACAGACCACAAACACACACACAGTGTGATAGTCTTGCCCGTTCTCCTGTTGTCTTTTCCCTTTCTTCACTTTTCCTTTATCTCTTTTTCAGAAAAAATCCAAACGCTTTTCATTCCACGATGCAAGAATCTGCGCAGTATTACTTCTGAGATGGTACCAATGTTAGTCTCATTAATGACAACTGTTGTTTTTCCTTTCGTAGTAGATTTTCGGCCCTTCTTCTATCTATTCTTCTTTCAGTAAGACGTTCATTGGTATGATGACTCGCATTTTGTTCGTAAAAGTACGATTTTAAACGTCCAAGGACCTCGAACTTTACAAGACAGAGATTTTTTGTTATGGTGGCATTGCCTACAAGTTTGTCGGCATGTTCATTTCCCTGAACACCAGTATGTCTGGGGCAGTAGATCCACGTGAGATTTTGTAGGTCGATGCTGTTCATTGCTTTTGTGCAGTCTGGTATTCCTACTGCATTTTGCACTTTTTGAAGTTGATTCATTGAGTCAGTCAGAGGATGAAGGCTTGGCTGTCTTTCATTTCATCATCCAGTGAAGTTAAGCAATGGAGTGCATGCGGACTGCCTCAGTTTCCATTGTTATACTGGAGGTTGTGATATCATATGTAGCGTTTTCTTCCTGCATGTTGTTTGCATTCTGTTTGACAATGAAGCCCCATCCAGACTTGTTATTGGTGACTGAGCCATCCGTGTATGTTATTACATCCTTGGGGGTGCTGCTCCATGAGTAATTGAGTTTCTACATCTGCTTTCCCATCTGGTCATTCGCAACAGTGTGTCCCTCGATTTTTTTTCTTTTTTTGGGGGGGGGGGGAGTGTGATTGTTTTACATAGATTTTTAAAATGGTTTGGATTTCTTTTTTGGATGTTGTTTCCCCCATTCCTCATCCATCCATTCATCCATCCAATCGATCTGATCCAGATCGACAGAGAACCGAAAAAAAGCATCGGTATCTCACAATGCTGCTAAAAATTTTTAAAGGCTTCTTAAAGCTTTTTTTTTTTTTTTTGCTAGTCCTCGTATACTCTGAGAGTGGTAGGACTTTAAAATCTACAGAACAGAACATCCCCATTCCTTTGTCCCTTAGAGTTCTGTCTGTTCACATACATGCTGAATGGATTCTTTTGCCTGTCCCATCCATGATTTTCCACTTAAAGAGTCTATTGCCTTTTGCTGTTCCGACCATCTCATGGAGTGGGTTTCCTGAGTTTTCCAACGCCCTGAAATATGCCTTCACTGTTATATTTTATATCTTGCCTTTATAGAAGGAAGGTCAAGCAGGTATCGCATAGTCTCCGTGGGTGTGTCTTTTGTGGTTCCGAGGATCACTGTCGTTGCTTCGTTTTATATTCTGTCTAGGTTTAAATTAATGGGTTTGTCTGTAACAACGAAGTACGGCCGGCCCAGTCCATAATCTATTACGCTCAGTATTACAGCTTAGTATAACTGAAAGAGATGACGTTGTTCATTGCCTTTAGTCGCCATTGTTTTCAAGATTGATGGACCATTTTGTGTAGTGGTTTCCACATGTTTTCAGCAGGTTAGCATTTTAGTGATCTTCCCAGGTCACATTGTCCTTCATTCAGCTCTTCGTAGGTTCAGAAGCATCTTTGGTATGCGGTTGTTTTCCATACAGACAACATGTCCAGTCCGACACAGTAAACACTCAATGCTCGGCAAGTCACACTTCTTCAGAATTTGAAGGTTGGACACTTGATCTTGCCACGCGATATTACAGAACTTGCACAGACATCTTTAGTAGTCCAGGTCTTGCATCAATACAGTAAGGCGCTGACGACTGTTGTGTAAACACCAATCTTTGTGGTGAGCCTGATGCCTTTGTTGTGCTTCAAACCCATGGTCAGCCATCCAAACGCAGGGCTCGCCTTGGCGACGCTTAGCGCCACCTCGGCATCAATTAAACCGTTGCAGCCCACTGTGTTGACCAACTTGAAGAATTTTTCTTCAGTATTGATCTCCTGGTTGTTAGTAACAGTCGGAGGTGGTGAAGTACCAGAAGCCTGTGATGGTGATGGCTGTAACATTGGTCATGATGCGCTGGATGTCTCTCATGCAACAAGGGTGAACAGAAAGTCCTGTAGGATGACTTAACATACTTTGCTTGGAGTCTCAGTAAGGTGAATAGTTTCCATCTGAGTAGAACTTGGTGTACACACCACACCTATCAAAGTATCTGAATTCATCAATGCCACAGAGAGGATGGGAAAGAGTGGATGTGCTAGAATGCATCCCTGTTTCATTCCGTGCCGTATTGGAAAGAGTTCAGATGTCTTCCTTTCTCTTGCACCTGGACCAGCATGCCATTGTAGAAGGAGGCAATCGACGTGACAAGCTTCTGAGAAAACCAAACGTATGTAGTATCTTCCACAGCTCTTTCCACTCAGCAGTTTCAAACGATTGGGTCAGAGATCTACAAACCCTATGTGGAACTCCTGATTTTGTTCGCAACACTTCTCTTGCAAGTGGCATATTGCAAACACTATTTCACCCTAAGAAAGCCGTATATTGATTTTGTGTGTGTGTGTGTGTGTGTGTGTGTGTGTGTGTGTGTGTGTGTGTGTGTGTGAGAAGAGAGAGAGAGAGAGAGAGAGAGAGACTGACTTGTATCCATGTTAGGAATTTTTCTGGTGTTTTTTTGTTACAAATTTTCAATTTTATATTATTGTTTGTTGTCATTATCGATGAACTGCCAATGGTTGCTTCATACTATGTGTGTGTGTGTGTGTGTGTGTGTGTGTGTGTGTGTGTGTGTGTGTGTGTGTGTGTGTGTGTGTGTGTGTGTGTGTGTGTGTGTGTGTGTGTGTGAAAGACAGAAGGAGAGAGACGTACTCATGATTTGTGATTTTTTTGGTATCTATCTATTTCGATTTTATCTTATTGTCTCTTCTTAGTATTGATGAAGTATCTGTGCTTGCTGTATTGATGTATGTATACATATTTCCTACTTTTGTCACTGCATTAAATGTAAAGACAGGTCGTTAGTATGAAAATGCATCAAGCATGTCTTTGACATGGACTGTTCACGCGATACTCGTACAAATAAAATTATCAATATATCAGCTGCAACATCAGAATCACCATCTAGGAATAACTTGCTCGTGTCAACTTGCTGGTGACAGCAATGCTCGCAGGATACAGTCTCATTTGAACAGCAAAGAACAATTGCTGTTCAACAGAAGAGAGACAGGCGAAAGAAGAACACAGGGCCATGGGGCTCCTTCCTTCCCATGACGCGTGCCTTTGGCAGAATACATGCCTTCAGAATCGGTCTTCTGTCCCACATGAAGACATACAAATACACCAAGCGCTGAATACCAGTGTGCTGTCTTGTCCCTCAAATCGACGGGAGAGTTCAACAACCAGACCAAGTTATACAGTTCATTAAGGGGGAAATTCTGCAGGGGTTCGTCGTCATGTTTTCGTAGGATTTTACCTTATTACTTGTCTTTTTCTGTCTCCCAGAGTTGATCATCCTGTACGTCTTCTTTGGTGTTGTTATTATTGCCCTTATCGTCGCCCTGGTCTACGTTCTTATCAGGTTCGTCAAATGCTGTGTTGTACTAGTGATTGATGTTGGTGAAACTCTTCATTCTACCTCACATGTTCGTCTCTTTGAACATTTGTATGTCATGGCTACTTGGTTACGTGGACTATAAGAACATATTTGGGGATAAAGTCTCTTTTTTGTGCTGAACGTACGTGTCTCTGCCTCGGCCTGGACTTGCTCTGTGTGTGTGTGGGGGGTGTGTGTGTATGGGTGTGTGTGTGTGCTCGTGTTCGTGCACGCGCAGGCGTGTGTGTGTTGCTTTATTTTGCATAGTTTTATTTGAAAAAGATAGTGACAGATTGATAAGCATGGTATACTTGCATAGATATATTGATAAGTGTGGTATACTTGTATGAATATATGCATTTAAGTGCTGACTTCCTTTGAAACTAATATCAGATTCTGTTGGCGTTTTCTTCAGTTACCGAGGCATTTCACGCCGTGGTCAGCACCAAGGTGACAGCAGTGAGAAGGCAGCACTGTGGCGACATGACGACACACCACTAGACACCTTCAACCACAACAGCCACGCCAGCCTTGCGGATGCTTCCAACTCGCTTACAGGCACCCCTACACCAGAAACCGTTCATACCCCACTGGACAGTGTGACTACCCCAGATTCCCAAGTGGTTGCCTGTACGGTGCATGCAGAGTCCACCCCTGAAGAGAATCGCCTCAGCACTGGCAGTCGCTTCTCCAGCTTTCTGCCAGGGAAAGGTTCAGATCCTCACAGCCCCCTGGCCACCACCAGCCCCTGTGGAGACCTAACTCGAGGAGGAAGTCTGCCCCGCAGGTGGTCTGCAGGGAGTGGGGGAGGGGGCATTACAAGGAGCAGCACCAGGAGCAACTCTTTCAAGATGAACGGCGAACTGGGCAACATCTATGAGACCATCGACCCCCAGCAGTATAGCAACGACCTCGCTCACCACACGTTCAATCACCACGAGCCCAATCAGGACGAGGGAGGGGAGGAGACTCCGCTTGTTCAGCCACCTCCCTCCCCTCCTCTGCCTCCTCCCCCTCCTTCAATCGCCATGGGTTATGACCCATCCTACGTGGAGCATTACATGGTCAATAATGATGAATATGCCCTGGTCAGGAAACCTAAATCCCCCAAATCCAGTGGCAGTCCTCACTCTACATCACCCACCTCTCCCAACCCCTACTACACCAACTCATGTGTGCAGCCACAGAGGAGAAGTGACACGTTTGATGGTCCCGATCCAAATTATGATTGTGTTGACATTTTTCATGACAAAAATGGACCTGTTGTTGGTTTTCGGCCCACTTCAGGACCTTATGATAGAGATCGTAATTCTAGGAGTGAACCTGTTTCACCCAGCTCAGGGGGAACCAGTCGTCATCGCTGGGATGAGTTGTAGGGTGAAATGAAGAAGATGAATAATAAACTCAGGAGATTAGATAAACCTATTGCAGCTGATTATTAAGACTAACATCGGAACAGACTTTCCTTCCATCGCTGAAGATTTTGTGTTCAGAATTCATTCACTGGTTCTGACAGCACATCAAAATGTCATGGGTGCACGAGACTGAAAAAGGTCTCAGAAAAATGGTTAACACTGAAAAAAAATGACACAAGAATGGTTAATGGTAAATGGTTGATTTATGTGAACATGTGTGAAAGGAACATTACCAGTGTCAAAATGCTGTTGTACTAATAGTTAATCTGTTCAGTGCAGCTATTAATTGGAGAGATATAACCAGTAGAAACTTGGAATGGTGGTTGTGTGAAAACCCATGTCAGAATCTGTACAGTTAATACCTGCATGCATGTTGTCTTTGGCTTACATTGTACAGCTCAATCCCAATCTTTTTTTTTCTTCTTTTTTTCCATTTCCCATTTCTCTTCGACAAGAGGGAAGCAGGAATCTGTGAGTATGTGGCAAAACAAAATTTGTCAGTTTGAAAGAAATGTTCTCACCAGGGTTTGTAGATTGCCTGTATCAGTTTACACTCTCACAAACGTCAGTATAGATTTATCAAATGTCAGTGATGGATCCTGGGTCACAGGACCAGGCAGCAGTAAGTCCCATTGCAGATGTATTGACAGGCATATCCATTTGGAGGGGGGAGGGTCTGTATGACCAAAACTGTGAAAATATGTGAATGGATATTTCTTGGCCATTTATCAGTATATCTTTTGAGAAATAATCGGCATATATGGGGTTTTTACCTCTGTATATTTCAGTGGCATCAAATTTTTGTTCATGATTATGTTTATCCACAAGGGATGTGACTATATTAAGGCCATTTCATTGTTATCTTGGCTTGCACAAATTTCATCTTGCTCTCGTACAGTTACGCTCTGTTCCTGTTTTCATTCTGGGAAACACATTGTTAGTATGATTTGACATTGTTTTACTTTAGGACGCTTGGAGGGTCATCCTCTTAATTGTCTTTGGTGTATTTCAGATCTTGGAGAAGGGGCATCTTCTGATAAATGGACTGTATGGTGGGTGTGTGTGTGCGTGCACACGTGCACGTGCATGCACATGTGCTTGGTTGTGTATCTCTTTGTTAATCAATAATAACAGCGTCTTCTTGTCACACGACAAGTAAACTTATGTCATTCATATTCATTGTAAGACTGGGAACATGCCAACAGAGGTATGAACACTTTTATTGTTATATTTACAAGTGACTTACATATATATATGTATCTGTATAGAGGGCAGGAACAATAGTAATTGTTTGAAGTAATCTTATCATGGTTTCATAATGCTGCAGTAAGCCTTCAGTTTTATTTCTTCTGCTTTTGTTTGTTACGATGTTAAGTTTGAGAACATAAGTGTCTTGCAAACCAAGAATTGTTCAGTAACAGAATCAAATAAGTGACACTTCAGAATATGACCCAACAACATGGGTCAGTAAGCAGATGGCAACATAGATGATATATTGCTGAACCTGACTTTTTTTGTCATCAGAGTATGTGGCATCAAAAAGGAACACCATTTCACAAAATAGCTGAGGGAAAGCTGCAGTGCATATTATATTGCAGTGTGACTACCAACAGATCAGGGCCTCAAGGCCTAAACTTGCGCCTGCTTTATGTCCTAAAAATTATCAACTGCGAATGCCTAAAGTGCACAACACAAGTCTTTCCAAGTATCATGCCCATGTTAATCGTTGGTGAACAGCACCCTCATGTTAAAACTGAATTTCATAAATAAGGTCTGGTGCAGATAAAAACACAACAAGGTTAATGTGGAACATAAGCTCTTTTGCCAGATGCGGTTTATATATGGCTGTCAAAGGCCAGTTGAAGCTACTGACAAGAATAGTGTTCAAACAGTTACAGGACAAATGAACAGTGTGGGAAGAGAGGGCATTGGTATTAGTCACAGATCATTTGATGTGATTTTAACAAATAAATTTGGCACGAGACATCTTTCAGCAAGATGGGTCCCACACCGCCTATACTGAAGATATAAATAAAAAACACAGAAACCAGGTGGGCATCACTGTTGCAAAAAATGTCAAACAAGTACAAAAATGAGGCTGACAGCTTTTTTTTAATCTGAAAGTTGCCATTGATGAAATCTGGGTTGGGTGCATGCTGAGCCGGAATTAAAGAGACACTTGTCAGTGTGGCACACTCCTACCTCTCCAAAGACCCATAAAGTTGTGGAAAAAAATAGGAATTTTAAAGATGATGACGACCTGTGCCTATGACAACAAGGGTGTATTGACTGGGCATTGCGTTCCAATGAGACCAACTGTTAAGACTGTTACAGGATTTTCTTATGAAAATAATAAGATCTGCAATCCGAGAGAAACATAAAACACTGTTAAATGATTTGCTGTTGATATTACAAGTAGTACATGACAAGGCATCTTGCTGCATAGCAGAGAGGTTAGGATCACTTATGATGTCATATTACTGGGACACTGCCACACCTCTCCAGATACGAGTCCCCCAGACTTTGATGTATTTTCCAAGTTGAAAGAACCCCTGTGTGGTCTACGTTATATGACTAAGATTTGGAGGTGGAGGTAGTGGTGCAGGTACAACATATGGGGTCAGTCACCCAAAGAAGGGTGTTACAACAAAGGAACCATACAAAGAGATTTTTTCTACATTTTTAGAAACCTGTTCTTACTTTTGATTGGCTGACCCTTATAAATGTAAACATTATTTGAGTCTCTTTGCAAAAACGTATGTAAAATTGAAATAATATTCATATTTAGAATGCTTCTTGGAGATCAAAATGTGTTATGCACCAGTGCACAGGAATGTAATTTCCACCAAGTCTGTTGTGCTACTGAAAGGAGAAATGGTGAACATTTGACATTATTTCACCCAAAACATACAAGTTTTTGGATATCTTGTAAAGTATGGAAAGAAAACATGTCAAACACTGCAACTGTTAGGTGATTTTTCCATGCCAGTTTTCTGGGGGTTGACTAGAGATATCAGAGTTTTATCCTTTGGTTTTGTATCAGGGCTCCCACTGAGGAAAAGCTAAAATCCCTGAAAATCAGGGGGGAGGGGGGGTCTTGCCCACCTGGAAAATTTATGTTTAAAATGGCGCAATCTGACACATATCTGAGCTTAATTTATATTTTTTCTTAGTTTTTTTTTTCGCGGAAATTTTTTTTTTCACGGATTCTCACTCGGTTTTCGCGGAAATCCGTGAATTCGCAGAAAAGTGGAAGCCCTGTTGTATACAATCATCAAATGATGGGCCTAGTAACACTTAGTCAGCCCTGTGTTCAGAAGGTGAAGTTAAAATGAAAACAAGTCATTTCAGTCTGAATTTCCTTGTGTGCAAGTAGAAAAAGAGAGAAAAAGAGGGATTTGGGGAAGCATAAGAGCAAAACACTGAAGCATTTAAAGACAGCTCTTGTGTATAAGAGGAAAAAAGTGAGAGAGGATTGGGAAAAGATAAGAACAAACAAATAAATCAGGTAGAATGGGCAAAAACAAATGACAGGGTAATAGTATGAGAACAGGAAAAGAGCAGGAATAATATACATGAACTTTTCACCAAAGCTTCATATAGAAAGATTTAATTGTAGAGGATTGAACAGTCAAATCAACAAATCTATTGATGATTTTGACAGGCGTGACAAATGGGTAAAACATCAGACTTTCATTGGGAAGATTCGAGTTTGATCTTGCCTTGGTACCTTCTACCTGGTGTTTAAAGAATGAAGATAGCCTTGGTATCTTCTACCTGATAGGCAAAGGGTGCAGATTTTTTTTTTGCAAAGGGTGAAGACTTTTTTGATCTCCCAGGTCAACATTGTACAGATATGTTACTGTGCCTAAACCCCATTTATGAACATGTAGAACATCAGATACGCATGTCAAAATCCTGTAGGTCGTGTCTGTGTCCATTGGCTTATGGCAACATAAAAACTCTCAGCATGCACGTCCACCGAAGATAGAATATGTAAATTGTGCAGTAACATCACCAACACAGAGTGTACAAAACAATGTGCATACGCACATTGTTGTCATTATTTCACCCAGAGTATACAAGGTTTTGGATGATAGTTGGTCAATTTGTTCTGGTCAGATCCGCTTTACTTTTAAAGTTTTTCTTGTGCCCTGGACTTCCTGCTATATTATCAGAATTTAACTTACAGTTTTAAGGTTCAGGTTGTGTTTCATCCTTTGATGAAAAATATCTTTCATGTATGATGAAGAAATAAAATGTTCAGGATGCTGGATTTGCCTTACCTTGAGCAATTTTCAAGACTGCTAAGCAGGGAGAGTGTTGGTTTTGAAGTGGTACTTAAAGAGTAGGAGTAGATCAGAAAGAGATCATGAGAAAAAAGGTTGCTGATGAAAAATACAGTGCTACACATACATCCCAACTTGCCAGTGAACTCAAGCATAATTGAACTTGTTGCCAGTTTGTCAGCTGTGCAAACAAATCATTAAAGTATCCTAAGTGTTCATGGTCATTCTCATGACTGGAATAGTATTGCCAATGTGTATACCCACGTATATTTGTGAACTGTACATATTTGTGTATTATGTTCTGTTTGACAGTATTTTGTTCTATTTCCACAACTGTGTGGATGTGGTATGACAACTGATACTACTAGTTGTTTGTATAGCCAATTCCTGTGTTTATTGTGGAAATGTTTTCAGATTGACAAAAAATATTTTTTGGACTTGGTTGTTTGCCATATACACTAGTCAGGTTGGACCTGAAAATTAGAATCCTATTTACATGTTTAGCTTTCTGAATACCTGAAAATTAGATGCAATAATTGAAATTTCAAAAAACAAATCAGATCATGCTACAGTGTATTATCATTCTTGTTTTTAAATGCTGACAGAGGGAAATTTTTAGATTTCTTCACCAAGTTCTGATTGAAAATAGAAAATTTCTAGCAAATAATTTTTTAAGTGACTTAAATCATTCATGCATTTTGGTATTCTGTTCAGGTTAGAGAAAAACAATGTCAAACAAAGCATTTGTGAAAAAGATATGCTGTTGCTCAGTTTTAGTCACTGGATTGAAACAGGTTCTATTTTACATAAAAATCTATTCCCAAACCTGTCGGAAAATTAGTTTTTAGGTTTAGTGATAACAGTTCTGAGGAAATAAGTTTCTGATTCTTCCATAGGTCAAAGAAAACAATTGGAAAATTCATAGTGTGGCATAAGCTAGTTTTCAAAAGTCTCATGATTTTCTTCAAGACAGCTTATTTCTACTGCCAGAATTTGTGTATTCTATTGTGAGAACTAGTGTTCAGATCTTTATAATGGTTTTCTCGACACTAAGGCTCGCAGGAGCCAGGGAAAAAAGCACGAAAAAAGAATCAGAACACTTATTTAATACGACCAGACAAGATGGGTGCAAATTTTTGGCCAACTGACCTTTGTCAAGCGTAAGATCACAAATGAACAAACACCAAATACAAAAACTAGGAGAAAAAGACTGAATTTTCTCTGCTGCTTCATCCAGTGTGAGGAGAGAACTAAACTGACTAAAATGATATTTTAATGTGTTTGTGAGTAAATAATGTCAGTGGAAGTGAGATGATTTCTGCAATTTGAAAAGTAGTCATGCTGTATTAATATTGTTTTATCCTGAAGAGGGTCCAGGGCTAAAATTTATACTGTGATGCACTAGCTGAGAGTAGTTTTTGGAATGTAAAGTATCATACTATTAAATAGTGCATAAGAGAAAATATAAAAGCACATGATCAACTGAATGAGAAAATATATAATCAAGAGGTATGGCTGATGTAAATGGATCGTGCCAAATGCAGTGAATCTGGTCTGACCTTTGAATAGGAAGAAAAACATCCTAAACAAACAGCCAAGGGGCTGAAGAGAAAACCGGAGTCCCTGGAGGAAAAACCCTCAGTCAGACACGGCTTGTGAAACGAGAATTAAAACAAATTTAGTTTTTAAAAAATTAATGAAATAAAATGAAAATAAAAAAGGCATATGTGCAGCCGCAAAGCCAAGACCTTACTGAGATGAGAAAAATGGCGATAATATGCTCTCTTTCAATAAATCATCATTGAGGTAAAATATACATGGACTCAAGGGCACATTACAAAGTAGATTGTATGCATAAATTCATCCCAGCAGTATAAACAGGAATTATACATGTTGGACAAGAAAGTTGATATACCTCTACATTCAAGTGAACACACGCACATACAAACACACTGAGGTAAAAAGTACATGCATAAAGAGCCATGTCCAGATAAAAAGTAAGTGAAGTGGCATGATACTGAATTCTGTTGAGGAAATCTTTATGGTTTGTCATTGACACCATGTGGCTTGCATGCATGTTCCAAGTTTATCTATGAAATGAGATTCTTTGTCTTTGTCTACGGTGCTGTTACTGTATAGTAGCCACAGACCTTTCATTTGGATGTTGTTGATTGAGTGGACAACTGGTTGAAATGATTTGAGATAGTTTTATCTTTTTGATGTCGGATGTCGGTGAAAGTGTTCTTTGAAATGTGTATCAAGGGTATTTCCAGTTTCACCAATGTACAGTTGAAAACATTTAGAGCAGTTGATCACGTAGACAGTGTTATAAGTTCTTGAAAACATTTAGAGCAGTTGATCACGTAGACAGTGTTATAATTTCGACTGTTGAAATGTTTTGTAATTTTCATGAGATTTGGGGCCTCTGACTGTGGTGGCTGAGCATACGAATGGACATGTCCTGCATTTAGGTCTGTTACATGGAGAGGTTCCTGCAGGTTGGCTGGCTGGTTTTCCAAGTCTTGAATGTACCAGCAAGTCATGGAGGTTCGTGTCTCTTTTGTAGACAATTAAAGGAAGCTGGTCAAAGATTTAATTGTCTACAAACGAGACTAAGGGTTTTTTTCTCCAGGGACTCCAGTTTTCTCTTCAGCCCCTTGGCTGTTGGTTTAAGATGTTTTTCTTCCTATTCAAAGGTCAGACCAGATTCATTGCATGAGGCACGATCCATTTACATCAGCCATACCTCTTGATTATATATTTTCCCATTCAGTCGATCATATGCTTATATTTTTTTCTCTTATGCATTATTTAATAGTAGGATACTTTATATTCAAAAAACTACTCTTAGCTAGTGCATCGTAGTTCTAACTTTCGCCCTGGACCCTCTTCAGGATAAAACAATATGAATATGGCATGACCACTTTTCAAATTGCAGAATGTATCTCACTTCTGCTCTGTCATATTTACTCACGAACACATTATGATGTCATTTTAGTCAGTTTAGTCCTTTTCTCAACACTGGACAAAGCAGCAGGGAAGTTTGTCTCCTTCTCCAATTTTTTGTACTTGGTGTTTGTTCATTTGTGATCTTATGCTTAACAAAGGTCAGTTGGCCGAAAATTTGTGCCTGTCTTGTCTGGTTGTATTAAATAAGCATTCTGATTCTTTTTCATGTTTTTTTTCTGGTTCCTGTTAGCTTAAACGCAGGCAGTCACACTTGTTTCAGATTAGGGCTCACTATACAAAGCTTGTGTGAATACACATAGTTACCACTGGCAGTTTGTCCATGTATCACTGTTTCTTTTTAAGTATTCAACATCAAGTCCTCAATACAGGCTGGAACGCTCGTTCCTTACAGTAATAACAATTTAAATTAATTTCAAAGATCTGTCTTTGTTTTTATGTAATATTGAATACTTTAACTTAACCATTTTATACAAGCATGTATGATGATTCTGTTTATGATTACAGCATGTTTGTTTTTGTTGCCTGCATGCATCCGATTTTACAAAACCATTTTCAGTTTTATGTTTTCATTTTGAACCAAAGAGAAAATTACCTATTAACTAATTGCATGAACACACAAAATATATAAAAGATTTCAACACATTCGTTTTGCGGCTTAAGTCTGAATCGAACGATAGTGGGAAAATTGAATGTGTGGATGTGGAGGATGCTTGTCTTCTTCACCGGTAGCACCAAGGACAGCTCTGCTGTTTACTTCGCCAAATACAAAGTGTACAAAACTTCAACCTGACAGTGTAAGTTCCAACTCACCATGTACATTCTGTATACAGCACTCTGGGAATGGATTTTAGTTGATCAAGAAGACATCACAGTGTGCAGATAATTCTGTTCTGATGACAAATGCTAAATGATGGAAATCTAAAATAAATTATGAGCCTCGCATGCTGGCTATATATCCAAAGGATCCAAGATCAAATTTCACTCACTCAAACACTGTTTTAGCGATGATATTATCAACATATTTATTTCATAGGCCGTTGGACAGTCGGCCTCCTCACATACCGAATACATCCACACTACAGTCGTAGCAATCAAATTTGCTTCATAGACATTCAACAAACGAGCAGACAGGCAAGAAAATAAAAACAAATGAGGCATGGCATTCAGAACATTGTTCAAACCTTTCTTCCTTACTCTATTTACAAACAAGCACTGGGAATGCGAATGAAATGTTCACATTAAACTGTCCACAACTGATATTTCAACCATTATTTTATGTTTTTAGATTACCATTTAGGTCTCATTGTGCGACACAAGCAGTCTTTATTTCTGTGAACTGTACATTTCATTAGCATTCCCAATTCGTCAGTTACTGCATGTTACATCACTGGTATGTAGAGGAGCAATGAAGGTTCTCTCCACTTCTGTCTGTTCTGGGCCAGTCCCACATGTATTTCAGGGCCCTGAGGTCTTCTGTTGTTCATCACCTGTGTTATTAGGCCTTTTTCTGTCTTCCCCCTGGCGTCCAGTGAAGGCAATCCAAGTTCCGTTATCCTGAATTCTTCAGATGACCTGCCCAATCCAATGTTCTGTTCTTTGACAATGTGACCAATCCATCTATGTCCAGAACTGGAGAACCTTTGCTACTGTCCTACATGAATCTTGTGGCAAACACCATTTCCAACCAACAACTATTAGCCTAATACAGTCAAGTGAGTATGGGCACTAGCACTATTGTCATGAAAAGATGATGGAGATGGACTGGGCATGTCATCCAAAGAGAGCAGGATAACTTCACCCGGACTGCCTGCATTGGACATCGCACGGAAGGCTAAAGCAGGGTTCGCACAGTCCTTAAAAGTCCTTGATTTTGAGGGCATGCTTTTTAAGGCGTTAAAAGTACTTAAAAATCAGGCTTTTGCTGAAAGGTCTTTAAAAAGTCCTAAGTTTTGTCACTGCCTATGATTTTTAATAAAGTCTGTGTAAAATCTTGAGTTTGTAAAAAAAAAGAAAAAGGTTGAAATTGAATTGAAAAAAAGAAAAAGAGAAAGTCGGAGTTAAGATCGACGATCTCACAGATACGTCGTCTGCTATAGGAACACCAGAGTTACGGGCCTTCATGGCGCATGCGTATACGTAAAAGAATGTTCCACCATTTTGAAATTGAGAAGTCAACATGCTGGGGAAGTGTTTAACAGGGTTTGGCTGGAAAAAGACGAATACAAAGAATGGCTGCAGGCAGACCCAAGTGGAGACAGATGCAAGGCCTTTTGCCGCATTTGTAAGAAGACCATAGACATTCGTTCAATGGGAGAATCGGCTGTAAAAACCCATGGAAAAGGGAAAAAACACTGCGACCTGATGAACTTCGTCATCCTGCAGTTCATCAACCAACTGTTCTGCTCAAACTCAGATGTCGGTGAACAGCCTGAGCCGTACTAAAACAGAGGCAATGAAAGCTGAACTACTATGGACTTTAAAAGTAGTGACAAGTCATTACAGCTTTCGTTCGTGTGAAGGCATTTTAAAAAAAAGTGCTTCAAAAGTCCTTAAAAAGTCCTTAAATTTTTTTGCCTGGAAATCAGTATGAACCCTGTAAAGGGAAGAAGATCCAAGAGCACCTGGTGATGAAAAATCAGAGACCTCAAGGTCCTGAAACACCTCTGAAGCACATTACCTCTGAAGCACATTATACAGAGGAAGGCCCACATAATAGAGAAGAGAAGAAACTTCGTCGTTGCCCAAGCAAATATTTTGGCCCAACACTATCTCCAATCAACAACTACTTGCCCAGTTCAATTAAGAGAGTTACTATGGGTATCATCATCATCATGAGAAGACGATGTAGATGGACTGGGCGCCTTCACTGGACTGGAGGACATATCATCCGAAAAATGCAGGATAACGTAACCCAGACTGCCTTCACTGGACACCGGAGGGAAGACATAAGAGAAGAAGACTTAAGAACACAGGCAAAAAACAAAAGGAGACACAAAAGACACCTGGGGTACTATACAACAGAGGTTGGCTCAAAACACACATAAGGCAGAATCTTTGTTGCTGTCCTACAGGCCAATGGTAGAAAGGGAAGTAAGTAAATGGTGGGTTTGTTCCATGAAACATACAGTTTACAGTAAAATAAAACTGCCTGTGTTTCACAATGAGACCTTAATCATAATCTGGCAACATTACAACTGGTTGATATCATCTGTAGACAATTTAGTAGTAGCTGGCGTAAATAACAAAACTGTTGATTAACAAACAATCAGAAATGTCTAAATATCTGATTTAAAGCTCAGATAAGGAGTTTCATATTGTAATATGATGTACAGAAAAAAAGATTTCAATTTCACATGACATCCAAGTTCAAATTTGCAGCCATTTCAATCCATGTCTCCTACAGCTGCATACTGTGTGGTCTTAAATCACCAAAGATCACAAAGCAATTGCAACTGTTTCACTTAAACATAAGGAAAGAGGGGAAAGCAGAACTTTATGAAACACGGATAACCTCAAGTTTTCAGCTTTATGAACTCGGCGGCATTCAGTTAAACCCCTGAAAAGGGGGAGGGGGAAGATCTGGGACAGGAAGAAGGCATACTCATTGGTATTACGTAGTTGCGCATACCTTCAAGAGAGAAGCCAGTAATGTACTGGAAACTTAACAACACACAGGTAAACTATACTATAAAATAAGAACATGTATGTATCACAACCTTGTATTGGCCATAATGAAGAAACGAGTACTTGCACATTTTACAACCTAGTTCTGTGTTCTAGGGAAAATCATAATTTACATTAATTATAACACAGGATGGGTAATTAGCTTTTTTCATTTGATATGTTGCCGTTCATTCCCCTCATTTCCTGCTCCATCTTCCCTTCTCTACCCATCCCAGATTCAACATGCTATAAAGGTAATGTATCAGAACAGTCTAGGAAATTACAGTTGAACAGGAAATTACAGTTGAATAGGAAATTACAGTTGAATACAACAGATCAACCAAATATCAGAATGACAGTGCTTCAGAATCCAGTTTCCATCAGCAACTGTTTTCTTTACATTAGATAATAAATTTTTTCCATGAGCTAACATCACAGTATGGCAATATGATGGTGTCCCCAGCAAGATGTGACCTTTATATATCCTTAACCATAATCTGAATGACTTTTGATTCCAGTTTTCAGGAATGATGTGTAAATAGAAAAGCTTGTAAGGTCACATAAATTGCTGGAATTATCAAATTCATAACCCATTTAAATTCTTTTATGAATGAGTTATACTTCATGATAATGCCATCTACAGGGCTTTTTCACAAAATTCTGGGCAGATACACTTCAAATTGTAGTAAAATTTTACCAGTGACAGTGTCCGATTTAAAGAATAATGTCCACATTATCACAAAAAAAGTAATACCCAGAATGGCATAATAAAAAATGGTTGTAGTTTTACTGTCGTTTTAAAGTAAAAATGTCCATAATTTCTTCAATCAAATCTTTCATGTTTAAATTTTTCTTTTCCTTCTTTCTTTTTATTTTATTTTTTTTTATAGAAAAATATTTCTATTTGGAATCATAACTTTCTCCTATTCATTTATTCATACATACAGCACTTTATGCACATCTTTCAAAATACCTTTTAAAAAAAACCCACACACACACACATACACACACTCAAAAGTAGCGTCAGTATAAATAGACATGATTAATATATACCAATTTAAGCTGACCAGTACATGTATACGCGTCATGTTATATTCCAACTCATTCATATCACACAAAACCTGTTTACCAACAGCACTGAATTAAATAAAGCCAGACAATAAAACTATGTTCACCCATAGGTCACTGAAGATAAGTAAGTTTTATCAGTAAACATAGTTCAAATAAGATAAGACAGGTTTTATCAGTAAATAGACAAACTCGGGTCAAATCTGATAATTTGCCGGAACTGTCGCACAGAATCAAGAATATGATAAAATAAAAATAAAAGAAACAAGTTTATCGAGTCATATGACCATTTCCCCTTTTTGGCAAAAGCCGTCAGTCTCTAAGACTAGTCTAAAACATATGACCTAAACCTGGTAAAGATCAATACAAAATGACTGAAGTCATGTACACCATATTGTGACTTTCTGGGTCACAGCAATACTTCAACAATATGACTTGCCTTTTCAAATCATACATTGGTGAACTGTCTCAGCATGGCAACACAGACTCACATTGAACAAAGACTACCCTAATATTTAACCTTCCTTACTCAAAATCAGATGAAACTGCTATCCAAAACTAACTAGTTTCAAAAAAATCACATAAACACATGAATCAAATCTTATGCTAAAGACATGAATATCCAATCATATGACTGGGCTGCAATCTTAAGTCCTTTTCTTTCTAATTTATACATAAAAACCTACATATTGCCCCATACACTTCTGTCAACAGATACATCCAACATGTATTAATGTGTATCTCTTTCCCTCTGTGCATGCACATCATAAATCTCTTCTCCTTTGTGCATGCACACCATCACATCTGATGTAAAATCATTCTGTGGTACTGTGAAAAGTCCAAAATTTATTCCTTCCTGAATAAATCAAATCTATCTTCATATACACATACTCTTTTAAAATCAAATGGTTTAGTTAAAACACACACACAAGCTCAAGAGCAAGACCTTAAGATTTATAATCATACATCTAAGAAAACAAACTGAGAATTAAATTTTTTGTCTTTGCAATACAAAACTTACTTGATTCAACTTCAGGTTTTCATCAAAATTGTGACAATTCTCTCTCACTATATAATATGGTCGAGTTGGAAAATATCACATGAAATTCACTGGCATGTATTTGCACACCTTTGCCCCTTCCCCTGAAAGGTAACCAAATCAAAATATAAAAATCAATCAGTTCTGTTTCAGTTTCACTTAGGTCAACAATAAATAATAATGATAATGACAGTGATGATGATAATAATGATAGTAATAATAACAATGAATCATTCTTGTATAGTGCTATTTTCCAAACTCATTTGGATTCACAGCCCATTATCACTGAGAGAAAAAAAATATGGACCAGAACCTACATACTTGTACCTGGGCTTCCAGACTTTTTACAACCAAGTCAACAAGTCTGTACACTCTTCTTGAAACATAAAGCATTAATGATATGATCCACACATTGATAGCCAACCTGTTATTCTTTTCCACCCAATGAAACACACACACAATTTGCAACTCATCCATTCATTATTCACTGACAACACAAATACCCATACTGTTCAGCTGTCCAGCACCAGTCTTTGCACTATGCAGGACAGATGAGAATCAGTCCTCTCACACAATGACTGATGGAGCCAAGTGTCAACCTGGCAGGTTGTGTTTACACAGATCAGATATAAGCGCACTTCCATCCTTCAAGTGACACAACAGGACGACCCGATACCAGTTAATCATTAGCGATGCTCGTGATCAATGTGTAAGTGTTAATTCTTAGCGGTTGATGTGTGGTTAGGACAAGTGTTCTACACCAGAAATTCATCATTATTTCCCCATCTATGAGACAACAAAAGTGTTAATGGTTCCCAGTTTTCTAACACAATATTTCTTCAGCCTGATATCAGACTTGGGTCTACAAGTCCAAGACTTTCTGTGTGGCTATGTTAACATTACAAACATTAAACAACAATGTTATCACTTTGAATGCCACCTTTGCTTCCTCCCTAAGCACACTGGCCACCTGTACACATAATATATGACAACAGAATCCATAGGACTTTCACCACACCAAAATCTGCTCCCATTTCCTTCTATGTAAGAAAAAGAACAGGAACACTCTTTGAAAGACAGTGTGTCCCATCTCCACCACATGATCTGTCTACTGTTGTATAGTTTCATAACAAATTTTTGGAGGTATTCACATGAGGCCTTATTCTGGGTACAAATGTCAAATTCAAGCGAAATGAGAACAAAGAATGTTCAGAGAATGCACTCAGGAGACATAACCTGTTCTAGAGAACATCTCACAACCTGTTACTGCTGCTCTACTTATCTTCTTCAAGCACACGGTTTCAATCCGCATGTGTTTGTGGGTGTCTGCCGTCCTGGGCACTGCCTGACATGACGGCGATAATGTCATATTCTCTTCTGATTCATTGGTCCAAGCCAGATTTCTACAACACCAGTATTCAAACACATCCATCTGAAACACATGGGTGTATGATGGAGAATTGTTGAACCTCCTGATGCTGCCCCAACATCCATCAGATGTCCTGTTGAAGTACAAATAAAGTCCACCCGAGATATGCAGATCACCAAGCCCACTCTCATCTCCTGAAGTCCTCCAGTGGCTTCACAAGGCCCTCTGCCCAACAGAAACACCACCACATCAGTTACAAAGTACATAAAACATTATCATGGCACTGACAATAAACAGAAGGAGAAATAGGCAGAGAGAGACTTTTGACTGATTTCAAACCACCAAGAAAATGAATTGATGGAGGAAACCAGAAGCTGTAATGAACTGTGGAAGCGATTAGTATATACATATCTGAAGAGGAAAAATGCATCCATAATGTTGGGGTGGCTGGCTATCTTTTTTTTTTTCTCATCTTCTGCATCACTACTGTGTTCATGAACTGAGGCCACATGACAGCAAGGCATGAAGGGCCTGTAAATTTATTTTTCTCAATGCTATGACAATGACAGTGGGGATGACAGTGTTTATGCTATATAGTCCTGTTTTGGATTTCTGTATGACAAGGCTGTGTTCTAGGCTTTCTTTCATAATAATTTTATATCCTGGTGTCAGCAAGGCCTGTGAGACTGAACCCATAGTGTCTGTCAGGAAATTAGAGTAACACCCTCAATGCCACATCTGTAAACTGGATGAGATTCAACTGCATGGTCCCAGTCTTCCAAACCAGCCTATAGCACACTTAACTCTTAAGCAGAGCTGGCTGGGGCTGAAAAATCCCAACAAACCTTTTAGACAGATGGGGGTCCGAACACACAACCTCCCAGTAAGTTTTCCATTGCGCTATGATTTGTCAATGTTTATCAATGGGTTTTAGATCAAATTCATGCATCAAACCTTGACCAATCTTTGCAAAAGTCACTGGTTTTCATGGTCGTAATTTTGCAGAGCATGCTAAATGGTGCGGTCAAAAGAGACTGTCAATTAGTGTCATAGTAGTTGACAATAATATGGCTTGACATCTTTTACAAGCCTGCAACTGTATGCAAGAGCTTCAGTAGTTTTGTCACTAACTTCCTGACACACACGAAAAAATTAAAAGTCTTATCATACCTGAACCATCCAAATCAGTGACTATGGTCCTTCCACTGCTAAATGACAATTTCTATGTACACTGTTTCTTTAAACATAAAATGGTCATCACACATTCAGGACACGATTTTTCTTCACAGGAACTTTTGGCATCACAACAACTGGTTACCAACTTCTAATCAGAGGTAACCAGACATGTATAGAACAAAATTGTCAACAACAACAAACTGCAACATACTCACCATTATAGACACGAAGAATTGCTTCACAGACAAACTTGTATTGACTCTGAAATGAAAACAGACAATGTGATAAGTGGTAAAGCAAAACCAGTAAACTGAGACTACTGAAGAAGAATGCAAAATGCAAGAAAGATATTTTCAGCCTGCAGAAATGACTGACCCGGCTGTGGTTACTTTAATATAATTTGACTGGTTAAGGAAAGGACAGCATGTCTTCACAGCTACAATTTCACTTTCTAAAGGTAACGTCTTCACGCCCAAAACGAATTCCATATGCACTGACACCACAGATGTCACATGATGGAAAAAGTCAAAAATGATCATGGTACAAATCTTCAGCCTGCTAAAAGTGCCAACAGTTCTCCGTGTTCCCACAAATTCACCCATCCAAGTACTAACCTGCCTTAATAGTAGTAGTAGTAGTAGTAGTAGCTGAGGGCTGGCTCGTAGCCTAGGCCTTCTGGCCTTTTAACGCCCTATCTTTTTTGTGTTTACGCTTTCTTCTTCGGGGTCTGAAAAGCAAATCTGCTTCAGTCTATTTTTTTAAATAAAATTTTGAATTCTGCGTCATCGTCCAGGAAATTTTTGAATTTGTTAATGCTGTTAGTAAATTTAATTTCAAAAGGAATTTTATTCCACAATTTAACAACTGTTAGAAAAACAAAACGCTCTTGTGTTAGTATTTCTGTGTTTAACAAATATTTTACCTTCAGCATTCCTTGTTATACTAGCTTGTGGAGAGGAAAGAAATGTTTCAACTGATAGCTTATCCATCCCATTCATTACTTTGTATACCTGTATTAAATCCCCCCTAACCCTCCTACCTTTCAGTCAATGAAGTTTTAAAAACTTAAGCCTTTCTTCATAACTCATATTTTTACACTCTATAAGTAACCTAGTTGCCCTTCTTTGTACATTTTCAATCATTTTTTACTGTCTTATCAAATACGGATTCCAAACAACACTTGCATATTCTAAATGTGGTCTAACAAAAGCCTTATACAACATTAAAAATGTATGTTTATTCATGTACGAAAATGTTCTTTTGATAATTCCTATCATTTGGTTAGCCCTATTTGCTACTCTTTTAATGTGCAGGTCAAAGGATAATTCACTATCAAATGTAACTCCCAAGTCTTTTTCCGTTTCACACACACTAATTTTCTGTACATCATTTCCAATTTTCATGAAATACTCTCGTCTAATATTCTTCTTACCAACGTGCATTACATGACATTTTGAAACATTAAAATATAAATTCCAAGTATCTGACCAGTTTTGTAGTATTAGCAAGTCCTGTTGAATTAAATTAACATTGGCAACCTTGTCATATAGTTTTGTATCGTCAGCAAAAATTTTGCAAGTACAGTGCAGTGAATCAGGTAAGTCATTTATAAATACTGTAAACAGGATTTGACCCAGTACACTACCCTGAGGGATCCCGCTTTACTTTTGTTTCTTCTGATTCAGCATTTCCTACCTTTACCCTCTGCTTTTGATCATACAAAAAATTTTGGATCCATTTGAGTGTATTTCCTGTAATACCATAGATACTAATTTTATGAGCAGTCTTTCATGAGGTACAGAATCAAAAGCTTTTCTAAAATCCAGATACACGATATCAAAGGGGTCCCCATTGTCCATCATATTGGTGAAATCCTCCATAACTTCTAATAATTGGGTTACACAGGATCTTTTCCCTCTAAATCCATGTTGACATTTTGCATAAAATTTATTACTTTCAAAGTGAGAAATGATACAATCTCTTACTAGTGATTCCAGTACTTTACAAACAATACAAGTTAAACTTACAGGTCTATAGTTCCCAGCGTCACTCCTATTTCCTTTCTTAAACAAGGCTTTAACATCGGCTGTTTTCCAATCCTTTGGTAACTCACCTGATTCTAAGGACTTATTAAATAATATACAAAGTGGCTTTGCAAGTTCTTTACTTACTTCCTTTAGTATCCTAGGGGATATCAAATCTGGTCCTTTAGCTTTATTCGGGTTTAGTTCCTGTAACTTTTTTTCTACCGCAGTTGGAGTAACTCTGATATCACATAATGATATACCATTTGACTTTAAATGTTTTATTAAATCTTCTGTTGTAAAAATGCTAGCAAAAAATTTATTTAAAATTTCAGCTTTGTCTTTATCTGTAACAACCAGTTTTCCATCATTGGCTTTTAAGGGGCTAATACCTGTATTAACTTTTGTCCTTTCTTGTACATATTTCCAAAATTTTTTCGGGTTACTTTTACTTTCCTTAGCAATATTTTTCTCGTACTCTTTTCTGGTTTTCTTCAACAATTTGGCACATTCATTTCTTACTGTTATATATCTATCATAATCACTACCTTTTTTGGTTCTCAAATACCTTTTATATGTATTATACTTCTTTTTAATTTTCCTCAGAGCCTTTTTATCTAACCATATAGGTCTGAAACGTTTATAATTACTAACTTTAACTTTTGGGACACATTCCTCAACACCATCATTTAACACTTTTTTTTTATCATACCCCAAGCACTCTCAACATCCATATTGACCAAGTCACTCCAATCTTCATCCTTCACAATATTATTAAGTTTTCTGTAATCACCCTTATTAAAATCATACTTGTATTTATCTACTATAGGTGCTTTATACATTGAGACATACAATTTGAATTTCAATACGTCGTGGTCACTTTTACCAACCGGTTGTAAGTGCTCTATATCTGAGATTAAGTTTTCTTCATTTAATAGTACCCAGTCATCCAGAGAAGGAATTTGTCCTTTCCTTCTTCGAGAAGGTTCTGATACCTTTTGAATTAAAAATGCATCACGTAAATTCTCAATTATTTTGTCACTTTTATCATCTCTCCATTCTCTATCCCAACCAAACATTTGGAAAGTTAAAGTCACCAACAATACAAATCTTATCATACTTACTAAGTTTATCAGATTTTAAAACATCAAACAGCTTTTTGTCATTTTCTACTGTGCTTGTATTAGGACTTCGATATATACATCCTAACAATACTTCTTCACCATTAGCACCACTAAAAGAGCACCACACACTTTCTTCAAGGTCTTCATTATTTAACTCTTCACACTCTCTTGCATTCAACCTTTTTTCAGTATATAATACAGCTCCCCTTTGGGGATTTTTTGACACAAACATATCAAAATTAGGAAAAGAATATTGATTCTCAATAAAATCTCTCACATTCTTCGGCTTGATTTCTGTCAGCCCAATCACACTTGGTTTTAAATCATCTATGAGGGCCAAAAACTCATCTTTTTTGTTTAACAAACTATCAACATTTGAGTATACAACAATGCACTCTTCCTGAGTTACATGTTCACTTCTATTTACATTATGTACATGATCTCCTTTGTCAGTTCAATATGTAGCTTTCTCCCTCCCGCTTCCTGCTGGCCCTTTCCCACCCTCTGCTCCTCTTGGCCTGGAACTCACAGTCACAATCTGTCCATTCCTGATTACTATGTTCTGTTCGCCCTCATCCCTTCTTCTAATCGGTTCTTCTCTCAGTTGCTTAACTTTGGTGATCAGACAAGAACCAGTACTTTCAATGTGGTATGGACAGCTTTACAACAGATGTTAATTTGCACTAGTTCCATGAAGAACTATTTTCATGCAATGAATTAAAATGCACCACACTACTTCAGGATCACTATTTTCAAACCAAATCCAGACCCAAAGCTTAACTATAACCCAAAACCTAAAACTATAACTACCTAGAGAGGTTACCTACAGGATACATGACATATACAATCCATGACAGTTGAACTGATTCATCCTGCTAGCAAACTGACTGTGGCTAACCAAACTGTTTGGAATCAAAACTCCACTGCTATGATGTAGATCTGTTTCAGGATGGCTAGTGGATATTACAGTACACACAGTGACAGTGAAGAGAGACAGGGGACACTCACAGAAGTTTGTATGAGCATGGCGCGCTGGTCACGCATCTGTCTGACGATGGTCAGGGGATACACTGGTTGGTTGGCTTCGATCAGGTACATGGCCGTCTCCATGGTGATCAGTACCCCTGTCCGCCCAATGCCAGCACTGAAAACCAGCATATATACACAGCGCTTTAGAATACGTCAACAGCAGTATCACATTTATGAATCACCATACTGTTGGTGTTTTTACCATTTCCCATCTTCCACACCACTCACTGCCTTAGGCCATTTACAGTGGTTCATCAGACCTAGATTCATTATGTTGCAATATCAGTGCCAACAGCCCACAGGAGCCATCAATGTCAGGTTATCTTAACCCTTTGACTCCCACACTCCATCCACCAGCATCCTGCATTGTCAACCCTGCTAGCAAAGCAAAAACTTAACTCTTTGACTCCCTCACCCTATCCACCAGCTTCCTGCAGGAAGCTGGTGGATAGGGTGAGGGAGTCAAAGGGTTAAGTTTTTGCAGTTGGTGGACAGGGTGCGGGAGTCAAAGGGTTAAGGCCACTTGCAAGAGAAGACTCCACACTGCAGCTGGGAAATTCTGGGGTTGTCCAATACTCCCTGTTCAAATCCAACATACACAGAAATCCCAGAAATCCACCCATCATGCCCCATACTGATATTAACAATCGGTTCATGACCCATTACAGCTTGACAATGTGGTCTTTGTTCAGTCCAAAGCACGCTCAAACTGGGTAGGCAAACATCAGGATTTTTTTTTTTAAATCCATTTGACATTATTTATAGAGTGCAGTAGATTTCAACCTAAGCTTCATTATTTATAGAGTGCAGTAGATTTCAACCTAACAAGCTTCTAGTCATGTCTGATGTGCTATTAACTATATCATTTGACAGAATTTCCAAATGGGGGAAGAATATTCAAAAGAGATCAAACTTTTTCCCCATAAAGCTAAGATTTCACTTCAATTCCGCAAGAATTCTTCAATGACAAATATACTTAGAATCTTTTTCAGTTTGTGGACCGAGGTTAGACCACTTTCCTCTTGACTATTATTGTCTGTCCCATCACCATGTCATAGGGCAATGAAGTGGTAGAGATCTCAGCTTTTCTCATGGCCAGTTTTATATGTTAATGCCCATATTCTCTCTTGCTGCTTTTAAGTAACTGTTCACAACTGGGTGGATTGGAGGCAGCATGCATAAACTTCTTTCGAACCAGACTCAAACCCAGACAGTCAAATTAAATGGCAGAGGCTGTATCTCTGTGCCAACCTGACGCTACGATCACAGAAAAAGACACAGCAATGAAAATACTGAGAGTCATGGGCAAATACTGACTGCTACTTTTACGCCTGTGTCTTTATTTAATCTTACCCACCACAAACTGCTATCTTACAGAACTGAGGTATGACTGTACCTGCAATGTACAACAGTGGGTTCCACCATGCCTGCCCGTGCCTGTCTGACTTTGATGACAAACTCCAGAAAGTCACTAGGGTCGTCAGGAACACCATGATCAGGCCAGGCGATGTACTGCATGTGACGTATGTGTCTCTCTTCGTTGGTCTCCACATGGGTCAGATTGAACTCACGGAAAGCAAAGGACGGAGTCTCCTCCTCTTTAACACAGGTGATCTGAAGAGCACCAAAGTCTTCGGTCTCGTAGAGCTGAGGCCAGTACTGATGACACTTGACACGACCTCTTTCCACTTTGGTGGTCAGCATGACCACTAGCGATGACTGCTGCTCCCACACCATCTGCACATTCAGTGGTATTGCATCTCACTTGATGGAAAAACAAATACTGTACTCTGACTACAAGGCTGACTGCGCTTTTTGTTGTTGTTGTTTTGGGTTTGTTTTTGTTTGGGGTTTTAATTTTTGTCCACTATATTGCTTTATAAACTGAAGCACCTCATTTAAGGATAAAAGTAGTAACAGAACTGACTGAGATTTCCCGGTCAGTGCCATAAAATAAAATGTGGATTTGTTAAAGGGAAAGGAATTATTCACGCCATATACATCCCAAGAACTATCACAGAGAGGTCAGTCAAGTTGAATAAAAATTCATATTCATGCTTTGTTGATGGTACTAAGACTTTTGACGAGGTTAAGACATGAAGGATTGATCAACCAACTAGAAATGCTCAATGTTGATGGAAAAGATCTAAGAATAATCAAAAACCACTCTTTCCAAAATATCAAAAGAGGGGTCAGGCAGGTTTGTGTTCTGTCACTAGATTTATTTTCATTTTACAGCAAAACCATCATGAGAAACCTAGAAGAATGCCCCGGGATAAAAGTTGGAGGAAAAATGATAATAATCTCTGTTATGCAGATGACATCATGCTAATTGCAGAAAATGTGTGAATACAATAGAAATAGAAATCAAAAATAAAGGGCTGGAGCTAAATAGCAAGAAAACTAAAGTTACGGTAAACAGTAAAACACAAGAAATCCCCTCATGCAAAATAACATCAAATGGCATAACACTGAGACAGGTTGATAAGTTTAAATATTTGGGAACAGTCACCTCACCAGACGGTAGATGCACATCAGAAATAACCAGCAGAATCGGCCAAGCTGAAACAGCATTCAAGAAGATGAAAAGCATTCTTACCATCAAATGCCTATCAATTAACATCAGGAAGAGAGTGCTTGAGTGTTATACAGAACCGATACTGTTGTATGGTTGTGAGGTGTGGACAGCCAGCACGCAAAGTCAGAACAAGGTTGAGGCAGCTGAAATGGGGCTTCTAAGAAGAATGTTGAGAGTTCCATGGACGGCAAAGAAAACAAACAAGACAATCTTAAATGAGGTAGACACAAGAAGATTATCAATAAAGATTAGGAAAAGACAAGCAACATTTATGGGACATTTTATGAGGCAAGAGAAATTAGAGCACCTAGTCACAAAAGGAATGCTGGAGAGAAAGAGAGCATCAGGTAGACCCAAGGGGAAGATACTGGGCAGACTTGCAGAGTGGCTGAGGACAGAGAGGGTGGGAGATGTACTTGCAGCGACAAGGGACATGATCGCCAAAGATAGGGTTATGTGCAGGCTCAAAGAAATTGCCAGATAACTACTTTTCCGTCACAGGACTAGAATCTCCACCCCTACCCCCCCCCCCCCCCACCCTGTTCCATATTCTTCCATGCTGCCTGAATGGTCTTAGCACACATAATACATGCCCACTGTAAAATGGAGTTTGAAAGTTGTTTCCCTTGTCTTGCAAGATGGTCATGTTTTATTCACTGAACTCTTCCCCTGTTGCAAATAATCTAATTTCAGTATCTTGTACATCTCACAAAAATTTGCAGCCTTAGACACCTTTTCTTCGACACCTTCTTTTCTGTCAAATTTCTATTCAGTTATTTTAACATGACACAAATGCAAATAAAAATAGCAATTACAAAGTAGACACCAAAATATAAAGTAGACACCAAAATAATGAAATTGTGCTGCCCTGTTAGGCAAGTCCGAGTCACTCAATCCACAGTGGAACAGAAGAACCGAATAAAGTATCGGTTTCTCACAATGCACTAAAATTATTTAAGGCTTCTATAAACAGTTTCTTCGCTAGTCCTAGTATACTCTGAGAGTGGTAGGACTTTAAAACTTACAGAACTGAACTGAGCAAGTCCATTATTCCTGATACAATATCAATATACTTTCTGTTACCTGCTGTCAGGCAGAAAAATTAAAACAGTGTGTGTGTGTGTATGTGTGTGTGTGTGTGTGTGTGTGTGTGTGTGTGTGTGTGTGTGTGTGTGTGTGTGTGTGTGTGTGTGTGTGTGTTGTGTTGTGTGTGTGTGTGTGTGTGTGTGTGTGTGTGTGTGTGTGTGTGTGTGTGTGTGTGTGTGTGTGTGCATATATATATCTCTGCCTGTCCAACATTTCCCCGAGTGGGAAATGTCAAACCTTACTGGCTAAAAGACATCACCCACCTGCCAGAAGTCAATACAGGTGTTAGGAAGAGGACCCTGAGCAGCAATGTAGCGGTTTATGATGCCTGAGCCAGGGATCTCCATCTGAAAATATATGAAAATATTCCTTCTTGATGTATCTTTGCCTTTAAAAATCAGCACACACAGACACAAAATAAATGCAATGAAAACATATTCAATCAAACTCAGCCAATACCAGTGGAGTGCAGATGCTTTCCCAATCATCTGTAAGCAACTGTCCATAAGAACAATAATGAAGGCCATCTGCATTAGAACACTGCTGACTGGTATCACTGACAGGGGAAATGTGGTGAAAACCCTACAACTATATGTACACAACTAAATGTATGTGAAACACTGAGACAAAAATGTATGTAGATACACTGATGATTCCACAAATGGACAATAGAGGATAATAATTTTGTTTCTACAATGCAAAAAATGTTCATGTCAATAGCATGCTTGTTGCACTTTACGGCAACAGAACATTAGCAAACAAATCAAGTAAAAACAGACATGGACAAAACAAGAAATGAAAATCAATATTAGGAATCATAGTAGTATAAGTGTTAGGAACCACAGTATATAGAAGAACACAATATAAATGACTTCTGGTACTCACACAAACAATGCGCATACATGTGCTCACATATATCCAGATATAGACAGGATCCAAGGTAGGGTACACTCAAGCTGTCATATCTTTGTCTTTGTAAATTCAGCCTGTTCTGTCTAACTCTCTACATATGCACACACACACACATATCTTACAGGATGATGAACTAAGGTAAACTTAGCCCATTATATGTGTGAATCTTGACCTGAGTGGTCATCCTCTCTTCAACTAATTGGCTAGTTCTGATCACAAACATGAGGCCACTGTCTGACAGACCACCCACTCTGGCCATTGACTTTTTCAAGGACGTTTGTCCACCCCAGTGATCCCATTTTAACATCACTCCCTCACATCGTTTAAACTACCAGGATACATGCAGACCAGTGTTGCCATTCATCCTGTAAGCAGGATGCAGCCGCCAAAGAGTACCACCCTTATCCAGAGTTCCATACACCCCAATGATATAAAACAATTATCACATAGCTCAGTGCTTGAAACCATGAACTTTATAAGACATCTCTAGTACAAAGAGACAGAAAATCTCCAGTGCAAAGAAACAGAAAGGAACAGAATCTGTTCAAGAGCCATCACAAAGAATCTATGTAGATGGCAGTGTCCAGCTTGCCTGATTATTTCTATTTTTCCATCCTATGGAAGATATAGTGCAGCATGTATGTGATAATATTCATGCACCAATTCAAGCAAACCAAGCAATGTAAAACTGAAAGCTTAAGTACAGCAAGAGATACTACTCACATTCACATAGTTGGCATTCACATAGTCTCCATTGCTGCTGTTTTTTAATACTACTCTTGTCTGGTCATCTGCAAATACAGAAATATACACAGACTAAAATTCCTTTTGGTAACAAGGCTGCTTAAAAATCTTATGTTCATACAAATTAATGTTACAAGGCTGCTTAAATATCCAAGGTTCATATAAATCAATGTTACAAGACTGCCTAAATATCTAAGGTTCATATAAATTAATGTCACAAGACAGCTTCATATGCAAGATTCATATAAAACAATGTTACAAGACTGCTTAATATCTAAGGTTCATATACATCCATGTTACAAGACTGCTTAAAAATCTAAGGTTCATATAAATCCATGTTACAAAACTGCTTAAAAATCTAAGGTCCATATAAATTAATGTCATAAGACTGCTTAAAATCTAAGGTTCATATAAATTAATGTTACAAGACTGCTTAAAAATCTAAGGTTCATATAAATTAATGTTACAAGACTGCTTAAAAATCTAAGGTTCATATAAATTAATGTTACAAGACTTAAAAATCTAAGGGACATATAAATTATTGTTACAAGACTGCTTAAAAGTCTAAGGTCTATATAATTAGTGTTAAAAGATTATGATCTGGCAACAAATATTCTCTAACAATGTTTATTGACAAAAAAATACACAAAGGTTAAGGTCACCCTTCAAGGCTAGCCTTAAGAGAACAGTGTCCATCTTTACTCTCTTGCTGCTACACTTTCCCTGATCCTGACCAAGATCTGATACTCAATCACAGTTGGGAAGACTAAAAGCCACAAGTGTAAAGTTCCCTCTTCCCAAAAATCAGGATCAATCTCATGCAGCTTATTGAACTATGTTATGCTGTCTTTAAAATCTCCATTTGTATTTCGTCTTGCACTTTGAAGCAATAAAGTTATGTTCATCACAATATCTAATTCCCTTGTTGTCAAGCCACACACACACATAAACCCTGGTTTCTCTATAACTGGTGTTCCGCAAGTTTTACCTACATCCATTCTGAATGACTGTGTATACTTGTTACATAAATATTAACCATATGTGCGCACGCACGCACACACGCACGCACGCACACACACACACACACACACACACACACAACTGATAACAAGTCATATACATACAAGGCGAAATGTCCCTGTATCTGTTCTTGTTGATGTTGATATCCAGTCTTGCCACATTCACGGTTAAGCCAGGCTTTTTTCTGTACAATTGCTAGAAAAAAAAAGCAATAAAAATCCATCAATACTAAAACCACAATACAATGACTCATAGAAGAACACTTTACAATTCTCTCCCTATACACAGCGGAAAGACTTCCAGGAGTCACGACCTGGATGTGGCCCAGCCCCTTCAGAGTGTCAGAAATTAAGGGCCGAAACACTTGCTTGACAGGGGTTTCTCCTCTGAGGAGCTTCTGTTGTCTGGTTCTCCATAGAGTTTCTTGTTACTTCCCCTCCTCAAGCTCATCTTCTCCACCACTTTTTTCTTTACAAAAGGGGTCAACTGTCTAACATACTGACAATGGAAACAGTGTCCTGTCCTCTTCTCAACAACCCAATACTTTTTCTTCAATACAGCACAGGAGATTGAAAAACAAAACAAGTGTAAAAGGAAAAGAAAACAATAAAAGAAAAGCTAGCCAAAGTAAACATCTTTTAGATACAAAAGTAAGCTGGACAAATGGAAGCATCTTCTAACCTCAAACTGTGCAATGGCAGCTCCACTCTCCAGCCCCTCCTGCAGCAGAAGTAGGGAGGAGTCGAGAGTGTTCTCAATGGAGGAGGAACTGGCAATCTGATGGGTTTCGGGGATGTAGGTGAAGTCAGGCTCATCTGCTGTGTCCTCTCCCACATACACTGTATATCAACACATAAACACATCTCCCACATACACTGTGTGTCAACACATATCATCTCCCACATACACTGTATATCAACACATAAACACATCTCCCACATACACTGTGTGTCAACACATACCATCTCCCACATACACTGTATATCAACACATAAACACATCTCCCACATACACTGTGTGTCAACACATACCATCTCCCACATACAATTGGGCCCAACTCATCAACATGGTCACATCCTTGATTGGATCATGCACCGCCCTGACGACAACATTCATCGTTCTACACACGTTTCACATGCCCTGGAATCGGACCACTTCTGTGTTGTGGCCTATCTTGATGTGATGGTGCCACCTAACCCGCCCGTGTTTACACAAACTCGCAACATTAAAGCAATAGATAGACTTGCCTTTAAAGCTGACTTACATGATCATCTCAAGTCATGCCCAGACCTTTCTGCTGAGCAGCTCAACGCCTCCCTGACTTCAGTGCTGGATCACCATGCTCCTTCCTCACGTCGGAAAGTGACTGTTCGTAAATCAACTCCGTGGTTCAACGCCATCAGTGATCAGCTTCTGGCTGCTAAGAGAGAGCGTCGCCGGGCTGAACGACAGTGGTTGTCCTCTCGCCTCACCATACACAAGCAGATCTTCACGGCCGCCAAAAACTTTGTTAATCGACTTGTGCACGCTGCAAAAACAGCGTTCTACAGCTTCAGGGTGGTGGAGAGCTCTACCACCAAACAACTCTTCAATATCACCAACGCACTGGCTGCCAGGAACACTCCTTCTCCTCTACCCAGCATCTTCCCGCCAGCCCAGCTTCCAGACCGTTTTGCTCAGTTTTTCACGGAGAAAATATCAAAAATCCGTGACAATCTTGATCGCCAGAGTTCTATGCCTGTTGTGACTGATAGTGATTCTGATGTTTTTCATGGTACTTGTTTTTCTTCTTTCAGGCCTGTCTTCAGATGACGTTCAGAAAATACTGACAAAAACTGTTCCAAAGACATGTGAACTGGACCCCCTGCCTACTCCCTTGTTGTACGAATGTTTAGATGTTTTGTTGCCTACGCTGACCAAAGTTATCAACGATTCATTGTCGACTGGCATTTTTCCATCTGTGTTCAAAACTGCCGTTGTTAGACCTTTGATAAAGAAACCTTGATTGCAACAACCTGTCAAGCTATCGGCCAGTCAGCAACCTTCCATTTTTGTCAAAGGTTGTAGAGAAGATTGTTTTATCCCAGTTGTTAGAACATCTCAACTTGCACAATCTTCTTAGTGTTCATCAGTCGGCTTATTGTCCCGGTCACAGCACCGAAACTGTTTTAGTAAAAGTTGTAAACGATCTGCTGATGGCTCTGGATGACGGCAAGATCTCAGTCCTCGCTTTGTTAGACCTATCGGCGGCTTTTGATACGATAGATCATGAAATTTTACTTCATCAGCTTCAGTCTGTCTTCGGCGTTAGGGATATTGTTCTCTCTTGGTTTCGGTCATATCTTTCTGATAGGACACAGCGTGTATCAGTGAACGGTTTATCATCGGAACTTACTACTCTTCGGTTTGGTGTACCACAAGGGTCTGTTCTTGGTCCTGTGCTCTTTATTCTTTACACACAACCACTTTCAGATGTAATCGAATGTTTTCCTGTGTCCTTTGAGTCTTATGCCGATGATTCGCAGCTCCAAGTTTCTAGTCCGCCGGATGAGGTCGAGTCTGCCTTTCGGAGCCTTCGGGAGTGCGTTTCTGAAGTGAAGCAGTGGATGACTGCCAATAAACTGCAGCTTAATGATGGTAAGACGGAAGCCATGCTTGTCGCTTCAAACAGAGTATCTAGTTCTCAGGTTCTCAGGTACTTCCGCTATCTATAGACATTTGTGGGAGCCACATTCAGTTTTCATCTAGTGTTAAGAACCTAGGTGTCTACCTAGACAGTACTTTGTCCATGAACCTGCATGTGACAAATACATGCAGGTCTGCATACTTTGAGCTGAGACGTATTGCTTCAATCCGTCACTTTCTCACAGTTGATGCTACAAAAGTCCTTGTTTGTGCGTTTGTTTTGTCACGCATTGACTACTGCAATTCTCTCTTGTCTCGTTGCCCACATTATTTGCTAGAGAAACTTCAGAAAGTTCAAAATGCAGCAGCCAGGTTAATTTTGAAAGTGTCCAAGAAAGATCATGTTCAGCCCTTACTCAGAACTCTACACTGGCTTCCCGTAAATGCGAGGATTCAGTTCAAAATCTCCACTCTCTGTTATAACTGTGTCACTTCCTCCTGTCCCTCTTACCTGTCCTCTCTCTTACAGCTCTATACACCGTCAAGAGAGCTCCGTTCCTCCGCAGACACACGCATCCTTTGTATTCCAAAGATCAGAACCAAAACCTTTGGCCAGCGAGCCTTTCATTATAACGGTCCTTCAGTCTGGAACAGTCTGCCACAAACAGTTCGCTTCGCTGATTCCAAAGTTACTTTGAAGTCGGCCCTGAAAACTCATCTATTTGCGTGAACCTGCTCTGCTTAATCTCAACTTTCTGTATTTTTGATAATTCCTTCTGACAGCATAAGTTTGTGCGTGTGTGTGTGTGCGTGTGTGTGTGGTGTGTGTGTGTGTGTGTGTGTGTGTGTGTGTGTGTGTGTGTGTGTGTGTGTGTGTGTGTGTGTGTGTGTGTATGTGTGTGTGTGCGTGGGTGTGTGTGTGTGTGTTTGGGTGTGTGGGTGAGTGTGTTTGATTTTTGCATTTGTATATATTTTTGATGTAATTGTCATTTTTGTTCTGTATTGAATTGTTTGTAAAGCGCCCTGGGCACCTTCGGGTGAAAAGGCGCTTAATAAGTGCACATTATTATTATTATTATTATTATACACTATATATCAACACATACCATCTCCCACATACACTGTGTCAACACATTACCATCTCCCACTTACACTGTGTGTCAACACATACCATCTCCCACATACACTGTGTGTCAACACATACCATCTCCCACATACACTGTATATCAACACATAAACACATCTCCCACATACACTGAGTGTCAACACATACCATCTCACACATACACTGTGTCAACACATACCATCTCCCAAATACACAGTGTCAACACATACCATCTCACACATACACTGTGTCAACACATACCATCTCCCAAATACACAGTGTCAACACATACCATCTCCCAAATACACAGTGTCAACACATACCATCTCACACACACACTGTGTCAACACATACCATCTCACAATACACAGTGTCAACACATAACATCTCCCAAATACAGTGTCAACACATACCATCTCCCACACACTGTGTCAACACATACATCTCACACATACACGTGTCAACACATACCATCTCCCATACACAGTGTCAATACATACCATCTCCCACACACACTTGTCAACACATACCATCTCCACACATACACGTGTCAACACATACCATTTCCCACATACACTGTGTCAATACATATCATCTCCCACATACACAGTGTCAACACATACCATCTCACACATACACAGTGTCAACACATACCATCTCCCAAATACAGTGTAAACATACCATCTCCCACATAACTGTCAACACATACCATCTCCCACAACACTGTGTCACACCATACCATCTCCCAATACAGTTGTCAACACATACCATTCCCACATACACGTGTCAACACATACCTCCCACAACCAGTGTCAAATACATCTCCACATCAACTGTCAACACATACCATCCCCACATACACGTGTCAACACATACCATCTCCACATACACGTGTCAACACATACCATCTCCCACATACACTGTGTCAACACATACCATCTCCCAATACACAGTGTCAACACATACATCTCCCACATACTGTCAACACATACCATCTCCCACATACATGTCAACACATACCATCCCACTCAGTGTCAACAATCATCTCCACACATGTGTCAACACATACCATCTCCACATACACGTGTCAACACATACCATCTCCCACATACACTGTGTCAACACATACCATCTCCACATACACGTGTCAACACATACCATCTCCCACACACACTGTGTCAACACATACATCTCCACATACACTGTCAACACATACCATCTCCACACTACACTGTCAACACATCCATCTCCCACATACACGTGTCAACACATACCATCTCCCACATACACGTGTCAACATAACATCTCCCAAATACCAGTGTCAACACATACCATCTCCCACATACACTGTTCAACAATACCATCTCCACATACACGTGTCAACACATCCATCTCCACATACCTGTCAACACATACCATCTCCCATCACACTGTCAACACATACATTCCCACATACACTGTGTCAACACATACCATCTCCACATACACTGTGTCAAACATACCATCTCCACATACACGTGTCAACACACCATCTCCAATACACATCTACTCTATGTCAACACATACCATCTCCCACTACACACGTGTCAACACATACCATTCCACATACACTGGTCAACACATACCATCTCCCACATACAGTGTCAACACATCACACATCCCAATACAGTGTCCACATACATCTCCCAAAACTGTGTCAACATACCATCTCCACACATCACACATAGTGTCAACACATACCATCTCCACATACACAGTGTCAACACATACCATCTCCCACAACTGTGTCAACACTACCATCTCCACATACACAGTGTCAACACATACCATCTCCACTCACAGTGTCAACACATACCATCTCCCACAACACGTGTCAACACATACCATCTCCCACATACACAGTGTCAACACATACCATCTCCCACATATACTGTCACAAACATTCACACATCTCCCACATCACACATGTGTCACACATACCATCTCACACATACACGTGTCAAACATACATCTCCCACAACACTGTGTCAACACATACCATCTCCCACACTTCAACACATATGTCAACATACATTCCCATACATCCACACCCTGTGTCAACATACCATCTCCCACATACACGTGTCAACACATACCATCTCCACATACACAGTGTCAACACATACCATCTCCACAACACTGTGTCAACACATACCATCTCCACATACACAGTGTCAAAACATACATCTCCCACAATACTGTGTCAACACATACCATCTCCCACAATACGTGTCAACACATACCATCTCCCAAATTACACGTGTTCAACACATACCATCTCCCACATAACTGTCAACATACATCTCACACAACACTGTGTCAACACATACCATCTCCCACATACACTGTGTCAACACAACATTCCACTACTCACACATCCAAACACTGTGTCAACACATACCATCTCCACATACACTGTGTCACACATACCATCTCCAACTATCACGTGTCAACACATACCATCTCCACTACACAGTGTCAACACATACCATCTCCCAATAACAGTGTCAACACATACATCTCCAAATAACGTGTCAACACATACCATCTCCCACATACACGTGTCAACACATACATCTCACACATTACTGTCAACACATACCATCTCCACATACACGTGTCAACACATACCATCTCCACAACACGTGTCAACACATACCATCTCCCACATACACTTATTCTCAACATCAACATACCATCTCCACACATACACTGTGTCAAACATACCATCTCCACATACACAGTGTACAACACTACCATCTCCCAATACACAGTGTCAACACATACCATCTCCCACATATACTGTCAACACATACCATCTCCCACACTCACAGTGTCAACACATACATCTCCCAATACACTGTGTCAACACATACCATCTCCCACATACACGTGTAACACATACCATCTCCCAAATACACAGTGTCAACAATACATCTCCAATACACGTGTCAACATACCATCTCCCACACAGTGTCAACACATACCATCTCCCACATACCAGTTCTACAGAACATACCATCTCCACACACACTGTGTCAACACATACCATCTCCCACATACACAGTGTCAACACATACCATCTCCCACACACACTGTGTGTCAACACATGACATCTCACGATCACGCTGTGTGTCAACACATAATCACATATTCCACATACACTGTGTATAACACATAAACACAAGTCCCACATACACTATATCAACACATGCACACACACGTCCCACATATACTGCTGTGCATCAACACATGAACACATATCCCACATATACTGTGTATCAACGCAAACACATTAGTGTGTATCAACACATGTCCCACATATACCATGTATCAACACATAAACACATGTCCCACAAACACTGAGTATTAACACGTAAACACATTAGTGTGAATGAACACATGAAGACATGACCACATGTCCCACATATACTGTGTATTAACACGTAAGCACATGTCCCACATAATAATGTGTATCAACACAAACACATATCCCACATATACTGTGTATCAACACATAAACACATGTCCCACATATACTGTGTATCAACACATAAACACATGTCCCACATATACTGTGTATCAACACATAAACACATGTCCCACATATACTGTGTCAACACAAGCACATGTCTCACATACTAGTGTGTAATAAACACAAACACATGTCCCACATATACTGTGTGTCAACACATAAACACATGTCCCACATATACTGTGTGTCAACACAAACATGTCTCACATAATACTGTGTGTCAACACATAAACACATGTCCCACATATACTGTGTGTCAACACAAACACATCTCACATAATACTGTGTATCAACACAAAACACATGTCCCACATATACTGTGTGTCAACACATAAACACATGTCTCACATAATAGTGTGTATCAACACATAAACACATGTCCCACATATACTGTGTATTAACACATAAACATGTGTCCCACATAATAGTATCAACATAAACACATGTCCCACATAATACTGTGTATCAACACATAATCACATATCCCACATAATAGTGTGTATCAACATAAACACATGTTCCACATATACTGTGTATCAACACGTAAGCACATGTCCCACATAATACTGTGTATCAACATAAACACATGTTCCACATATACTGTGTATCAACACATAAACACATGTTCCACATAATCTGTGTATCAACATAAACACATGTCCCACATATACTGTGTATCACATAAACACATATCCCACATAATAATGTGTATCAACACATAAACACATGCCCCATGTAATAGTGTATATCAACACATAAACACTAGTGAGTATCAACACATAAAACACATGTCCCACATAATAGTGTGTACCAACACACTGACACAGTATGTATCAACACATGAACACATGTCCGCATACAGTGTGTATAAACACACACATCTCCCACATATACTCTGTATCAACACAAATACACACATCTCCCACATACACTATGTACAACAATTTTATTCCATATGCACTCCACCCAAATCCGCCAGCAATTATCGGACAGACTCCCTGAGCCTGCATGCATACATTCACATGCTGGCAAAGTCTTGAAAGAAAGGGAGAAAGGGAACAGGCCTATGAAACACTAAGATAATGCCACCAGAATGACAGAAACATAAAGATACACAGCAAAACGGGCCAGTTTTTAACCCTTTGACTCCCACACCCTGTCCATCAGCATCCTGCATTGTCAACCATGCTGGCAAAGCAAAAAATTAAATCTTTGACGCCCTCATTCTATCCACCAGCTTCCTGCAAGAAGCTGGTGGATAGGGTGAGGGAGTCAAAGGATTAAGTATGTGGATACAGTAAGGGAGTGAAAGGGTTAAGTTTTTGCAGTAGGTGGATAGGGTTAATGTTTAGGGCTGGGATTGAATTTGAGATATCAAATCCTGGCTCCATCAAAAGAACCAAACAGCCTGTGATAGAGAGTCATTACTTTGTGACTTCACCTTGGCAAGGAGTAATACACAGTGATATGCATGCATTCAAGGTGATACCACAGTGATATGCATGCATTCAAGGTGATACATGTCAATGATACTGAATATTTTGATTCCAATTCTTCTTTTCATGAAAAGTACAAACGTCTTGACCTGAAAGAATGATTAAATGTTAAAAATGTTTTAATGCTGCAATAACAAAATTCTTCATACTAAAATCTTCAATGTTCAATGATTTGACATAAACACTACAGCAATATTGCTGACATACAGAAGTAAGGCCACAATGTTGTCATGATTACTCACCATTAGGTCTGACGATGAGGACCAGTTCACCAGAGTGAGTTTCCCTGGATGCTTTGATGAACATCACAACCTGCATAACGTTTCAAGTAACATTTCAGTCCCATGCAAAGATCTTGTACACACACGCACATACCAATTAACAACACACAAATAAATATTTCTCTGTTTCCAGTAAGCATACACCCAACTGGAATATTCAAATCTCACCAAAGGCATTCTATACGGTGATAAGACTAATTACTGCTTCTTGGCACCAAACAAGATTTGCCACCTGGCACATCTACACGGGTTTTTCCTGGAACATTATCTATTCATGTGATACCTGAGTTACCATACACACAGCCCTCTACACAATCACAGCCTTTGCTAAAGCACACCATATGCAGAACAGAGATCCAGTGGTTAAAAGCATCTGTCTAAATTTTTAAGTCCCTGATGCAGATCACAGATACAGCAGGGATTTTTCTCCCCTTCCATAAAACCTGAGTGGTGGTCTAGGTGCCAGTTTCATGTGCAGCATGCACCGAGCATGAGTAAAAGAACCACAACAATGGAGCTGTCCTTGGCAAAATTCTGGAAAACAATCCACTAAGTTGTATGTCAACAAAAAAGACACACAGGTCAAAATAAAATGCATGATGATGCTAATCCTACTGTAAGAAGCTCAAATTTTACATGGCAAGTCCAAACAAAAGCAAAACGATAACAAAAACAAACAAAAAGTTAATAAGAATCACAAACACTCGAAAATAGAATGAGAACATGTATTTGATACACAAAACGAGACAGGTGCAAATCTTCAGCCAACTGGCCTTTGTCACATATACACAAAAGAAAAATAGATACACACATACACATAAATACAGGAAATTTTATCCTTTGTCTTTAGTGCACATTTGACAAAGGCCAGTTGGCCGTAAATCTGCACCTGTTTTGTCTTGTGTATTAAATACACCATCTCTTTCTATTGTTCTGAGTTTCTAGTTCCTGTTGGCTTGAACACTGGCAGTTTCTTTGATTTCAACAGGAGTTAACAACTAAAACACTACAATACTGGATACCTGTTCATGTGTATGCTGAGAGACATCCCGGCCGTTGATGAAGAGCACCTGGTCCCCTTCGTTAAGGCGAGGGATGGCCAGGTCAGCAGGTGTGTCTGGGGCAACTCTGGATACGATGATGGGCATGCCTTGGTCTGCCCCTCCCTGCACATGACACTGTGTTGTGACTTGCTGAGTTTTCCTACTTTGCAAGAGAGAAAGAGAGAGAGAGAGAGAGAGAGAGAGAGAGTGTGTGTGTGTGTGTGTGTGTGTGTGTGTGTGTGTGTGTGTGTGTGTGTGTGTGTGTGTGTGTGTGTGTGTGTGTGTGTGTGTGTGTGTGTGTGTGTGTGTGTGTGTTCGCGCGCGCGCATATGCACATTTTCTGTATGTGTGTTTCTATACCTTGTCATCATATTTTACATTACTTTCCATCGCAATATTTCCATCTTCTGATCATCTACAAGTTTCTATTACCAGCCCTGAAATCACCTTCTGACTCATTTCATCCAAGTACAACTCGCGTTGTAATATATCTTCATGTCTACAATTTTTTTGTGTTTCATTTCATTTTTGGCTTCCCCATCTTCTTCACAAGGTGGCATTGGTCCCACGCTGTTCATTAAAAACCTCAACACAACAGCAAACCCAAGTTCGTTCAGTTAGGAAGCCCTTGGGCACCAGTAATGTCAATCTGTCATACAGCCTACCCAACAGAGGACACTACAGCGCTGGGCCACTTGAGTACAGGTTCAATTGTTTTGTTCTGATCCAACACACTTTGGACCCTGTCTGATAAGCCCCGTACTAACAAGAAGTATTGCTCAATCGCAAAGCCAGACCAAGTAAGCAAAGACTGGGTAAGAAACCTACCATCATATCCCTTTAACCACTGCCATCAAAGACCCCAACTGGAACTGACTTCAGGCAGGGAAATGATTGAGGTAACCAAACTAAGGTCACCATGAGATCAGCACATGAAGGGTCACAGACGTCGGGACAACCATAACCATGCTGTGATGATTTCATAATAAAAGAATCATGTTGCTACAGCATTCACCTTGGATTGGAGCAAGTCCAATGAAAAGGCTGAAAATACAAGGAAAGAGTAATGAGGAGTCTAAAAATTCGAGAAAGCCTTGTACAGAGTTGAAAATTCTAGGAAAGCCTTGTGAACTTTCAGTAAGCATTGTAATGAGGCTGAAAATTCAAGGACAGCTTCATGCTGTGGCTAAAAATTCATAAAAGACCTTGTGATGGGGATGGAATTTTAAGGAAAGCCCTGAAATGGGGCTGAAAATTCTGTGAAAGCCTTGTAATGGGGCTGTGTGTTCAGGGAAAGCCTTGTGATGGGACTGAAAATTCATGGATAGCCTTATGCTGAGGCATAAAATTCAAGAAAAGTATTGTGAGAAGGCTAAAAATTCAGAGAAAGCTTGTGTTGAAGCTGAATATTCAAGATCAACCTCATGATGAAGCTGAAAATCCAAGGAGCCCCTCATGAAGAGGCTGAAAATCTGCAGCAGCACCAAACAACATACCCTGCATGTGATAGATTTTGTTATGATTTTGAATGAAACATTCCTGATGCTGATAATGCAAAAGTATTTTGTATTTTCATAAAGTCATACATGCAAACTTCTTCTGAACTGTGCTTTATTTTTATTGTTCTGATACTTTATAATGGGCTACTTGGTGTTATCACAGTTCCTAGAGTGGTTTTGTAAAACACATAAAAATCAAAGGACTACAACAAATTTACCTTGCTGTGATCTTTAAATGTAGTTGTGGGGATTAACTGTAGTTTTATCTACCACACTGGAAAGAGGAAAGAGATTAGAATGTGCAAATAATGGAGACATTCTACTGAAGAGGGGTAAGGACTGTACTTCCCCGGATAATCTTTTGGTGTTAAATGTGTTGGTACATTTTCAATCTACTATTACACAAGATTACCTGTTAATTTTTTCACTTCCCACACCATCCCCATGCAGCCTCACTAATATTAATGCAGTCATTCTGACTGAGTAAAGAGAGAAGACACTAGACAGAAATAAATCGACTATCTTCAAACTGCATTCAACCTGATCTTGTTAAAGTTATATGCAACTTTGGTGACTGACTCATTGCAGAGTATAACTGTAAATGTTACCCACTTCTTTGTTCTGCTGAGATGTACAACCTGGACCAGTATTTGTTCATGGTGTCCATATACAGGTATGGTCTGATGGAACTATGAGTCATTCATCAAGTTTACTTGTGAGCATCACATGAATTGCTTGACCATTTTGTTAAGACGACTAGATCAGTCTTCACCCTAGCATTGTTGAAATTAATGAATGGATCAGAAATTATTTCTGTTATGACTGTTGCATCTTGGATGTACATATGCACCCTGCCCTGGTCCACACTGCGCTGGCAACGTATGTTTCTGCAGTCTGCACACTCTTGTCTTCATTGGGTAAACCATTCAAACATGTTTCTGCACAGTCTGCATACTCTGTCTTCAGTCAGGGAATCATTCAAACATGTTTCTGCACAGTCTGCGTACATTGTCTTCAGTGGGTGAACCATTCAACATATGTTTCTGCACAGTCTGCGTACTCTGTCTTCAGTCAGGAAATCATTCAACATGTTTCTGCACAGTCTGCGTACTCTGTCTTCAGTGGGTGAATCATTCAACACGTGTTTCTGCACAGTCTGCGTACTCTATCTCCAGTGGGTAAATCATTCAACACATGTTTCTGCAGTCTGCGTACTCCGTCTTCAGTCGGAATCATTCAACATGTTTCTGCACAGTCTGCGTACTCTGTCTCCAGTGGGTAAATCATTCAACACATGTTTCTGCACAGTCTGCGTACTCCGTCTTCAGTCAGGGAATCATTCAACACATGTTTCTGCACAGTCTGCATACTCCGTCTTCAGTCAGGGAATCATTCAACACGTTTCTGCACAGTCTGCGTACTCTGTCTTCAGTGGGTGAATCATTCAAACATGTTTCTGCACAGTCTGCGTACTATGTCTTCAGTGGGTGAATCATTCAACACATGTTTCTGCACAGTCTGCGTACTCCGTCTTCAGTGGGTGAATCATTCAACATATGTTTCTGCACAGTCTGCATACTCTGTCTTCAGTGGGTGAATCATTCAACACATGTTTCTGCACAGTCTGCGTACTCTGTCTTCAGTGGGTGAATCATTCAACATATGTGGACATAGTACTGAAACTGCACTTCTCCGCATATTAAATGACCTCCTTTCTTTTCTTGACCATGGTGACAATGCCATTCTTGTTCTGCTAGACTTGAGCGCTGCTTTTGATACCATGGATCACACCCTTCTCTTGCAGCGTCTTCACACTGAAATCGGCCTGAACAAAACTGTCTTGTTATGGTTCACTTCATATCTTTCTGAGAGATCTCAAAAAGTTCTTTCCGGTCTTCATATTCGAAATAAACATCTCTTCTTACAGGCGTTCCGCAAGGATCGGTCCTCGGACCTCTTCTCTTCTCTCTATACACAAGACCCCTGGCTTCTCTGATTGAACAGTTCAATGTTGACTTTCATTTCTTTGCGGATGATTCCCAACTCTATTCCCGCCTTCCCTCCGACAATACTCTCACTCTTGAATCAAAGAAAAATGTTGAATTGTGCTGTCTGGAAATAAAACATTGGATGTCTGCAAACCGGTTGAAGTTGAATGAAGAGAAAACTGAAGTTCTTCTGGTCGGAACTGCTCCTAAAAGAGAAATTGTCCCTTTTTCTTCACTTTCGGTCTGTAGTGCAGACATCCCTTTCTCGAAGAAAGTAAAAACACTAGGAGTGTTTCTGGATGCTAATCTCTCGATGCGTGATCAGATCAATTCAATCATCAGAACTTGCTACTGCCATATCCGATCTCTTGGTAAAGCCCGCCAGTACTTGACTATTCAAGCTGCTAAGACTGTTGCTGTCACACTAGTACTTTCAAAATTAGACTACTGTAATAGTCTACTTGCTGGTCTCCCTCAGGTGAAAATACAGCATCTGCAGGCTGTACAAAACGCAGCTGCCAGAGTAATCTCTAGATGCAGGAAGACTGAACACATAACTCCCATCTTACGGAATCTGCACTGGCTCCCAGTTCAACAACGCATCAATCACAAACTACTATCACCTACCGTGCACTCAACTCTAGTAGTCCTTCTTATCTTAAAGATCTTCTTTCTGAATATAAACCTGTTCGCAGTCTGAGATCTGCTTCCAAGTCTCTTCTTCATGTTCCTGGGACAAGGGATGTTAAAACCAAAAGATATGGTCAGCGAGAATTTAAATACCTTGCCCCTACCAAGTGGAACATGCTTCCCATGAGCATCAGGGAGAAAAAGACTCATTCATCCTTTAAATCTAGTCTCAAGACACACTTTTTCTAATGTTGTATGGGATTGCTTATTTGAATGTGAATACCTTGAATGCCTTTATGAATGTTGGTGCAAAGGCTGTGTGGAATTGTTTTTGTGCCCCCCCCCCCCCTCCCCCCCACTGTGCGCCGCGAGCATGCTTTTATAGCATGGAGATTTTTGTTGCACGATATAAATTTTCATTCATTCATTCATGTTTCTGCACAGTCTGCGTACTCAGTCTTCAGTGGGTGAATCATTCAACATATGTTTCTGCACATCTGCGTATTCCGTCTTCAGTCAGGGAATCATTCAACATATATTTCTGCACATCTGCGTACTCGGTCTTCAGTCAGGGAATCATTCAACATATATTTCTGCACAGTCTGCGTACTCTGTCTTCAGTGGGTGAACCATTCAACACATGTTTCTGCACAGTCTACTTACTCCGTCTTCAGTGGGTAAGTCAATATTTTCTAGACTTGACTCTATGACCTGCATGGTTTAAGTAACTCTAAAGACATAGCTTTTCAGTTCACAGAGCTACACAAACCCCTCACTCAAAATCAAGGTTGTGATCTATGGCCACTCACATACAAAGAAACTTGCCAAAACTGGAATAAGGCAGTTGGGAATCTTGGAGCATTATGGTTATGCTAGCTCTGGAGGTGTAGTTGCCATATTTTGAATTCTTTCAAGGCGATCAACCGCTTGTTTGTGGTAGGAATCTCAAGCTATGGTTCCATATTCAAGGACTAATTTAACAAGTGTTAAGTATTCTGGGTCCCTGTGGACAACGTTGTAGGCAACAGCTTAAAAAAAACGTGTTTTGCTGGCATTTGTACTAAAGTATGCTACACTAAAGTTTCATTTAAGGTCATTTGAAATCTGTACAGCAAGATATAGGTAGGTGGTACTTGTTCAAAAATGCAGCTGTTCAGCATATAATGGTGGGATGATTGATCTGTAACACAGAAGAGCTAACGTATTTTGGCATCCTCCAATTGTGAACCAGTTTTTGAATTTTCTCAAATCTTCTTGGAGAATTAAGTGATCCCGGCTGTTTGGTATTTTTCTATATAAGAGACAGTCATCTGAAAATAGGTGGACCTGGGATCATACTGATGCTGAAGGTCATAATGTGACACAGAAAAAGAACCCACTGCCAATCTACACACCTTCAGGAAAAGACCTACATAACCATTGCTGATCAGCACATGTGAGACACAGTTGAGTATATGCAATTAAAAAATGTATTAACAATGAAAATGTAAGGCAGAGAAACACACACACACACACAAACACACACACACCACACACACACACACACACACACACACACACACACACACACACACACACACACACACACACACACACACCCATTATAAAACACTATCCATCTTATGAATAATTCATCAAACAAAACAGGACACTCTTTTAAACTGACAAAGTGTTTCATCAAATGAGATCTGGGCACACTTTTCTTCTTCCTCAGATAAACAAATAAAGAGATATATGGGTGAAAAAGATAAAGGATGTCCCATAACCCGAGTTCTTAGAAGAGTGAAGTGGTAGAGACCTCAACTTTTCTCGGGGCTAGCACTAGGAGGGTGATGTTCATCTCGTCTCCTTTGCTACTTTATCTTTCCTAACTCTGAAGAAAGTCAGATACCCACTTATGCAGTTGGGTAGATCACAGCCTGCATGCACTTATAAAGCTCCCCAGGCATGACTGACACCCATGAAAATGCATGTAAGCGGATTGGATGGCAAATGCTCTACCTAGGCACCACTAATCAGGCCTCAAAGAGATGTTTCATTTTATTAAACTGAATAACATACTCTTGAATACCAAACACTACAACAGTACAAATATCTTTCTTTTTTGCAAAGTTCAGGTGTTGTAGTCAGATGGCTGAATGCTGGAATTCAAATCAGAAAGGCCTGGAATCAATCTACTTAGATATCCCTGCTTGGTGAGTAAAGGGTGGGTTTTTCTATCTTCCCGGTCAACATGAGTGCAGACCTGCAAGTGCCTAAACCCTATTCATGTATATACATGAAGAATACCAAATACATGAGTTAAAGATCCCCAAAAGAGAGAAAGACTAAGTGTCCAGTTGCTTATGGAAACATGAGAATATCCAGCATGTCATGGCTTATAAAAAAAATGAAGACATCCAGCATCCACCCCCAATAAAGATGCAGACTATGCAATGACTACCAAAAAAAAAAAGTCTATGTGTAATATACAGTGATCCCAAAACAAGTGTGGAGAACAGTGCTATACAAGAATAATTTACACTAATAAACAATAGGAAAGACGCATCTTCCACGCTAACACCAACATGACAAGAAAGCCAAGTATTATGAGGCATGATCTACAAGTGACTGACTTTCATCATTTATACTGACACCAATGCAAAAGTCCAACTGACTTACCTACTGGCACTGGTAGACTGAATTTCTTCATTACCAAATTACACACACACACACACACACACACATATGCACAGAGAGAGAGAGAGAGAGAGAGAGAGAGAGAGAGAGAGAGAGAGAGAGAGAGAGAGAGAGAGAGTGAGAGTGAGAGATGTCCACTCTCTTTTCTTTTTAATGGAGATCAAACCATAAAAAAGCACAATGGTCAAGCAATACTGACATCAACATTATCCCTTATCCCCTTAAAAATTGTGACTTTCTGAAGAGCATCAAACATTCTTCTCAAGAGTGACTCAAACTGGCTCATGAAAAGTCAAGATATAACATGTACTTTCAAAATTCATTGTTATCACAGCAGTGTAAGTCTAGAACTCCACTTAATTTTAACCTTGTGCATCTTGATTATACAAAGTATAAATTTTGGATTTAAAAAAGTATAAATTTTGGTAAAAAAATCTGTTTATCAATAAACAGAAATCCTTCTGACACTTAGACATTTTGCGTAGTTGAGACCTTGACCTTTGACCAACGGCAATGGAACCTGCAAAATAAAATGTTTTATTTAGCGGACACACTTTCAATACATTTTGTTAAAATCCTTCTTCAAATAGCCAAGATATCTTTATGTAAAGATTTTCACATTTGGATCATCACACAAGATTAAAAGGAGGAGAACACAATTAATAAATACCTTGACATTGAAGCCAAAGCGCCCATGCTCATCCGGCTTCATCCTGATGGTAACCAGACCATGTCCTTCAGAGATACAGTTCCCATTCGGCTGAAACATACAACACCACAATTGCTGACATGCGCTACTTTAGATAAGATTCAATTCAACCATTTCTTGTCAAATTAACAAACTGTGTTCTGACACAGAAAGAACCACTCTATACACTAACACTGCTCTCCGTAAATACATTGACAAAACTTCATAGCATCAAAGATAAACAAAATTACATTTCACAAGCTGCTTAAAGCTTTTATTCTCAATGTTTATTTGTAAGCAAGATCTGTACAAAAACAAACTGAACAGCTGCGCCCAATGATAATGAATGATATCAATGAGATTACCTTTACAACCGCAACAGCAGCCCATACAAAGACCTACTGCAAAATAATAAATCAATAAATATTTACTTCTTAGAATTGCTAAACTTTTTCCTAAATAGTATATATTTAGTTTTTCAAAAATATGAAACAAGATAGCTAATGACAAAGAACATGATAATATTAGCAATTAAAACCAAAACTAAGACAGCAGAGGTGTGATAAGAACCTTGCATAACTAAGTATAAGTCTTTCTCCTTTCTTCACCCACTCTCTCTTTCTGTAAGGATAATGATGGAACATCTATTATCAACTGATAACGATGATGATGATGACAATGATAATGATGGTTATCAACTTCAGAGATACAGATTATATTGACAACAATCCTTTAATACTCACACTGGCGATGATAATGATGATGATGATGATGATGATGATGATGATGATGATGATGATGCAACAGTGAACATAGCAGCAGTGTGTATGTATAGAGAGAAACTGTGGGAAAATCAAACACACAGAGGGACATAACCATATATATTATACAGTCTAATCAGGTTTCTGTCCTCAGGGGAAACACTCAATCTCTCTTCTTTTAAATCACAACTCTACAGCAAGACTCATAACCTTTCATACCTGAATACACTTTTTCACTCGCGCGCGCGTGTGGTGTGTGTGTGTGTGTGTGTGTGTGTGTGTGTGTGTGTGTGTGTGTGTGTGTGTGTGTGTGTGTGTGTGTGTGGTGTGTGTGTGTGTTTGTCTGTGGTGTCTGTGTCTGTGTGTCTGTGGGTTTGTGTGTGTGTCTGCATGTGTTTGTGTGTGTGTGTTCATGCGTGCTGGCCCACAGATGCATGTGTACTTGCTCAAGAGTAAAAGCATGAAAACACTGTGTTGTGGCACATTTCTGTGGATATGGCATATGCAAGCATGTGCACGTGCATACACCTACACATGTAAACTGACCTTTTGGTTGTTTGGAACTGAAGAATAGTGGATGTGAGCATTCAGCACAAGTATGTGCACCTGCAGATGTGCACTGACCTTTTGATGGTTTGGAACTGAATCAGACACATTCTATATATATATATATATATATATATATATATATATATATATATATATGTGTGTGTGTGTGTGTGTGTGTGTGTGTGTGTGTGTGTGTGTGTGTGAGAGAGAGAGAGAGAGAGTTATATAGTATAATAAATATATATATATATATATATAATAAATAATATATATATATAACACATATGATATATATACATATATATTTCATCTTCTGTGTACGGTTGTACAGTCAGGTCGGTCACAAAACCTTGAAGTTATAAGGGAATGAGGTGACAGACACCTCAACTCATCCTATAAAGGCAGTGCTTTACCTTCCCAAACCATGAACAGGTAGACTGGAAGCTGAATACACAAGTGATTCTAGCTGAAAAGGATAGACTGGAAAAGCATGCACTAAGGTTTTCTCCTGAGTCAGACCTCAACCCATACCTTGATACTGTCAGACTGATTGAAAAGCAACAATTGTACCCAACGCCAACCAAGACTCTTAATATGTAACAACATGTGGCTCAAGGAGGATTCCATCTTAGAATCTCTGCTATGATGATGATCATGTTCTACATGACCCCCTCCCCCCCCCCCCCAACCGTCCCAAGGGCACTAGGCAGCCAGGTGTTTAGACAGGAGACTGCAAAAGGCTGGACAGGGGGAGGGGAATAAGCCCTGAGGATGAAGAGGGGGATAGGGTTGTGCAGGGGAGGTTAATCAGCAAAGTTCACATGACGTATGACTCACGGTTATGGCGAGGTTTCCGAGGACCCATTATGCTTTCAAGCGGGAAAGGCTCTGGACAGATGGACAGATTGAGAAGGGGGCAGGACAAAAAACCTAGAGAGAGTGTGCACTCACGCGCGCGTACATGCGTGCGTGAGTGTGTGCGTTTGTGTGTGTGTGTGTTCGTTTCGTTCGTTCATTCATTCTTTGATTTAACGTCTTTTCACTATAAGCGATATTAGACGGGGAGGGGGAATGATAAAAAAAAAAATAAATAACTAAATAAAATGGAGGATGATAGTTTGACGGGTTGGATTGGGGGCAGAGAGGAGACAGAGTAAAAGGTCATACGTAGGTGGGAGAATAGAAAAATGGAATGAAAACTTAACACTAACAATTAACTTCAACAATGTGAAGGGAAATTTTATTTTAACACTAAAATACAAACTGCATAAACTTAACTCTTCCTGTACGTTAAAGGATTTCAGACTGGACGCAGGGTTCATCTGCGACCTATTTTGGAAGAGGGGGTAAGGTCAGTAAAACACTTGTAGATACGTTTGTATTCAACATAGAACAAAAAGATTGGTATTGGGTTGTGCAGAATTGAATTCTAAACAACATTCAGGTAATAACGTCATTCTGCTGTCATGTGGTCGTATGTTGTTAAATGGGGAAGAACGGAAAGTAGAAAGTGACGAACCGTGCCGAGCCGCTGTGATCGGCTCGGCGGCCATTTTGAAAGTCAGCCAAGCCGATCACGGCGGCTCGTCGTACAGGAAGAGTTAAAGTAATGCATTAACAGGACTGTGAACTAATGATTCTGAAATTTTAACTAACAAAGATTGATCTGATGTTACTTTTTTAAAATGAGTTTCATAATAGTTTTCTTGTGTAAACATTTTTGGTAAAAAGGAACATAGCATTTTGCAGTAGCAGAGAGTGTGTATGTGAGAGAGAGAGAGAGAGAGTGTGTGTGTGTGTGTGTGTGTGTGTGTGTGTGTGTGTGTGTGTGTGTGTGGTGTGTGTGTGTGTGTGTGTGTGTGTGTGTGTGGTGGGTGTGTGTGTGTGTGTGAGAAAGACAGACGGACAGACAGAGAGACAGAGAGAAAAAGAGACAGAGAAAGAGAGAGAGTGCATGCTATGCCATTATCTGTACAGGATATTTAAAATACGAAATGTTCTTGACATCACAATATCATTAGGATTACTATCATGAATATAAGGTGCTGATTTCTTTTTAATTCCCTCCTTGATGAGACCTTGGCTCTAAGTGAACAAACTATCTACACCCCCACTTCCCAAGTTTTTGACAAAACATTTTCACTGACACTCTGAACAGTGTCATGACATCAAATGTTCAAGCTCTTGTACTCCTTCCTAAGGGGCAATGGCCTATTTACAAATAAACCATCCAAATCTCTCTCTCTCTCTCTCTCTCTCTCTCTCTCTCTCTCTCTCTCTCTCTCTCTCTCTGCCTGTCTCTGTCTCTGTCTCTCTCTCACTTTCATATGAAGGCCTAGCTGTAAGACAAGTTAAATGCTACTATCTTTGAGTAATAAAGTCTGATGTCTGAACGAACTAACCAACCAACCAACCAACCAACCCCCCCCCCTCTCTCCCTCTCTCTCCTCCCCCCCCCCCCACCTGCCCCTTCCCTTGCATAAAATGAAAATAAATATGAGCAATAAAACCTTTACGACATCAATGCAAAAGGGATTATCCATTCAAGTATGCAGCAGGATCCTATGACTCATGCCTGCCCGTACCACATTTCAATCAGACTTTTGAGTTACAAGTTGTTTAATTGTGTTTAATGTTCAAGTCGGTCTCTACGTTTTCCTCCCCTTTAATGCAAGCCTATCTAGCTTACATTTCTCTCCTTTTCCAACTCTTCCATGCGTTTTTATGACCGATCTCACTCTCTTTCTCCCTCAACTGACATGTGAGTAAGCACGGGTGTGCACATTACAGATGTCTTTTGTTTGATTTAAACATTTTTTGATACCAGCCGCCAAGGTACAGCGGTTAGCGCAATGAACTACCAACTGGAAGATTGTAGGTTTGAATCCCTATCATCTGTTCGAAAATTACTGTGGGATTTTTCGGATCCAACCAGCTCCCACTCAGCTATGGATTCATTGGAAAGACTGGGACTACAAATTTGAGTCTCTTCCACTTTATGGATGCGTCACTAAGGCAGTGAGGGTACTACGCAAATTTTCTCACCAACACTGCTGGTGTCTGTATCTCGTGGGCCTGGTTGATGCCAGGATATGTTATGATAATAAGCACAGAGTACAGTCCTGTCACCCAGTCTCAATCCCAGACTGAACTCCATAACATCATGATTTATCATCATCATTCTTATCGTCATCATTATCATCACATTGTAAAACGTGTGCCAGCAGCTTCTGGAGCCATTAAGGTGGCATAGAAAATGAGTGGGTGGAGGAAGATGAGCAGAAAGGTAATCTACCTAAGTGCGATGTTCTAAAAGAAATTTTTATATGTAATTGTGTACCTGATGTTAAAATAGTCGTTATGAGAATATTCTCTCTCTCTCTCTCTTTCTCTCTCTCTCTCTCTCTCTCTCTCTCTGCCTCCCTCCTTTCCCTCCCTCTCTTCCACAAGCCTGCATCCCATTTTACTACCTTGAACACTGTAGCTTTCCCATCTCCACCTCCACCCTCCAAGCTAAGGAAAGTGTACATGGCTTGCATTTTACCCTTGTCAAGTCTTGTGTACTGAATAGGCGTTCTCTTTTTTTTTTTTTTTTCGATTTTGGGTGTTGAAAGACAGATCATTTAAAAGCCATATATAATGTCTTCTAACAAACACGAAACGCGGCAATCAGACCTTCCCCTCCTTCCAAAACAAACACCAAGAACAACAGCAATATGCACACGAATGCGCTCACGCTCACACACACACTAACCTACACACACAAAACCACCCACACGCACATACATATACACACACGACCTGAACGTCTGAATGCATATCAAAACTGTGACTCATCATCTTTAGAGCAGCACACACACACACACACACACACACACACACACACACACACACACACACACACACACACACACACACACACACACACACACTTCGGTGAAACCTCTCGAGAGCACTCGAAATAATCCTGCCTGTGCATACTTCAGTGAAGCTCTATAAAAATTCCCTTTACCTTACACCACCTCACTAATTACATGGCCGAGAGTTGTTCGGACTGTATAGGTAGTTGTTAGGTGTTGTTAAAAAAAAGTATAATCGGCAGCCTAGGACTAAATGCAATGGCAGGCCATGTGACAAACATAAATAAACCCCATGTCTAATGTCAGTCATTTCAATCTTCACAGAAACTAAACGTGGGACTGAAAAACACTTTACCAGTACAAACTGTATGGAGGAAGCTCAACATCTTCCCCAGCACTCCCTTCTTCATTTTCTGTGGTATCTGGCTGTTCAGTCACATACATGCAAGGAAAACTTTATTCTCATCCCCGAACTTATTCATAAGCAAGCAAGCAAGCGAGAAAGCGAGCAAGATCTCTCTCTCTCTCTCTCTCTCCTCTCTCTCTCTCTCCTCTCTCTCTCTCTCTCTCTCTCTCTCTCTCTCTCTCCTTCTCTCTTCTCTCTCTCTCTCTCTCTCTCTCTCTCTCCTCTCTCTTTCTTTCTCTCAGTGACTGTTTGATTTAGAATGCCTAACAAAGTTCAAACAATCCAGAAAGACTTTAGTAGATGAAGTCAGATGCATGTATCATCATCTTTTTCACCATCATCATCATCATCATCATGTGCCATGCCGCACGGCGTGGATGATCATGGCCCTCTATCTTTTGTCATTGTCAGTGTATCTCCTACACTCTTTCAGTCCCGACTGACTCTGTAAAACTGTCTAATAGTTTCTCCCTGGGTCTATCTAGTGATCTCTCTCTCTCTCTCTCTCTCTCTCTCTCTCTCTCTCTCTCTCTCTCTCTCTCTCCCTCTCTCTCACACACACACACACACACACACACACACACACACACACACACACACACACACACACACACACACACACACACACACACACACACACACACACACAGGAGAAAGAGAGAGAGAATAAAAAAAAATTGGCTGCCAAACATTCACGCAAAAACTTTTTTTGTTTTTGTTTTGTGGGCACGGCTTCAGTACAAAAACACCTTGCTGACCAGATAGGAGAGAAGCCAGTGCGGATGACAGAAATCAGACAATGAAAAGTACAGTCCCGGTCACATCAGAAAAGAATGACGCCGTGTTTTAGTTTTTTCTTGGGTACCGTATGCACAAAGCTATAAACATTATCTGACAATTCACTGGCTCGTCACCATGGCAGATAAAGGCCTATTAGCTTCTAAACATTATCTGACAATTCACTGGCAAGTACAAATTTCTTTGCAAGAAGATACTTTCAAGCTTCATTCTCTCTGCAACTCTCATGCCATTGGCTTATCAAGTTTAAAACTTGGCACACTAATCTACATCTCTTCGAGACTGGTATACTTCTCATACCACTGGCATGAATGCTTTTTTCCCTCCCCCCCCCCCCCCCACCCCTCACCCCCTTTTTTCTTTTTTTTTTTTTTCTATTCAGAAAAAAATGGAAATGAACAGTCTAACGCACAAACTCCGCACAGAATACGTACGCTAGCACTAGACTAGCACCAGACGACAGGCTACTGACACACTGTAATCTTGAACTGCTAACATGTCACCAATGAACAAGTGCGCCAAACCATTAAAGCAGCGAACTGGACCATACGAACATCTGCTGCCTTCAGTTAAGAAAAGAAAACTACAATAGTATGGCCATGTAACAAGATCAATGGCCTTGATTAATCAATCATTTGGGGAACTGTTGAGGGAGGGAGATAGACGGAGGGGAAGACTGAAGGAAAAACAACGAAGGACTACAACAATGCGGAATGGACATAGAAACCATTTGCTGAGACCTAGACTTTGGCACACACAGCTGGAGGCACCAGGTAAGCAGTTCTGTACTGCAATGCCCCAATGACTTTTCACGGGAGAGGAAGATGAAAAAGGAAAAAAATAATGCATCACCCAAGTCACCAAAATCGACAGGGAAAGAAATAGGCGGCAAACGTCAAGGCACAGAGGCTGACGTTGGTGCCCACCCAGAAATCCTATGTGCTGCTGCGTCCCTCTAGTCCAACCCTCAAAGACTGCACTGCTTACATGCAGGACTAGATGACGACGATCGATGTGATGAATAATACCATTTACATGTCCCTTCGTGTACTAGAGTAAGCGATACACTTACAGCAATACAAAGACAATGCCAATATACTCTTGTATGCGAGTAAACCCAACAGTGGTGTAGCTGCATCAAAACGTTTACAACCTTCACCCTCCAAATACCAACTGTCTGCCACAAGCTAAATCGCAGCACAGACACTTTATCTCTACACGGTCTTTTGTTACAGCACCCACCAACAAAAGGAAACTCTACACTGACGCTTCAGGTCTGATGGACGATATTCGGGTCCTACCAAACCCTCTTTGGTCCTACTGGCAGAACGCATGCAAAATGTATAACAGAAACAGCAACAAAACTGAACTAGATCATATCAGAGGCGTGTGTGAGAGAGAGAGAGAGAGAGAGAGAGAGAGAGAGAGAGAGAGAGAGAGAAAGAGTGTGTGTGTGTGTGTGTGTGTGTGTGTGTGTGTGTGTGTGTGTGTGTGTGTGTGTGTGTGTGTGTGTGTGTGTCTGTGTGTGTCTGTGTCTGTGTCTGTGTGTCTGTGTGTTAAACAGACAAAGCAGAATATGTAAGCTTTGTGATGACAATGTCTTAAGCAATGTATTTTCCAATGTTGCAAATACTGTGATGACCGTCAAAAGTGTATTCTACACAAACATCTGTCAATCAAATCAATGTTCTCGTAGTGTAACTTCATTACTGGAAGGAAAAAAGATAAATCGAACTTAGCAAAATTTATCAAATTTTCTAAAATTGTGCAGTTATTTTTTGAACACTTGAGTATTCTATCGTAAGACAATTTCAAATATATATTTCTCTGTTACACTAAGTTTTTTTCTGCTTCATGTTGGATTTTCATTTGTTTGCTGTTATCCTCCATGCTACAATTGGGGTTAAAGGCTCTATTAAATAACAATGTTTTAATGTGTGTATGCGTGCATGTGTGCGTGCGTGTGTGCACACGAACAAGACAGTTCTTGGGAAGCAGTTTCGTGTGGTTCGAAAATTATTAAACAAACAGAAAAACAAGAGAAAAGATCTTTTACAAGACCTATAATCCCAAGCATCAGATCTGACTAGTTCTATACAAAACGAAGGGACCGTCATCTGCTTTAGGACGATAAGGAGGAACTACAGACTGGCACAGCACTCTAGACAGTCACCTACAACTTCTCTGTCTCCCCATCATCCCTTGTTTTTTTGTTTTGTTTTGTTTTGTTTTGTTTTGTTTTGTTTTGGTTTGGTTTGAGCATAGTGTCCCTGGGGGAGGGGGGTGTCCCTCAAAAGTTTGTTTCGATTGCGCTGTTTTAGCGAAGACAGTTTATCATGTCTAGTCCCAAGTCTTTTCTGTTTGCTTCTTAGTTTGATTTGTTGTTGCTGTTGTTGTTGTAGTTGTTGTTGTAGTTGTTGTTGTTGCTGCTGCTGTTACTGCTACTGCTTCTGCTGCTGCTGCTGTTTTTGGTCACTGCAAGACAGACTGCTATGCTCTCCCTCTCTCGTGGCTGTGGACAGGTACTTGCATTTACTCTTCTTGAACATGCAGCCCCTGGCAAAAATTTTCTTTCTATGATTGATAGTCTGATCATATTGATAGTCAGAAACGAGGAGGAAAAGTAGCTCTCTCGTGGGAGAGAGGAAAAGAAAGACAGACAGAAATAAATAATGAAACATGGACAACAAATTTATCTCAATCGTCTGTAGTTATTAGTCAAGATTATTGTTTAGTCTTCGGTTATCTTCCCCAACGAATTCACGTTATACACTTCTCCATATCAAAGGAAGACGAGGCCAGACCTATAAATCACTGCAGCCTGCACGAGAACAATGGTAAAATGACTACAAGCAAGTCAAGCGTAATGTGGATGGTGAGAGAGATGAGACAGGCATGACAAACCTGGGCGGGGGTGGGGGGTGAGAGGGGGACAAGAAGAAAAGGAGAGGAAAATAAATGTCCACAAAACAGAAAGACACAAGTCACAGACGACCAGAACAAGAACATTACACGGAAAATGCTTTGTTGTATGTGCGTCACAGACAAGAAATAAAAGAAGTGTTTGTGTGTGTGTGTGTGTGGGGGGGGGGGTTTGATGCGCCGCTGTGTGTGTCAAATATGAATACGATATGGCGTACATGGTTTCTTATGCGTGTAACAAACGAGCATAACAAAGGCGGGGCAGAGTGTTGGGTATTTTGTGGGCCGAGTGTGTCCCCGACTAATTTCATTCAATAACAGAACAGTGTTGTAGGATGTATGCGCGCGCGTGTGCACACGAACAAGACAGTTCCGCGCACACACCCTCCCCCCTCCCCACCGTCTCCCTTTCCTTGTTCTTTGCTTCCGTCATGGACAGTGATAATGGGGTTAAGGGTGGAGAAGACTTGAGGAATTACACATGAGCAGGTTGTCAAGAATACAAGAATACGACCCCCACCCCCACCTTCAACCACTGGTGAAGATATGTGTACGTAGCTGTATTATGGTTTCACCGACAAGTCAATGTAGAAATACAAAATATTCATGACATTTATTCTCTGACATCCTGAAGTCAAGCAAGAAACTCAACATTTCGCATGCGTGTAAGAATCCATATGCACACTTACTATGTCAATGACCACTTTTCTTTTTAAATCATCACAGGGCACTTGCGGTGTCAAATTTCGACTCTCTCTCTCTCTCTCTCTCTCTCTCTCTCTCTCTCTCTCTCTCTCTCTCAACGTATTTTTAATCTTCAGTGATATTAGAGATTTCTAAATCACCTGCATGCCATGATGCCTTCTTGAATGAATTCCAAACGTGGCATGTACACGCGCGAATTTTGCGTTGCATGGGACTTCAATGGCAAAACCTTACTATGAAAGTACATTAATGTGTGCCGATGACAAACTGAAAGCGTTCTGACCAACAAGTGTGATAGTTCCAAACATCTGCAACTAAAACTACGTCTTTCCTTTCTGTTGTAAGTGTAGACGGCTGGGATTGAGAAAGCGCCGGCGCGTTCACCCTTTAGATTTACCAGGATGCTCACATGCAAGTATGTCTGGGAGCCAGTTTAATATAAAAGAGTGTGAAAACTAACATAGGCGTTCTGCCCCTTTCTGGACTCTATTTTGAGAATGGCAAGTGTCATTGTGAGGGCTGTGAAAGCCGGACCAGCAGACAAGCGAGTGGAACAGAGAATAGTGCATTCCATGTGCTCCACCTGCCCCTTTCTCCGCGCTCACCCATCCATTACAGGGAGTCACCTCCACACACATCAGCCAGCCATCTTCCTTAACCCTCTCTTGTCCCTACCTTCCTCAAACAGCTAGGGGACAAGTTTGAGGGTCGAAAAGATATAAAGAAAGAAAGGGGAAAAAATGAAAAGAAAAAAATGAGAAAGAAAAGAGAACAAAAAGACAGAACAAGAACACAGACCATTTCTGTTGTGGAATTCTCGTTTCTTCTCTCCTCTCTCTCTCTCTCTCCTCCTCTCTCTCTCTCTCTCCTCCTCTCTCTCTCTCTCGTCTGTTTTGTGTGTTGTGTGTGTGTGTGTGTGTGTGTGTGTGTGAGAGTGTGTGTTGGTGTTTGTGTGTGTGTTGTGTGTGTGGGTGGTTTTCGTGGTGTGGTCTTGAAGAAGGGAGACGCTCGTTCACTCTGGCTCCACGACCAAACCATTACTGTCCCAGCAGGACGATTTACTAGTAATTATTACGGAGGTGTTTCGCGCGTAACGCTGGATATAAGAAGTGGCGCACTGGCCACAACGGCTCAACGCAATACAAATCTCAAGTTCAAACTACCACTGTCACTAACCTGCTCTTCCGGCCAATAAGACCAAATAGTTGAATATACCGCAACGATGTCGCTATCAAATGAAGCGATTGTAGATATGGCCAACTACAACTTTGCTGACCAGTAATGTTCCACCTCCACCGGCAGGAACTGGGAGTGGAAGTTGGGGGTTGGGGTGTGAATAGTCACATTCATCACCAATGTTGTCTGACCACGCAGATGATGACCGAAAGTAGACGACGACGAAGAACTGGGGCCACTGAACATCACCAAAGTGACCTGGTGGCAGTGCATATCTCCTGTGATGGGTGGCCTCAAAGCAATTTGATGCTACAGTGTTAGTGGCCTCCCTATGCCGTGGCTACTAAGCCATTTCTATTACTATTGTTCCTGTTTAAAGCCCAGCTGACTGCAGAGCCGTATCAGGCAATAACACACACAGCACCTAGCTGAGAAGGTGGGGGATACTGGGAACCCTCGGGACCCCCCGGGGAAAGCTACTAAGCTGGCTTTGGTGGTGCGTTGCAGAGTGAGAAAGATGACAGCGCAATAAGCTGAAAGCAGTCAAATGCACGCAGCCATTAATTAATGTGTCACAACTTTGCTTGCAATTCATAAATTACTGAGAAATTCTCACTCCCCGTTGAAACATCGTGACAGTATCGGTCACAGCGACGTCCCGTTTTTGTCCGTTCCTTCCAAACAATGGGTGAGCATGCCACACTCGTTTTCACGACTTGCAGTCACAACAGATGTCGTACTGCAAATAAGGCATGAAAGTGTGACTCTCACATATGGCAGTGTGACTCTCACATAAGGCACGCAAGTGTGACTCATATAAGGCACGCAAGTGTGACTCTCACATATGGCACGCAAGCGTGACTCTCATATAAGGCACGCAAGCGTGACTCTCATATAAGGCACGCAAGCGTGACTCTCATATAAGGCACGCAAGCGTGACTCTCATATAAGGCACGAAAATGTGACTCTCGTACAAGGCACGCAAGTGTGACTCTCGTAATAAGGCACGCAAGTGTGACTGATATAAGGCACGAAAATGTGACTCTCATATAAGGCACGACAGTGACTCTCATAAACCACGAAAGTATGACTCTCATATAACGCACGAAAGTGGGACTCTCGTATAAGGCACGAAAGAGCGCGCGCGCACGCGCTCTCTCTCTCTCTCTCTCTCTCTCTCTCTCTCTCTCTCTCTCTCTCTCTCTCTCTCTCTCTCTCTCTCTCTCTCTCTCTCTCTCTCTCTGTGCATGTTGAGAGGTAAATCCTTCCTAAAAGATTAAGGGAAAATCTAGTTCATTGTGAATTCCATGCTTTCAAAACACCCATTCAAATAAAACTGCTTTGACAGCGTGTCAGAGTTAGTCATACACGCTGGCATGTTAGTGGCATGTTAGAGACATAACTGCGTGCATTCCCTGCTCTTCCATAAAAACATACAGGTCGGTGTTTTAAAAGGGCGCTTCACAGCTAATGTGACAGTCTAAACCAAGACAAGAAAACTCTGCTGGAAGATTCATATTTTCCAAGACTTTGTTAGCAATCACACAAACAAATACACGAACGTTGCGACGGTAGCAACAAGAATGCTTTTATTTCCTCCCACCGCAGAACAAAAGGATTATTGTATCACTGCGTGAACGCTACAGATGGTAAAAGTATAATACGTTTGCATTCGTATAAGATCAAGAGAGAATGTTCAAAATCAACAACAGCTGTGTCGAAGTGAGTGCACACGTCTCCATACCGGCAAAACCATGGATTATTGGGGCAGAATCAACAAACATCAAACAATCCACGGAAAATATCAAATAAAAAAAAAAATGATGGAAAGCAACATCAAAGGGTGGTATACTGAAACATGTAAAACGAATATCAAATAAACCCAAGACAAATCTTACAGTGATATGTCACGCAATACATTAGAATCCAACTTTGCCACTCCACGGAAAATGTTAAGATGTTCCGTTAAAATGTTTGATGTATACATCAAATATCAGAAACGCTCATATTCCAAGGAAACAGTCTTGCTTTTAATAGTGGTTACTTGGAAACAACATGAAAATTATCAGTCCACCAAACAGGTTTGTGGAAGGTGCGTGAGCAGCATGCATGCACAGCGTGGAAAGGGCGGAAGGTATCAGCAAAGGATGTGGTAAAACTTTCTCAATAATCAACTCGCTATTCCGATGACATGCTTGAAATATTTATACAGGCAAGACTGTCTACAAATATTTCATTCACAAAGAAAACTTCATAGCAACAGTGACAAGATTACATATGTGTGTTGAACAAAAGAAACGAGGGGGGGAGGGGGGAAGGCACACACATGCACATACACGACGTTCATATGCTCTCATTATGCACCGTGTGTGTGTGTGTGTGTATGTGTGTAAAGGGTATGGGTGTGCTGGATAAGAGAAAGACAGTCTGTGCGTCAACGAGCGTGTCTGAATGTGAAATGAATGAGAGAGAGAGAGACAGGCAGACAGAGAGAGAGAGACAGAGAGACAAACAGACAGGCAGACAGAGAGACAAACAAACAGACAGACAGACAGAGACAGAGAGACAGAGAGAATGTCTGTGTCTACGTGTGTCTACGTCTGTATGTATGCGCTCGCGCGCGAGCGCACGTGCGCAGCATGTATTCATAGTGCGCTACGTGCTTGTGCATAAAATGGAGTGACACTGTAATATGTTTTACTAATAAGCAGTGAAACGTTAACGTGTAACGGAATGGCAGTGGGTGGAGGGGAGAAAAAGTGGGGAAGAAAGCAAGAATGAGGAAAAAGAGATATGGAAATGAGAGAGAGATAGAGAGAGAGGAAAGAGGGGGTGTAAGAGTGTAAGGGGTAAGGGGCAGGAAGGGAAGAGGAGAAGATTTAATATTTGGGAATGTTGTGGGCAAAGTGGGTCAGTAAGTCAACCCTAGTACCTAGACATTGATCATCCTCCTGTACCGATCATTCACTTTCCATCTCTATCGCCACGCACCCTCCGTCACTGACCAGTAAACACATCCAACTTGGTCAACCGATTCATTACTACAGATTGTTATTACATCAGTGTTGCCTATGGGCCCGAAAGCGATGACAGGAAAGAGAAAGAGAGACAGAGAGGAAGATAGACAGAGAGGGAGAGAGAGACAGAAGAGAAGAGAGAGAGACACAGAGAGAGACACACACACAAGAGACAGAGGCAGAACAGCTAAAAGCAAAGCAAAATTCTCTCTCTCTCTCTCTCTCTCTCTCTCTCTCTCTCTCTCTCTCTCTCTCTCTCTCTCTCTCTCTCACACACACACACACACACACACACACACACACATACACACACACACACACACACACACACACACATACACACACACACACACACACACTCTACTTACAGTATTCTTACGACCCCAAATCTTGATAACTCAAGTCAAGGCGCACTCACGCACCAGACATACGCATGAAATTAACGCTGATGAACAATATAAAAAAATTAATAAATAAATAAAATAAAAAGTCCCACACAAACTGAGGGAAAGAGGCGAGGCAGTAGTAAAATTCACTGTCTGGAAAAAGTGGTGAATTTTTCAAATGGATTTAAAAGCAGAAGGGTAAGTGTTAGGTACAGGGAGAGTGAAAGTCCATTCCGGGCAAATGGTCCTGAAACAACCAAAGAACGCTGGACCACACACACACACACACACACACACACACACACACACACACACACACACACACACACACACACACACACACACACACCTGTACGCACACCATTTGCATACCATTAATTATATTCCATACAACTACCAGATCTACATGAAAGAGAAGACATGGCGGAAGAATCACTTTGCCACACCTCATTCAGGCGGAGGAGAAAAGCGTGACTCTCCCATAACCGAAAAATAATCGTAGTGCTGTACATCCGATCTATTTTAGGGCTCTAGATGTCTTCCTTTTCTTTCTTCTTCGTATTAGTCTTCTGTGCGTAAATACCAACAATCTAGAGCCCAAAGTGTTTGAATGTGTGTACCTATTATTACCTCCCATCATGTCCAGACATATATTTACTTTCAAACAAACCCCGTAAATGCAAGAGATAGACTTTATAATATTTTGACTAGTATTAATGGCCTTGAAAAGCTCAACAAAAGTTTTAACAGACATAATTAAAGATAGCACACAGTTCAGTGTCAAGACAGAAAAGCAAGCGGCATTTTGTTGGGTTTGCAAGAAGTGGGATTTTTTCCTGGTGGAGGTGGAGACGGTGACGGTTTACATTTTTTTTACTTCTAAAAATAGTACCTTATTTTTCTGTAATACTTCACTCTTGTATAGCTCTATTCTCTACACTTATTTAGACTCGCCGTTCATAACACATACCGGTACTCAAGACTTATGGGGGCAACACAGAAAACTCAGGCTGTTAGGCGAACAGACCACATTCCAATATATGGTTGACGGTCTGGATTTTCGAGCGTGCATGCTGAGCATGTTCATGTTTACATAAATCACCAGACACTGACATGATTTACAGGATATTTAATGTGCACATGTGATATTCAGCATGTACACACGAACGAGGTTTAGGCACTGGCAGTTCCTCCATGCATGATGACCTGGGAGATCGGAAAATCTCCCCCCCCCCCCTCCCCTTTACCTACCAGGCGGAGGGTACCCAGGCAGGATTGAAACCAGGACCTTCTGATTGGAAGTCCAATGTTCAGCCACTTAAATATCGCGTCCATAACAATCTTTTTTATTTCATTAAGACCACTACGTTACTCGTGGGCGTCAAATCATCATTCAAACGTTAAGAAAAGATGTCCACACCTGCATACGCCGCATCAAGATAGATTAACATGTGTATTGGTAACATAACGCAGTGTGGCGTTCTCGCTTAAACGCTGAGGACTGTCATTTGTCATGTAGTTTACAAGCCTTCGTGACGCACCCTCGTACCATCCGCATTCCAGTTCTATTTGTTGATAAAAAGAATGGAACGAAAACTAACCCCCTCCCCCTCCTCTCTCTCTCTCTCTCTCTCTCTCTCTCTCTCTCTCTTCTCTCTCTCTCTCTCTCTCTCTCTCTCTCTCCCTCTCCCCTATCCCCTCCCTCTTCATGAACGTGGATCTGTGTGTGTAAGAAGAGACCTGTTGAGTACAAGACTAACGATTTTCATTTCATTTCTGGACTTCCCTTTCAAAGACTTACTGTTTAAAGCCCTGGCGACTGCCAGCAGCCGTATCAGGGCTATAACCATTTCAATACGTACACAGCACCTCGTTGTCAAATTCCTCTGTAAAACAAGAGCTGGATGCTAAACTGATAAGAATTTTCTTCTTATTATTATCATTACAGTAATGATAATGATGGGAAAAACGTCAATAATATCCCTCTCTCTCTCTCTCTCTCGCTGTCTCTCTCTGTGTTGTGTGTGTGTGTGTGTGTGTGTGTGTGTGTGTGTGTGTGTGTGTGTGTGTGTGTGTGTGTGTGTGTGTGGTGTGTGTGTGTCTCACTCATTTATCTTGTGGGCAGGCATGCCTTGACAACACTTTGACACACCTGCACGCACACCATTTGTATACCACTAATTATATTCCACACAACTACCAGATCCTCCTTCAGCAATATGAAATCACGTTTCTTCTTTTTCTATCTTTTATTTTTCCTTTTAGAAAGAGGGACATAAAAGGTAGTCAACTGTTTATCTACTTCTCTTGTAAATAATCCTCCCTCTCTCTCTCTCTCTCTATCACACACACACACACACACACACACCACACACACATACACACACACACACACACACTGCACGCACACCATTTGTATACCAGTGTGTGTGTGTGTGCGTGCGCGCGCGCGCGTGTGTGTGTATGCATGTGTGAGTGTGTTTGACACATTACAATTCTGGTTTGACTGGTTTGTGTTCTTTGTTTTTTCTCTTTTGGTTGACTCTGTTTCCTTCTGTCGAATAGTCTTTATATATACACACTATCTTATAAACAGTTTTTGACAAAGCCGTATCTGTCAGTTGGTAACTGTGCTTATACTCGGTCGAATACTAAAGTTTCATCATCATCAAGACCATCTTTCTCTCTCTCTGCCCCTTCCTCTCCCCCCCCCCCCTGCTCCCTGCCCACGCGCGTGTGTAGGATGTAAATTGCAAAGTGTTGTCAAGGCATGCCTGCCCACAAGATAAATTGTGTCAATACGCGATGAAAGTGATCCCTCCAAGTCAAAGCAGTCCTTTTATCGACAGCAGGTAGATAAGTTCAATGTGCACGGTAACTCACTATTGATTTCGATCCTTGTTCTTGAAAAATTGTCAGCTTTTATGTCCTCTAGCTTTAAGATTCAAAATCAGCACAGTGAACAGAAGATAACTGATGATGTGGGCCCCTACTGTAATACATATACACATGGTGAGCAGGGCAAGAGAGTGAAATACACACATACAGAAAAGCAGAAAGATAGACAAACTGACAGATCCTGTGTAAGTGTGACTGAGAGAGAGAGAGAGAGAGAGACAGAGACAGACAGACAGACAGAGACAGAGAGACAGAGACAGAGGGTGACAAAATGGTGAGACAGAAAGGGGAAAGAGAAGGGGGTCAGAAAGGGGAGAGAGAGGGAAGGACAGCGAGAAAGAGTGTATATGTGTGTGTGTGTGTGTATGTGTGTGTGTGTGTGTGTGTGGTGTGTGTGTGTGTGTGTGTGTGTGTGTGTGTGTGTGTGTGTGTGTGTGTGTGTGTGTGTGTGTGTTCAAAGAGACTTAATATTCTCTGGCCTGTCAGGTGTAAGCTTGAAGCTACTACTCTCTGATCTGTCTAGTATAAAGCTTGCAGTCTTGTTTCCAATTATAAACATTATTTCTAAGCATCAACTGATCTCCCCCCCCCCCCCCCGATCTCTCTCTCTCTCTCTCTCCCTCCCCTCACCGGAAACCCTCGATTCTGAGGAAGACACGACAGAAGCAAGGTCATGGATGGACACACCACACCAACAAAAAGACTACAGAATTTTAATTTTCCGCGGAGAACTCGCCACTCAGCGCTGCTCAGTATGCGGTATGAACTAGTTAAACCAAGTCAGAGAGGACCTTTGAAATTCCAGACCTAAAAATACCACTTACCAGATCAAGTCAGACCTTTTTCGAAAGAACGGTCTGGAACACAATAACGTGTCATAATCATACCTCACAGGAGACGAATATTAGAAGTACTCGTTCAACTGATCTGGAACACAATAACGTGTCATAATCATACCTCACACAGGAGACGTGAATATTAGAAGTAGTCGTTCAACTGATACTTTCCATTTAAGAGATGAAATCAGCACTCCTTACAGACAAAGGGATAAGCCTATGTACATTGCTGTTAACGAATAAAACAAAAACACAACAACGACGACAATAATAACAACAAAGACAAACAACAACAATCAAGTAATGGTGATTAAAGTAGATGATGCTTTTTAAAGTAACTTACGAGGTGGCGGTACTTCATAGAATCACGGCGTTTGGGAGGGGGCGGGGGGACACGAGGTGGGGGTGTGGCCGAAGGAGAATCGTTCAGCTGCACAACAGCAAAAACCATGTCCCCTCGTATCCTACATCGACGAACGACCAGCTGGGTAGGGGAGGTGGAGGAGGATGTGGAGGAAGAGGAGGTGGATGTCCCTTTAGCCTGACGAGTGGCGGTGGGGGGCTGGGGGGGCCTGTGGTTGAATGCACCAGCCATACACACACACATGGTGGACGTCAGACATACTCCGGGCAACTGGCCACCCCGGGTAGCCCCTGCTCATCGATCGTGCCCGTGCATCTACCCACAATCATACGTTCTAGGGTGCGTCCACCCACACACATATGTTCTATTCGTACTTCCACCCAGGGGCACTCGTTGTCGGCGATTCACAGCAGACACAACACAAGCGCAAGTTGCCAGCTCCTCATGTCACCACTGCACTGCGACTTGTCTTCTCTGGCTTCCCCCTTGGCTGAGCAAGAGAGGTGACACGCTTCATTCACAGCCACATCACGCTCTCAGGTCGGGCCCGGCAACACAATCTTTCCCCTCGACACTTTTCCTGTAGACAGTAGGAACGAGTCCCCCTGAATACAGCCGTGCCTCCGTCGTAATTTTGTGGGCTGAGAATTATAATTGTACCAACGCGGACACATTCTTTTAACAACAGTTTAACGGCTGCTCCACACAGGGAGCTGTTCTTGTTCCTTGGCACTCCTTGCTGTGACATTTCGTGCCGATCTGTCCCAGCATTGCGGGCAAGAATGCCGGCCGCTTTATCACACAACACACACATACACCGCCACTTAAAAAGCACAAAGAAATCTGTGGTTTTCTAAAGGAGCGACAGATCAGTTGACGGCTGGCTACGATCGCCTTACGACGTTTGCACACCAAGCCCTCTCCACATACCTGCCCATTTTTTACGTCCTGGCCTCGCATGAATATATATCTACAACACCGTTGTTGGTGCACGCGCGGGCTAAATCTAGGAGGGGAGAGGGGATCCGTGGAAAATGCCACTCGTAAATCAGGTCACCTCCAGATAAAAAAATTTCTGCACCTTAACGGTCAAAACCATTCAAACAATGAAAATGCACAGCTTGATAAAATCTTGTTGCGCGCACGCTTTCCTAACTTAGCTCTGGAGTATGCTCCATGCTCAGGGCTGCGAGATAAAGCGGGAGGGGGTGGGGGCAGAAAGGAGGGTTTAGTGTTTTTACTGTCGCTAGAAGCAGTTTTTGGCAAGCGTGGATTTAAGCGAAGGTGACAAGAGCCGGCAGTGATCAACATGTCGAGTACAGACAAGCGATAAGACCCCAAAACTGGCTGTTATTTCCCTGTTAACGATAACCTTCGGAGCAAAACAAAGAACAAACATGTACTATTTTTATCAGCTTAAATGGCCAGAAATGGTAAACGGTTGCTGTGCACAGCATAATCTTATGCCTAGTACTGTTACCAAGAAAGACTCCATGGCAGCCGCAAGCAGGAACTATTGGGGGGGGGGGGGGGTGGATCGGCCATATTCATCGCCACATGTGGCCTGATCAGCAGAAGGCAAACGAAAGAAGAAACAGCAGCTATCAGGAAAACGGGGTTTCCACCTTCATCTGTCATTTCACTATCCAGTAGGGTTTATTTATAATGCTGGGCAAACAATGATTTCCCACGGTCAAAATGCCAACGTCTCCTCCTGCTCCTGGAACTTTACACCGTGCAAAACTTTCACCTTGAAATCACACACACACACACACACACACACACACACAAGTTCAAGTTTATATTGCTTACAGCCCAGCCGAGTCCTAGAGCCATGTCAGGGCTAACAGCACGTTAAAAACAACTCCAACAAACTCGGAATGAAGACATTTTTCCCTCTGTCGGAGTGTCACCTCGTGACGGTTGTGGCAGGGGCGTACATATTGTTGTAGTGCTTCCCGTATTTCAGGGGGCATATGTGGCAAACGTACATATTACGTTTGGCTCTAACTGAGCGGAAACACCCCACAAAAGTGACCTTTCATTTACGTCACTAGCGCAGAGGTCAGGTTTTCTTCACCCCGAGACACTTACGTGGGCACAGCACTGCACTACGGTAAAGACCATCTGCTCACTGCTTCAGTGTATGATGTCACTTCACATAGCAAGGTAGGTAGATACAATGCCCCTTTAATATTTTTGCGTGAAACCACAGAGCGGTATGGTAGCTAAGATACACAACGTATATTTCAATTCTTTTGTTCCTTATCACCTCAAGATATTTCAAAATCACCGTGTGGCATGTCTTATGTCTTCTCATGTTTATTCCATAACTTTTTTTCATAAAAATCACTAAGGCATATGTTACGTCTGCTCATGTTATTTCCAGAAATTTCAAAAATTGTTATGGCACATTGTCCATTTGCTCATGTCACTTCCAGATATTCCAAAATGCACTTTGGCACATCTAACGTCTATTCATGTTACTTACAGAAATTAAAAACAATCACTTAGGCACATCTTAAATCTGCTCATATTACCTCCAAAAATTTCAAAAATCAGTTTTAAAAAAAACCAAAAAAAACTTTCGTCTGCTCATGTTACTTCCTGAAATTTAAAAAGTTTGACACATCTTACGTCTGCTCATGTTACTTCCAGAAATTTCAAAATTCACTTTGACACATCTTACGTTTGCTGATGTAACTTTCAGAAATATGGAAAAAAAATCACTTAGACACATCTTACGTCTGCTCATGTTACAGAAAAAATATGACTATAGCACATCTCACGCCAACCCATGATTTTAGTAAATTCCATACATGTGCTGACCCATAATTCACTTAAATGTTCATTCCTGCTGCACTTCATTTTTAATGGCAGCGTGGCAAACATAGTTCATTATCCTAACTTTTGCATTATCCCTGATACAGCGGTATGAAACAAAAAAGTAACAGTTGTCCCTTCACTTTCACACCGTAAGAAGATGATTGGTTAGAAACCTCAACTTTTTCCCGGTACCAGCATTATGAAGTCAGTGCTCATCTCCTCCCCCTGGCTGCTTTACTCTCCTCAACCCCACTCGGGGGACACAGTGGGGTGTCCCGATACAAAGTCTGTTTCCACACACCGGACACAATAATCTGTAACAACTGACACTCACACTCTGCATGACACTGCACACAGCGCTATGGCATGTACATATAACGTATCCAACGTTATGACTTTACTTCAGCACGATCCTTCACGTTTTTAACAAATAAATGAATGAAGCTTTGTTCTTCCAGTCTTCAACATCCATCAGAAAACGGATTCCATTGTCCCACGGAGAAGCATTTTTGCCACTTTTGTGTTTTTTCAGTCGTTGTGGATGTTAACCCCCAGCAATAATTAAGCGAGCAGACGAGAACGGACATTTCTTCTGAGAAGTGCAACAGTTTTATTCGCTGTTTTATGATTTATAGTCAAAGACAGTAGGTTTGAATATGGCCAAGCCGTGCAAACACCTGAGTTCTCTCTTTTTAGTTTCCACCATACTGGCAATGAAACCAATCTCATTCAGTATTACAATGTTGATGACTTCTTGTCATGCCATCGTATGCTCAACACTTTTTTTTAAAGCATCTACAGATAGCCAGCATAACATTAACCTTTGCCAAAAGGTATCACCCTTATGCATTCACAAATTGCACGAAAGACCCAACACACACACACACACACACACACACACACACACACACACACACACACCACACACACACACACACACACACACACACACACACACACACACACACACCATGGGTATATTTAATCAATACTCGAACTTCAAAGCCCCGCCAGCGCCTTGGATATATAGCAAAACTTATGGTATTTGGCTGGTATCTGGCAGTATTTACGAGGACCTTCCATCATATGAACTAATTCTAGTGTTAGCCCAAACATAATGATCCGAACGCTCTACCGCTATCCCGAATAAAACGAAACTGAAAATGCAGTCCTTTTCATTCCGTCTCTTCTGTACGTTCAAGGGAAGTTCGATAATCTAACCTCGTGAAGATCATTAATTCTTCTCCTTCGAATACGGAATGCATGGCCACTTCACTACTTCTTCCGTTTGACGGGTACAATTCATGCCCGAGATTCCATAATGAGATTCAGTTTTCATTATTATGATAATTTTTTTGTTCATGGAGCCCATAAGGAAACTTCAGAGTGCACTATGTGCTTGTCAGCTTGAAAGACCATGGCACTCGAAAATCTCGGTAACGACGCAAACAATACAGCAACAAACTTGGACTGAGCAGCCTGTTAACCAGGTCGTTTCTCTCTCTCTCTCTCTCTCTTCTCTCTCTCTCTCTCTCTCTCTCTCTCTCTCTCTCTTCTCTCTCTCTTCTCTCTCTCTCTCTCACACACACACACACACACACACACACATCCCTCTTCCCTCTCTTCCTTGTCAACTAGGTGCTCTCTTTCTCTCTCTTTCTCTCTCTCTCTCTCTCTCTCTCTCTCTCTCTCTCTCTCTCACACACACACACACACACACACCTCTTCCCCATCAACCAGGTGCTCTCTGTCTCTCTGTCTCTGTCTGTCTCTCTCTCTCTCTCTCTCTCTCTCTCTCTCTCTCTTACACACACACACAACACACACACACACCACACACACACACACACACACACAACACACACACACACACACACACACGATGATTCCATCTGATATCGGCGACCGTCAACTGATCGACACAAACAACCTTACTTTTCACATATTTTTGTCGCCATAGGAACAAGATTCGCCTCTTACTTTAGAGACAAACAAGTAGGTCAAGCCATGTTGGCACACCGTTTCCCCCTTTCCCTCACGCAAGTATCTGTGACCTTAAAAACTGACCCAGAACTGCCAATATGAAAACTGCCCAAAATGTCAAGACTTGCTCATGGACTCAATCATCATCATCATCAGGTGCCCTGCCGCATGGCGTTGGCGATCATGGACTTCCATCTGTCTCTATCTCTCGTTGCTCCCAACATCTCCCCCACCCTCCTCGTCCCCAGCCACTCTGCAAGTCCGTCCAGCATTTCTCCCTGGGTCTACCCGGTGCTCTCTTTCCCTCCAGCTTTCCCGTTGTGACCAGGTGCTCCAAATCCCTTTTCCTCATAAAATGGCCTATAAATGTTGCCTGTCTTTTCCTAATCTTCCTTATGAGTGATCTACTTGTGTCTGCCTCCATCAAGACTGTCTTGTTTGTTTTCTTTGATGTCCATAGAACTCTCAACATTCTTCTTAGAAACCACATCTCGGCTGCCTCAATCTTGTTCTGGCTTTGTTTGTTGACTGTCCACACCTCGCATCCGTACAACAGTATTGGTTCTATATAACATTCAAGAACTTTCTTCCTGATGTTAATTGACAGGCATTTGTTGGTAAGAATGCTTGTCATCTTCTTGAATGCTGTTTTGGCTTGGCCGATTCTGCCGGCTATTTCTGATGTCCATCTGCCGTCTGATGAAATGATCGTTCCCAGGTATTTGAATTTATCAACCCGTGTTAAGGTTGTGCCATTTGCTGTTATTTTGCATGAGGGGATTTCATGTTTTTTACTGATCACCATGACATCAGTCTTCCTGCTGTTTAGTTCCAACCCCTTACTTTTGCTTTTATTTCTAGTATATTCACAAGGTTTTGTAGGTCTCTTTCACTTTCTGCAATTAGCACGGTGTCATCTGCGTATCAAATGTTGTTTATCATTTTCCCTCCAATCTTTAATCCAGGGTCTTCTTCTAGGTTTCTCATGATGTTTTCGCTGTAAAGTGAAAACAGATCTGGTGACAAAACACAACCCTGTCTGACTCCTCTTTTGATATTTTGGAAAGAGCTTACATTGTTTTCTATTCTCATTGCAGCTGTTTGTACCCAGTACATATTTCTGATTATTCGTAGATCTTTTCCATCAACATTGAGTCTCTCCAGTTGGTTGATCAATTCATCATGTCTTACCCGATCGTAAGCCTTGGTGTAGTCAACAAAGCATAAATACAAATCCTTCATCATCATCATCATCATCATCAGGTGCCCCGCCGCATGGCGTTGGCGACCATGGACTTCCAACCATCTCTATCACTCGTTGCCCCTAGCATCTCCCCACCCTCCTCAACCCCAGCCACTCTGCAAGTCCGTCCAGCATTTTCCCCAGGGTCTACCTGGTGCTCTCTTTCCCTCCAGCTTTCCCGTTGTGACCAGGTGCTCCAAATCCCCCTTCTTCATAAAATGGCCTACAAATGTTGCTTGTCTTTTCCTAATCTTCCTTATGAGTGATCTACTTGTGTCTGCCTCCATCAAGACTGTCTCGTTTGTTTTCTTTGCTGTCCATGGAACTCTCAACATTCTTCTGAGAAACCACATCTCGGCTGCCTCGATCCTGCTCTGGATTTGCTTGCTGATTGTCCACGCCTCGCATCTGTACAACAGTATTGGTTCTATATAACATTCAAGAACTCTCTTCCTGATGTTAATTGATAGGCATTTGTTGGTAAGAATGCTTGTCATCTTCTTGAATGCTGTTTTGGCTTGGCCGATTCTGCCAGCTATTTCCGATGTGCATCTGCCGTCTGATGAAATGATCGTTCCCAGGTATTTGAATTTATCAACCCGTGTTAAGGTTGTGCCATTTGCTGTTATTTTGCATGAGGGGATTTCATGTTTTTTACTGATCACCATGACATCAGTCTTCCTGCTGTTTAGTTCCAACCCCTTACTTTTGCTTTTATTTCTAGTATATTCACAAGGTTTTGTAGGTCCCTTTCATTTTCTGCAATTAGCACGGTGTCATCTGCGTACCGAATGTTGTTTATCATTTTCCCTCCAACCTTTAATCCAGGGTTTTCTTCTAGGTTTCTCATGATGTTTTCGCTATATAGTGAAAACGGATCTGGTGACAAAACACTACCCTGTCTGACTCCTCTTTTGACGTTTTGAAAAGAGCTTATATTGTTTTCTATTCTCATTACAGCTGTTTGTACCCAGTACATATTTCTGATTATTCGTAGATCTTTTCCATCAACATTGAGTCTCTCCAGTTGGTTGATCAATTCTTCATGTCGTACCCGATCGAAAGCCTTGGTATAGTCAACAAAGCATAAATACAAATCCTTATTCATCTCATTTGACCTCTCTATGAAAGTTCTTAGGATGTATAAGGCATTAATAGTTCCTTTCCCTTCCACAAATCCACACTGTTCTTCTGCTATTTCTCTTTTGATTCTATTCCTTGTCCTCATCATGATTATTCTCAACAGGATTTTTGTTACATGACTCATCAAACTGATTGTGCGATGGAGTTCGCATTCTATAGCCTCTGTCTTCTTTGGAAGTGCAATGAAAATTGATTTTGACATATCTTTGTGGATTTTACCAGTGTCATAAATTTCATTTAGGAGGACTGTTATTTTTTCTATGCCAAATTCCTCCAGGGCTTCAATCATCTCTGTAGTAATGTTGTCTAGTCCTGGGGCTTTTCCTGGTTTCATCTTTTTCAGTGGTGCTCTAACTTCATCTTTCATTATGGGTGGTCCTTCAAAGTTCTTTTTTATAATGTGTTCTTCGCTTCTGTCATCCTCAAAAAGGTCTTTAATGTACTCTCCCCATCTGTCCAGTATTTTGTCTTTTTCCATGATAAGCGTGCCATCTTTCGATTTTAAGCAACCAGTTGATGTGCATGTATTTTTCCTGTGGACAATTTCTTCAATTCGTCTGAACATACCCTGAGGGTCCATTCTGTGTCGTTCTTCTATCTCTTTGCATTTTGTGTTCAGCCAAGCTTCCTTAGCTTCAATGCACCTATGCCTGATTTCTTTGTTTATCTTCCTCTATATCTCCTCGTTTCTCTTTGCCTTCCTCCTTTCCTCCATCAGGCCCAAAATTTCATTAGTCATCCAGCACTTTCTTGCTTTTCTATCTGCCTTAGGGATTTCTTCACAAGCTTCATTTATCGCATTCCATTGTTCCTCACTGTCACCAGCGTCTTCCAGAGCACTGAATTTGTTTGCATGTACATTAAATTTTTTACGTATCACTTCATCTGTCTTTAAGAGTCCAAGGTTTAATTTGATGTTGTTTTTGGTCTGTTTCCTTTTCCTCAATTTCAGTCTAAATTTTCCCACTACAGGATTGTGGTCACTGTTGCAGTCTGCGCCTGGTAGTGTTTTTGCTGACAGTAAAGAATTTCTAAATCTTTTGTTGATCAGGATGTAGTCAATCTGATTTTTGATATTATCTCCCTGGACTCATCCAAGTCCATTTTCTACTATTAGGTTGCTCAAACCAGGTGTTTCCTACTATAAACTCATTCATCTGTGCCCATTCTACAAGTTTCTCACCCTTTCATTTTGCGTACCAAGGCCATGAGGTCCAACTATATCCTCCACCCTATCCTGTCCCACTTTAGCATTCAAATCTGCCATTATTACAGTAACTTCTTGTGATTCACATTGGACTTTGGCCATCTCTAATACTTCGTAGAAGTTGTCAATGTCTTCCTGAGTACTTGCGGATGTTGGTGCATACACCTGAATGATGTTGATATCAAATGGTTTGCCTCCCAACTTGACCAGCAAAACTCTGTCGGACACAGCCCGGTATCCCTTAACTGCTTTTAATTTGTCTTTGTCCATCATGATGCCTACTCCTCTTTCATGTGAGTTACCACCAGAGTATATCATTGTGTATTCTCCTGATGTTATCATGCCTGCCCCCTTCCATCTCACTTCCCCTAGTCCTAAAATACCAATGTTAAGTCTTTCCATCTCTGTCTTGATATTTTCTAATTTACCCTTTTGCAACAGTGTTCTTATATTCCATGTTGCAACTTTGATGTTTTTAAATCTGAGTTTAGGGTTCGCAGTAACTTGCTGACGGTCTGGTGTCACCTGCGCTGCATGACGGTCCCTACCGGACGAAGCTGCTCCAAAGGAGCACCTATTTACGTCGTTGTCTTTGATTTTTTTGTTTCTGTCCATGATAACCTGGGAAAAATTACGATGGTGGTTTCCCGTTGCCTTCCATCGGTTTGCGTACGGTTTCTCCGCTAGCCTTACTCTCTCCCGAGATGTCCACAAGGCAGTGGAGCTATTCACCCATACCTTGGGGGTCTGGTTCGTGGGCACCAGGGCGTATCCACACACCGGTGGGCCTGCATGCCTCATGTCTGGGGGCCAGACCTCCTCCGAGTCCTACGAGGTTCAGCCTGAGTCCGTGAGGTGCTCAGTTACCGCCTGTCGCCACGAGGAGGCACAGCGTAGGGTTTGCTGATGGAGAGGCTATGTACTGACAGGAAGAGACTTACGCCTTCTGCTCTTCTTTTCGCACAGCAGTGCT
>CM060309.1:81775168-81787668 GCA_030674185.1 Monoplex corrugatus
CCACAGCCCATCACTCGCGTTTAGCACGCGAACGACAGGCTCCCTCCAACCATGTGTCAGTGTATTAAAAAAAAAGCGACAGACATCATTCACAAAACTGATCGATTTGTTTATGCTTATTGATAAATCGGTAACTGTGCTGTCACAAGACAACAAAACACTGCTTTCAGTGTGTGCCAATAAAACATGATCAGACAGAAAGACTGTTCTATGCGCTCATGAAGATGTAATATTAACTGTTAGGCCTAAATGTGTGCTAAAATCGACGTTTAATAAAACGCGTTGCTGAATGACGTCAAATATGGAATAGCTCCAACCACAGATTTATAACTTAATGGATCTCTGCCGTACGAAATGTACCATGATGGAAGACTTGAGGGTGCAGATGACAGAATATGCAACACAAAGCCAAAATTTGACCTTGGGTTGTTGTGGTCACAAGATTCAACATTTAAACTACCTCGTCAACATCTAAACTACCACGTTTGCTGGATGAACGCTATTTCAGTTAAAAATCCTTGTGTTGCTGACTTGCCTAGCCTATAATAGCCTTAGTCACAACCCCAATCCTAGTCCAACACCAAACCCTAACACTGAACCGTATGGCACTGCTGAAGAGACAACTGCTGAAGTCATTCTTTTCCCACCAGATGTCACTAAGCAAAAAGGAGACTGGATCAAGGAAAGTCCGCAAATGGGTGCCATGTGACAAGTTCACACCGTTAAATCATGATGGCTCACATAAAAAAAATTTTTTAAAGAAAACATATGGCGAAACTCTGTTTTCCTCTCACATGCCACCACACTAAAATGACCAACAATGGCAGCACTGAATTCTTTCATACAGGCCTATCACGTGGCGAATCGAAGTGTCCAACCTTCAAGTTCTGAAGAAGCGTGGCTTACTAAGCAGAGTTTCTACACATCAAATTCCAGCTTCGTTGGACAGGATACACTGTCTGCACGTAACAGAACCACAACTTAAAGATGCTTCTGTATGGACAAATGAAGCAGGGATATTCTGACCAGGAAGACCATTAAAGCGATACGGGTATACTCTGAAGGCCAACCTGATGAGCAGTTGCATCAACATGGCCAAGACAATGCCCGCAACAGAGCAAGCTGGTGACGGCGCTGCACACAGGGCACAATCACATTTGAAAAGCATACAACAGCTGCTATTCAATAGAAGGACCGGCAGAAGCAGAACCCAAGCCTGCAGACTCTTTCCCATGCATCACCTGTGGAAGAACATAAAGATCGGTCTTGTAGTCCACACGAAGTTCAAAAGGAACTCCCGAGGGTGCTGAATAAGACTCAGAGCACCAGTGCCTCAACACTGTCCAGACAATCACTCCCAGCTCCCGATGTCACACGGTAGCCATTTACCAAGCTCAGTGTTGTATCCCACATGAAGACCCATATCAGGCAATAAAAGACCAGCATGCCTAAACACCCATTAGATCAACTGGAGACTTCATTAAATGGAGTCAGTGATGAGGGTGTACTAATGCATGGATGGCAGGGCGATCTTATTCATACTGGAGCAAAACCCCACAGATATTACATATGTCACCAATGAATACGATTTACGTCCACCACTTTTGGCATCACAAATATTCTTTATCTCCAATGGCTGGCGCATATTATCCACACTTATCATGCTTTCTTATGCAAATCGACGCGCATATTTGTCTATGCTTTCGACGCCTTCTTGCTCAAATTAACGCACATATTATTTAACGCATTCACGTACAATTTCACACGTGTATTATCAGCGTTTGTACCACCCTCATGTATAAAGTGACGCCGACATTAAAACTCTTTACTAAATTTTCACGAAATTTTGCCCTAAACCCCTGTGTTAAGTGACACTCATGTATTTTGCTACCTGATCACTCTGCCCAGTAGTGAGGAATTCCTACAAGCTGTAATACCTAGCTTGGTGAAGGATACAACCCCAGATTACACTCTCTCTCTCTCTCTCTCTCTCTCTCTCTCTCTCTCTCTCTCTCTCTCTCTCTCTCTCTCTCTCTCACTGAGGTAACAGTCTGAATATATTTGTACATTGCTACTACAAAGGTGACGACAAATGAGAAGTATACAAAGTGTGTATTAATTACCCACAATCCCTGGTTTGTGTATGGGCGGTGACCTTCACAATAAACCATGTGTCAGTGTCAGTGTCTCTCTCTCTCACTCTCACTCTCTCACTCACACACACACACACACACACATACGCGCGCGCGCGCGCACACACACACACGCACGCATGCACACACGCACGCCGGTTTTGAGACTGATAAAGAGTTTGTCGCCACAATAAGCCGGCAGTGACACTGCTGACTATGGAGTTCATATTCGCTTCGCGTCGCTCATAACACAGCAGACAAGAGCTCAAATCTAACCAGTCCTACCGAAAACATGATACTCTCACCGTCGTCTAGTATTTCTGTGGTGTCCCTTTACACGAGGAATAGCTGTTCCTAATGGCTTGAATTCTGAAAACATAATGGTTGAAACGAAACACTAACTTAAGTTAAAAAAACATTTAAAAAAAGGCAAAAATAACATTAACTGACTCCACCAGACGTCAAAGTTACTAATAATGTTGACGTGTTGCTATCTGTTGGTTGGATGGTTGGTTGGTTGGTTGGTTGGTTGGTAGGTTGGTTGGTTGGTTGGTTGGATGGTAGGTTGGTTGGTTGGTTGGTTGGTTGGTTGGCTGGCTGGTTGATTGGTTGGTGGCTGACTGGTTGCTGGTCAGCTGATGGTTAATTAATGGTTGGTTAATGGCAAGCTACTTGGCAGTTGAATGGTCGGTTGTTGGTTGGCCAGAATGATTTGTTGGTTGCTTGGTTGACGGATTGGTAAGTTTAGATAACATACAAAAAAAGAAACATAAGTTTAGATAACATACAAAAAAAGAAAACTATTTACAGTCCTTCTGAACGTGTGCACAAGTCCAGTCTGGAAAAGCAAATTGATACCATCAACGACGTTCAGCGTACCAAACACCTCAAATCTTTCGCCTCAGGATATTTTATGGTATATAGTATACTGAATGAAAGAAGTAGCAAGCATCCCCGCTATTAACAATAATTTTCAAGACATAAAATACAACGTCACTGAGTATAGGAACAGCATGTTCATTATATCCCCATGTCAAGTAACACACTACACGGCATTTATAAAAGTTTTAACCAAATCAGCAGCTCACATAATCTTTGCTGTAACGACCTATATCCTCAACAGATACAACACGATATCTTAAGACAATGTGAAAACAAGGTTCAACGAATCTCAACAGCCCCGATGTGTTGTGATTTAAAGTTCTATTTAAAAGAATATTAAGTCAGACGAGCCGGAGTTGATAAAATGAAGCCACAGTCTCAAACCAAAGACAGATCAAATCAAAATGCATCCATCAACCTCAAGAAATCATGGAACTGCATTCTGCAGTGGGTTGAAGGTACAACGCCTGACTTTGCATCACACCCTCTTCTTCACTGCTGCCTGGTGCTGTTCATCTTCACTCCTCCTCATTCCATTTTTCACCTCTTCCGTCCTACAACCATAGTTATTGGCACCCTTTTCCCACTAGCTGATGTTCATAAACCTCCCGTCTCGTCTGCATACGTCCTTGAAGCGAAAGTGGGGGCGCCCTTATGATCTGGAACCATCAGTCTGCTCGCCAAACAAATGGTCTTTGCTCAAGCGGGTTGAAGTAACAGAGGACCTGGACACCTGTAAGGACCTCCATGTTATTCGGTTCATCTAGATGATTTCAAAGATGCGCCTGAAGTTGTACATAAGTGTTGAACCTTCTCTCTTGTCTGCAGTCCACTGTACATCACCATCTTCATACACACCGTCAGCTTGCTGTAATTTACAAAGCATAGTTTATTGTATCTTCCCAACGTTTTGAATCGTATGAAACAAGAAGCCTCCTTGACTTTCTAACCATAAACTTCAGACAGTTTAGCATTTAGGCAACGTTCTAAATTGTATTAACCAAAAATTCCGATTTGAATTAAACAAGAAGCCTCCTTGTTTGCAACCACTTACAGAAGACATCGCAGTATGTACGCAACGTTTTGAATCATATTAAACAAGAAGCCTTCCTGACTTTCTGATCATGAACTTAAAGACATCTTAGCATTCAGACATCGTTCAGAATCGTATTAAATAGGACCCAGATCTGACTGTCTGACCATGGATTCTGTGTGTTCTTCTTTATAGAGGTGGCCCAGCCCATACCCATCAAGGATGCAAAAACATCCACGTTCTATTCAGACAGGGATTCTTCTCTCTTTTCAATAAGATCTTATGAAGCAGTCGGCTGTCATGAATCTCTTGTGAAGCAAAGCCAATGTTAATAGCACCCTCCCTGTCTTAAACCCACACATTTGCACACCATTAGCAGACCTAAGTCTAATCGTTTTCAGGTGAAGACGGATAAATGAAGAATCTTCAAGTACATCAATCAGGCAATTCTGTGTTGTCACTGATTTACCCTGTTGGATACTTAAGGGTTAAGAACGTACTCTGTTGGATATTAAAGGATTAAGAACGTGAGAAGAATCCTGCGCTTTTCAAGTCCCTGTCTTTCGTAAAGCCCTCCAGGTTTTAAATTACATTCCCTAGTGAATAGACGTTTTGTTCCAAATCTCACTGTGGTGTGTTCTTTTGTGAATGTGCAGTCGTCCAGTCAAATCTTCATGTTTTAACTCCCTAACAGGAACTGTGCTACAAATATCAACGGAACTTTATAACCCTACCCAACACTGCAGTTTGTAAGCGTCATCAGGTGAGAACTGAGCAGGGTATTTGAAACAGAATTAACAATTCAGTACATAACAAAACTGAGACGGTCAAACCATGCCGACAATTTTCCTTTAACAAAGACAATACACACACGCACGCACGCACGCACGCACGCACGCACGCACGCACGCCTGTTGTAAGGACTTTTCCAGTAAGAGGAACAAAAAAATGGGGCATATATGTGGGTGTGCAAACAAGTGCACGCATATGTGTGCGCACGTCCATGAGCATGCATACACACATGTCTTATTTTCATTTGTACATGTATGTTTATTTCATTGGATGAAACATAGAATCAGTAAATCTTGACCATCATCTCAATCTTTTCTAGCTTTGTCATAAATAAAAATCAATTACATAACGTACCTTTTGTCACTTGTTTTTGTGACCACACTGATTTTTTTCATTTGTTTTCCTTAAAACAGAGACGACTCTTTCTTTGAAAGTTAAATGTCATCAGTGGAGATTTACTTTTTGTTTTTGATTTTGTTATTTGTCCTAACTTCTGCCCCCCCCCCCCCCCCCCCCCACACCACCCCACACCTCAGCAGCACTGGTCCTGTGCCGTTCATCCTGGCACCACCACTTCCAAGTTCGTTCAGTCAAAGTCCTAGTGCCAGGATGCTCTCGGTAGCCAGAGATTTCAAGCCGCCACAGAACCATCCATTAGTGGGGACCCTGCACTACTACTGAGTTGAACACTGCCGGTTCTGATCCAACTTACTAAGGACACTGTCTGCTATATCCCCTAGCAACAACAGTAATCGCTCAGATGCGAGGACCACCACCATGTCCCTCCCACAACAATCCCATGAACCACCAACACCAAGTCCTACAACAATCCCACGAGCCACTAACACCAAAGACCCCACCTTGAAAATTAATGTCAGTCACGAGAGGAGCAGAGGAAATCGAAACAGAGATCACCATGTAATAAGGGCATGAAAGACCACAGGATATGGGATATTATTCATGATGTTATAATGACTGATGATTTCATGATAAAGGGGATGATGATAATCGTACTGCTATGGAGTTCCATCTGGGATTCAGACTGCAAGGCATGGTATACTGTACACGAAGTGTCGATTAATGATATATCCTTCTGTCAACCAGGAAAAGAGATACAGACACCAGCCGCGTTGGTCAGGAAATTCGAGCAACATTCTAACTGATGAATCCACAAATGGAATTAGACTCGACTATGAGGTAATCGTCTTCCAAATGAGCCCAAAGGGAGCTCAACTCTGGTTAGCAGCCAGTCAAGACAGAAAAATCCCACTGTCATTTTTAGGACCGATGGGGATTCGAACTCATCACTTTGCCACGGCGATTTAGCGAGAATATTTCATTTATGCAGTCATGTTTGCAAACTTCTCTCTGGGTTTACTGTTGAAAATGAATTATACAAAGAAACACACACACACACACACACACACACACACACACACACACACACACACACACACACACACACACACACTTCGATTTCTTTCGCAAGACGGCAGTCCTGCGCTTAGAGGAGTCAATATGTACTGCATTACACTAGCACTGCAATTACAACGATCCAAAATACCTATGGCATACATTATCATCATTATCATTATCATCATTATTATTATTTTCATTAGATTATTACTAATATTATCATTATTATTACTGTCATTATTCACTCCCTTTTGTCACAGTGGATTTACCATGTGAAACTAGGGCTGCTCTCCCCTTTGAGTGTCACCGCAGTGCACCGCCACCTTTCTTTATAACCAAGACTTCAGAAAGGCAAGAAGGCTAACTGGCCTTCAAGGGGAAAGAACAGGGACATAAACCTATTCTCCAATATTTTTATACCAGGGCAACCGGTTGGCACAATTTTCAACTACCGTGAGATCTTTAGCATGCACAGGCCAGAAGGCACACGGGTCTGACTCGATTTTTCGTCCCTTCCAAAGGACTAGACATTCAGTTGGATTTTCCGGTCAAAACTGAGTAGAAAAATCGAGGTCTGAACGGAAAACGAACTCTGGTGCCTCCAGTTTAATTACTGGGAGGCGAACGTTTGAGCCATTCTGTCAGTCTTATATATGCTGTAGGCCTACGTATAAAACCTATGCGCCGGCAAGATATTTAAGTTGTACTCAATTAACTAATTCTATTGTGTATTTGTTGTTGTGTTTACTATTATTTTGTGTCTTTCCATTACAAGGACAGTCCCGAACTCCCCCTATAAACATCTTGGCAGCAGTTCTTAAGTAGTCTCAGTTCACTGGAACAGGCTGCCCACATCCCCACCAAGGTGCGTGAACACTCACATACTGTCAGATCGGACCAAATTTTCTTATGTTACAAAGGTAACCATAATGCTCTCTCTCTCTCTCTCTCTCTCTCTCTCTTTTTTTTTTTTTTTTTTTTTTTTCTTTTTCACACACACACACACACACACACACACACACACACACACACACACACGAACGCGGATACACACGAACACACAGTATGTTACTTTTGAAACGACTGATTTCTCATGATTGATCTAGATCTAAAGATGTGCACGTGGGGAATAGTCCGTCAATAATGTCATTTTGATTTATCATTTACGTCATTCGCTGCCGGGTCTTCAGAAAATGCACTAGGAACAGACAAAATATAGCTGATCCTGAGCATGGGGTAATTTTTTTTTCGTCCCATTTTCTACGCCACTTTACTGGCCACAGAAGCTGAAACAGTTTTCATTATGCGATGATGATGATGTCGATGTGGATGATAATCATGATGCTACGGATTTTCATCTAGGATGGAGACTGTGTGACAAGGTTGTACTCTACGCTTACTATAATATATCCTGGCGTCAACCAGGCCCGAGGGATACAGACACCTGCGGTGTTGGTCAGAAGATTTGAGCAACACCCTCAATGACGCATCCACGAAGAGGATGAGATTCGACTGTATGGTTCCAGTCTTCCAGTGAGCCCATAGCACGCCCAACTCTGGATAGGAGCCGGTTAGAGCCGAAAAACGCATGGGATAAATTCATTAAAACATCAAGGACTCGTTTTTCGGTACGTATGTATGAATAGAAGCTTCCTGGGACGATAACGCCCAAGTTTTCCCTTCCATATGTATCTATCAGCTTCTGGAAGATACTTAACTCCCTTGACACGATATATGATTTAAAAAGTGTACTGTAAGACAATGGCGTAAAATTACGGGAGCCAACTTGCCTAAGGGTACTAATTGTTTTTAATTTTTGCGGCTCTCGTGTAAACATTCCCCAGAAAAAAAAAATTTTAAATATCTATATCTATATATACATACATATATAAAAAGAAGAAATCCTGAACTGCACTACAAAAGTAAACTAAATGTCTCTTTGCAGGAGAAAGTGAAATTACAGAGTGTTAGAATAAAAAAAAAAAAGAATCACACCCGCGCACGTGCGATGAGAAGTACACTGTAAACAAATCAAACTGAACAACCCGCATTCCATCAATGATCAATGACTGATCAGGCTGATGTGCTAAAAAAAATAGCCCTCATCATGTGCTCTAACCTCTCTTGTTCATTTAGATCCAAGAAGAAAGCCATATTTGCCTCATAATCATTGCCACAGATACTGTCAACAAATGTACCAACTTGTCAACCTCAGTCCCTATCTCATTCATTTTTGTGCAAAAACTTTAAAAAATCAGTTCAAAGAACAGCAAAATGTCGACCGTGTGAAAAGAAGAAGGCAGAGGCAATGCAAAAGAAGCCTTCTGATTGGTCAATTTGTATTCGTTTTGTATATCGGACATTATTCAGCGGGAGGTACGAATAAAGCCAAGATTGTGGCGTATCGAGCTTGGACGGTAAAGCTACTATTGTGGCTCATCATGGTAAGGGGTTAAACCTACCTTTTTTTTAAAAAATATTATGGTGACACTCTCTTCAAAGCCAAGTCCACACCAGCGCACAACAGAAGGCACATTCTGAAGATATAAAAATCAGATCCAATCACAACTTTTGTTCTTGAGCATGTACCGAAAACTGATTTGTTTAAGTTTCGGACAGCTCATTTCATACTCTGTTATCATGAAGATGCAGACGATCTTGAATATCTGTCAATGTGACCTTGAATAGGTTTCAAATGTATTACAAGTTGACGAGCATTGAGGACAATGGTAAACTGTCATAAAAGTAGAAAAAGATCTTAAATTTTGGCAGAAGTTCTTGACAGACACCTGTTCACACACATTCCTCGAAAAAAAGCTAATCTCAGCCGCATTTTGTTCTGTATGACCTTGCCCTTGACACCATTTCCTGCAGACTTATGCACTCACGATTCTTCAACGATCCAAAAACAGATCAGAAAATCCTGATAACACATTTCAGCAACAGAAAACACACACACACACACACACACACACACACACGCACACGCACGCACACACACACACGCATGTGCACACGCACACAAAGAGACAGACACAGACATACACAGACAGATGGGGATAAAGAAAGCTAGGGGGGGGGGGGGGGGAGACAGAGAGAGAGAGAAACATATACACACACCAAAATCTTTCCTGGCCGATCAAAAAAGAAAAACAGCGATTACAACATCGCAAGACAGCTGCAAAGTTTACACACACACACACACACACACACACACACACACACACACACACACACACACACACCACACACACACACACACACACACACACACACACACACACACACACACCCACACACACACCCACACACACACACACACACGAATATGAGTGCCTGCATGCACACACATATACGAACATAAGGAAGAGCGGACACACATATACAAGTATGCAGTAGGAGGAAAAAGAGTGAAGAATTTTTCTCATGCAAAAGACAAAAAAACAAAAAAAACAAAAAACAAACAAACGAAGACTACATGCTAAGGACAAAAAAGAATGACAATTTTAGACAGTAACATTCCTTCTACTGCTGGGATGTCTCTTCTGGATCACCGAAATCCATTCAATCATTTCAAATGCATAAGCCGTTCTTATGTTCAAATACTTTTTGTTGACTTTTCTTCTGCTTTCAGTACAAGCTCATCCCGACTTCAAGTCTTGAAGTTGCTTGCTTTAGATGTTGACTCTGGACTGCCAATTTTTCCCTCAACAGAACACAGTCTGTGCATTTTAAATCTGCTATTTCTTCTCGATGGTGAACTTCTATCCATGAGCCTCAAGGCACTGTGGTGTCCCTTGCTCATGTCACTGTACATAAAAATGACTTCAGCGGCATCAAAATTTTCTGATGACTCTTCTATTACAGATCCCTCAAAATCTGACGTGGGATCAGCGTCACTGATGAGGTATAACAAGATTATTAATGCCATATACATCCTAAGAACTATCATAGAGAGGTCAATTGAGATGAATAAGGATTTGTATTTATGCTTTGTTGACTATACCAAGGCTTTCGATCAGGTACGACATGAAGAATTGATCAACCAACTGGAGAGACTCAATGTTGATGGAAAAGATCTACACACACACACACACACACACACACACACACACACACACACACACACACACACACACACACACACACACACACACACACACAAATTATTTATACACACACACACACACACACATATATGTAGCCTATATATATGAGAAACCTAGAAGAAGACCCTGGATTAAAGGTTGGAGGGAAAATGATAAACAATATTCGGTACGCAGATGACACCATGCTAATTGCAGAAAATGAAAAGGACCTACAAAACCTTGTGAATGTACTAGAAATAGAAAGCAAAGGTAAGGGGTTGGAACTAAACAGCAGGAAGACTGAAGTCATGGTGATCAGTAAAAAACATGAAATCCCCTCATGCAAAATAACAGCAAATGGCACAACCTTGACACAGGTTAATAAATAAGTTCAAATACCTGGGAACGGTCATTTCATCAGACGGCAGACGCACATCGGAAATAGCCGGCAGAATCGGCCACGCCAAAACAGCATTCAAGAAGATGACAAGCATTCTTACCAACAAATGCCTATCAATTAACATCAGGAAGAGAGTCCTTGAATGTTATATAGAACCAATACTATTATACAGATGTGAGGCGTGGACAGTCAGCAAGCAAAGCCAGAGCAAGATTGAGGCAGCCGAGATGTGGTTTCTAAGAAGAATGTTGAGAGTTCCATGGACAGCAAAGAAAACAAACGAGACAGTCTTGATGGAGGCAGACACAAGTAAATCACTCACAAGGAAGATTAGGAAAAGACAGGCAACATTTATAGGCCATTTTATGAGGAAGAGGGATTTGGAGCACCTGGTCACAACAGGAAAGCTGGAGGAAAAGAGAGCACCAGGTAGACCCAGGGAGAAAATGCTGGACGGACTTGCAGAGTGGCTGGGGACGAGGAGGGTGGGGGAGATGCTAGGGGCAACGAGAGATAGAGACAGATGGATGTCCATGATCGCCAACGCTATGCGGCAGGGCACCTGATGATGATGAACAAGATGAGGCAGAGAACAAACACTCTCAAACTCAGATACTACTTATTCCAGAGATGCAGACAGGTTTCGTACCTGGTGTAAAAAGAACTATAACAATCCAGGTGTAATGGAGACAAAAGAAATGCTACAACAATGCAAATGTAATGGAGACAAAAGAAATGCTAAATGACTAATATAGGGATTATCTGTCTGTGCTAAATCTAGTCATAAATGCAGAGACTGTTGATAGTAAATGACTATTCATACTGATAAACTGTTTAATGCACACACAAAAAAGACATGACTTTTGACAGACAAGTTTCATGTGCATATGCGTGTGTTATTTTATGTATGTTGTGTCTGTGTGCGTGCATGTCAGTATGTATGCACACATATGTGAGTACTTACGAGCACTGTGCGTTCTTACCTGTATGCATGTGTACGTGTGAACGCGCCTCTGTGTGAGTGTGTGTGTGCACGCACACGCGTGCATGTGAACGCGTGCGTGCGTGCATGCATGCATGCGTGCGTGTTCTTGAATCTAGTACTGATACTCACGAGGAATTCATTGTAGAAGGGCTGGTCGTGAAGGTGAGTGTCCACTTTGCCATTAGCGTCCCCATTGTTGAAGTTGACCACTTTCGTCGGCACCGGCGCCGGGTAGGTGTCACGTGCCGCGTTGTGAGCCAAGAACCCCCCATCACTACAAACACAAACACAGAAAAATACTCTTAATCATGTGTAATACTCCTTTGGCCACCGACAATGAATCATGAAACAAAATGTAATATCATAGCGACGGTAGTAGTTGTGGTGGTGGTGGTTTATGCTGCTGCTACTGCTGCTGCTGCTGTTGTTGTTTTGGTTTAAGCTAGTTTTATTCAACAGCAGAATGGATAGAGGATCTATCTTCAGAAACCCAGGCTATGGAACACAACCAACATAGCTAGAGGATTCTTGTGAACAGTTCTTTGCTGTGGCACCCCAGTGACTCTTCACAAAGTTAAGGGAGAAAAAGATGACAATGTCAACTCAAAAAAGAGCACAACCCCAATACCTATGGCGGTTGTTGCGTTTGCTGTTGCAGCTGCTGTTATTTGTTTGTTTGTTTCTTTGTTTGTTTATTGTTGTTGTTGCAACTGATGCTGATGCTGTTACTGCAATAACACATAGTGTATAGCTGTTGACCCGATGAAAAAAT
>CM060309.1:81797668-81827668 GCA_030674185.1 Monoplex corrugatus
CTGTTGTTTTTGGCCTGTAACTCCTTGCTCCCTGCCAGTTCACCCAGAAATCACAATCTTTTACGAGGATGGATCTACTACACCTGCTATCCAAGACTGATAGTCATACAAGGAAGAACAGGTCTTTTCTGCGCAGTGGTTAGCCTATCAGATTTGACCACTTAAAGACTGCAAGTTCGAATTTCCATCAACACAAAACTATCGCCAGGTATTTCGGTCCTGGGCAGTTTCGATTTGGAACTGCCTGTACTGTGGGGAGGACTGGGCTATATACTGTTCAATTTTATCCATGTCACATAACAGCCTCTGCTGCGCATGGCTGATGAGGAGTATCGTTTTTATGTACTCATTTAGCTATTTATTTATTTATTTATTTATTGATCTATTTATTTATTAATTTGTTTGTTTGTTTGTTTGTTTGTTTACTTATTAGTTAGTTAGTTAGTTAGTTAGTTAGTTAGTTAGTTAGTTAGTTAGTTAGTTAGTTCATCACTGCAAAGGTAAGAATCTCGCAATCCTCGCCGCTCTGGAGGGCAGAGCAAGCCTTTCATCCAAGCTTCACTTGAAGCATCCTAGTCTTTGAGACACGTACCTCCATGTTTGATGGGGAGCCCGAGAAACAGAACGGACTCTGTGACAGAAATACCACTGAAGCGGGCTAGCAGAAGACAGGAGAAGTAAGATAAAGAAACAAAACAGCCAAAGCAAAAAGGAGAAGGACCTCAGGGTAAGAGAAGAGCAAGACGAACACTAGGCAGTAATTACTGGATGAATCAAGAGGTGTTACTGCTAGGCCAATGCACCCACGCTGCTACGTCTGGGGCAATGGCCTGTTTGACCGGTCAATTCCACTGTCATTGGGGTGAACAGTACGGACGCACTGGTCCAATGTCCGTCGAGAGCGCGGAGGGAGAGGGACAACTCACCTGGTGATGCTACTTTGGAAAAGTATACAGATAAGGGCACCGACAGAAAACACACGAACACAGAGGCAGACGAGAGAGAGAGAGAGAGGGAGGGAGGGAGAGACAGACAGACAGACAGACAGACACAGAGACAGAGTGAGTGTGTATGCGTGCGTGCGCGCGCGCGCGTGTGTGTGTGTGTCAAATGCCACTGTGTGGGTATACGTACGAGCACATGTGCGTTCATGCGTGTGTGTGTGTGTGTGTGTGTGTGTGTGTGTGTGTGTGTGTGTGTGTGTGTGTATGTGTATGTGTGTGTGTGTGTGTGTGGTGTGTGTGTGTGTGTGTGTGTGTGGTGTGTGTGTGTGAGGGGAGAGAGAGAGAGAGAAAAAGAGAGAGAGACAGAGAGAATTTTGTATTCAAATGCCACTGTGTGGGTATACGTACGAGCACATGTGCATTCGTGTGTGTGTGTGTGTGTGTGTGTGTGTGTGTGTGTGTGTGTGTGTGGTGTGTGTGTGTGTGTGTGTGTGTGTGTGTGTGTGTGTGTGTGTGCACGTATCAGCACACAAGACACGCAACTGTGAGCTCGCTCGCTCTCTCTCCCACTTTCTCTAATCTCTCCCTCCCCCCCCCCTCACCCCGAGTCATCAGCCTTATTGCTATAAAAGTAAATAAAATACAATACAATAAACACCACTCAGTAAGCGCTCCTTTCTGGGATCCAGATTAACCGATTAGATTAACAACAGACAAGGTCGAGTTTAAATCAAATGCAATGTACAGAAACTCCGGGAACTGGCTTCAGAGATTCAGTTGGTTGAGCATCGCGTTCACATGCAAATAGTTGTAGGTTTTAACCTTGGCGCGTTATGCTGTACAGGCCTTTTTACCGCACGTCTTTAACATAATTGTTGTTCTGGTGGTGTCAGTGTAAGAACAGATAACGTCCTCTACCCCGTCGGTCATTATCACCTACACCATCATTTACACACACACACACACACACACACACACACACACACACACACACACACACACACACACACACACACACAAAACACCCCGTCGGCCATTATCACCTATACTGTCACACACACACACACACACACACACACACACACACACACACATACACACGCGCGCGCGCGCGCGCACGCACGCACGCACGCACGCATACACGCACGCACGCACGCAAGCACGCACGTACACGCACACGTCTAAAACAGATGAGAGAAAGAATTGCCTATTTCCGTCAAAGGTAAACGGAACGGAGGGCAAGTCTTGGGTGCAGCCATACGCCGCGCATGTATATGGCCGATGGGAAGCAAGTCGTCTGTTTTGTCAAAAATACCCTGGTTACCTCCCCTGCATACAAAAGTCTTGGCGCTCGTGTTTATGTATGTACGTACGTGTGTATGTGTGTGTGTTGTGTGTGTGTAGTGAGAGTATACGTGTCATTCTTTACTCGATTTCATTTCGCGTATGTACAGAGCTCTTTATCACCTTTTTTCTTCCACCAATCCTTTTATTTCATTTTAGTTCCTTTTCCTTTTTGCCCACTATTCGCGCATATGAACTTTTCCCGAACGTGGTAATGTTGTTTGAAAATCAACAAAGGGACTCTGTGTGTGTGTGTGTGTGTGTGTGTGTGTGTGTGTGTGTGTGTGTGTGTGTGTGTGTGTGTGTGTGTGTGTGTGTGATTATACAGTATGCCTGTGTTGTTCCACACCCGTTTCCCCTGTGCATTCTTGCACCTGTTCAAAGGTCATACCACCTGCATTATTTTTTCTTGGGACATATAGGAAGGGGGCCTTTCTGGTGGGTAAAACAAGCAAAAGAGAAAGAAATCGACGTTGCACTTGTGCCCTTTACCCAATACTTCGTGTTCTCTACGGAAAATATTGCGCAAAGCTAGTCTGCAGAACCACAGAATAAGCTTATATCACAAGACTGACTGTATACCCTTTCCATCTGACTGAACATTACTTGCCTCTTCTATTCGTAAACTGAGTTCCGTATTCGGTTAGGTCTGCAAAAATGTGTACGTTCTCATTCAAAATATTTTCTGTAGAAAAATACCTTGAATTTTCCAGAGGTTATTCACGGAACTAACCCTTTGACTCTTGTATCCTGTCCACCAGCATCCTGCATTGTCAACCATGCCAGCAAAGCAAAAACTGAACCCTTTGACTGCCTCATCATTTCCACCAGCGTCCTGCAGGAAGTTGGTGGAAAGGATGAGGGAGCCAAAGGGTTAAGTTTTTGCGGTTGGTGGATAGGGTGCAGGAGTGAAAAGGTTAATCAAAACTCCAACAACTAACAGTAACTACAAAACCAGCCAAACACACACAACAAAACATCTTTTAAAAAGAGATATTTTCTTTCTTTTCTCCAGATCATTTTTTGTGGAAAAGTCAGCTTCAATCCCCCCCCCCCCCTCTCTCTCTCTCTCTCTCTCTCTCTCTCTCTCTCTCTCTCTCTCTGCATCAGCATTCATACACAGGTTTGCCTGTGATTCTCTATAGGGTCGCAGCCTATTCTTTAATGTACACAGCTTAACATTAATAATACGTGGTAAAAGGCAACACTGGTTTCCTCAAAACATATTATTATTATCAATCTAATAAGCAGCAATGATATACAATCACAAACTTCACATTATTGTTTCACACTTGGGCTGAAAGTAGGGTGGTGCTGGGAAAAGGGGTGTCTGAGTTTGGGCGACATGCTAGTGGTCTCCCTTACTTAAGATGACTGGTTAGCTCATCCGGGAAGCAACATGTTAATTTCTTCAGTTTGTCGTCAGTCATGACTTTGCAGAAATAATCCACTAACCTATTAATTTCACTATCATTTTTTTGTCTGCCTGCCTGCCTGTGTCTGTCTGTCTACCTGCCTGCATGCCTGCATGTCTGTCTGCCTGTATCTGTAGCATTGTGTGTGTGTGTGAGTGAGAGTGTGTGAGACAGACACAGATCGAGACACAGAGAGAGGGAGGGAGGGACAGAGAGACACAAAGACAGACAGACATGCAGACAGACAGACAGACAGACAGATTCACTGCTTTATCCTTTTAAAGCCGTATGATTTTTTTCTGTACTTTTTGTTTTATACCATCTTTATAGCATGGCTATTGACATCTGGAAGTATATGTTTTATTACAGTATATTTTTTATTACTTTTTAATACTTTGTGTCCTGTGGTTCGTCCCTTTCATCATAGCAGTAGGGGGTTGATACTATTTGCTTTACACATGTCCGCAATCGGCACTTGTGCTACGAGTATAGACATGCTCTTTGAGCTCTTGTGAAATGACATGTTGTGTAAGTAGTCATTAGTAGTAGTACCAGTAGTAGTAGTATTTGAGTTGTTGTTGTTACATCATTATTATCATTATTACTATTATCATCATCATCATCATTACTGCTATTATTGCTAGTAGTAGTAGTAGTAGTATCATTATTATTATCATCATCATTAGCAGTAGTAGTACTTTTGTTATCATCATCATCATCATTATCGCCATTTACTCTCTCTCTCTCTCTCTCTCTCTCTCTCTCTCTCTCTCTCTCTCTCTCTCTCTCTCTCTCTCTCTCTCTCTCTCTCTTGTACACAGCGGTAACACACACACACACACACACACACACACACACACACGCACCACGCACGCACGCACGCACACACACACACACACACACACACACACACACACACACACACACACACACACACACACACACACACACACACAAACACGCCCAACAGGCGAAAGGTAGACAAGCATGCAGACGAAGACACAGACAGATCGGCACTGAGAAAAATGGCAGACAAAACAAAAACAGACATACAGGCCGACAAAAGGACTGACGGGTAAAAACCAGACTCGGAGCGCTTTCAGTCGGTGACTTTTTCAACCTCGAAACTTTATCCACCAAAATGTCATCACACGCCCGTGTGAAGAGACAGAAAGAGAAAAAGAAAATAGTCAGTCCCAAATTGTTCCTCCTGCCTTCCTGGCTATTGATCGGCCCCTCTACTGCCACACCTGCCCCAGCCCACCACTTCCTTCCTGCCTATAGAAACACCCTTGGCTTCCTCCAGTACTGACCACAAACCACCGAGAACCAGCAAGTACTGAACATGGAATGAGACTGTTTTCCCCAACTTCCACTGCTTTTATCGTTAATAGTCGGCACGATCGGCAAGCACATATTGATGTTTCCCTTCACTCTTTCATGGCGCCAAGGTTGCCCCCCCCCCCCTCCCCAACTCTCTTTCCCGTGTGTCTCTGTCTGTCTGTCTGTCTGTCTGTCTGTCTGTCTGTCTGTCTGTCTATGCACGTGCGCCAAGGTCACGTTTGTTTGTTGTTTTTTTTCAAAGGGACATTACATGTCTACGAATATGTGTTTATGAGAGAGGCAGAGACAAACAGACAGACTTACAGAGAGAAGACAAGAGACAGACAGAGACAGAGAAAAACAGAGAGAGTCAGTTAGTCTCTCTGTGTGTGTGTGTGTGTGTGTGTGTGTGTGTGTGTGTGTGTGTGTGTGTGGTGTGTGTGTGCGTGTGTGTGCGTGCGTGTGTGCGTGTGTGTGTGTGTGTGTGTGTGTGTGTGTGTGTGTGTCTGTCTGTCTGTCTGTCTGTGTGTCTGTGTGTCTGTGTGTATATGTGTGTATCTCTGTGTCTCTGTGTGTGTCCGTTCACGAAATAGTTTTATCTACGGATGGATCTACCTAAACTAAATTTGATCATAGATCTTCTTCACAGTGTGTGTTCACATCTGAATGTGCATGACCTATGTTCGGGCCACAAAGACGCAAGATCTAAACCGAGTTGTCTCCAATTTTCGACAGCAATTAATGACATATAACCTTGATTTCTTAATAAAACTGTAACATTTTAGGTATTCATTATTGAAACGAGATTCGATGTGGATTATTCCTTAGGCTACAGAGACCCACACTACGCCAAAAGTTGTCAACATGGATTATCCCCGTGTTTATCTGACAAAGTGGATTTATCCGGTGTTTATGTGTGAATCTGTCCCAAGTTTTGTCCCCAAAGGTGCACTCGCTTCCCAGTCTGACTGCCAAGGCTCGATTCTGGCTTGCAAATGGCTGTCAATGGCTACCTGACCTGCTGTTCAAGACTGGGAAAGATGAAGCAGCAGAGGACAGAGGAGCAGTGCCGCCTTCGCCAAAGGTGCGTTTTTTACCACTTCAGTTCTCTACGTCTCAGGTTTATGGAAAAACCTTTACTTTTATCATTCAACAAGTTCTCAATGTTGAAGTCTGACTTCATAAGGCCTCAGTTGGGGTTCATATCGGCCAAATAAATGCATCACCAAAGATTTCTAAAACTATTAACAAATCTGTGCCAGATTTTATGCAGCAATACAACATTCCCAGAATTATTTACTTGCTTGCTCGTGAATTTTGTGTCTGATTTTGGGATCGTAATCATCATACGCATAAAAAGGGGCCATAAAACATTTTCTGGCTATTTACCAAAGAAAGTGTGATGCATTTTGTACAAACATGAAACCGCACATAACGTCTACATTATATAAACTTAAATGACCGTAGCCCAATTTTGGGGGCTGCAGTAAACATACGGAAAAAATCTTACTTCCAGGTAGAGTTCAGCTTAACACAATTTTCTAAAATGCTTAAAGATTTGTGAATCTGTTTACATATCAGTATCAGGACTAAAGTTGTTTTTAAAATCACACTTAATTACTTTTTTTTTTTTCAATTTTTGCTACCACCTGATGGTTTGGCCTTGGCAGTCATGCGAATATCTTAAAAACTTAGGATCTAAATTAAGACAGACATAGGGGGTCATAGACTAAGGGACGTTTTTCTGCCTTTTCCCCTATAATAAAGACGGAGATCGTTAATATGGTATGACATAATACTGCATTTCCACCTGCTGTTCCCTTCAGAGGCAGGCTTGCGTTGTACACCCAGTTCAAAAAGCTTATTATTACAATATGTGCGGTAACCACCGACATGCACAACGTGATGGTGTTGCAGATCATGACCTGCTTGGCTTCGGTGATAACAGCTGCAAAAAATCAGGATGGAGGAAAGTAAAACAATGATGGATAGTTGATGATCACTGCCTTCATAATGCTAGTCCCAAGAAATGTCATAATGCTAGTCCTGAGAACAGTTAAAGTCTCACGGTCTTATTCTCGTACGGCCACAGGGATAGAGTACAAGATTTATCTTTTGTACAAGAATGCCTGTGGCAAGTGTACATCGAACTATCTCTCATGCTAGATAAAAAAAGTCTTTGAGGTTTTATGTCGAGCAATTTCCATTGATTCAATTAAGCGTGTGTGTTTTCGGGATTAGAGATAAAACATCAAACTCTTCCATAAACAAGACCGTCACAAAGCCATCCATTCTTGATTTATAGAAGTATCATCCTCTTACGTGCACAAATAAAGAAAAGCTGAAGCCTGACATGGGACAACAGGACCCAAAACTAAATGTTCTTAACTGACACAATACCATTTTAATTTCTCAGGTTATGGAATACAGGCCCCACCCCCAATCCCACCTTACCTTTCGAGATGTGCTAGTCCTAATTCTGCTTAAGAAACTTAGATTCTACTTATGGGCTCATGAGAAATTCCCTTGTTTTCGTTTGAACTCAAACTTTCAATCCATTTCTCTCTTCTTCGCTCCATGTTTCCACCAATTGTTGCATATCAGTTCATTATTCTACTCCCCACGGGCGTATCGTCGTCTAAGCACACGAACTGCATGCATTTATCTGTTACCTGATCCGATACAGCCGACTTCAAATACCTTGAAGTGATACAAGGGTCTATCTGAATACTGCTGATATGCACAGCACACAGTATAACCGAAGCCTTTCTAGTTGGAACCGGTAGCATTTTCTTGATTCTGAACCGATCTGAAAAGAAGTCTTGTACGACACTGTATGCTGAGTGTATCGGTATAAATCCTTGTGGAGAGAGGAATTCCAAACATTCTACCAAATATGAAGCGCAAGAGAACATGTGCCAGCGATCTAAAGCCTCAAATATACTCAAATAGTCAAACTCTGGGGGCAACACGTTACGAACTTCGGGTAGCAAGTAAAGCAAAACCTGGACGACGAGGGAGTCCCTCAGTAGCTTCGTGTTAAGGTGATTTGGAGGCGAGTGGCTAGCCGTGAAGCGATCGATTGTGTCAACAGGACCAAGCATGGCAGACACACCACCACCCTGGTATCTGTAGCGGCAGTGTGACGGCTCCACTGGACCTAGGGATCAGTCCTAATGAAAGACAACGGCCGATAACACCGCTGCTACTTGTCTGTGTGACCCTAGCAACCCTGACACAAACTGACGCCATTAGGACTGTTGTGGTTGATTACTAACACCATTTAATCACTAGTCATTGCTTAAGTGTTTATCTCTGCCCCTCCTACTTCTGTACTCCGTTTTCGGGGAGCATGCATAGTCTCATTACTTTCGCTCAACTCTTCTCGACACCCCCTGCCCCTTTCTCCCTTTTCTTGTTAATATCAAGAGTAAACCTATTCCTGAAATATTTGTTTACTCTTCATTAAATAAATCTCATCAAAATATGAACAGGTACTCCCGTCATCACAGTCCATTTCGGTCGGTTTGTTCATTTAGTTCATCTATTCATGGGATAATTCAGTTGAAGAAATCAGTTCTACTTTCTATAGACACAGGCAAAGCTTACAAGTTCACACAATCTCCTCCATTTTGACAATTAGAAACAATAATGCTTTAAAATAAACATGTTTGTCCATTTGCATTTCAAATCAGGATGGACAGATTTGAGTTGTGTTCTGCTCCCCATAAGAATCACAGAGATGGGGGGGGGGGGGGCTACAACCACAACCTACAACTTAATTTTTTTCTAAAATCGTTTAAGTTCACAACTGAACCAGCACTAATTATTACCCGTTCAAAACGACAAAACTGTATTGCATCTGGAATACATCACACCTTGAATGAGTGGTTCATAATTTTGGAATTATAAGTGACCATTCATGCCCTAGATGTAAATTAAATTTATACGTTTTGCCCACTGTAAAGACTACGCACTAATGCACAAGCCTGAGTGATCATGACTTTTTTCAAGGTCGCAACAGCCTTCAAAGTGTATATCATAAAACCAGTCTGTGAAGAAAGTCATAAAATATCATTACATGAAATGTATATTATAAAACCAGTCTGAGTCAGTGAAGACAGTCTATCATTAAAATGCATACTATAAAATCAGTCAGTTAAAAAGATCTTGCTATTTATCATTATATTTAAGTGCATATTATAAAACCAGTCAGTTAAGAAAGTCTTGCCATTTATCATTATATTTAAGTGCATATCATAAAACCAGTCAGTGAAGAAAGTCTTGCCATTTAGCATTATATCTCAGTGCATTCTATAAAACCAGTCCGCAAAGAAAGTCTTGCCATTTATCAGTATAAGTAAGTGCATATTATTAAACCAGTCGGTGAAGACAGTCTTGCTATGTCATTATATGTAAAGTGTATATGTAAGTGTACATTATAAAACCAATCAGTGAAGACAGTCTTGCCAGTTTATTTTATACTAAGTATAATAAGCAAATGCACTTGCCCATTCGAATATTGTTATTTCAACAACAAAAATTCTAGAACTACAGTAAATAATGACTGCATATTTCAGTTCTTCAAGCAATAGCTGAATAGGAGTGAGAGTGTATGTGTGGGAGAGAGAGGGGGGAGAGGGAGGGAGATATATATATATATATAAATTGTGTGTGTGTGTGTGTGTGTGTGTGTGTGTGTGTGTGTGTGTGTGTGTGTGTGTGTGTGTGTGTGTGTGTGTGTGTGTGTGTGTGTGTGAGTGTGTGAGTGTGTGAGCACGCACATGCGCGCGCCGTTTGCTACAGACCATTACCAAATTCGCGACAATCCGGACTCACAGAAGAATCAGAAATCCACACAGACGTCATTCTTCTCAACTTTAAAGTCAAATGTTTACCAGAGACACGTACACGTGTGATCGTAATGTTAACGACCACAACGGAAGACTTCAAAGAACGTTTCGCCCAGCGCTTGTTAGAACAGAAACCCTGTACTTTGTTCATCATTCATATGCAAACGATATCCATGCTACAAATCAATATTGGCTTGTGTGTGTGTGGCTGACAAGTTCGTTGAGTCATCCGTCGGTCATTCAGTTCAAGGCCAACAGAATCAAACGCTCCGACTCTTGATGATGCATCACAAAAACTTTACTAGCGCTGTCACGTTTTTCTTGTTTTGTTTTTCTCAAGAAATTCTACTATAATAATTAGTCACAACAATAATAACAAGTTCAAAATCCAACACATCAAAGGTGACAGGCGTCCGTTGACAAAGTAGATACTTTAACCCTTTGACTCCCACACCCTATCTATCAACTGCAATAACTTAACCCTTTGACTCCCTCATCCTATCCACCAGCTTCCTGCAGGAAACTGGTGGATTGGGCAAGTGAGGCAAAGGGTTAAGTTTTTGCTTTGCTATCATGGTTGACAATGCAGGATGCTGTGGACAGGGTGCAAAAGTCAAAGGATTAACCTTGTGCTGTTATCTGTTATCTCTTATGTAATCAGGGTTTATGTGATGCTTGATATGCATAAATCAACATTTTGAAATAAAGTGTCTATATGATTTTTCAATTAGCAATTTGCGGGGGGGGGGGGGGGGGGGGGGGGGGGGGGGCTGCTCTCTACAAAAAACGCGCTGGGAGGAGGGGGATTTTCTATGTGAAAATAAACACAAGTGACAGATATATCGGTACTGCGCTCTCTGGTTATGTCAAATGTCACCAAAATGCACAACGGCCAGGCTGGTCCATGCCCCCTTAATTAACCATTGCTGTTTCCAGTGCAAGTATGAGTATTGACTACCTTTATGTCCTTTCTGTCTTATTAGACTTTGTCATTATTTGTTATTTTGTCTCTTAGCTTGTGTGTTTCTTTGCATTTCTTCCGTGTACCCCAAAAGGTAGGGTACATCATGATGATGATGATGATGATGATGATGATGATGATGATGATGATGATGATGATGATGATGATGATGATGATGATGATGATGATGCCCGCAAAAGGGACTTTGGAATAAATCAACATGCCCTCTTTTTTCCCACACCAATGACTCTGATATGAACTGCAGTTGCAATATGAAAGGATTTAAATTTTTTACGGTATTTGTACGTAAGTTTATATTCTTTATAACGGTGACAGAGTTGAGGTAGGATCTGGGGATTGGAAGGGGGAATGGAAGGCGGGCGGGGTGGAAGAATGATATCGATCGGCAGACAGGGATCAGTATGACGGCAGTGTGTGCTGATCGAAGGGTTTGTTCGTTACTCTCTGGCTGAGGGTTTTTGTTTCCTATAATCGTGGGAGGTCGCTTATGTAACGAGATGAAAACAGTCGCTCTTGTAAGCCGCACAGCAGTGTGACGTACAGAGACGTTGTTTCAAACAAAATGTTTACCATAACGTGTGCGAACACGTACTTGACACAGTGACAGAAAGGCGGACAGATGTGTGTGTGTGTGTGTGTGTGTGTGTGTGTGTGTGTGTGTGTGTGTGTGTGTGTGTGTGTGTGTGTGTGAGAGAGAGAGAGAGAGAGAGAGAGAGAGATACAGAGACAGAGATACAGAGACAGAGATACAGAGACAGAGACACACACACACACACACGCACGCACGTACGCACGCACGCACGCGCACGCACGCACGCACGCACGCACGCACGCACACACACACACACACACACACACACACACACACACACCACACAGTCAATCTGAATACAATAATGCATACAAGTCTCGATGATAGTGTATGGTTAAGAAATTGAAGTTTTTTGCTATTTTTTCGCTGCTGGTTAGTTTGTTTGTTCGTTGATTTGTTTGCTTGTTTGTTGGTTGGTGTGTGTGTGTGTGTGTGTGTGTGTGTGTGTGTTGTGTGTGTGTGTGGTGTGTGTGTGTGTGTGTTGTGTGTGTGTGTGTGTGCGTATGTGTGTGTGTGTGTGTGTGTGTGTGTGTGCGTGCGTGCGTGCGTTGTGTGTGTGTGTGTGTGTGTGTGTGTGTGTGTGTGTGTGTGTGTGTGAAGAAGGCAGGAAGAAAGGGACGGGTGCGTGCATGTTGGTTTCCCCACTTTTCCCCTGAAGCAAGACCCGATCATCCACCTCCCCCATACCTATCTAATATCACACCCTTTTAGTGCCCACCCCTTCACTCCACAGAAACAGTGTGGAAAAAGAACAGAGAGGCAGACGGACCAGCTGAACACACATGTTGACTCACAACATACACAAACTGGACTGAACAGCCAATGCCACATCGAACTCTGCGGGGCCACAAACTTTACAGTTGCCACAATATTGCCCCAACTCTCCACTGACCACGATCAAAAACTCGACATAACAAGGTGAGGATGGGAGGAGGGAGAGGAATAATGAGTGAGGAAGAGAGACAAAGAAAAGGAGTGCCTGGGTCAGGGGGGGGGGGGTGGAGGAGAGAAGAACATGTCAGTCTACTGCTACAATGATCTGGAAGAGAAGGAAATCGGTTTTCTGAAAATGGATCCATAAACCTGCCCATCAGTCTCATCTACATCAACACGAATCTCCTTGGACCTTCTTGCATACGTTACAGAGATCCCACTGCCCACGGTCGCGTTTGGGAGGGTGGGGATGAGGGATGCTCAAATATGGGACCGACCTTAGACTGACAGATCAAAACACAGTTTTCTCGACTACTGGAATTTACGTTACAAAAGAGATTCGACCACAGAATGTTTGCAATGATTACAATAATGCTCAAATAAACACCTACTCTCCATCAATGATTACATGCTCAAATAAATACCTACTTTCAATCAATAGTTACATTCTCAACAACAACAAAAATACATGCTCAAATAAATAACTACTCGCCATCAATGAATACATGCTCAAATAATACCTAATCTCCATCAACGATTACATGCTCAAATAAATGTCTATCCTTCAGATTTTGTGACATGTCTCGTAGGCCTGGATGGCGTAGTGGCAAAACTCCCCTTCCCACCCCACCCCCTTCCCACCGACCCACCCCAACCCCGCTGTCAAGTCTGACTGCACCAGGTTTGCATTAGTACCAATCAAGTTCATATTGCTTATAGCCCAGCCGACTACTACAGCCATATACGAGTACCAATCTCGCCTAAAAAAAAAAACTTAATGCGTGCAGCCTCAGGTCCACCCAGCTTTGAATGGGTACCTACCCCTGTTCTGGGTAGGAAAGATAAAGCAGCGAGGGAGGAGACGCGCACCACCCTCACAATGCTGGCCATGGGAGAAATTGAGGCCTCTTCCACTTCACTCCCCTATGACCCCAGGGTTATGAGGCAATTTTTACCTTACTTTTGATTTGTACCAGGCAGAACGTTCTGGACACTAATTAACACAGCGCGTGTCCATTTCCTGGGATCTATGGCACGTCACAGATGTTTATTGGAGAGTTAATGAGAGACCTGGAAAGTCTGAAATAAACAGGTAATGTAGAGAAGTGGAAAGCGGCTGGGTACAGGTTAGCATTAGGCAAAGGCCTGTGAGAAAATTCAATGTTGCAATAAAGCTTCGAAAACAGCCCAAAGAAAGATTCAATTAAAAAGCAAGTGCTTTAAAACAAGAAATAAATAGTTTCTTAAAAAGGCCACAACGTGTGTGCAAGTGAGATCTAAAATGAACCAACTATAACGTAGTGAAATTAGCAACAGTCTGATACATACGTTGACTTCTGGTTGGGCATTTCAATGTTTCAACAGTCAACAAAATAGTAAATGAATGAACAAATAAATCAATAAAATTTCATCGACTGGCTCAAGTGTGCACAAACACGCACACACTGTGTGGGCCGAGGGAAGACTAGACAAGACATATGTAGACAAGCAACAACGACAAGGCATGTACAAAGATGTGGAAACAGGACAGTACGGCGATTCACAAAACGTTCTAACTAAACGATCGGAAGCCATCATGAATACATTATCGCTGCTGGAGTGAACCAACGCCACCACGAAGCTGTCCACAAAGATTTTAGTCGTGAATGCCGTTAGCACGGCTTCAGAAGTCCTCACTGATAAGATCTATAAAAAGTCTATGTGTTGGGATCCAGGTGGCACGGAATATGGATCTAATAATGATAGCTTTTATGGAGCGGCAAAGTTCATAGATTCACGTTTTTCCACTGTGTTTTCTTTTGTCCTTTTTCATAAATTACATTCTAGCTCTTAGGTACTGCCTACCCTTCTGCCTTAAATCCAAACATTGCCTCATACCCAGTTTTCCCTTCTGTTCACTTCTTATATACTGTGCCACTTTGTGTGTTCAATTTTTGTCATCTTGGGCAGCAAGTGCAGAACATTCTGATCAACCCTTAAGTAATACACTGAAAACAACAGGAGACAATGTGTTTTAACACCTATTATATGGCGTGACATGTCGATCAAATACTGTTGTTCGATCTTCAGACATAAATATGTTTGTTTTTCGAAAACTATTCTTATTTTTTTTAAATATTCATGTAGTACAAGTCATTGTACGTTAAACTTTTGGGAGAAGAAACGAAAAATACCCGTTTGTTTAATGATTATAAAAAGAGACAACGTATATTCAATTTTCAGATACTGTACGGCACAACATGCCCACTTTGTGGTAAAGTAAGTAATGTAAGGGAACTGCCTTACTGGAATTCCTGCATAAATCAGATTACTTTGTTTACTGCGATCTTATTTATCACGAAGAAGCAAAAGATTAAAAACAATACGAACAATCCTTAACTAGACCAAACAGGACCCACATAAATGTTAGGCTAAATGAACTTATGAATGCTTAAAAGTGACCAATCTGAGATCAAATTAACACATTACAAATGACATTATAGACTACTTTTCTCAAACTTAAGAGGGGGGAGATTAACAACAAAATGTACGGATGGCTTGAATTGATCACTGGCATGGGGTTGGGGGGGGGGGGGGGCAAAAAGAGGCATACTTCCTAGGAAAGAAATATATAAAAACATATATATGCTTAAATTATTTTTTTTAAATTACTAAACAGGAAAAACATTTAAATGAAACAGTAGTAACGTAAAAAGTACAATATATGTATGATTAGAAAAAAAATACAGACGATAACGAAAGATGGCAGATCAGTACCGATGGCCTCCACTAGTCTGTTCGTTTCTTATCAAATATCTACTGAACTGTCCAACTGTCAGTATGGGAAAGATTGCTCTTATTGTGTTTTATTTGAATAATTTCATCCTGACGCCTGACTGTGCAAACTGAATGGAAGGCCTCCGTTCAATTCTTCCAGACTATGTAAGCCTGGAAATTTTTTCTTGCAGTACGGTTTTTGTCAAGTCTCATGATGCATTCTGCAGACTGTGCGTGCGTGCGTGCGTGCGTGCGTGCGTGCGTGCGTGCGTGCGTGCGTGCGTGCGTGCGTGCGTGCGTGTGTGTGTTACTTTTGTTGTTGGAGCGGCGGTAGTGATGATGGTGCTGGTATAATGGCGACATACTTGATGAATCTGATCTTGCGCAAAATATGTGAGAAAAAATGAGATCACAGTTCATTACTTTTGGCGTGTTTTTAAAATGGAAAAAAAATTGACATGAGAGTCTATGTCACCTCATTCCCCTGCAACTTAAAGAGTATACTGGAATATCTTTAAATGTCCTTACCACGCTACAGTAAAATGAGGATACTGATTCGCTGAGGCTCTGCTATGCACGTAGTGTATATACTGCCAAAGACAGCAAATGCCATCGCGAAGCACTGAACTACTACATGGGTGTGCGTATACACGACGTACATTTGCACTACATAACACCTGTCAGTGGGAAAAAAACTGAAGGCATGAAAAAAAAAAACTAGAGATAAATTATCGTAGGGAAACGACGAGTCATGACAAGAGTTCTTGCGTTACGTAACAGTCTGCTGACTTTGGCAGCTCACTTCAAGTTCAACAAATATTACGACAGAATGTTGGGGAATATAGCCCTCACCAACACTAACCGCTGTAGGAGGGAAAAGAATTCCTGCATCGTATAAACTTTTTTTTGTTTTTTGCGACGTCAGATACCTTTTGAAGAACTAAGTCCTTGGGAAAAAAAGTATCAGCGGCTGTCAAACTTGCAAAGTCTGATGTAAGGATTTTCAGTGTCAGGAAAATACTGTAACCCTAACTTTGTGATCATCCACCCAAACACACAACCAACACATGGTTGCTGATATGAACCTACACTTCTTCTCAAAAGGGCCTACATAATGGGCTATGTACAAACAAATGTGTGCATTCTTAAGTTTCCACAGGGCAGCTGGACTTGTGGTCTAAACATGGAATCGACCCAATTGTAATTTTAATGTGGAACAAATCCATTCATTAAAACCTAACAATCTGATTATTTCGTACACACACACAAACAGAAGTTTATAAAACGGGCCTTCTGTTTGCATAAGATTAATAAGGAGAATATTTCTGCATATCGCATAAGCTTACTCCACCTAATGAGCAACTGAATCGTGTGATCGTGGCAGATACACAGAAAAAGGCAAAAGTCTTCCCTAACACAAGAGGTCATAAGGGAAAGGACAAGCTAAACTCTATATGTTAGAGACCTCAAGTTAACTTTGGGTTAGTTTGGAATATAAGGCCAGCGCTCATCACCTCTCCTTTGCTGCTTTACCTTCCCCGTCCCTAAAGTGAGACAGGTATCAATTAGCTTGGCTGACTGGGACAAGATGCATTCAGGCCTGGACATGAACCATGTCACTCATCCGTTTGGCAATTACGCTCGAGATGCATCTAACCAGTGCATAAACAAAGTGACAGCCAACTTTAATTACGTACTTGTCATAAGGTTTAAATTTATGTCATTGATGTCATCACCATCCAACGGCAACATTAACATGTATGACAAGTTCATGGGCAGAATTATGCTGAAAGGGGCATCATGTTGAAATATCACAACTTATCATCATATAGTGTACATATAAAACCAGGGAATGCTTCCGAGGATTACATATTACAACAATCATAAAGTGTTGGAATTCAGCCCAACAATTCCATTCCCCTGATATACATACATACATATACATATACATATACATATACATATATATATATATATATATATATATATATTATACATATATATATACATATATATATACATATATACATATATGTGTGCGTGTATGTGTGTGTGTGTGTGTGTGTGTATATATATATACATATATATATATAATTATATATAATGTATTTGTGTGTGTTTGTGTGTGTCTGTGTGTGTGTCTGTGTGTCTGTGTGTGAGAGAGAGAGAGTGTGTGTGTGTGTGTGTGTGTGTGTGTGTGTGTGTGTGTGTGTGTGTGTGTGTGTGTGTGTGTCTGCGAGTACACACACACACACACACACACACACACACACACACACACACACACACACACAACACACACACACACACACACACACACACACACACACACACACACACACACATGTATGTACACATATAAGAAAATAAGACACTCCCTTCCGTAGACATATTAAGCTTCCATGAATACCATGACCACTCAGGGTAAGGGCATGCCAGTAAGTGCTAAGAGTTGGAAAACATAAAATAAGCATGGGGCCTGAACAATTGCTGCTTACCGGTTACAAACCTACCCCAAGTCAGTGAAGCATACAGTAATTAAAACAGGGTCTATCACGCCTACATGCATGGTCCCCTAGTTCTATAGGATCAATGGACTCTCTCTAGCCTATCATTTTTTTTGCGCCCTCTCGGCCCATTTTCTTCTACTGTGCTGTTTCGAACAAACCGGGGGGAAAAAAACACGGACCACTTATTGACTCAGGTTTCAAACAAAGCCAATATTTCAGGCTGTGCTTTGGGTATATGTGTATGTACGTGCGGGTGGAGTGCTATCTCCTAGAGACATAAAACTGAGACCACCTGATGTCTCATTCAAATGATGTTCTTGACTGAGTTTTGCACAGGCAGGTGGGCAAACTGGGTGGGTGTTTTTATTTGCTGATTATTTCTTTGTATGTCTGTTTGTAAGGGTTTCCTTGCTTCTTCCGCAGTACCTCGAAATCAGATCCACCCTAACACTCATGCATACCAAAAGCTTCACACCCCACAAAGAATGAACATCACATCTTTGCAAGCATCAGGTCCCCCCCAAAAGTAAAATCCACTTATATATTCCTGTCTACCTGAAGCTTAACTCCAACAAACAGCAATAAAACATCAAAGCAACCATTCATCAATGGGTACCACTGACAGTCACCCCACCAAACAAAATCCACTGTCGCTGGCCAGGGAGCCGACAATGATCTGCCAACCGTTCAGTTTTGCGAAAAATCATTCTGATAACTATCACAACACTGTGTGTAGTATAGTTAACCCCCCCCCCCCCCCCCCCGCACATAGTGGTGTGATTTGACTGTTTAGTCCAATGCATATAAACTGGGTGTTTAGTCCCATGCCTAACTTAAATCAACTTGCAAAAATCGAATGGTGACCGAGAGGAAAGTCACCAGCATGATTAAGATCATTAATTGGACTGCTCACCTTCCCTAACAACTCTTCGTATCTTCAAGTTATGATGGGCACACATAAGCAAACAAACATTTATGAACAAACACACATGACAGACTGACAAAAGATCAGAGCAATATCGATGTTACGTGTTTGCATTCGAAATGAGATCCTGTACAATTTTCTATCATTGGCCCACGCATTTAAAATTGGCACACTTTTTAAAAGTAAGCAACAATAAGAACACCGAAATTCAATCCACAAAATTCGGCAAAATAATTCAATTTCCGCATCAAGTGAACGTTTTTGTGATTATTAATTGCTTGTTTGTTTTACTGCTTGCGACTGGCACTAGCTCTTGTTTGTTAGTTTCTGACGATTGGTTTGACCCATCTGGCAAAAAATGACAACTAAACGAAGGACTCAGCTAAGGCGACGGTATCAAAATGGAAATATCACCAGTTGTGCAGCATATAGACATCAATAGTTCAATCAATACCTCTATTATTATCAGCCCCTACTGACTGAAACACGAGAATGGGGCAATCACTGAGCCGAACGGAACCCGTACATTCCTTACTCGAATTACCAAGCACTTGGGCAAACACCAACGGCGTTGACATTTCGATCTGCGCCTGACCGTGCATATATTACATTACAGTTGCTAGGATCGTCAAGCACTGGGAACAGAATGATGGACGCCTAAAAAGCAATGTACCCGTTACAATCCAATGCTCGTGGACGACCTTCAGACATTCTGCGAGTGCAAGACGTGAGAACAAATTTTGCCAGAACAATAAAATGTCAAACTGTTCTGGACAAGTCAGGGGCACTGCTTTTATTATTTACTTGCAGGTCTTGTAAAATAAGCATCTGCAAAACCGGTAAGTAAATGGCAAAAGCAATGCCTGCGACGTGTCCAGGTCAAAATAGCTCATGTATACAAGTCATCACTGAACTTGAGTCGAACACTGTGTTTGCTGCTATTTCACCTTCATTATTTTGCCCTTTCCATTTAACATTCTTTCTGATTTCGATTCTGCTGACGATATAGCTGCCATGACATGTAAATTTCAAGATCTTCAGTTGCTTGTGGCTGACATCAGTGGCTAAGCACGAAACACTGGGTCTATTATTATCATAGTGCCAAAAAAGACCAAGAACATGTTAAGAGGGGAAAATCAGATGTAAATACGTGTCTTCATTGGCCAGAAGAAGATTGAGTAGGTACAGAACTTCACGTACCTCGGCAGTTTCACCAGCAACCGCAGCATTGTCAGTTGATCAAAGTATGAAACAGCAGGAAATTTTCTCTTGGAATTAAAGTGAAATCAAGATAAAAGTGACTGCCAACTTTCAAACAAATAGTACTCTTAAATACATAACAACAGAATGAGAACGCGTATTTAATAAAATAAAACAAGATGCAAAACATTTCAGCCAAGTGGTCTTATGTCTAGTGTATGCTAGAGACAACAAAGAATATATATATATATATACAAAAAAAAAATTTTTTAAAACTTAGAGGAACCAAAAAAATGGTAAAACTTCCCAGATGTTTCAACGAGCAAGAGAAAATAGCGGATATGAATTCTGTTAACTAGGAAGCAGGGGAGACAAATAAATCTGACAATGTAAAAGTGGTCGTAGCATATTGTTGTTTTATCCTGAGAGGGCTTGGACATAAATATTGGAAATTAACAAACTTTAACGCACTATTTGTCTTGTCTTGTTCTCTGGGAGGGAGGGGAAAAGAGAGGCAGGCAGGCAGGCAGGCAGGCAGGCAGGCAGGCAGGCAGGCAGGCAGGCAGAAAGTGAGAAACAGAAAGAGAGAGTGTGTGTGTGTGCGCGCGCGCGCACGTGTGTGTGTGTGTGTGTGTGTGTGTGTGTGTGTGTGTGTGTGTGTGTGTGTGTGTGTGTGTGTGTGTGTGTGTGTGTGTGTGCGCGTGCGTCCATGTGTGTTTGTGTATACACACACACATACACACAGAATACACACATACGGTCCAGTGAATGGAAAAACCAAATAAATCATGAACGAGAGAAGTAAGGCTGATGTATACGCATTTTTTAAAGTTGGTTTGTTGTTTTCGAGGGGGGGGGGGGGGGGTAGGGTCGAGAGTGTTCGGAGTGACATTTTCTTCCTAGAACATTGCATTGGTCGCATGTTCAGATAGCATATACATTTGAGGCATTTGCCAATGAAGTATTCAACCCTTGGAAATTATTGACACTTAAAACTTCAGAAAGAGGCAAGTCAGGTGAAATACAGTGCGCAAGGTTCAGAGTAATGGAATATGGTTCTTTAAATTACCAATTCCAATGTGACATCAACACTGCCCTATGACTGCCAAACCTGGCATTTAAGGACGCGTCTGACACCACACGCCTACGTAAAATTCTTGGTGTGTGTGTGTGTGTATATATATTATATATATATATATATCAAATGAAAGACTTTTATGAAGTAAGAGTCAAAGTAACTGCTCTGCTTTTCTACTTAACTTGTGTTGCAAGACAAAGTGTTTGTTTTGTTTGTTTGTTTGTTTGTTTGTTTGTTTGTTTGTTTGTTTGTTTGTTGTTTGTTTCGTTCGTTCGTTTCGTTGCTGGACTTCTTTAATGCGTTACATTCACACTATTGCAAAATGATCTGGAATTAGTTTAAAATGCACGCTGATGTCTATGTCATATATCATTGTCCTCAGAGAAACTTTAAACTTAGTAAGACGATCAGAGCATTCTAACAATCTCTGCTTTTCCTCTTTTTTCTTTTCATACAAAAATCAGTACTGAAATTCAGAGCTTATACTTCGCACGAACACTGTGATCTTAAAGAAGCATCCCATAAAATAAACACTGGACGTGAAGCAAAAGGTAATGGTAGGCTGTTACAAAACAGACAACAGACAGTAACTACTGTCAGAAGGTCATTAGAAAGCGCTGCTCACACATCTCTCTCAAAAAGCTGTTGATTTCAGGCTTTTTTTTTTTTAATCCGTGTGACCTTGCCCTTAGCGCCGTGGCATCCATACTTAAGTGTTTGCAACTCTTGTACAATGTTTACATTTGTCCCAATTTCTTTCAAGATCCATTCAAAAACAGTTGAGAAAAACTTGCTACATACTTGTCTCATACATGCGCGGGCACACACACACACACACACACACACACACACACATACACACACACACACACACACACACACACACACACACACACACACACACACACACACACACACACACACACAAATGGGTGTGAGCACACACACGTACACATCTGTCTGGTCGATATAAAACTATTCCCTTTTCTTAATACGAGACCAGTTTTCAAAAATATTCAATATATAGAATTTAATCCTACTGAACTAGACAGAGAGGGGGAGAGAGATAGAGAGAGATAGTTAAACTTGAGTGTTGTCATTATGTATGCATGCATGTACATGGGGTGCCCCCGTCAAAAGTTACATGATCACGTTTAAACATGTTCTAAACAAGAACACCATCATTAATCACACACACACACACACACACACACACACACACACACACACACACACACACACACACACAACACACACACACACACACCACAGTGCATATCACAGTTCTTGCGTCACAAGCGCTGATAACAATGTAACAGAACATGTCCAAGGTGTTGTTCTATCTACAGTTTGCACGATCACCCTAATCTTCCTTACCTCAGCTGAAGAAGACACTATCGAAACTCAGCTACCATGATAACCTCATGATTTGTCTCCTGGTTTCAACATTTTTTTAATTAGCTTAGGGCAGGCTAAAGAATCAAACATTGTATATTCAGTTATTTCGTACTCCATGACTAAGAAGAGTGCTGGGGTGGGGTATATAGATGGAGGGACAGACAGAATGACAGGCAGTGGTTCTGGAAGACACACTGGAACCAAAAAGAGACAAGAGACTTCCTTTGCTCATATATGCAACTATCCCTCAGGAAGAGGTACAAATACATAATCACCATGATCACTTGACATGATCATAATGACAACATGACTATATCCACAGGTTCTATTTTTGTATGTGTATGATACAGCAATAGATTTATTCTTAAATGTCGTGTACAAATATTGTGACAAATTTCTAACTGTACTTTCGTTTTAGGTTACACTGTTTTTGTTTTGTTTTGTTCTGTTTTGTTTTGTTTTGTTTTGTTTTGTTTTGTTTTGTTTTTTGTTTTGTTTTGTTTTGTTTAAAGCCCAGCCGACAGCGTTGAGCCCTGACCTTGAGTGATATAGGGTTATACCCGTTTCAAAACACACACAAAACTTCAACAGGAAAAAAATAGGAAAAGAAAATTAAGTACACATATCAATTCATTCGCGAACATAATCTAAGGAGATGCCCCCATGGCACTGACCACTCTGTCCAATTAATCACACATAACATTTAAAAAACATACCTGAATGCAAATTTAAACATAACTAAGGACACCAAAAACGGACCTAAATTACCTAAAACTGCTTCCGATTATCTCTTTTCCCTAGAGCCAAAAATGCACTTCATCCACATACCCAATTATCATCAATCCTAAGAGAAAGTACATAAGACTTTATTGAACATATACAGATGAGTGGGCCAATTAAGGCAGAAAATAACAAGAATGACAGAAAGCACAGGACGAAGGCAGAAACAGAAGGTGGGGATACTATTTACACTGAAAGAGCCCCCGGCATCCCAATGGAGGAGTTTATGCTAGACTAGAAGCCATAAGCAATATAAGTCGAAACTGGTTTGAGAATGTATTCAAACTTTAACACTATACACTGGTCTCTTAAATTTCTAAGCATATGACGGCAAAAGACAAAATGCACTGACAGAGACAGAGAGAGCTGGAGAGAAGGAGAGGGAGGGAGGGGGGGCAGCCAAACACAGACAGACGAGCGAATGGACAGACAAAAGGACAACAGATATATGCAAAGGAAGAGAATGTTGGGAAAATGTAATTCCCGAGCACATATGCTAACCTTCCTGCCATAACACAAAAAACAAATAATCCTACAGAAAATTTTTACTCCTGAAACAAAATCTGAAAACGAGTATTTCTTTACATGCAAAAATAACTTTCTGACAGAGATGAATATGGTTTGCGATAATACGAAAAAAAAAACCGGAGGAGTTGGAGGGGGGGGGGGAGGGGGGGGGGGCAGAAGAAGACATTTCTTAATCGTTCATTCATGTACTGCATACAAAAAACGCTAGCCGTGTACTGGTTTAGAGTATCCAGAAGGAGTTACATAATCCACCCCATACCCATTCTCTGAACTGTCGAAACTTCTGTATGTCTGCTTTCCAAAATAATACATACCATCACATGTCAAATTCTCTCTCTCTCTCTCTCTCTCTCTCTCTCTCTCTCTCTCTCTCTCTCTCTCTCTCTCTCTCTCTCTCTCTCTCTCTCTCTTGACTTACCTGCCACAAATTAAGCTGGCACTTTTTCCCATGGATCAGAGGCAGAACTTGGCACTACACAACATCACAACGTACATGACCAAACGAAGTTATATATCAGGATTGTTTTCCTTCTCAGCACCTGTCCGAAGTTTTTTTCACAAGGCGCGAGGAGGGAAAGCGTGGGGTATGTTAGTTGTTATCGATGAAGCGAGTAGTAACAGGTGGGACACAAGCTTTCTGAGAGCATTCGATAGTTGCCGAAAGAGAACAAGAGCACTGCACAGTAACACAGTTGTCCCACAGCCCTACAACACTGACCTGAGCTTTTGATCAAACAAGGCGGGCTCCTCGGAAGTACTACTTTTCTCCTTGCTCTGGCCCGGCCTCTATTGAACCGGAGTTAATCAGGCTTTCTTTCAGTCATGCACAATACCTTTCCTTTACCACCACTTTCCCCCTTCCTTCTTACTAACAGACGATTAATAAGGCAGATCGGCCGTCGTTCTTATCAAGTTCAGAAGCGATGGTTAAGTTTATGTGTAACTTTGCGGTATCTGCCGTCAGCTGTCTGGACAGACAAAAACAGTTGTGGCTTCAAACTATTGGAATGAAGCGCATGTGGAATTACCCGCACGCAGTTTTCAAGAGCAAAATCGCTGAAAAACAAAACCTAACACGGTAATCTTAAGGCATGTTGACGAAGAGGTGAACAGTGCTGTGGTATGACACAGCCAAGTCTGTTCACAGATGCTGCCAGTTACCTATCAATGTACCTGTAGCACCATCGCAGGTCCGTATAGCAAGGAGGGTGTGGGTGCCTAGTGCCGGCAATCTGGAACTGATTTACAGCAAACTGCTTCGCTGTTCAACTGACTTCTCTGCTGCTAAAGCCGCCAGACTGTTTGATTTTGTTCCTTCCTTCCGGCTACAAGAATCACATTCCACCGACCCCACCCCCTCACCCCTCACTCCTCTTGCCTATGTACTTGTAGATATATGCAGAAATATCTTAGCTGCATTGCTTAGCTTCGCAGTCACGCTTGGGGGAAAATTACGAATCACAGCACGTACATTTTTCTCCAGTAACTGTGACTATGCTTTGATAGCATTACTTCAGCGATAAACTCTTTCAATTTGATGGTTTCTTTCAGCAAGTAGCCTGTCATCAACATAGTAGCCCGTTATAAACATAGTGCAACTAATACGGTGGCTCATCATGAATATTGTAAAAAAAAATTTTTTTAAAAGCCTGTCATAAATATAGCACAAATCAGCCTGCCATAAACAAGGTGGCCTGCCATAAATACAGTGCCCTGTCATAAACAGGGTTACAAAAACCAACTTTAAAAATCACGACGTCCCCAAACCAAACGTTATCAGAAATCAACAAATTCACAACTCTTGTTTCAGCCAGTCATCACTCTAGTTCTTCGTCCCTAAACAGTTTTGGCTATTCTGTCAGCTCAATTATCTATAGGAAACAAATATGTATGTGTTAGTTCTAAATACACATTCACTGGTTCATTATAAAAAGAAACTGCCAAATGAAAAACACATGTACACAATATGTCCCTTCTGCTCACGCCAAGCCTTTCCGTCATTTACAAAGATGGCTAATCCACGAATTGTACTGCTAATCGTTTTCCTTATAAACCCATAGGAAAAAGAAATGTTCAAATGCGTTTTGCGAAAAACAGCTGGATACAAATCCCACGTCTTTCAATCATGATACAAGCTACATTCTCCAGTCGTTCTTCTGCCTTTCCTCTATCAGTTTCTAGACTGACGTCTCAATCGAAGTGCAACAGTTCTCACCCTATACAGGCTCTATTGTTCGTGACTATTATAGAAAAAAAATAGACGACAGCTTAGCTTTCCGCTCACATCCAATGACACTCAACACTTAACAACTGATGACAAAAACGCATGCAATCTAACCTTGACTACATGGTTAGGCTGCCATACAAGACATTTTTCATAACAACTTACGTTCTGCTGAACTTGACAGTACGAAAGTTGTTGTATATTGCAAGGTAACTTGGTTTAGGAATACGGTCACATCCAAATATGGATACTACTTATGCAAGCTAGTTTTCTGTGAAGAGAGAAGACCTGGCCCTCACTCTTCACCCATTTCCTATCATATTAATTATATAAAACAAACAAAAAGAAGTTGTAGGCTTTTCAGTAGTGCATAAACCTTTGTCGACGAATACCATTCAGCTAAAGAACATAGAGCCGATTTCTAAAAAAAAAAGTCATGATACAAATGAATAAACAAATCCACCATTGGACCAAAACGATTTCATGATACAAAGTAGTTGTTTGGTCATAACCCCTATCGTTGACATGTGTGAAGCTAACCTAACTCTGGTTCCGGTCTGTGAGAAAGAATGTGACACCCCCCTTCCCGATGCCACTAAGTTCACAAAAGTGGTGCTAATAACAGCCTGTTGACTGCTCGACTAACGGTTTACTATTATTGGTAGCAAGCTGCTCTTCCACTCAATGAAAAGGCAGTCATATATCCACCCAGCACTGATAGAGATGTCACCCTTCCACTGAGGACAGGGGAGGGGGGGGGGGGTCTCTATGCTGGGGGTAAAGCAAATCGTTCCACCTGACACCCGACCCTACCACTTGCTTTGCCAATCAGTATAACTCAGGTGCTCTCTTTTTCTGCCTAGTAACCAACACAACTACAACCATCAGTACCTCATACTTCGTTAGTCTAAGGTCAACAAGCACACATCTCACTCACTGCCTTGGACTCGGTGAATGCAATTGTTGTCCATCGAACACATACACTGCTTTTACTGGACCTTCAGAGTCAAGCGTACAAAATTCACAAACAGCCGTTCTGCTCTGTTCACCTACACCAAATACTGTGCCATTAGTAGGTTACTGCATAAAGTGCTCCGATGTCCAGCACACCGTTTCTGTTTCCCCACAAGTCAAATTTTCCTTTCGCCTCTTCCACCCCCACCCCCACAAAAAACAATAGAAAGAAAAGAAAAGAAAACACTACAGAACGTAAAAGCCTTTTGGCTGATAGTGCTGGCAGTTTGACGGGTTAAAAGGAGCGTAACGAGAGCTGTGGAGAGCTTACAGAAAAACAGGCCCGATGTACACACGTACAGATAAAAGGCCTCAAGTCTCTTGCTCTAAGCCCGTGGCCAGGGTCCGGCTCCACCGGCTTCTAATCCGCCAACACCGTTCGCGGCAATTCCCCGACAGGCCGACTGATCCGGCTTAGGCGTCACAGGTAACTAAAGCCAGGTGGATGGGCAGCGAAGCGCGTTTTGGTTGGGGGGCAAGGCAGGACAGCAAGCTGGTCAATATTATAAATCGATAAGCGATCGCTTTATCTACACCGCTACCTCCAGGCTACAAGCACTCCATTCCCATGACTATACATCAACGTCCCATTTGTTTTATTCATACGCTCTTTGAACCATGATACATGCGATACAGGTACCTAATTCCAGTATCTCCCGTTGATTTTTTTATTTACCCTTTTAAAACAGAACAAGAATGAAGAGATTCAGACGTCTCGAGTCCCTTACTTGCACACACACTTATACCCCGTTTTTTTTTGGTATGAGCATGTCTGTGACCAACACTGACGTATCTGCAGGGAGCCGACTGACTGGTCTGATTGTTGTAGGAGGACTTCCGCATGTATACAAGAACCAAACCGGCTACAGCAAACTTCTAATTCTGTCTACAGGATTTTCCATACAATTTGTCAGCCAGATCTGGTCTGAAAGACATCAATCTTAATTTTCGATTCTGTCCACACTATTTTCTCAACAATTAGTTTGTCAGACTGAATCTTATTTGAAAGCCATTAACTTCTTTAAGTCATACAACTATGAATGTTGTTTTGCTTTTGTGTCTGCGTTGCTTTCGTGGTTGGTTCTGTTTTTGATTTTAGGTGTGTGTGTGTGTGTGTGTGTGTGTTGTGTGTGTGTGTGTGTGTGTGTGTGTGTGTGTGTGTGTGTGTGTGTGTGTGGTGTGTGTTGTGTGTGTGTGTGTGTGTGTGTGTGTGTGTGTGTGTGTGTGTGTGTGTGTGTGTGTGTGTGTGTGTGTGTGTGTGTGTGTGTGTGTGTGTGTGTGTGTGTGTGGTGTGTGTGTGTGTGTGTGTGTGTGTGTGTGTGTGTGTGTGTGTGTGTGTGTGTGTGTGTGTGTGTGTGTGTGTGTGGTGTGTGTGTGTTGTGTGTGTGTGTGTGTGTGTGTGTGTGTGTGTGTGTGTGTGTGTGTGTGTGTGTTGTGTGTGTGTGTGTGTGTGTGTGTGTGTGTGTGTGTGTGTGTGTGTGTGTGTGTGTGTGTGTGTGTGTGTGTGTGTGTGTGTGTGTGTGTGTGTGTGTGTGTGTGTGTGTTGGGGGTGTGTGTGTGTTGTGTGTGTGTGTGTGGTGTGTGTGTGTGTGTGTGTGTGGTGTGTGTGTGTGTGTGTGTGTGGTGTGTTGTGTGTGTGTGTGGGTCTGTGTGTGTGTGTGTGTGTGTGGTGTGTGTGTTGTGTGTGTTTGTGTGTGTGTGTGAGGTGAGTGTGAGTCGTTTGTGCTGTTGTGTGTTTGTGGTCAGTGTGTGTGTTTGTTGTGTGCTGCAATTGTCTGCTGTTGTCTGGGTAATGCAAGATTGAGAGTGTTCTTCATGATTTATATGCCAAACTGACATGAGAGTTACAGTCCAACGCAACAGTTCTGCAATCCTCTTGATGCTGGGTAAGCAAGCATAGGTTTCGTTCATGATTTATAATCCAGTACTGACATGAATACAAGGAACGTCCCCAACATGCATAGTTATGCTGCAGTCGTCCCAATGATGGTAATTGTGAATACAAAGGTCACAAGTCCGCCCACAATGATATACTATGAATACAAGGGTCACAAGTCCGCCCATAATGATAGTATTGAATACAAGGGTCACAAGTCCGCCCACAATGATAGTACTATGAATACAAGGGTCACAAGTCCGCCCATAATGATAGTACTATGAATACAAGGGTCACAAGTCCGCCCATAATGATAGTACTATGAATACAAGGGTCACAAGTCCGCCCATAATGATAGTACTATGAATACAAGGGTCACAAGTCCGCCCATACTGATAGTACTGTGAATACAAGGGTCACAAGTCCGCCCATAATGATAGTATTATGAATACAAGGGTCACAAGTCCGCCCATAATGATAGTACTATGAATACAAGGGTCACAAGTCCGCCCATAATGATAGTACTATGAATACAAGGGTCACAAGTCCGCCCATAATGATAGTACTGTGAATACAAGGGTCACAAGTCCGCCCATACTGATAGTACTGTGAATACAAGGGTCACAAGTCCGCCCATAATGATAGTATTATGAATACAAGGGTCACAAGTCCGCCCATAATGATAGTACTATGAATACAAGGGTCACAAGTCCGCCCATAATGATAGTACTATGAATACAAGGGTCACAAATCCGCCCATAATGATAGTACTATGAATACAAGGGTCACAAGTCCGCCCACAATGATAGTACTATGAATACAAGGGTCACAAGTCCGCCCATAATGATAGTACTGTGAATACAAGGGTCACAAATCCGCCCATAATGATAGTACTGTCAATACAAGGGTCACAAGTCCGCCCATAATGATAGTACTATGAATACAAGGGTCACAAGTCCGCCCATAGTGATAGTACTATGAATACAAGGGTCACAAGTCCCCCATAATGATAGTACTATGAATACAAGGGTCACAAGTCCGCCCATAGTGATAGTACTATGAATACAAGGGTCACAAGTCCGCCCATAATGATAGTACTATGAATACAAGGGTCACAAGTCCGCCCACAATGATAGTACTGTGAACACAAGGGTCACAAGTCCGCCCATAATGATAGTACTATGAATACAAGGGTCACAAATCCGCCCATAATGATAGTACTATGAATACAAGGGTCACAAGTCCGCCCATAGTGATAGTACTATGAATACAAGGGTCACAAGTCCGCCCATAATGATAGTACTATGAATACAAGGGTCACAAG
>CM060309.1:81832668-81892668 GCA_030674185.1 Monoplex corrugatus
CAGAAAGATGTATGTATGTACGCATGTGTGCAGTCTCGATATCTGTCAATAAAAAGTACCAGAAACGATAATAATGTCACAGGAGAATATATGTTTGTATGCATGTCTGTCAGTCAGGATATCTGTCAACAGAATGTATGGGCAACAATAAGATCGATACAGAAGGATGTATGTTTGTATGCATGTCTGTCAGTCAGGATATCTGTCAACAGAATGTATGGGCAACAATAAGATCGATACAGAAGGATGTATGTTTGTATGCATGTCTGTCAGTCAGGATATCTGTCAACAGAATGTATGGACAACAATAAGCTCGATACAGAAGGATGTATGTTTGTATGCATGTCTGTCAGTCAGGATATCTGTCAACAGAATGTATGGGCAACGATAAGATCGATACAGAAGGATGTATGTTATATGCATGTCTGTCAGTCAGGATATCTGAGAACAGAATGTACAGGCAACTATAAGACTGACACAGATGGATGGATGTTTCTAAGTATATCTGCCAATCACGATGCCTGTGACCAAAATGTGTCAGGAACGGTTTATCAGCTATTTGGTTCAAACATCTTTTTTCTTTTTTTTTTTAAATAAACAGTCGTGAATGCATATGGACCTGGATGGTCGAACACTGCGCTAGGGTAGCCCAGAATGTGAAAATCTTTCATCGATTCTAGTTACTTGAAGGCGGCACATTTAGTAAAAAAAATGTGTGCTGTGAAAACAAATCGAATCCTGCAATTAAATGTGCGCCGTCAAAGGTAGAAGGTTAACTGCCAGAGTACGATCAAGAAAACTGCTGAATTCAAAACTGTGATCAAGTACATAAAACCAGACATCATACATTCGACAGACTTCTGGCAGAACATAAACATCAACACTTTAGAGATCTTCCCATCAGACTACAACTACTATTGTAGACAGCGTAACAGTCTAGGTGATGGAGTCTTCTTTCTGATTCACAAAAGCTTCATTTCTATTGAAGAATATAACCTACAGGCTTTAGAATATAACCTACAGGCCGACTGTGAAAATATCTGGGCAAAACTTCAGCCCCCAAAATATAATGACCTATTACGTGGATCATTTTACATGTCTCACCGCAGCAGCAAAATGATCAGTGAACTAAATATAACACTTAATTAACAAGACAATTGTTTATCAAGCACGTCCTTCTTACAGTCAACTTCTATTGTCCAGTCATAGACTGGAACACTCCACAGTCCAGACATAACCATCCAAGAAGCAGTAACTAAAAAACTACCCACCACCTACCACAAGTCCATACTGTTACAACCAAACAAGAACAAGATACTACATCTTGTATTCACGTCCAACCACACAAGAACAGAAAATGGTATTCCTACAGCCTAAAGGAACACGGTTATACTGTGACATTTAAAACACATGATGCATTTCAAAAGTCATGTTCAAAATGGTTAAATAAATGGGAAATAAACGTTCCACAAGAAATGGTAGTAATGCGCAAAGATCCGATTAATTGAAAGTATTATCTTATTTTGTGTTGATGGAAACACGTGCACTTTTGATTTAGTAATCTTTCTAGCAAAGACTGGGCAGGGAACCTCCAAAGGCAGCGGCAGCAAAAGCAAAATGCTCCAAAATCTCCAGCTACCTAAATTATATGATCGGAGACTCAATCTACGCTTCATTTTTTATGTTCAGAGTGACTATGGGGCTGTGCCGGCTATACCTGCTCACAATTTCTTCACACCAACGAACCAAAGATAACTGCCCATAGTACAACGGAAAACTTCATTACCAAACTGTCAATTAACGGCAACAGAGCATTCAAGGCCCCATAACAGTCGTACTGAACAATGCTGAAATTCGTTTTTCAGAAAAATAGTAATACACTAGACCCACTGGAAGAAACAGTCACAGCATCACCAACCGACTGCTTCCGCACACCGACCAGCATGCTGGCCTGATAATACACCGAGTAGGGCACCCTTTTCCATCACATTTATGCCAATCATGCATTTTCCTACGTATATATCAAAATTAGCCACTTGTTTTAGATTATTCAGATGGTACTGAATGGAGTCAACAACTTGACAGTCTGATCTTTAAGATTATTCATATAGTACAAAATGGAATCAACAGCTTGACAGTCTGATCTTTAGGATTATTCATATAGTACAGGATGGCGTCAACAGCTTGACAGTCTGATCTTTAGGATTATTCACATAGTGCAGAATGGCGTCAACAATTTGACAGTCTGATCTTTAGGACCAGACAACATTACTACAGAGATGTTTGAAGCCCTGGAGGAATTCAGTATAGAAAAAATAACAGTCCTCCTAAATGAAATTTACGACACTGGAAAAATCCCCAAAGATATGTCAAAATCAGTTTTCACTGCACTTCCAAAGAAGACAGGGGCTATAGAATGCGAACTGCATCGCACAATTAGTCTGGTGAGTCGTAACCAAGATCCTATTAAAAATAATCATGATGAGGACAAGGAATAGAATCAAAAGAGAAATACAGATGAACAGTGTGGATTTGTGGAAGGGAAAGGAACTATTAATGTCATCCTAAGAACTATCATAGAGAGGTCAGTCGAGATGAACAGAGATTTATATTTATGCTTTGTTGATTATACCAAGGCTTTCGATCGGGTAAGGCATGAAGAATTGATCAACCAAATAGAAAGACTCAATATTGATGGAAATGATCTACGAATAATCAGAAATATGTATTGGGAACAAAAACAGCTGCAATAAGAATAAAAAACGATATAAGCTCTTTCCAAAACGTCAAAAGAGGAGTCAGACAGGGTTGTGTTTTGTCACCAGATCTGTTTTCACTTTACAACGAAAACATCATGAGAAACCTAGAGGAAGACCCTGGATTAAAGGTTGGAGGAAAAATGATAAACAACATTCGATACGCAGATGACACCGTGCCAATTGCAGAAAGTGAAAGGGACCTACAAAACCTTGTGAATATACTTGAAATAGAAAGCAAAGATAAGGGGTTGGAAGTAAACAGCAGGAAGACTGAAGTCACGGTGATCAGTGAAAAAAACATGAAATCCCCTCATGCAAAATAACAGCAAACGGCACAGCCTTGAGACAGGCTGATAAGTTTAAATACAGTCTGATCTTGTAGATTATTCCTACAGTACAGAATGGCGTCAACAGCATGACAGTCTGATCTTTAGGATTATTCATATAGTACAGAATGGCGTCAACAGCTTGACAATCTGATCTTTAAGATTATTCACATAGTACAGAATGGCGTCAACAGCTTGACAGTCTGATCTTTCAGACAATAGTTCCATTACTAAGTTACAACTTTAAAGAAATAACTAATCTTAGACTTGATCAGTACAGGGCATTGTCATTCTTCAGCCTGAGCCAGAACAAATTGTTCCGGTTTAATTGCAAAAGACATTTCAAAACGAAACACGTTTGGAGTAAAAGCAAATTGCAGAAGAGATACAAAACAAGTGCGACTGCCAGCGTTCAAGCAAACAGGAAAAGTTGTGCCTGTCTTGTCTTGTCGTATTAAATACGCGTTCTGATTCTATTTTCGTGTTTTTCTGGTTCCTGCAGAAGAGACAGTCAACTTGATGAAGCAAAGAAAAGTTCTGATTTTTGTGACTGTAGTTTGAATAACCATCATCTTTTAATGATGATTACTATGTAAAATTGACTTCATTAGTTCGTGTCACTTTTGTTGCTCTTTCTGACTGTACAGAGAAAAAAATGTTTATTTATGTATCCACAATTTACAATTTCGATCAACTTTATTGTCAGCCTGTTGTTCTGAATAATGTCTAAAATACTAGTTCGCTGTGCATCGTGTCCGCCCCCCCCCCCCCCCCTTTCCCTGCCCCCAGACCTGTAGATCATAGTTAAGACATGTCGCAGGATCAAATGTACGCTGCAACACAGACAAGATCACGTAGCCTACCACCATCAGACTCTACTGGTTAAACGGCTGTCCAGCCAGTCGGCGAATTATGCACACTGTATCTAAATGCATAGGTAAAGATATCAGTATAGCTTGGTCATTTTATTTTCCTCTCTTTCTTCTTCTTCTTGTTTGGTTGATTGGCTGGTCAGCTGGCTAGCTGGCCGATTCATACAGTCGTCTGTGTGCGTGTGCGTATGTACAAAAAACGAAATAACGTCTTCACACCTCACACACCACTTCTTCTGAATTGTACAGTATCACGCACTTTTTGTATGATCTGTCAGACAGTCACTGCGGTTAATTTCAACCATTCTGTTCGCGACACTGGCACACTGGGGTGCCCAATACAAGCCAGTGCTTGTCGAGAATAGTAACAATTGCCGTCCAATGGTCTTTAGAAAAAACAGGGCCTAAACGCGGACAATGGGACAAAACGCTTCTTCCCCCAATAGACCGATTTATTCCAGAACCCATGAACTTAAGATTTCGCTGGAGCGGAAAACGGGATAGTGCACGAAACCTGATCGTGGTGGCTTTTAACTATTCCCATGATAATAGGAGCTTAGCGGCCCCCCAAGAACTGTAATAAAATGATCATATAATTGCTATTCAACCGTCATTCTTATTTTGTCAATCCCAACCTACGTGACGGGCAAGTGCCTCTACTCCCCTCTTCGGTAATGCTAATAGTCCTGGGGGAGAAATTCGTCTGGGTGTGCCATTACTCGCTGATTTGGACACTTGATCGACGTTTGTTGTAGCTACTGATCTTAGACATTCCGACAAACTTTACTACTGGTAACTTCATTTTCCGCTAGCTTTTCATCTCTCCTCTTTCACGTTCTCTTTGGCTATCACAAACATGTTCGTGCGCGCACAGAGATGCACGCACGACCCATTCACTTCGAAAATAAAGTAAATATTGAAATTTACACCGAAATAACAACCAAGCAGATATGGCCAATATTGCCCCCGATTTCTGTATCGAAATTACAACCAAAACTACACGAACAGTATTGTCCCTATTTCTGTTGTGATCCCGATAATAAAAAGACAACAGCACTGTCCAGGCTGAAACCTGTTGTGAAGAACAAGAATACATCCATTAAAACATAAGATCAGGATCTTACATGGCTGGTATATTCCATTTTCCTGTATGCACGTAAGACAGGGACCCTCACAGCAGATTTGGAAAGATAATCCAAGCCATGGGAAATGGGATATTATCACAATAGCCTAACGACCCTTAAGGTATAGTGGGTTATTTACTCCCCACACGGAAGTTCAACAAAGCTTAAAATCAAAATGTTGATGGCTCTGATAACGGTGAAAATGATTACACTAAAACATCACAAATTGTACATTTGTAAAAAGACTTTGTAGCGAACAGATTTCAAGTTCTGAACGCTTCCATGTGTACTCCATTGAATACCTGCCGATAATTATGTGAACAATATTCATGAGGTTATAGGAATCCATACGCGTGAGTTTAAAAAGCAGGAAAGCAGGCCATTCTATATCAAGTGAAATCAAGTTACTACGGAAGAGTTCATATTGCTTACAACCGAACCCAGCCGACTACTAGAGCCATATCGGGGCTAACACCACGTTAAAATTGCCTGCAAATCGGAAAAGGTGTTAAAAAGATGAGAAAATCTTTATCCTTGGATTGAGACCCATTTTTAGTGACAAAATGAGAGCAGTCACTTCAGCAATAAACGGAAGTATTGTTTTGTAAAAGAATGATTGGGAACAGCAGAACAGAAGGCAGCAGCAGCAACTCCTTCCTCAGACTTTGATCCATCAGCGAGTAGGGCCTACCTGTGGGATGACGGAAATTTCTGCGTAAAACGACTTGTACGCCAATGAACTGGTACAGTCTTTACAGAAGGAACAAGATCAAAACAGACCTTAGGTGTTTTCAAGGTCCATGGTGAGTTGTCTGAAAACCTAGAGAAATCTGAAACAACTGCTAAATTTATATCTGCCTTTTGCATGGTAGGTCGGATATGGTTAGGGCTATAGGGCGATAATTGGAAGGATTGGACAGATCTTTCTGAGGTTTAGGTAAAGGGAAGATCAGGGCTTTCTACCATGAGGAAACAAAATCCTAGTCGCTCATAGGCAGAGCTGTAGACTTTTAAGAGGATTTCTAAACAGTTTTCAGGGAGATACTTGTGGACAATGTAGTGATGAAGACACTGTGAGCTGGCAACTGACACTTTTTTACGTTATTTTGTTAACGATAATGGTGATGGTGGTGACGATGATGATGGATGATGACTAATGGATGATGGTGGTGGTGGTGATGGTGGTGGTGACGACGACGATGACGACGGTGATGATGATGATGATGACGACGACGACGACGATGATGATAACTGACTCTGTGTTGTGTGTGTGTGTGTGTGTGTGTGTGTGTGTGTGTGTGTGTGTGTGTGTGTGTGTGTGTGTAGTGTGTGTGTGTGTGTGTGTGTGTGTGTGTGTGTGTGTGTGTGTGTGTGTGTGTAACGCTGTACAGTACAAGTAAAGTTCTTGATTGAATTACGTACAATTCAGATCTATATTATGAATATCATGTGAAGCAGCAAGTGGCATGTGGAGGACAACGAGAAGAACACTACTATAAAAGCAAATAAAATAAAGGGGGGGGGGGGGGGGGGGGGCGAACAAGAGCAATCGTGTGTCGTATTCCGTAAGTCGGATACGGTAAGATACAAGTTTAAATTAGTACCTGCAAACATAAGGAACCGCTGTCGAAAGTCACTTGTTTTGTTGACTCTTTACACTAAGCCAAGTATAACTCTTATGACCATAGGCAAAAATGCTAGCCTAGTCTATGTGGTACAGGAAGACAATAGCTACTGTATACAGGTATGTTACTGTGTGTGTGATAATGAAGGAAGACTCCACGCACCCCACCCCCCACCCCCTTAGAATGGTCTCAGTGGGCATGCAGCACGCAGGCTGGATCCTTTAGTGGAACACTGGGACTCAAGATCCCATGTCTTGAGTTTAATCCCATCTTGCAACATAACAGTTGGCTTGAACATAGAACATTTCCATGCTCCAGTCGCTCTAGGAGTGTCAGTTATGTTTCATAAAGTCCTGGACTCAAGATCCCATGTCTTGAGTTTAATCCCACCTTGCAACATAATAGTTGGCTTGTACATTTTCATGCTCCAGTCATTTTAGGGATATCAGTTTTAAGTTTCATAAGTCCTGTTCCCCCTCTTCCCATTTCAAGACCTTGTCAGTGCATAGGGTTTGGGGCAAGATAAAGGATATTGCTCGGTAACTGCAGGCAGCTTTCAATTGGCGCGTGACAAATTGTCCGATTGCAGTGTGTTCCTCTTGAACTCCAAACTACGTTGGGCACAGAGTATGCCGCTAAGGGGTAGTTTTCACAGTGGGGCAGTTTTTCATTGAGGGGTGACTTTTATGCAGGCCTACAACCATCGTCAGCACATCTGACAAGTGTTTGGCACCAGAAACGTGGCAGAAAAAAAAAATCGGGGTAAGAAGATGGCTATGTAAAGGTCTAGTGTGGAGACCCATCTATGGCAAGATACAGAAGAAATCCACGTGGGTACAGGTGAAAACTTAGGGCTCTATTAGTCAACGCTAACAGCCTAAAGGGAACAAACCATTAACGGCTGTAAGGCGAGTAAGCGCATGAGCACCCAAGAAAGGGCTACATAACAACGATGAACAATGATTACTATTTAATGGCAACTGATAACATTAGATGCAGTGTCTGTGTGCGTGTGTGCGTGCGTGCATGGGGCCAGTGTGCGCGTGCATAAATGTGTACGTGCATTTGTGCATGTGTGCTACTTGCTTGTGTATTTTGTATCTGTGCATGTACATTGCTGTTGCCAATTTTTCATAATTGTACGTCAAGGCAGCTGCGAAATGTGTGTGTGTGTGCGTGCGTGCGTGCGTGCGTGCGTGCGTGTGCGCGTGCGATATACATACATACACACACACAGATACAAGGACAGACAGACAGACAGATGGATTGTATGTATGCATGTGTGTGTGTGTGTGTGTGTGTGTGTGTGTGTGTGTGTGTGTGTGTGTGTGTGTGTGTGTGGTGTGTGTGTGTGGGTGTGGTGCGTATTATTCCTCACATAATTGCATGCTGCAATTCATGGAAAAAGTGTAAATGTGATCACGTCATTTAAGTGCCATTTTACACTGAAAAAGGCCAAGCACCAAAGTACAGGATAACATTTTATACACTTGTCGAGTGTCTGTTATTGAATCTAAATGTATGTCTTTTCTTGATGGAGGCAGACACAAGAAAATCATTGATAAGGAAGAGTAGGAAAAGACAAGCAACATTCAGAGGCCATTTTATGAGGAAAGGGGAAGTAGAGCACCTGGTCACAACAGGAAAGCTGGAGGTAAAGAGAACACCAAGTTCACATTGCTGTTGATGACAATGAAGAGGATAATGATGAAGAGGAGGATGACAATGATGATAACAGTATCATGTGTAAATCGCAAAGTCCACGTCAAAATATGCTCATTGCACCATACCAAAAATCAAAAACAAAACAAAAATAGAGAAGGTGAAGGAGTCACCATGTCCATACATTGCTGTACAGTCAGGACATCAAACATTACAACATGAAATCAGAAAAACGAGGTAATACCCCTTGTCAACAAAGAATTCAGAAGAAAGAAAAATAACAGATATCTGATATATACAGTTTTTTACCACACACCACACCACACACACACACACACACAACACACACACACACACACACACACACACACACACACACACACACTCGATGTATGAATGAAGATAAAGAACTGAGTTACAAGAATTGGAGAAAAAATACCTCTTGGATTGAGTCTAGACAACCTGAAGGCCATTATTCTATCAGACACAATTTGGGCACAAGGCACTAGGTGGTAGTGGAAACACCCGTATAAGCACAATGTATATAATAAGAACAACCCACCCACTCCCGGACCAAAGACAGGTTTCATTTTCAACTCTTGTCATTCTCAAACTCGGATAGAACTTTTCAAAACATGCTATTTACAGTCAACCAAGTTCAAATCAAAAGGGAAAGACTGAAGTACTAAGAGGAAAAATGACAGAAAACGAAAGAGAAAGAAATAAGAACATAATGGAAAAGAAAACAAAATAAACCAGCCAAACTAACAATCTGTCATTTCCCGCCATTTTGACAATTCTGAGTACATGTAATCTTTGCAAAAACAACTTTAAACTAGACCAAACAACTGTATGAAATGTGATAAACATGCTTTTGTAAATTATAAAAAAATCTTTCCCGACACACTTTTTGGTAACAGCCACATAACATCAAAAAACATACAATCATCGAAGGCAATTGTTTATTCTGTTTTGTTTCCTTTTTGTTTGTTTTTCTTGTGATCATAATGGACTCTCCCTCTTCCTTCCCCAGTCTCATGAAATGCAATCGCTCTCCCCGCTGAAAGCATGTCCCAACAGAAACAGTGCCACCCACTTTTTCCCCTGTATCCAGTACATTTGTTTACATATGAAAATGGATTTAGCTGTAAAAACATTTTCAGGGGTCAACTGTTGTTGCCATGAGATCTTTAGCAAGCATGCACTTAGCATATGTTGCACACAAGATCTCAGTTTTTCGTTTCATCTGAAAGACTATCACCCTCAAAAAGAAAGAAATAAAAGAAAGATCTAGCACCCTGAAAAAGAAATAAACAAAAGAAAGAAAAAAGAAAACAGAAAACAAGAAAGAAAGGGGAAAACACAAGATATCAAGCCATTTTATAATCTCAAACCGCATAGCTATGAAAAACCAACAGAATTACTGTATCATTTAGACATCGGTACAGTTTGTCATATTTACACCTATGGGCGAAAAGGTATATTAAAAACAGGAAAAACATGGTTAAAAGGTACATTTGTGTGCCAACATCAACGCTGACAATATCAGGCTGTGGACGGTTACTGTGACCTTATTATGGGTCATATCACTGAAAATTCTTTTAATGAAGCTTATGTCTTCTTTTACATAGAAATGTTGCAAAGATGAAAACTCATCATGAAATAAATTCCCTGGAAATCCAATTTGAAAATTTTGAAATAAATGTAAGAACAAAAGTAGTTTGTGAGTTACTAATCTAAAATAATTTGTGAGTTACTAATCTATAGTTTCTTTTAGTACAAGCCTGTATAAATGCTATTTTACTGAATCACGTTTTTTTTGCATGTTTTTATTGTTTAAATCCAGATGACTGTGCAGAGTCATATCAGAACGATAACCATTTCAAACCCTTCATTAAAAAAAAAAACACTTGGAAAAGAAAAGTACACATGTCAATGCATTCACATGCATAATCCAAGGATATGCCCCTGGCACTGAACCTTTTACCCAATTTATCACCAAAGGGACTAAAAACACAAACCTGAGTACAAATGTGAACATAACTAAGGATTCTAAAGCAGATATAAAAGTGCCTGAATTACAAAAATTGCTTCGGTACTTCACATTTCCTTAGAGCCAAAAATGCAGTCAGTTCATGCAGCCAATTATCATTCCTAAGAGAAAGTACATAAGGCTGTTTATAACACATACAGGTGAATGGATCAGCATGGAAGAAAATAACTGGAAGAGATGACAGAAAAAAAAAGGAGCAAGGCAAAAGCAAAGAGAGTGACAGAAAATAGGAAATTTCTAGAACAACAGACAATGAACAAGTAAATCAAATATAAAAAAGAAGTTCGTACAATTTTTGTCAGTTTTTGTTTCAGACAGTGTAATCATGAAGATACAGATGACATATGGCATCAGTCACTGTGACCTTGAAGAAACATTGCATGAAACAAAATTTGACATGCATCAAGGGCAACGGTAGACATATTGTCAGAAGTTCTTGAGAAACTGCTGTTCACATACCTTCCTTTTTTTGGGGTTCATGTGATGCTCTGGCATCCTACCCTTTAAACATACCTTTTCACCATTCCTTTGACCAAAATTCCACAACACTTCTGACCCAGATTTGGTGAAAATCCATCCATAAAAAGCTGAGAAGGACCTGTTCATACATTTCTATTATAGACAGATACACACAGAGACAATAACCCACACACTCATGCACACACACTCTCTCCAGCCTGCATGATATAATCTTCCTCTTAAAAAAAAAAAAAGAAAAAAAAGGGAAAGGGAGAGTTACAAAAAGAGGGGTATTAGAAAATAAACAGGAAAAGAAATGTGGGAAAAAATACAAATGAGACCAAGGGATGAGAGTGATAAATACAACAAAATAAGACTACAGACTCTCCTAGTGGCCAGTTTTACCAGTACCACCTAGGTCCCATTCTTTGTCACATTATCCATGGTTTGCCGGGCAGAAGATTGGTAAGGGTAAATAGCCAGGCCGCTCCTTTCCCTCCCTTTCAATTTCATACCTCGCTGACCACAGGCAGAATAAAAACGGAAAGCCATAGGTACTGTGGCCAATGATCCATTCTAAAAGGTGAAAGGACTGTTAATAACCTCCTTTACCTACTTTTTCCCCCTCTTGTATCTTAGAAACAATGGCGCTGCATTTATTGGGAACAATACAGACACAAAAACATTGACTATAAATTAATACACATACAAGCACGCTTGTATGCACCTATCCACCCACACAGACACATAACACACCTACTCCTTAGCATTTTTTGTACATGGGTTTGCTTACTTGCTTGTTTGTATACAATACTCAAATAGCTACTAAAACACATGTCTGCACACACACACACACACACACACACACACACACACACACACACACACACACACACACACACACACACACACACACACATATGCGTGCGCGTACACACACACACACACACACACACAAGCGGGCACACACACACACACACACAAACACACAATCAATTAACAGAAGCATAGCAGAACAACCACGAAACAGCTGGCATGCTTCAAGACAAAGCCCTTGACCCACCTCTTTTCCTATGCCACATAAATGACCTTCCAACGTCAATAGCATCCTAGGTCTGCCTACTTGCATATGACTGTCTTTTCCTTAGAGAAGTACAAAACTAATAAGATCATTAATCCTTTAATCCTTCAAGTAGATCTCTAAAAAAAATGCAAAACCTGAGGCCAATAATGCTGGATGCAATCTAATGCCAAAACAAAATGAAAAATGCTATATTCTCTGTACAATGTACAAACTTTTCCACATGTACATACTAAACATCTGCAGCCTTCAACAAATTGTTACATACCCAAACCTTGGCATACAAATTTCAAATAACCTGTCATCCCTGCCCATATTCTGGCATACAAATTTCAAATAACCTGTCAACACCTGCCCATATTCTCAGCCATTCTGGCATACAAATTTCAAATGACCTGTCATCCCTGCCCATATTCTGGCATACAAATTTCAAATAACCTGTCAACACCTGCCCATATTCTCAGCCATTTTGGAATACAAATTTCAAATGACCTGTCAACACCTGCCCATATTCTGGCATACAAATTTCAAATAACCTGTCAACACCCGCCCATATTCTGGCATACAAAATTCAAATGACCTGTCAACACCTGCCCATATTCTGGCATACAAAATTCAAATGACCTGTCAACACCTGCCCATATTCTGGCATACAAATTTCAAATGACCTGTCAACACCTGCCCATATTCTGACATATTAGTTTCAAATGACCTGTCACCACCTGCCCATATTCTGGCACAGGAGTTTCAAATGACCTCAAGCTGAACTTTCATAATCATATACTACATATTTGCAGAAGGGCCAGCAAAACAGCAAATATTTAAGCCACCGTTTATAACATTGTCCACTTGGAACCAAAAGAACAACAAACTTAGCACTCACTAGATCAGTCCTCAAATTTGGAGTTACAGTAAGGGTTCGCTACCATACAAAAAAAAAAAAAAAAGAGTTCAAAACATGCTGGCCACTACACTACCAGACCATTGGCTGCAATACTAAAATGCTTCAAGACTTCCAACTGCCTAAATTACAAAATCAAAGACTCTACCTACATCATATTTTTATGTTAAAGGCGGTTGATGGACTGCTGCTCACACAGACAGAAACAAAAGAAGAGGAATACCAAAGACACCTGCCAATAGTACAACAGAAAACTTCAATCCACGGAAAACTTCAATACTTGTCAGAAAACAGCTAATGAGCATTCCAAATCCCTCACAATAGCACACCTGCCAATAGTACAACAGAAAACTTCAATCAATGGAAAACTTCAATACCTGTCAGATAACAACACATGAGCATTCAAACTCCCTAATAACAGCAATGAACAATACAGAGACTACCACAATCTACAAAAAGCAGAGACAGTACCATCATCAGACTGTTTCCGCACATGGATCAGTTCCCTGATCTGTTAATACACCAAGCACATATCCTTTTCTGTTACGTCTAAGTCAATTGTGGATTCTGCGATATACACATCAAGATCAAGATGAAGTTATAATGTGTCCATGTCAACTGAGTAACAAACATATATAACTGATAGAAATTGTTTTTGTATAGTGCTATTCTCCAAACTCATTTGGACTCACTGCCCACGAAAACTTTTTTGTGAAGCATGGAGGACTCTAGCTATTAAGTGAGCTGACCACATTCAATCGTGTTGCTACACAGTCTGCATCTTTGGTGGGTATGTATGTTGGATAATTTCATGTTTCCCTTAGTCAACCACTGACCTGACAAACAGGAGTATCAATATGCATTTTCTCAGCTGTTTATGGAAGGATTTTTAACAAATTTGGCTCAGAGGTGTGGACTGCTGAGGATTCACAAAACATAAGTTTAGAAGTCATAACGCTATACTTCAGATTCACACAGGCCAAAAAAGGGCCTAAAATCAGCACTTTTTCCAGAAAATTGTTTCTCAAAACAAATAAAATTCATCTTCATCGTTATGTTGGTCCACCAATGTCCTCACATCACATCAAGCTATTTCATCTGATGCTTTTTTCATTGTAACACTGACCTTGATAAGTACAAAATCTGTCTTGTCTTCTGAGCATCTAAAATTTCACTTGAATTTTCAGCCGTTTATATATATATATATATATATATATATATATATATATATATATATATATATATATATATATATATATTATTGTATTGTATTGTAGTGTAGTGTAGTGTAGTGTAGTGTAGTGTAGTGTAGTGTAGTGTAGTGTAGTGTAGTGTAGTGTAGTGTATGTATTGTATTGTATTGTATTGTATTGTATTGTATTGTATTAACATGGACGACTCTAGCTATTAAATGAGCTGACCACATTCAATCATGTTGCTGCACAGTCTGCATCTTTGGTGGGTGTGTATGTTGGATAATTTCATGTTTCCCTTAGTCAACCACTGACCTGACAAACAGGATTATCAATATGCATTTTCTCAGCTGTTTATGGATGGATTTTTAACAAATTTGGCTCAGAGGTGTGGACTGTAAATATATATATATATGTATTCTCTCACACACGAATTAGTGTGACCCAAGAGATATATATATATATACGTACTTTGATCATGCTGGTTTTTGACACAGTCAGTGTACGCAAACAGGTGATCTAAACAGTTGTTACAGAAACGGTCTAGCCATAGAGATGGACCTCCTTTTATAATAAGTGTTATCATGTCATTTGTATGAACAGCATCACTGCCAATGCAGAACAATGTGAACATAATCATTTTCATAGTTTTACTAATATCTTGGGTCACACTTATGGATGCCAAAGTTTGGATGAATCTGGTGCAATTCCACGGTCACAACTACTAGACTGTTGAATTACCGAAAATGTTCTAATAACTTAATTGTTGCAGCACTTTGAAACATCAAAAACATTTGGTACAATTATTCCATGATTTTATTATGAGACTAAATGCAAATAGTGTAACGCCCTTTGTTATGACATCATGTTGGGTACAGTCATTCCAAGCATCAGCGCCACCTTTCATGTTGAATAGCAGCATGTTCACATTAAAACTGAATTCTATCAAGGAAGTTCTGGCACAGATTTATCAAAAATACTACAAAATGTATGTGGGACACAGGATGTCTTTCTCACGCTGCAGCTTATAGGCAACTGTCAACCTTTAAAGATGGACAAAACGACATTAAAATCAAGCATAGTCCATGGAGGCCAGATGAAGCTACTGACAAGAAAAATGTACAAGAAGATAAAAAAATTTAATGAAGACACACAAATAACATGTGTCAGATCGATCAGGACATTGGTAGTAGTTATTGTTATTGTTATTGTTATTGTTATTGTTATTGTTATTGTTATTGTTGTTTAAAGCCCAACTGACTGCGTAGAGCTATATCAGGGCTATAACCGTTTCAAAACATACAGAACTTCAACAGAAAAAAAAAGAAAAGAAAATTAAGTACACACATTAATGCATTCGTGCACATAATCTAACGACATGCCCCTGGCATTGACCACTTCCTCCAATTTATCTCACGAGGGATTTAAAAAACACCTGAATACATATTTAAGCACCTAAGGACACCAAATTAAAAATTACCTAAAACTGCTTCCACAAATCTCACCTCCCTAGAGCCAAAAATGCCTTTAATACATGTATCCAATTATCAATCCTTAGAGAAAGTATGTAAAACTTTATCAAACACATACAAGTGATTGGACAAGCATGGCAGAAAATGACAAGAAGAAATGACAGAAAGCAAAGGAACAAGGCAGAAACAAAGAGAGTGGGAAAAAAAAGGAAATTTCTAGCACAGATTTGCGCTACCCATTCAGCTAGCATAGACGCAGCCATAAGGCACAGAATTGCAAGCTCAGAACATTCCTCAAAAAGGAATGCCTAAGTCTGCCCCTATACCCTGCAACTACACCCACACACAACCACGAGGGAGGAGAGAAATTCATACAATATATTGGTCTCATGTTCAAGATTGACACAGTCTTTTATTCTTGAACTGACCAAACACACACATATAGACAAGACAGAACATATGCAAGATTGCTTCCAAGGCATATATGTAACACCAAAGGAAATAAGAGGAAAGCAGGGAGAATTTTAAATATAACTAAGCAACATAACTCGAGAGTCACGGAGTTATCTCCCATGTAGAATTTCTCAAATCCAACACAGTTTGCACTACCCATTCAGCTAGCATAGACGCAGCCACAGGTCACAGAAGTGCAAGCTCAGAATATTCCTTAAAAAGGAATGCCCAAGTCTGCCCCTATACCCTGCAACTACACCCACATACAACGAGGGAGGAGAGAAATTCATACAATATGTTGGTCTCATGTTCAAGATTGACACAGTCTTTTTGTTCTTGAACTGACCAAACACACACATATAGACAAGACAGAACATATGCAAGGTTTCTTCCAAGGCATATATGTAACACTAAAGGAAATAAGAGGTAGGCAGGGAGAATTTTAAATATTAACTAAGCAACATGACTCTTGAGAGTCACGGAGTTATCTCCCATGTAGATTTTTCTCAAATACAACACAGTTTGCACTACCCATTCAGCTAGCGTGTTTACTGGTACAGCTGTTAATGTTTTCTATAGATCTACAATGATGCAGAAAAATCCTAGTCATGGATTCGATATTACACAGACATGACCATTTTCAAACAGCAGTCTTTTCTCCAATTGCCATAAACATTCAGAGAAAAAGGGAGAATGTCAGAATGGCTTGATCATCTTGTTTAATTCTAAAGCCGGAAACAAGGCATATCAGAATGTCAGAATGGCTTGATCATCTTGTTTAATTCTAAAGCCGGAAACAAGGCATATCAGCAGCACACAATAAAATCATAAAACACTGTTTTCATTCCAAGAACATAAACAAAACACTGATGCACATGTGTAAGTACGAAGAAAAACACTGTATGTAAAGTTCAAGACAAAGACTGCCTGAAAAACAGAATCAGAGGAGAATGATGCCAAGATAAGCACCTGAGAAAGCAAGACAAAGAAGGGTTCATCACACCCCCACCCACCAGTTCACGACAAGAAAGAAGGCCAGGTAGGAGAGTACAGGTGATAGAACCAAAAACAACCAGTTACAAACAAGAGTTACAAAGAAGTCAGATAGGCAAAGTGATCAGAAAGTCTGAGACTCCAACACAGGGAACAGAGCTGTTTCTTGATCACTGCTACTAAATCCATCATAAGTGCTAGCAGAAAAGACAAAGAAGAACAAACAGATATACACAAGCATGCAAACGCACGAATGTCTGCATACTCACAATCACACCTACTTCAAAACTTCATAATTATGTACTTACTCATCAGACTTCTCTGATCGACTCTCCCAGGAGGCGCGCGAGGTTTTGTAGTCATGTGGGAGGGTGGCACGCACATGACTGTTTACACCATCCTGCCGATTGAAACCGCAGTGAGAGTGTTCTGAATGGCCAGAAAAAGTTTGTGATTTGGATAGCTGTCTGTAGCCATCAATAAAATGTTTTTCTTCCAAAATGGCATTCCTGGACACAGCGCCCACCGTTCGCCGATACCGTTTGCTGGGTGATCTGAAAGTCAGACAGACTGATAACACAAACGTGAAAAGGAGAAGCTACACAGAGGTGCCATAGTAAAAACAACTGAATGATACTTACACAGTGATGTCAAACAATCAAGCAGTAAGATGGAAATAGCAAACAGCTATTCTGTGATCCTTATGCCTGTATATTTGTACATCAAATCAGGCTATATATCCATAAATCTTGTACAATACAAAATTAAACTCATGTACATGGACAATATGAAATTACACATACATGTTGTGTTTCTATCACACAAAACAAAAACATTACTGAGTATAACTGACAGGGTTCCTGAGAAGAAGGTTCAGAGTTAATTTATTAGATCCCATCGTTAGTATGGTACTTTCCTTTTAAAAGGAATACAGAGAGAGAGAAATGTACTCTGAAATGCAAGTGGTTATGATTTCCATGTTACAAGTCTGTCAGTTTATCATCATATTTTCTGGTACAAAAATGTAAATGTCACAACAAGAAAATATGTTGTTACCTTGAACATTATAAACCTGCATATGTATTTAGAAACTATGAAAAGAGACTTCAGTTCAATGCAATGTTTTCACTATCATTTAGATGACAATTGTAGGATAAACACTGCAGCTGCAAAACATACAGTCATGTTAGCTGACATATTAAAATCACCTGAACTTCTTTTAGCCCTAAATAAGTCTGTCGTCCTCCCCACCCCCCTCTTCTATTCTGTTTTCAAATTTGAAATCAAAACTTGAAAAACAAACTTTAAAATGCACACAATTGATACAGCACTGTACAAATGTAAAAATCAAAACATGCGTAAGGCTGCAAATACTGTAACATCCAAAATCAAAACATTATACTATTCAAATGTGATCTAGCATGTTTGAACGACAGGTGAAAAGGAGAAAAAAATATTGTAAAGATGATACATCAGACCAAAACATGGAAATCATCACAAGTGTAGAATATACAATGTGTTGTCAGTCAGTTATTGGATACACAGCAGTAAACCCCAGACCACACTATTTTGTGAAAACAAAATCATACACTTGTGAAAGTTTCACTCAATGCATTCTGATCAGCAGTTGCAGATATATGCACCTGCCTGAAAACTGATCCCATTTGCCACTGGTGCAAAATTCACCAAACTTTTTTTTTTTTCAGGGGGGGGTTTAAATACTTTTTGCTTCTTTGCTGGTTCTGATGGACATCATATTCTTTTCTTTTTTTCTATTTATATTCCTCAATCCGCTCTTTTCATCTCTTCTCTCTTCCACTTTTATAAACAAATGACCCTGGTTTATATGATATAATGAATGCCAGCGCTGTGTGTGTGTGTGTGTGTGTGTGTGTGTGTGTGTGTGTGTGTGTGTGTGTGTGTGTGTGTGTGTGTGTGTGTGTGTGTGTGTGTGTGTGTGTGTGTGTAAAAAAGTTAAGAGATTGTACAGGAGAGATATCTCCTTGTTACTAATGGCTTCTCAGCTGCTTTACTTCACAAACATATAAGTTTACAGCTCAATGTGAAGACAATATTACATCTTGAATGCTTCTGACCACAGTAGTAGAAAAAATGAAAATGTTCTGTAAATTTTCAGCTGTTTGTGATGGTAATTTTGGTCATACTTTTGACCTGAAACAGACCTTGGTTCCGCCACTTTGAAAGCATTGGAACTAATTTCAGTTTTGGTTTGTTCAAAAGCGATCACTGCAAATGGATGAACACAAAGCCGATGGTATTCAAAGTGATACCTAAGCAATTGAGATTTGATGCTATAAATGAAGGAATTGTTAGCATATCTTTTCAACCATCTTGCTTCCCTCAAGCAATAGCTTATAGTTACTTTTTTCTGCAACTCGCAATATTTAGTTTGTGCATCGAGCAAACAACAAAAAGCCTGCTAAAGTGCAACTTCCAACCAAACAAAAGTCCATTTTAAACCATATCTCCATGATTGCCAATAACAATAATGGCTTTACAACAGCCTGCCATACCTGACAATGATGATGATGATGACAAATAGACAATTACAAAGTACCTACCCCCGTTAAACCTTGAATGTATCTTACACCTGCTTAATGTAAAATTGAAAGAATTAAAGAAACAAAATGGTGAGAGGGCAATAATACAATACCTGGAAAAGGTTCGGTCTAGTTTGGCACGTCTTTTACTTTCTTCTAATGTTTGATATTCGGTCCTACCACTGGAACAAAATGTGAAAACAAGGTAAGAACTAGAGTCCTATACCTCTCTCAGCATAAGGAACATAAGGATATTGAAAATCTTTAACTTTAAGAACCAAGAGAATCATGCACAGTTTTATGGAAAAGATGGTGCATTGCTCTGGGGAAGGATTTGTGCACAGCTTTATGGAACAAGCAAAGGAATATTGCACAACTTTTGGGTGTCATACAACTGTTCCAAAGCTTTAGGGAAATGGGAATATTCACAGCTTTGAAATGGGAAAAGGGTTAGTGTATCTCTCTCAGGGAACAAATTCATACAGCTATAAACCATCAGAAGGGCATAAAGAGGGATCAAGTACAGCTTTGAGGACCAAGACTATATTCACATACTGCAGAGACGTGGAGGAAAGGAAGGTTTTGTATATCTTGTATAGCTTCAGGGAACAAAAGCACACTGCACAATTTTAGGAAACTTAAAAAAGCAGGCATACTGTTCCGCTTTTTAAAAACAAAACAAAAAGTCACTGCCAAGCATATCTAATGCTATCCCTTTTCCAGAGTAAATTGTGACCAAGTCTTGACATTAAGCTGACCCCACAAGTGCATTAATTCATCACTACTTAGCCATCAAGCTTTGAGTAAAACAGTCCAACTTCTAAAATGTATTTGTGCTTTGATACTGTTTCGCATTTAACATCAGTTTATCAACCTTTGTTCAGAAAGTGATGCATCAGAGAAAACAGTCTAATATGGACAACCAAAAGTATAGAATGACTAGAAAGGTAGAAAAACATTCCAAGATGTAGAAAGCAACCAAAAAAGGCATTCCACATGCATATATTTGTACAGAATTTGGAGAAAAGAGAGACAGAGTATTTGTGTGTGTGTGTTTTGTCTTTGAGCATGAGAGTATGTATGGTGTGTGTGTGTGTGTGTGTGTGTGTGTTGTGTATGTGTGTGTGTGTGTGTGTGTATGTGTGTGCGTGTGTGTGTGTACATGTATGTGCGTGTGTGCATGTGCATGCATATACGTATATGCCTGCGTGCATATGTGCATGCATATGTGCATGCATGCATGCATGCATCGTGTGTGAGGGTGTGAGTGACAATGCATGAATATGTATTCAGGAAAAAATGTCAACAAGCCTTTCTCAACTATTTATAAATCATTAAATGGATCTTTACCAAATTCTGAGTACAAAGCCAGCTTGGTGAAAAACCATGTATGCATAAGTTTAAATAGGGTCAGAGAATGTTCTGTAAGGTTTTAGTGTAGTTGTCCTTATAAGGATTTCTTGGCTGTCTATTGGATCTGAACTAGACTTGGGTCAAACACTAGTGTAGCTGTTCTTATAAGGATTTCTTGGCTGTCCATTGAATCTGAACCAGACTTGGGTCATACACTAGTGTAGCTGTTCTTATAAGGATTTCTTGGCTGTTGATTGGATCTGAACCAGACTTGGGTCAAACACTAGTGTGGTTGTTCTTACAGGATTTCTTGACTGTTGATTAGATCTGAACCAGACTTGGGTCAAACACTAGTGTGGCTGTTCTTATAAGGATTTCTTGGCTGTCTATTGAATCTGAACCAGACTTGGGTCAAACACTAATGTGGCTGTTCTTATAAGGATTTCTTGGCTGTCTATTGAATCTGAACCAGACTTGGGTCAAACACTAGTGTAGCTGCTCTTACAGGATTTCTTGGCTATTGATTGGATCTGAACCAGACTTCGGGTCAAACACTAGTGTAGCTGTTCTTATAAAAATTTCTTGGCTGTCTATTGAATCTGAAGCAGACTTGGGTCAAACACTAGTGTAGCTGTTCTTATAAAAATTTCTTGGCTGTCCATTGAATCTGAACCAGACTTGGGTCAAACACTAGTGTAGCTGTTCTTATAAGGATTTCTCGGCTGTGTATTGGATCTGATCCAGACTTGGGTCAAACACAAGTGTAGCTGTTCTTATAAGGATTTTCTTGGCTGTCTATTTGACCTGAACCAGACAGGGAGTCTCTGATCACAAAAAAGGTTGGTCAAATTCAAAGTCAAAGTCAAAGTGCTTGGGGAAAAGGAGCTTTCAGTAGCTTGCAATGTAAATCTCACAGAAATCTGAACGATTATCACTGGCTCTTATAAAACTGGTTTTGTGTATACAATGTGGTGACGGATGACACTATTTCTACTCTTTCTTCCATGAAAGATAAAAAATAAAAATACAAAAATACAAAACTGGACTGTCCATGGTACACTCTTTGATAACCATTCCGTAATTACAGAAGAGATGTTGGATACGAACTACCACTTGCCGACCAGTAAGCAGAGCACTTGCAGCTACATACAATAGTGAAAAAAGCACAATTTTAAGTTATGCATGTAACTGATCAAACAAAGAGTACAAAATGAACAGTGTGAACAATGAAATATATGCATCCTGTGGGCTAACTGGATTTCTTCCATAATCTGAAACTGTTTGCTAACTATGGTGTGAGTATTTCATGATTTTTACTGCCTTGAACATTATCATATTCAAAAGTATATCAATATTAACTAAGAACATTCTAAGTACATGTCTTTTTATTCATAATTATTCTCATAATAATTGCAAAATCTGTAGAGAGATCAAATAACCTTCTTCTTCAAGAAATACATAATATACACATAATCTTAAAAGGACTGTTAGAGATATATATATATATGCCCCTCTTTTTAGTAATGATTACTTGTTAGCTTGGTGTCAGTCTAGTAGTTGTTTAGAATGTTAATCAAAATAAGACATGTATCTGAAACACAACCTCATGTTGTAGGTTTATTTGGCTATCACTGTACACAGAAAAAAAGACTCTCATGCTTCCTCTGGTTATCTCTTGGTTACTCACAATTCATCAGCAGTACAAGCACTACAATCATTACAATGGTAACCCACTACCATGACCAACAGTGAGACAGTGTGAGCCACTCCAATGTAATTTTACCAACAAACAATTTCAAACACACTCTCAATCCTATGACCCAATATAAGCATCAACACATACACAGATATTGCCATTCCATCACCCCAAACAAATACATCACACAATATAGTCATCTCTCTCTGCTTGAAAACTTGCATCATTCACCACCAATTCAACAGATGAAATGTGTACTTAGAATAATTATAAATACAACCTACTGGATACAATAATTACAACATACTGAAGTCAAATTACAAAATAAGAAAAGAAAAGAAAGAAAACGTGGTGACCATGCCAAATTAAAAGTCAAACTAAGAAAAGAAAAAAGAAAACAAAGAAACAGAAGTGATCAAGCCATATTAACTATCTCCCTTACCCTGCACCTGTAGACATACTATGCATAATTGTGACATGAAAAATAAACAATGTCAAGCAAATCTGGAAAATCATCATACTTTTTCAGACCAAATACTTCACTTGACTTTTAATCCATCTGTGTCATTTTCAAATGGTGGAATAAATATAATTATTCAGGACTTTCCATTGGTCAGACATATAGTCCAAACGTGGTAAACATCAATAAATAAACAGCCAACAAACCTTTGCTGACACATTAAGGTCACAGACACACACATACTGACACTCAGACCCCACAAATGATCGTCTAATATCACTTATAGTGAAAAGACGTTAAATCAAGCAACGAACGAACCCCACAAATGGTTTCCAACTAATTTCCATTTAAAATTAACAGAAAATGAAGGAATAAATCAATGAAAACCAAATAAACATTCTATGCTTCAATTCAATGCAGCTTTACCAAAATAGAAAATAAAAAAACAGAACAAAAATTACATAAAAGATAAACAGCTTAGCTTTACAAAAAACAAAACAAAATCAACAAAAATTATATAAAAGATAAATAAACAAAATAGCTTAATTCCCAAACAGTAAACAAACAAAACAGCTTAATTCCCAATCAGTAAATAAACAAAACAGCTTAATTCCCAATCAGTAAATAAACAAAACAGCTTAATTCCCAATCAGTCTCTGATGCCTACAGTCACTATTCCCTATAATCAAGACAGCATGAAAATCCTTTATAAACTGTTCATAAGTTGTATGTTCTACCTAACTTACAAAAGCTACTGATAAAAACCCAACATTGGGCATAAGCCTCCTAATAAAAATCAACATTAAGCATATTCTTATTAAAGCCCTTCTCCTCAATCTTTCATTAAAATCAATCAGCCTCCAATATAAAGAACTTTTATACACTCTGTCTTGTTAGAAAAACATGGCACAGAAAATAACTAATGCTATTCTAAGGCAAGTATTCTGTTACAACATAAGGAACTGCAACATGCAAGACATCTTCATGCCAGATCCGTCTGAAAGTTTTCATATCATTTCTTGGATTGAACATCTGCTCTAAGCATTTTTTGTATACATGCCAGGGGTGCCAAAGGTGAATCTGCAAACATGAAATCAGTCCCAGGCAATTTTAGTATTCATACTTAGCACCTGAAGCATATAGAGAATACATGTATTATTGTTGGCATGCTGAAAAATCATTATCTTATACAGGGTACATTATGTCCAACACGCTAAAAGCACATAATGCACAAGAAAACTTGGAGTAAAGTGGGCTCATCATCAAGACATCAACTTAGCATGTGAAAAACAGCTTGAGATGGAGATAGCGATAAGATTTCTTATCTGCTAAAGTTACTGTCAATGCATTGGTCCTTTGAACACAGTAAACAAAAAGAATTTTTTATATCCATTCAATAATACACACTGCAGTTATGAAAAACTCTCATGCTTCCTCTGAAGTGTCACAGTTCCTATGGGCTACTGCATAATTCACTAAGACCACCTCAAATCCTGATGGCTGGTCAGATTATCCCCCTTTACAAAATGTTTTCACACACACACGCACAACAATTCCACACACATATGCACACACACAGCAAGCTTGCAGACATGTATGTTGCAATCATATAAACTTTCACAAAGCATCAACAACCATTCAAGCGGTTTTTTTTTGGGGGGGGGGGGGGGGAGAGGGGGGAGACAAAATAAAACGGAATGTAAAAAGTTCAGGTAAATTGCCCAAGCAAACAATGGGAAATGGGGAGTGCAATACTAGCGCAATCATCACTGAAAACAATTATGAAAACACAGTTTCTCATAACTATAAGGCAGAGTATCTTTTCAATTCACTTTCAATTTGCCTTCTTTTGATGCTTTTTCAATGACAAGAAATAAAACATACACATGTGCATGCGTGCACGCACGCGCACGCGCACACACCACACACACACACACACACAATTCTCACACAATGAGAGGCAACTGATGTGCATATATAGATGTATTCACGTGCATTCACAAAAACACACACACAAGCACACACACACACACATGTATATATATATATATATATATATATATACACACATGTATATATGCAATGTACACATAAAAACACATATACCAGCATAAAGCACACACTGTGTAACATCGAAAGCAAGACTTACTGTGACTGACAATAAAACATTCAGTTTTTGAACATGGATCCATATTTACAAAATAACTGAAAACTGTACCTCCTCATTCCTCCGCCTTTCTTTCTCTCTCTCACATCCACAAAGACAGACAATAACATATCCACCCAACCACCCACATGCACACATATGCATGCAAATATCCCTCCAAAAAATGAAATTACACTGAACACAATGCAATTTCATAGGAAATCCAATATCTTTGCAATCATTTACAATCAATTCAATCAATCAACCAATCAATCAACAGAGATGCAAAGAATAAATTTATGGGGAAAACATAAAGAAAAAAAATAATTCACATTTGCCTCACAAACCCAAACCTGTACTCACACACACACAAACACACACACACACACAACACAAACACACACACACACACAAACACACACACACACACACACACACACACACACACACACACACACACACACACACACACACACACCCCACACACACCATAACACAACATACATTCCAAAGGTCTACACATCCAAATGCATACACACATGTATACAAATCGTGCTTACCAGCAAAGACAGGAAACATCCATGAAAGACAGAAGACAAAAGGTGAGACAGAGGAAAACAGGTGAACACCAGAAGCAGCCAAGCATGCCAAATGGAAAGTCTTACCTATACCTAAATTTTGAGCCTATAGAAAAAATCTTTTTGGAAGGAGGGTTGGGATGATGGAGACGAAAGAAGGTGTGATGCTCCACGCAAGATTTCCACAAGTTTTTACATGATCGTAGCTGACCATATTGAACCCTATCAGGTTCTCCACGGGATCATTCTGAAACACACAATGCAAATAAAAGCCAGGGTTGTATGCAGTCACAGAACAAAATATACCCTAGTCTCTCTCTCTCTCTCTCTCTCTCTCTCTCTCTCTCTCTCTCTCTCTCTCCTCTCTCTCTCTCTCTCTCTCTCTCTCTCTCTCTCTCTCTCTCTCACGAACACACAATCATAACTTCTTTATATATGATAGTACAACTTTTCAGGGGATAGAGACTGGGGAGCATACATTCATTAAATTAAATAAGGTCCTTTTTTTTTTACCAATCTTTGCTTCTCCCACCCCCAAAATATGCAAATAATTTCACATACTTGCCTGCATACAAATCAGAAAGTAAATCACTATGCAGATGATTCACACACTTTCTCAATCCATAAAGAGTACACAAAATAAATGTTGCATATCCAGTTTTTAGAAAAATATTACAGACAAAACAAAATACCAATAAGGAATGAAGGTTTTACAAAACATCAAATGCACAAATAAACGAAGAATACACAAATATCACAGAATTCTTTTAATACAGTAGAAATACAGTTACTAACAAAATTAAGTACTTTGTCTAATGTAGCCTCACCTAATACGACACTAGTCATTCAGAAGTCACATAAAAACATTGAAAAAACAACATTCAGATGTCAAAAGCATGATGCTACTATGCCATTACAATGCATGATATTACACTGAACTCATGCCGATGATATGAAGAGTGAAAATAAAAAATTGGTACCTTCATGAGCAAACAATGCATTCTGTTTGTACAAGTTACACACACACACACACACACACACACACACACACACACACACACACACACACACACACACACACACACACACACACACACACACACACACACACACACACACACACACATGCATATACACACACAGAATCACACACATACAGAAAAAGCCATACAGCTGTCAATAAATTTGCACTAAAAAGAAGAAAGTTTCAAGTAAATTCCCATTTAGCTGATACACTTACATCCATCTAATGCACAGTTGCACACAATTGAACTATTTTTGGCCAGAACTTGCTCAGATTTCACCGATTCTCAGTCACAAGATGCCTCCACGTGGCACCTACCTCCGACAGCACAGCTTGCATGAAAACGGGAAAACTCTTCATTTTTTTTGCATCTCTGGGATCTCAAGAGGGGCCAGTAAAATGGGCTTAAGAGTAGGATAATTTAAGTGGATGAGGTAAACATGAATTTTCTTGAAAAATTCCTCTTTCAGCATCATACGCTCTATGATATCCAACTAAAGTAGAGTTCAAATTGGAAGAAGAGAGAGCTCTCTGTCCTGGTCTGTACGCCTCCTGGAGGCATCGGAAATGGCATTCACTAAAATGAAGGAAATACGAGACAGACCATCAAAGGCGAAGAACTATAGGTCTCACAAGCAGTGGTTGATAAAGGTGGATTCTTTGAGCCAGCACACTGTTTCCAGAACATCTCAAATGAACAGGGAGTGGTGGAAGGCAGCTGACATTGAAAGGGCTCACATTTCATGGACCCCAAAGTTTCTGTAATAAGGATGTGGAGGGGGCTTTTTATAGTCCCTGATGACAGTTTCCCAGAGCCAACAGGCAACAGCAGTAGCCGAAATATCCTTAGCTTGTCGCTCACTGACAGAGCTAGAGATGGAGTCTCCACTGTGGGGAGCAATGCCAGTAGTGTTTAAGTGCTGAACAGGGCATCAGAGCCGGCTGGTTTTCTCCTCTCATGTCTCTAGGTCTAAGAAGGAAACCAGAGAAGGAATCTGGAAGGATCTCGGTCAAGAGTCTGGCTGTTGAGTATTAGCCAGGAACTCTCAAAGGAGGAGAGTGACAGATCTCTGTTGCTATGGAATCCTGTCTTTCTTGGCTGGGCTCAGAGGAAGAACTTTACAGCAGTGGCAGGAAGTAGCTAGTGCTAGTGGGATAGGCTGTTTTGTAGGAGGAGAGAAAGGGAATCCTCTTAGTGGCCTGAAAGTGAGTCCCAGAGTGTCTAGGACAATAGCCAAGTCCCTTTTGATGATCTGATTGGGGATCTCAGCTTGCTGACCTGAGAGACTTCTCAGAGGAGGAACTCATCCAAGAGGGATGCCCCCTCCCCCCGCCAACCCCCAACTGTTGTAAGGTAGTGCACATTGCATATCTGTAACTCCTGATAGTGCTAGGAGCCAAACTCTCTGATTGAGGAGAGGTGGTCAAGGAAGTTGGCCAGTTTGACTGAGGGAGGAGAGTGAAGGTGGACCTAAAGAGCCATTCCTTCCACTACAAGTTGTAAAGTGACTTGGTGCCCTTTCTATGGGACAGGGAAGAGCTCCAGCTGCAGTGAGGGCTGCTGACACAACTCTAGTATGAGGATAAGAACAGGAAGACAAGACTGTTTCCAAAGTCAATGATAGTCAGGCAATATCCATGCCTAACATCAATGAACTTTTTTTTAAGGATCATCGCACTTTGGGGGGTTGGGGGATTTCCTTTCTGCACCTTTCTTTTTTTTGGGGGGTGGGGGTGGAGGGGCATTCCCATTTTCTATGCCAACTTAATGGGCGCAGAAGCTGGCACAGTTTTCACAATGCGAATATGATGACGATGAAGATAATAATCATGATGCTACGGAGTTCCATCTAAGATTAAGACTGCATGTTTACTATCATAATATATCCTGATGTCAACCAGGCCCTAGAGATACAGCCAGCTGCAGTGTTGGTCAGAAGATTTGACCAATCCCTAAATGATGCTTCAGTGAAATGTATGAGACTCAGCTGTGTGGTCCCATCTTCCCAATAAGCATATAGCTCAACTCGGTAGAAACTGGTTGGGGCTGAAAAATTCCACAATGATTTTGAAGGAACTGATGGAGATTTGAACCCACAACCTTTCAGCCAGTAGTCCATGCGCTAACCACTACACTGAGGCAACTGGTAGCATCAGTGAATTTGCCCACCCCCTTTCAGGTTCTTGCCACCAACATGGCCATCCTTGGGGAGGCCATCTGTTCATTTCGATTTGTCATGTCAAGCAGTCAGGGAAGCACCGATGTGCCACTCTCCTGCAATGAAGGTACATTGAAACATGATTCATGAAGGGCGAATGGAGTGAATCAAAATGAAAGGGGCCTAGCCCTGAATATATAGCTTTATCAATGTTCCCTGGTGCGATCAATCTCCTTTTGATACATTGTTTTCAGCAGGAAGATTGTCAGACTCACAACTGGCTGATCAAGAGATCCTCTTGGGGACTGATCACACCGCGAGGAGAACCTAAATGAAACCCAGATTTGGCAGCCATGGGGCAAGTCAAACTGGCAAAAGAGTGAAACCAAAGGGCAGAAGCCTGACCTGAGTCAGAGCTTTGCATGTTTGTTTGTTTATTTCTCTGATCCCCCCCCCCCCCCCCTTCCCCCACTGGTGCAATCGATCTTTGATTATAAAGTTACCTTTAACATGAGGATCATCAGACTCACAACCGGCCAATCGTGGGCCAGAAAGATCCTTTGGGGGGTCCTCACATAGCAAAGGAACCTAAACAAGGCAAGGATTTGGCATCCATAGGGGGAGCCAAAAGGCAAACAAAGAACAAGGAACAAATGTCTTACTTGACACTGGGCTGGCAGGGCCAGGTGAAGGGCACGGCCCTAGAGCAAAACATGTCAAGCATTCAATAAAAACAGGCTGTAAGGTTTGGTGTGAGTGGCCAAGGCATCAATCTGGTAGCCAGTGAAGATCAAAATCACAGGTTCAAAAGGAGTGCTGAAAAGGTACATCTGCTCACTGCAATGTCATGACTAAAGAAGACAAAGGATATTCCTGTTCTCATGTGAACTGGTCTGTCAGGTGGGGTGGGTGCCACCTCAAGGCATCTTCTGACCCAAAAAAATTGATGGAATCTGGGTAGGTTTCGGCCACACACGAAAAAGAGCAATTGTGTGCCACTCTGTATTAGTTGTACTTGTAGTGTCAAAAAGCTTTGACTTAAATCCACATTGCTCTCAAGCTTTCTGTGATGTGCCAGCATCTTTTCTAGATTTTCTAACACTCAAGTGATCATTTTCATTAAATGCCTACTATCAAAACAGCATTAATTTGCCATAACTTCCAATGCCTTCTTTCATCTTTCAGTTATTCAAAACTTTCTGAAGACTGCACGCCCACAAATTTTTCATAAAACTGAACACACACAAACTGCATACATCATTGCCAGCCAGGGGGTACAAAACTTATGATTAACAAAGGACACATTCTTCACAAAATCTGTTAAAAGTACACAAAAAATTAACTCCATAAAATATCCATGCAATGCAGTGAATTTTTATCATAATTACTGAACACAGAAAGGCAACGTCACAGAGTTCAAATTAGTCACATAGATATCTTGAAATAAAAAAATGAATACAACACAGTTTAATGCAATCCAGTATAAATAAATACTATCACATTTCTGACAGACACTTCTGCAGAAAGTTATATGCACATCTTTCCTGTTTCAGTAGATTTCTAAGTTTTAAATTTCAGAAAAATGGCAACAATTGATGATGATACTTTACTTTCCAACAGTTGAAGTAATAAGCTAAAAGTTGTTTTTCAAACTTGCCATTGCTAATTCACACATCTGCTGAGACCTAAAAAACATTGAAAAAGAAATACATCAATACATCAATAACACAAGACATAAGACACAAGGAAATCAAAGACTAACAGTTGTCAGGATGAAAAAGGAGGTTGTAAATTCCATCCATAGTTATAGCAGAGGAGAAATACTCAACAGACCTCCCTGCTTGATGTCTTGTCTTTATTATGAATGCTATCAAAATCACAACACTGACTAGAGTTGAAACAATAAGCTGAAAAGTGAATGATGATAAGAAAGTAATGGAGAAAGACAAGTGTGGCAAGAGAAGACGATCACAAAAAAGCACAACCAACAGAGAAAAGAGTGACCACACACAGAAACACATGCAAACTAGATGTCAAGGCCACCCATGATATATCACTAATTCTGCTGTTTTGATGAATCAATGACAACTATGCAAGCATTATCGCTGAGTAAAATCGCTTTATCTTGCCATGCTAATCTGCATCACCAGAGCATACAAGCAGCAAGTACACAGCACACTGACCCCCAGCCCCTATCCCTATTTGAATATTATATCATAACTAACAGCCGCCCTCTCCTCTCTCAGCCACCCTCCCCCTCTCCACTGGAATGATCATGTCAGTATAAGCATTAGAATCAGCACAATGTATCGTAGCAGTTAAGAAGGAAACTGTGAAAGTGTGAAACAGGACAGACACATTAAAATATCAAGCATTACAAGGCAGATGATTGTGCAGTCACAAACTGTTAGGATTACAGCATGGATAGCATTCCTGACTTTGCACAAAGAGGTTACAAAAAGTACTGCATTAACAACAATGAACTAGCATTACTTGGGACTTAGCGTTTTTCCCTTCAGCTGGGGGATCTACACTATCAGTCACCTGAAAAGTGGAGAAAACATCAACTGATAAGACAAAACAAACTGTAGCAATAAAATAATTCATCCATGAATAACATAACATTCACCATAAGGAACAAGATATTTACACAAAAGTTTCACATGTTTCTGACTATACACAAGCATTTTATGTAAACATGCCACATTACCATCTCAAACAATAAGACAAAATTAACAAAACTCAAACTGAAGAAACTGGACTATTTCTTTTGTGTGTATAAAAATCAAGATCAATAACAAAAACTGCCTCTGTTGGCATGCATAAAAATAAACTGCAAAAATGCCTCCAAATCTGGTACAGTGATGTAAATTTCCATTCTGTAAACTTTTCTTAGCCAGGCTTAAAAAATAGGCATTGCCAGAGGCAGTATATTAATAACACAGAAATTGTGTTGAAAAGTTAGAAGCACTGCTGATCTTTTTTTATACTGAGCAGAAATTAATAAAAGAGTTGTCCTAACCCATTTCTATGGCTGTATTTCTCAGTCTTTTACTTTCCTTCATAGGGACAGAGGCTGACAAGTAAGTACTATGGCTGCTTTTAAATCAATTATCACTGATCATTTCACAGACAACCTAAAACTCTTGCAAGATGAAGTGTTGTCCAGTGCTAACTTGCTGATTTTCGTTTCATGCTGTTCTGCTCTATCATCCAGCCCCAGGTACATGTAATCATAGAAGTAGTTTTACATGCCTGCCATCATATCCACTTCACACGAAATGTAATTACTTCCCCAAGTATCACAAGAAATATACCACCAAGCTGAAATAATACAGGCCGCATATACAGTCATTCTGCACACTTTTCCAGCCAATTCAAATGCACAATACTACAAAAACCAACAGACACAAATGAAGAGGAAAAAAATACTGAGAAGAAAAAAAAATCAAGGAAGATGTTCACAGAAACATACATGGTATGTTAACATTAATATTCCATGAATACAAAGCTGGCATATATTTCATATTCAAATGTTAGGTTTTGTTTTTGTTTTTGCATTTTTTGAAGAAAGTAACTAGCTCTGACTCTTCCAGTAAAAGGTTTGATTTATTGTCGCCAAACTGACACACACAAAAATTAAATGAGTAATAAAGTCTGAACATAAAACCTCTATATGGCTATAAAGGTAAAAAAAAATTTAAAAACATAAAATAACTGATCAGTAGCTAGCTTACCACTTCTCTCCTGAGCTGAATGAAGAACTGTTTTCTCTTGAACGAAATCTTCACAATTTTTGCCCTGAAAACATAAACAATAAAACTTATATAAAGAAACTTATACCTGAGCAATACATGAGAACTTATGAACTGGAAAGACAATGCAGATTTTGTCTTTTTCCATAGATTTTAAAATGAGATTTCATTTGAGATATGTCTTATACAAACTTCGAATTTCTCTAGAAATCTGTGTTTTTGTTTCACATCATCATAGTTTGTGAGTTTGCTTTTGTTTCTCCCCCCACCCCCTCCCCTATTTAAACTAGGGTTTACTACAGTATGACTGTAGATATCTTGTGTCCTTGCTTCTTCTCATACAACACTGAATATTCGTCCATTTTAATCATTTCAAAGCATTTGGCAAAAATACAGAAGCCCAACACTACTGACTGCATACAAGTGCTTGTGTACATCTGTTTTGCCCCACATCACCTTTCTCTCTCATTCACACACACACCAGTCACACACACGCACACAGAGTCTCACACATACACACACACACACACACACACACACACACACACACACACACACACACACACACACACACACACACACACAAGCACATACACACACATACACACACATACACACACATAAGCATGCACACACATACACACACAGAGAAGAAAAAACACAGTGAGCCCAGACACATAGCATGATGGACAAGTGGGCAAGATGTCAGAATTCCGATCAGAAGAAACAGGTTTGTTTCTGTACAGATACCATCCACCTGGTGGTTTAAGGGTGGACCTTATTTTTTTATCTGCCAGGTTAACATGTGTGCAGACCTGTTAACATCTAGACCTCATTCATGTGCATACACACTCTTAACATCAAATACGCATTTTAAAGATCCTGTGTGCCATGTCAGCATCCCATGTTTTATGGAAACAAAACAAAAAAAAACACCCAATGTGCATGTTCACCAGAGTATGCAGACTGAGACTGTGCAACTACATACTGTCTGCACAGTGTGGGCCAAAACATGCATATAAGCATGTGGGGAAAATCGGAAAGCTTTACACAAAAGAAGAAGAAACCTTAACAAAAAGAATTTGTGACAGTGAATGGTCACAGTACCAAGAAAACACAACGATCATGCAACTGAGAATGGAGCTTACCATGAAAATGTGTTGATTTTGATGTTGTTCTGAAAAACAACAAGACCAGCAGATGTCACACCCAGCTGTATCTCTATACTACTTTGATCCTGCAAAGGAACAAATAAGATATTTGAATAATACAATCTCTTTTCTTCCCCCCACCCCCCTTGGATGTTTTCATTTAATACTATAAGATTCTATCTCCAATATAAGTCATTCTTATTCGAACATAATAATTCACAGAAGACAATCTCTCTAGCCAAAACTTGGTTAACAAGTCAGGAAACTAATATTAATTCCTGATGAGATACACTCCTTTTCACCCCCAACACCCAAACCCACATTTTGATGGATGTTATATTCAGTTTAAATATCTATGATGATGATAACCAGTCACCTTGGTGTAGTGGTTACCGCAATGGACTACTGACTGGAAGGTTGTGGGTTCAAATCCCCATCAGTCCCTTCAAAAATCATTGTGGTATTTTTCGGCTCTATATGGCTCCTACCCAGAGTTGAGCGCACTATGGGCTCATTCAGAAGACTGGGACCACACAGTCAAGTCTCATCCACTTCACAGATGCGTCATTGTGGATGTTGCTCAAAATCATCTGACCAGCACCACAGGTGTCTGTATCTCTCGGGCCTGGTTGACACCAAGATATTTTATGATAGTAAGTGTAGAGTACAGTCCTGTCATGCAGTATCAATCCTAGATGGAACTCCATAGAATCATGATTATCATCCTCATCGAAACCATCCTCATCACACTGTAAAAACTGTGATAGCTTCTATGGCCATTAAGCTGGCATAGAAAGAAAAAAAAAAAAGGGGGGGGGGGAGAATAAGCAAAAAGGTAACCTCTCTGAGTGCCATGATCCTAAAAAAACTTTTTTTTAAAATATGATGATGATTTTCCACTGGGCACAAACTGGTGGAGATATCTGTATGGCTAAATAAAATATTTGATGGGGGGTGGGGGATCTGAACATCATCATGGAAACTGTCAAAAATTAATTGTAATTAACTGTGCCTGTTTAGGAAAGCATCTACCTGTTTTCCTATTTACACACAATGAACAGACAATTTCTATATAGAAAAAATATCAAATTGTAATAAAAATGAAAAGAATGACCTGTTATTTTTTATTAAAAACCAGCCGACTATAAAGAGCCATATCAGGGCTGTAATCGTTTCAAAACATACACAATAATTCAACAAGGAAAGGAAAATTAAGAATACATATCAATGTATTCGCACACATAATTTAAGGAGACGCCCCTGGCACTGACCATTCCGTCCAATTTATCACACAAGGGATTTAAAAACATACCTGAATACAAATTTAAAAATAACTAAAGACACTAATTCACTTATGAAAACGGGCCTTAATTACCTAAAATTGCTTCGCATATCTCATTTCCCTAGAGTCAAAAATGTACTTAAATACATATACCCAACTATCAATCCTAACAGAAAGTATGTAAGACTTTATCGAACACATACAGGTAAGTGGACCAGCAAGGCAGAAAATTACAGGAAGAAATGACAGAAAGCAGAGGAAGAAGTCAGAAACAAAGAGAGTGACAGAAAAGAGGAAATTTCTAGCACAGAATTTCCAGAAATTGGGGATATTAATTATACTGAAAGAGCCCCCAGCATCCCCACGGAGAGAAAACAATGACCAGAAAAATAACAAAATTAAAATTACTAGTATTCCATTTCCTTGGGATTTTTTTCTTTTGTTGTTGTAAAAACAAGACTGCCAAAGCATCATATTTTTTTGAAAACAGAAGCAAAATCATTCACATTATACTTTATAGTCATTGTTGTATTACTGCTGAATATTTACATACCATATAAAATGAATATAATATACAAGCTTTTTTTCAAAAACAGCTTTAATATACAAACTGAAGCTGAACTCACTACTAATACTCTGAATATATTTTTCATCTAAAGGAAAGTGATTCACTGTTTAAGAGAAGTAAACATAATCCTTATAAACGTACCTTTCCCAAAGCTAAACTAAAATGTAATGCAAATGACAAATTTCCTTTTAACAAAAAGCATTATAATATTCATATAAGTTAACATTTTGAAACCACTCAACTTTGCCTCAAGGAGTGTTAGGAGAGGGTGCATGGATGTGGAGGCAGAACAAAAGCAACAAAATCCAAACCAACAAGGATAAGCAAAAAATGCATAACAAAAGCAAAGACAAAACTACAAGACTAAACAAATTTTTCAAAAGCTACAGACATGTATGGGCTAACTAGCCATATGACTTTATGAGACCAGTTCTAGTTTTACATTTGACAGCAGAAACATACACTCAGATAACCTTTCACCCTTTCACAATCACAACACCTTGCATCATCTACCGTACAATGGAAAGATCTGTTCATAACACCTTGTATCACCCCGGTTAACTGAACAATTTCCACCACAGACTGGTTTTTCCTTCCTTGCCACATTGTTCAGCCAGTTCAAGAAGAGTTCCCAAACTAGTAGGAGTATTATGGAATGAAATAAGCACTTTTCTGCACCAAGTGTTGTGTGTAATACATCCCGTCACCCAATTTGTGCGTGGAAAAATGCTACATGCTCTTTGTGGACCTGTGTGTGAAATACCGTGTGTGCCTTTTACCAGCAACCATAGTTGCTATACTATAGCAGTACTGGTGTGCTAAAAGATTTTTTCTTCTGCAGTTTTATGGCTGTGTTTTTCAGCATAACTGGGTTTGTGTGAAAATGAACACACACACACACACACACACACACACACACACACACACACACACACACACACAGACCAATACTATGGGGCACTTTGTGTCTGACAAAGCAAATGCAAAATGGTTAAATAGCCTCAGTGTATCATATTTTTCAGACTTGCATATAACAATGAGCCATTTAAGTCACACATAAAAATGAGCCAGAGCTTTTTCTAATGTAGGTATCTTTCTTCCCACTATCATATTCACCCAATCCATTTTCTTGTATTTCTTTCCAATATTACTGTAAATAGGAACACTGGCCCAGGATACAGCTTTTGTCCCAGAACAGAAATAAGAAAAATACAAGAATGGTCACTGTATTAACACCTTCAACATATGAAAGGCAAAGAATGAAAGCAACTATTAAATAAATAAAATCTTTATAAAGTGGAAAGAAAAATTACCAAGACATTAAAAATCTTAAATGACAATAAAAAAAAAAGTGATGTCTCCCACTTTCTGTTTATCAAGATTATCATGCGCAGAATAACGTCCATATGCACTGATACCATGTGATGAAGAAGATCCAAAATTATCATGGCATAAGCCATATGCCTGTGCATAAGCCATATGCCTGTGCATAAGCCATATGAGCTTACAGGGTCTTAAGGTCCTACATAGTGTATGGATTTCATGTCTATCTCTGTATCACTCTGTCACTGGGACAGACTAGGCTACACTGCACTGAAAGGTGTGTGTATCTCCATGTGTTATCTCCAATAACAAACAACACACGGCAGGCGAATCGGCCCTTTTTCCTCCTATTTAGTAAGGTGCGCCACCAGCATCTTGATAGCACTGGCTGAACCCCACTTGGCCTCTGACCCCATTTCTCACGTTCCCTAGCCCCTGCAGGCCTTCCGCATTCCTTCTTTGTTCTCACTAGAATTGAGCTCGGTGCCAGAATTTTTCCCACCACTTGAACTGCTCTTGTTTCAATTGCGCTCTTTCTGTCTGAATGACCGTTAAGCATAGCTTGTAGGGAAAAGTGTGTAGATCAGTTCTGTGGTTATTATTTGAAAGGGACAGAATTTGTACCGTGTGATTTGTTTGTATTTCTGTGCTAAGTGTTTTCTTTGATTTTGTTATCATGAGACAATGCTCACTCATTCTTACAACGAGCATATCGACCGTTTGAATTGTTTGTGTCGACTGTGTGGTGAAAGAGTGAAAAGACAAGTGAAAGACAAACAATTTAAGGTGAAACTGTGTGCCAATGACGCTGGGGATTTATCTCTACTTCATGACATAGACGTCAGCCGGGATTTGGAAAGCAAGCATCCGAAAGGTATGTGCAGTAATTGCCATCATACATTGACTCACTGCAAAAAATATTCCGAAGCTTGAAAAAATGCTGTTTTACAAAATGCAGTCGAAAAGATCAGAAGAAATGTTAGAGAACATCACTGAAAATGATGCCACCAAAGTGCTGATATCAGAGAGCAGGGACGGTTGTGAGAAATACAGACAGCTGGATACACTTTTCTCACAAGTAGGCCTACATGACAAAATTTTACACCAACGGCCAATGACCCAGACAGACATAGATGAGCTAGAAATCAGCTCGTATCACTGCCTACATGTCTTTCTTTCGTACACACTTTAGACAGAAGAGTCATTCCAATACAACACCTGTTGGAATGCCATTGCATCCCCTTTATTCAGACACACAGATTTGGACTGGCTCAGCACGGAGAACAGGGAGGTGAAGAAATGCATGCAACAGTTAACAAATTGAAACGTAGAATTTGGGGAATGAAGAGTGAAACACACAAACTTCGTTTTCTGCTCTCTGAACTCATACTGGTGGTGTCACCTGCATATCATGGTGGCTGCCCTCTGCTTGCAGAAAGTCAGTAAAGATTTCATGAAGTACTGATGTCCCCTCCATCCCCACTCCTATTTTACCCCTCTCCTCCCCCGCTTCTTTGTCTTTTCTTTTTTTATATATTTTGCCGTCGTTTGTATTTGCTTACTTGGTGTACATCTCTCTCTCTCTCTCTCTCTCTCTCTCTCTCTCTCTCTCTCTCTCTCTCTCTCTCTCTCTCTCTCTCTCTCTCTCTCTCTCCTCTCTCTTCTCTCTTCTCTCTCTCTCTCTGGGCCTCTGTAGCTCAGTTGGTTTGAGCGTCGGATTCACATGCTAATGGTTGTGGGTTCGAATCCCGGGGTGCGCTACATTAAATCTGGCCTTCTCACTGTCCCATCTTAGCATCATTGTTGTTCTGGTGGTGTCAGTATAGGATTAGATAAGTCCCCCATTGCCCCCATTTTCCTGGGATGGTTATCCCCATCGGCCATATCACCTGAGGTGGGTGCTGACGTAAAACTGAATCAAATCAAATCAAATCAAATCAATCTCTCTCTCTCTCTCTCTCTCTCTCTCTCTCTCTCTCTCCGTGTGTGTGTGTGTGTGTGTGGTGTGTGTGTGTGTGTGTGTGTGTGTGTGTGTGTGTGTGTGCGTGTGCGTGTGCGTGTGTGTATATGTTGTTACTGTTGTTGTTGATGTTGATAAACTTTAAGTCATTGAAACATAACGCATTTATTGAAACATTAGTTATGTATATGGTGGATAAAAAATGAGTGCTAGTGAGAAAAAAGTGTTTGTTGTGTGGAATATGTGAAAACTCAGTGCTGTTCTGTGCCCTGTACACCTACATTACGGCACCGCCTCTTGCTATTTACAGGAAAGTGTCCTTGCAATGTTTCTTTCAGCATGGCATCATGCATTTATGCACCTTTCATCACATGTACAGATTAACGGCAAGAAAAAGAAACTGCTTATTACACCACGAGTTAAAAATGCATGTGTTTTGCATCGTGACAGTGAGTTTCTTCACTTATTGTTTTTTTCATTAACTTTCAATGTGTTGCACGCGTGGCTGTGCCGTTAAAGTACTACTAGTGTTTGGTATCAATAGAAACCTCAGCTTCTTGACTTTAACGCTACTGTGGTTTCAAAAGATTGTAGAGAAGCATTTTAACGTTATAACAGAATTTATTAAAAAATAAATGTACTCCGCGTATTCCACAAGCCTCCGGCTCACTGACAGTAAGTAAAAAAGAAAGGGTACGGACTGATCGTTGCTGCAGAGCGAGCTGGAAGAGCACATCTAAGTTTTGCACGGGAAGCTCTTCCAGCCGTGCGCTGTAGTGTTAGTAAGCAGGCGGTGTGTTTATCTTTTCACAGCTGCCTTTCCCCTTGCTGCCTAGCACCTGACCTCCAGGTCATGTTTGCTGGGTCAAACAACTTAATATCTGGCAGGGAGCAGGCGTGAACAAAACAAGAGAAACAGAAAAATTCCTATGAAAACAGATGAAGTCACATCCAGTCCCCACCCCCACCCCCTAACAATCTGACCCCATTGATGCTCCACAAACATATCGTTGAAACCCATCCCTCAACAACATAAAACGCTGCCTCCATCCACCTGCCAACTTAAATTTAACATTCCCATCACCTGAACTTTCCCAGACCATCATCCATCCCTGACCAAAAACTGACAAATAAAAATAAAAACAAAAAACTACAACTACCACAACAAAATGCATTTTGTCCATCACATTCTTCTTTACTATCCTTCCAACTGTCTTTTCCATTTCTTTAAAAAAATTTTATCTCTGATTCAGAAAAAGCCTGACACTTTCGCTTTTCATCTGTCTTCCAAAAGAATTACAAAACAACAAATAAAATCACAATTGCAAACTTAAAGCTCATTCAACACCTGAGTTACCAATAATACAATAATCAAACACAATGATTCTTACACTGAATTTTACACAACAACAAATCAAAAGTGCTAAGACACTTTTCTAGAAAACATACAGATCTCAAACACCCATGCATCTGTACACGCACACGCACGCGCACGCCACACACACACACACACACACACACACACACACACACACACACACACACACACACACACACACACTGACACATATAGAGATAATTTACATTTGCACGCACACCCAAACAATACAGCATGCATATAGGAGATCACTATTTGCTAAAACAAGTTCATTAATTTAAGGAAGATTATTTAGATTGCTTATTTGTCTGTCTGGTTGGTTGTCTGGTTGGTCGGTTGGTTGGATGGATAGTTGGTAATTTTCTTTGTGTTGGGTGGAGTTGTGTTGTGTTGTGTTGCGTTGCGTTGCATAGAGTTTTGCTTTGTTTTGTTTTGATTTGTTTGTTCTTTCTGGGGAGTATGGAAGGACTGGGGGGAAAGAAGCCTGTACAAGATAAAATATGAAATGAATACAGAAGTATAATATATTATTATATGTAGCTAGTCCATCTGATTCAGACTTAACATGAAGAAGTATATTTTTATATACATAGTTAGTCAATCTGATTCAAATTAGAGCCTGAATATGATCAAAAGAGAATAAGAAAATCATTACAAGGAGCAGGCATTGTAAGAACAGGCAGGTCAGTCACAGCAGAATACAACAAAGTCAAAACATCACACAACCCATGTCAATACTGGCCAGTAAACATCACTGAGGCACAAGCAGCAAAAACGGCACGTGCGTCAGGCAGGCAGAAGGGCAAACAAACAGGCCACCCACTCTGACCACGAGGACAGGGTGGGATATGTGCATACTTGCTTCATGGACATGCTTACCCTTACCCGCGCATTGTGCAGATCTACCCCATACATCTCTAAACGCTTGGCACGCTCCAGAAAGTTGAACTCAGCATCTGCTGGTGTCTGGCCCCTGGAATGAAAATTACAGTACATGTGGTGATTATGTCAAAGTGACAGGAGAAAACAGCCAGTACTCACAATCTGAACAAAACAAAGTCACTTAGATTTAATCTGAATCAGAGTGACTGCCAGTGTTTAAGCAAAGAGAAACCAGAAACACATGAAAGTAAAATGACAGCGTGTTTTTAGTTAATGAAACAAGAAAGTATACATTTTTGGCCTTTGTCATGCAAACACAAAAGATAAAGAAACCAATTCACTAAATTTAGGACTGAACAACAGACAGATAACCTTACATCCCTGACATTTCCTTAAGCTGGAGAGGAGACAGGGAAATATCTAACTATCATCAATTTCTTTCTTTGTTGTCTTTTGTGTAAGCATGACAAAGGCCAGTTATCTCCCGTCTTGTTTTGATCATTATATACACATTCTCATTCTATTTTCAAATGCATTCTGTCACACTAGTCAACTATAATTTTCAGATCTCATGTGACAAGATGCTGGTACAAACTTTTCAGATGAAGGAACCATCACAATGTTTAGATACACAGGTTGGTTGTTTTATGTATACTGTTTTCAAGACTTCAAAAGTAGTGAAAATCCCACACAAGCAATCTAATTCAGGACTTCAAAAGTAGTGAAAACCTTGTACAAGCAATCTAAAAGAAAATCAGTTTCAAACATTTGTAATAATCATGTAGATCCAAAACCTTATGCAGAGAGAGAGAGAGTGAGTGAGTGGTGTGTGTGTGTGTGTGTGTGTGTGTGTGTGTGTGTGTGTGTGTGTGTGTGTGTGTGTGTGTGTGTGTGTGTGTGTGTGTCTGTGTCTGTGTGTTGTGTGTGTGTGTGTGTGTGTGCGTGTGTGTGTATGCACATGCGTGTGTTCGAGTTAAAAGTGCCTAAGGGGTTGCTGTATATGTTATGCAGGGTGCACGTGTATGGGGAAGTGGGCAGAGCAAGCTGCTGTACACAGTATGTATGAACTTATGCATGCAAGCATACATACATGCATGCATGCATGTGCATGGGCACACTGATGTGCACGCACACTAAATCTGTTGTTGTTGTTTTCTCTCATCTGAATTATCGTCTATTATTCAAAAGTGAAAATGAGACCAATATCTTTAAAGGATTGTCACACAGTCACTGGCCCTTACCTGTGCTGCCTGTGTTTCTCAGCAATGAGTTGTTCAAACTCTCGAGTCTGGTTTGGAATGAACATGAAGCGATGAAGGTAGCCATCTTGATGCTCATCTGGATTGAAGTCCCCAACTTCAGCTAAAATTTTGCACACACACACACACACACACACACACACACACACACACACACACACACACACACACACACACAACACACAACACACACACACACACACACAGATTAAGACTGAGAAAAAAATCTTTTACTTCAAATTCATATGACACAAAAGTTTATAAAATGTAACATATGTACAGAAGAGCAGTCAAAATATTACACTGTGCTCAAAGCTGTCTAAAAACAATGACAAAATTCAATTTTTTTTAATATTTTCCAGTACACCAGCAATTGTTCAAAATCAAAATAATTCAAACTTGTGTCAAGAGGTACAGCTCTGTGCATTAAACGAAACTCTACACTCATTTGTTTCCATCAATATTCAAATTAAGTATGTGAATATATCTTTACCAAAACAACAAATACATGAATACACCTTTACCATAGCAACATCAAACTCACACTAAATTCTGTTATATATAACTGGAATACGTGTGTTTTTTTCCCTTGTCTTTGTTTATTAACTGTTTGCCTGGTTTTTATAGTTTGTCTTTTATAAGCATTTTTTTTTACAGATATCATGAATTCTTACAGCAGCTCAAGAAAGAGACAGGGATGGATAGAGAAGGAGAAAGGAAGAGCAAGAAGGAGTGAACGGGAAAAGTGAAAAACAGCAAGACGAAAACAAAGACAGACAGACAGACCAGACAGACAGATGAAGAGATACATCAAAAACAAAAAATACAAAAACTTAGCCTCACATTGAACTGCGTAACTTGCAAGGATAGCTGCTTGACCTTCTGAACACACCAATTTCCCTGACAACATGTCCCGCCGCACTTGAAGATAGAAGTGGTACCTGCAAGTGCAAATCAGCATTCCAATATGTCATATGGGAGCCCAAGTAGCTCAGCTGATTGGGTGTTCCTATTCAAATGTCAATGGCTGTGGGTTCAAACCTTGGGTGCACTGCATTAAATAGCCTTCTTACGGTCCCATCTTATCATATTATTGTTCTGATGGTCAGTGCAGAATAATGTAAAGCTGACAAAAAAATTGACTTAATCTGTCATTTCAACAATCGAATATGTACATAATCTCTTAGTATTGCTCAGTGTCCCTTCTTTGTTCAATGATTTAAATGTTGCTATGTTTTTCAGCAATTAAAAAGGCAAACATTTTATATCCTAGATTATTAGCTCATTTGTTCTCAAGAAATTCCTCCCCCTTCTTCCTCACACCCAAGCTCTCCCTTAAAACTTTATCCCAAGAAAAGAAAGAACTATAACACACTAACATGACAAAATACCATGAATCTGTGTGCATCTTCAAACTCAACAGATATGAGGAATTTTTACTAAAAAATATATCTTCAAACTGTTTCAGTATGACTTAAAATGACTTCTACACCTGACAAGGACCCAAATGGTCTAAGAAATGATACCTGGTATGTAATTATAAACTGAATGTAACTTTGCAGTCACTGGTTAACTATAATATTATCATACTTAACCTTTTTTTTTTTTTTTTTTTTGGTTTTTGTTTTTTTGTATTCTATTCCAGGCAGTTTCTTTATACATACACCAAATCAATACAAGAAATTCTTACCTTGTGTATTCCTCTGCAAGCTTACTAGGGTCTGATACGTAGAATTTCACACGAAAGAAGAATTCATATGGAGGGCCTGAAATAAATAAAAAGATAGTCAAGCCATTCCAACAATCTTCCTTTTCAAGCCATTCTAACAATCTTCCTTTTTTATAGCTAAGCCATTCTCCCTTTTTCACAGGAAAACTAAAAGCTAGTGAGAGAGAAAAATTAAAAGGTGTGTGTGTGTGTATTGGTTGGGCATACATGTGTGTGTGTGTGTGTGTGTGTGTGTGTGTGTGCGTGCGTGCGTGCGTGTGTGCGTGTGTGCGTGCGTGTGTGCGTGCGTGCGTGCGTGTTCGTGCGTGCCTGCGTTCGTGAGAGTGTTTGTGTACATCTGTGTGTGTCTGTATGTGTCTCTGTGTGTGTCTGTGTGCATGTCTGTATGTAAGTGTACCTGTCTGTGTGCGTATATGCAAATGTGTGTATGCGACCTTATGTCAGCATGCAAGCACACTTAAATGTTTGCACGTACATATTTATTCCACAGGAACAAAAAAAAACACTAAGAATTTGACTGCTTTATGTTCTTTTCAATCTTTTCTCATCCTATTCTGGACTACTAAGTCCTTAGCAAATTGTTACTGGTTTTATCAATGAACATAAATAAAACACCCTTGTAAAATTATAAAAAATTACATCTAGAGGAACATCTCTGAAGAGGTGAAGAGCTGATGAAAAACGCATGTACATCTGTATACTTTTATCAATGGTTACATCAGACAAAGGCACAAAATAAAGCCCTGGGCAGCATAATAGACAACCAGTTGTAAAATGAGTGCAATCAAGTTCAAACAATACATTAAAAAGCATAACAGAAATTGATATATGCATGCCCAAATATCCTAAACCTATCTTTTGTAAGAGACAATCAAAGAGTTCCCATTTGTCCACACAAGATCACATTCCATCTCATTAGGGGGGAAAAAGAAAGTACTGTTGCTTAAACTAGTTAAAGGTAAATTTTCTATACAAAATATAAGGTCTTACATTACCTGAAAGGGTGTACTGATTCTTCAAAACAACATAACCCTGTGATTCACTAAGATGGTTAAGCCATTCATTAAACCTCTTTTTTACAGAAAACTAATCAAAAATGTTACAAATGCTTGTTTCTAACACACACAAGTGAAAACTTTGAGTACAACCTCCACTCCACCCAGCAGTGAATGGGTACCTGACCCTATTCAGGATTAGGGAAGGTAAAGAAGCAAGGGAAAGGAAATGGGCACCACTCTCATAATAACATGAAAAGCTGATCTCTACCATCTTGTTCTCCTACAACCTCAGCATCCTGGGACAACCTTAACTATTACTTTTTACCACAGCACATTTGCAGCCAGTCTTATCCCTTGTAGCAATCTATGTTTTCTCATCAGTGTATGTTAATCACAGTAATACTGGACCAAAAGTACACTTTCTGTGGTTCAAAAAGCTACAATGTTCTTTTTGTAGTGTCTTTTTAATCTCTGGTCACACTTATTCAAATATAGGCATTCACAGATTCTCACTGGGCTGTGATAACATACGTATTTATGGATTCTCACTGGGCTATACCTGTGATAATACGGGCATTCATGGATTCTCACTAAGCTATGCCTGTGATAACACAGGCATAAATGGATTCTCACTGGGCTATATTGTAATAACATAGGCATTCACCGATTCTCACCAGGCTACATCTGTGATAACACAGGCATTTTTGATTCTCACTGGGCTATACTTGTGATAATATCGGCATTCATAGATTCTCACCAGGCTATATCAGTGATAACATAGGCATTCGTGATTCCCACTGGTCTATATCTGTGATAACACAGGTATTCATTATTCCCACTGGGTTATGCCTGTAATAATATAGGCATTCATTATTCTGAATGGGTTATGCCTGTGATAATACAGGCATTCATGGCTTCTCACTGGGCTATGCCTGTGATAATACAGGCATTCATAGATTCTCACTGAGCTATGCCTGTGATAATATAGGCATTAATGGATTCTTACTGGGCTATACTTGTGATCATATAGGCATTCATGGATTCTTACTGGGCTAAACTTGTGATAATACAGGCATTCATGGATTCTCAGTGGGCTATGCCAGTGATAATACCAGGCATTCATGATTCCTACTGGGCTATATTTGTGATAATATAGGCATTCATAGATTGTCACTGGGTTATGCCTGTGATCGTATAGGCATTCATGGATTCCTACTGGGCTATACCCGTGATAATGTAGGCATTCGTGGATTCTCAGTGGGCTATGCCTGTGACAATACAGGCATTCATGGATTCTGACTGGGCTATACCTGTGATAACATAGGTAGTCATGGATTCTTACTGGGCTATACCTGTGATCAAAATCTCATGAAAAGCTCATCCACTCTGACAAGACACAAAGATGCCAATAGTCAATGTGAATCAACCAATTATATTTCTTTGTCACATGTAAAATTTATCTACCCTATTTCTTGTTCATGAAACAAGAAAGGGGAAACATTTTTTCACAATCAAATACTGGCATTTATCATGTTAATGGTACCTTTTGATATAGTGCACATAATATGTTCTCCTTTAGCATATACTCAACGTATAAATCTAGGTGGTTTTCTACTTTGTATTGAGAATCAAACACACAGTTCCAGTGAATAATATATATCTGTACAAGTTACCTCTGCACTGTTTCTTGATGGTCTTGAGAGGATCCAGCCAACGCTGCAAAATTGAGTAACATCATGAAAAAGGCGGTCATTATTTCAGAAAAATAATATGTCAACATCTGTATGTTTAGTTCTCTTGTTGTTATTGTAAATAGAGTGTTATAATTTTACAACTGCTGTTGTTCTTGGTGTAGATGTTGTTATTGTTGCTGTTGCTAGTGCTGCTGCTTCTGCTGTTGTGGTGGTGGTTGTAGTTGTGGTGGTCGCTGCTGTTGGATTCTTGGAGGAAATGCCTTGCAGTCTGTTTTTCGACACGATGATACAAATTTTTAGCTGTTAAAGTGAGTTTGATCTTTTGTGTTTATCATTCAAATACATATGTGAGTAACCACTATACAGACCAAACACACTTGAAAAATGATCACAATCTGTGATACAGCTGTGTCATAATGTAAAAAGCACTTAATTAGAATTCATATTCATTTCTAATCAATAATAATGTAACTCATTACAAATACATACAAATCAAGTGAAAAATATTTGCCTTTCCTTGATGCTGATCAGTTGTTACAGTTCTAGGTGTTATTGTAGTGGTTGTTTGTCATTATCTGCTTTTTATCAGCCTCCCTACCATCCCCACATCCAATATGCAAAGTGCATGCACACATAGCTGTATGTATGTGCACTCGAGTCCACAAACATGTGGAGCGATTGGGAGAGAGAGATTGTGATATATCAGAACAACATAAGAAATATCCTGACCATAAACAGTTTATGGCATTCTGTCTGAGAAGTATTCCAGTGTTACTGACAATTCAGCAATTATGTAATGAACAGTTTAACTCAGTCATCAATCTTCCACACATGCCTAGATCACACATTCCAGACAGCCATTTCCTTTCCAAAGACCACCTGCAAAATCCATTCACAATATGTCACTATGAATATTTGTGGAGTGTGCTGATGAGCAATGAACAGGCACACACTGTGACGTAAAGTCTGCTGCAAATGTAATCTAATAAAAGTATGCACAGAACCAGAAAAGCAACAGATGGTTCTTGTTCCCAAGACAAAGAATCATAACTGAAAGTGTAATAACATTCTCAGTGAGATGGATTCATGCCAGAGATCCATTATATGTACAGGTCAATGAGTTCATAAAACATCATGCCACTCACTCAAGTGCTATGCACAAACACACACACACACACACACACACACACACACACACACACACATATATATATATATATATATATATATATATATATATATATATATATATATATATATATATATATATATATATATATATAACTTATAACTTGTTAAGTTATCTTGACAATTGAATCCCAAGACAAGTTGAACCTTCATACATCATTAATGCCTGCTATCTGATTTACAACTAATCTGATCTACAAAGAACACTAATCAGTACACATGCACAGGCACAACTAACATTCTTGTGTTGCTATCAGCAGGCTGATTACAGTTTACAGCTGATGCATATCACATCCTTCTTTCTTAATACATGTCATACAACACACACACACACACACACACACCACACACACACACACACACACACACACACACACACACACACACACACACACACACACACACACACACACACACACATGAAAAGACAGTCAGGGACACAAAGAATTACTAAATGAGACAAAAAGTACCAAAGGATAAGACAGACAAGGAGGGTCAAAAACAGACAGACTGACAGAGACAGAGATGCACAGAGACTCACAGAGGCACAAAGAAAGACAGAAAAGATAGGGACAGAGAGACAGATCTATATACCATTCCATCGTCTGCTGGTGGCATGTCCATGAACTGCAGGCCAAAATAATCCTTCTCCACCAGCTCCAGGTGGTCAAACACTTTGTCCAACAAATGCTGAGCCTTCTGTCGTTTCTGTGGTACAATACACAATCTTTGGGTCAAAATACATGAGACTTTGCTCAACATCTTGTTTATTTATGAGAATAATGATTAGCAATAATAACACAGAGAACATTTTGCATTCCTCAAGCATCGCAATCATTAATCCAATGATGGTGAACCTCTCATCATTTTTACCCTCAATCCATGCAGTCATCTACAATCTATCAGCATATCACAGTATCAGTCTACTGCACCAATCTATGCACCAATCTATATTCCATCACAGCATCATCAGTTTACTGCATGATCTACATTCCATCAGTCTATTGTAGCAATCTACACTACACCACTGCATTCTATCACAGCAGTTTACTGCACCAATCTACATTCTATCACAGCACTCTACCGCACCAATCTACATTCTATCACAGCAGTCTACTGTACAATCTACATCTCTATCACAGCATCTACTGTATCAATCTACATTCTATCACAGCATTCATACGTATCAATCTACATTCTATCACAGCAGTCTACTGTATCAATCTACATTCTATCACAGCAGTCTACTGTACCAATCTACATTCTATCACAGCAGTCTACTGTATCAATCTACATTCTATCACAGCAGTCTACTGCACCAATCTACATTCTATCACAGCATTCTACTGTATCAATCTACATTCTATCACAGCAGTCTACTGCACCAATCTACATTCTATCACAGCATTCTACTGTATCAATCTACATTCTATCACACTGCATCTACTAGTACTCAACATTCATCACACTTCTATCACATGCTTAGATCTACTGTATCAATCTACATTCTATCACAGCATCTACTGTACTCAATCTACATTCTATCACAGCATCTACTGTACCAATCTACATTCTATCACAGCATCTACTGTATCAATCTACATTCTATCACAGCATCTACTGTTCATCACATTCTCACATTCTATCCATCACAGCATCTACTGTATCAATCTACATTCTATCACAGCATTCTACTGTCAATCTACATTCTATACAGCATTATGACATTACATTCTATCACAGCAGTCTACTGTATCAATCTACATTCTATCACAGCATCTACTGTATCAATCTACATTCTATCACAGCAGTCTACTGACCAATCTACATTCTATCACAGCAGTCTACTGTACAATCTACATTCTATCACAGCATTCTACTGTATCATCTACATTCTATCACAGCAGTCTTACTGCACAATCTACATTCTATCACAGCAGTCTACTGTATCAATCTACATTCTATCACGCATCTACTGTATCAATCTACATTCTATCACAGCAGTCTACTCAATCTACATTCTATCACAGCAGTCTACTGCATCAATCTACATTCTATCACAGCAGTCTACTGTATCAATCTACATTCTATCACAGCAGTCTACTGTATCAATCTACATTCTATCACAGCAGTTCTGTCTACTTCATCCAGATTCTACTATTCTATCACAGCAGTCTACTGTATCAAATCTACATTCTATCACAGCAGTCTACTGTATCAATCTACATTTCTATCACAGCAGTCTACTTACACCATCTACATTCTATTCACAGCAGTCTACTGTACCAATCTACATTCTATCACAGCAGTCTACTGTATCAATCTACATTCTATCACAGCAGTCTACTGTATCAATCTACATTCTATCACAGCATCTACTGACAATCTACATTCTATCACAGCAGTCTACTGTACAATCTACATTCTATCACAGCAGTCTACTGTATCAATCTACATTCTATCACAGCATCTACTGTATCAATCTACATTCTATCACAGCAGTCTACTGTACAATCTACATTCTATCACAGCAGTCTACTGTATCAATCTACATTCTATCACAGCATCTACTGTACACAATCTACATTCTATCACAGCATCTACTGTACTCAATCTACATTCTATCCACAGCAGTCTACTGCACAATCTACATTCTATCACAGCATTACTTGACAATCTACATTCTATCACAGCATCTACTGCACCAATCTACATTCTATCACAGCAGTCCTACTGCACCAATCTACATTCTATCACAGCATCTACTGCACCAATCTACATTCTATCACAGCATCTACTGCAATCTACTTCAATCTACCATTCTGTACAATCACATCTATCCGCATCTACTGCACCAATCTACATTCTATCACACAGCATCTACTGTACAATCTACATTCTATCACAGCATCTGACAATCTACATTCTATCACAGCATCACTGCACCAATCTACATTCTATCACAGCATCTACTGACAATCTACATTCTATCACAGCATCTACTGTATCAATCTACATTCTATCACAGCATCTACTGTATCCAATCTACATTCTATCACAGCATCTACTGTATCAATCTACATTCTATCACAGCATCTACTGTACCAATCTACATTCTATCACAGCATCTACTGTATCAATCTACATTCTATCACAGCAGTCTACTGCTACCAATCTACATTCTATCACAGCATCTACTGTATCAATCTACATTCTATCACAGCATCTACTGCACCAATCTACATTCTATCACAGCATCTACTGTATCAATCTACATTCTATCACAGCAGTCTACTGTACCAATCTACATTCTATCACAGCATCTACTGTATCAATCTACATTCTATCACAGCATCTACTGTACAATCTACATTCTATCACAGCATCTACTGTACAATCTACATTCTCACTTATCAACTCATTCTCACAGCATTACGACAATCTACATTCTATCACAGCAGTCTACTGTATCAATCTACATTCTATCACAGCAGTCTACTGTATCAATCTACATTCTATCACAGCATCTACTGTACAATCTACATTCTATCACAGCAGTCTACTGACCAATCAATTCTACACTGCATTATCACAGCATCTACATGCGTATCAATCTACATTCTATCACAGCATCTACTGTATCAATCTACATTCTATCACAGCATTACTGTATCAATCTACATTCTATCACAGCATTCTACTGTATCAATCTACATTCTATCACAGCAGTTATCTGTATCAATCTACATTCTATCACAGCAGTCTACTGTACCAATCTACATTCTATCACAGCATCTACTGTACCAATCTACATTCTATCACAGCAGTCTACTGCACCAATCTACATTCTATCACAGCAGTCTACTGTACCAATCTACATTCTATCACAGCAGTCTACTGTATCAATCTACATTCTATCACAGCATCTACTGCACCAATCTACATTCTATCACAGCAGTCTACTGTATCAAATCTACATTCTATCACAGCAGTCTATGTATCCAATCTACATTCTATCACAGCATCTACTGTATCAATCTACATTCTATCACAGCAGTCTACTGTACCAATCTACATTCTATCACAGCAGTCTACTGTATCAATCTACATTCTATCACAGCATCTACTGATATCAAATCTACATTCTATCACAGCATCTACTGTATCAATCTACATTCTATCACAGCAGTCTACTGTATCAATCTACATTCTATCACAGCATCTACTGTATCAATTCTATTCTATCACAGCATCCACTGCACCAATCTACATTCTATCACAGCAGTCCTCACTACTGTATCCAATTACTGCTATCTACAGCATCCTCTACTGCACCAATCTACATTCTATCATCATCATGCACTCTATCTGCATCCAATCTACATTCTATCACAGCATCCACTGCACCAATCTACATTCTATCACAGCATCCACTGCACCAATCTACATTCTATCACAGCATCCACTGCACCAATCTACATTCTATCACAGCATCACTGCACCAATCTACATTCTATCACAGCATCACTGCACCAATCTACATTCTATCACAGCATCCACTGCACCAATCTACATTCTATCACAGCATCCACTGCACCAATCTACATTCTATCACAGCTATCTACACTGCATACTACAATCTACATTCTATCACAGCATCTACTGCACCAATTACATTCTATCACAGCATCTACTGCACCAATCTACATTCTATCACAGCATCCACTGCACCAATTCTACATTCTATCACAGCATCCACTGCACCAATCTACATTCTATCACAGCATCTCACTGCACCAATCTACATTCTATCACAGCATTCACTGCACCAATCTACATTCTATCACAGCAGTTACTGTACCAATCTACATTCTATCACAGCATCACTGCACAATCTACATTCTATCACAGCATTCTACTGCACCAATCTACATTCTATCACAGCAGTCTACTGTATCAATCTACATTCTATCACTAGCAGTCTACTGTATCAATCTACATTCTATCACAGCATCTACTGTACCAATCTACATTCTATCACAGCAGTCTACTGTATCAATCTACATTCTATCACAGCAGTCTACTGTATCAATCTACATTCTATCACAGCATCTACTGTATCAATCTACATTCTATCACAGCATTACTGCACCAATCTACATTCTATCACAGCAGTCTACTGATCATTACTTCTATCACAGAGTTACTGACAATCACATTCTATCACAGCAGTCTACTGATCAATCTACATTCTATCACAGCAGTCTACTGCACCAATCTACATTCTATCACAGCAGTCTACTGTATCAATCTACATTCTATCACAGCATTACTGTATCAATCTACATTTTATCACAGCATCTACTGATCATCTACATTTTATCAAGCTCTACTGCACAATCTACATTCTATACAGCATCTACTGCACCATCTACATTCTATCACAGCAGTCTACTGTATCAATCTACATTTTATCACAGCATCTACTGTATCAATCTACATTTATCAAGCAGTCTACTGTACAATCTACATTCTATCACAGTAGTCACTGCATCAATTACATTCATCAAGTCGCATCTGCACCAATACTACATTCCATACAGTCCACTGCACACATTTACATTCCATAGTCCACTGCACCAATCTACATTCATTAAGTCACTGCCACTACAATCATACACATTCCATTCATAGTCCACTGCACCAATCTACATTCCATCAAGTCACTGCACCAATCTACATTTTATCACAGTACAGTCTACTGCACCAATCTACATTCCTATAGTCACTGCACCAATCTACATTCTATACAGTCATTTCTGCACCAATCTCATTCCATAGTCTGCACCAATCTACATTCTATCACAGTACAGTTTACTGCACCAACTCTAACATCTATCAGTTCTACTGCACCAATCTACATTCTATCACAGTACAGTTTACTGCACCAATCTACATCTTCCATCAGTCACTGCACAATCTACATTCTATCACAGTAGCATTTACTGCACAATCTACATTCTATCACAGTATAGTCTACTGCACTAATCGACATTCTATCACAGTATCAGTTTACTGCACCAATCTACATTCATCATCATGCTACTGCACAATCTACATTCTATCACAGTATCAGTTTACTGCACCAATCTACATTCCATCAGTCCACTGCACCAATCTACATTCTATCACAGTATAGTCTACTGCACTAATCGACATTCTATCACAGTATCAATTTACTGCACCAATCTACATTCTATCACAGTATCAGTCTACTGCACTAATCTGACATTCTATCACAGTATCAGTTTACTGCACCAATCTACATTCTATCACTGTTACTGCACCAATCTACATTCTATCACAGTATTAGTCTACTGCACCTAATCGTACATTCTATCACAGTAGCAGTTTACTGCACCAATCTACATTCTCATCACGACGTCCAATCTACATTCTATCACAGTTCAGTTACTGCACCAATCTACATTCTATCAGGTCACTGCACCAATCTACATTCTATCACAGTATCAGTTTACTGCACCAATCTACATTCTATCAAGTATCAGTCTACTGCACTAATCGACATTCTATCACAGTATCAGTGCTACTGCACCAATCTACATTCTATCACAGTATCAGTTTACTGCACCAATCTACATTCTATCAAGTATCAGTACTGCACCAATCTACATTCTATCACAGTATCAGTTTACTGCACCAATCTACATTCTATCACAGTACAGTTTTACTGCACCAATCTACATTCTATCACAGTATCAGTCTACTGCACTAATCGACATTCTATCACAGTATCAGTTTACTGCATCAATCTACATTCTATCACAGTATCAGTTTACTGCACCAATCTACATTCTATCACAGTATCAGTTTACTGCACCAATCTACATTCTATCACAGTATCAGTTTACTGCACTAATCGACATTCTATCACAGTATCAGGCTACTGCACCAATCTACATTCTATCACAGTATCAGTTTACTGCATCAATCTACATTCTATCACAGTATCAGTTTTACTGCACCAATCTACATTCTATCACAGTATCAGTTTACTGCACCAATCTACATTCTATCACAGTATCAGTCTACTGCACTAATCGACATTCTATCACAGTATCAGTTTACTGCACCAATCTACATTCTATCACAGTATCAGTTTACTGCATCAATCTACATTCTATCACAGTATCAGTTTACTGCACCAATCTACATTCTATCACAGTATCAGTTTACTGCACCAATCTACATTCCATCAGGCTACTGCACCAATCTACATTCTATCACAGTATCAGTTTACTGCACCAATCTACATTCCATCAGGCTACTGCACCAATCTACATTCTATCACAGTATCAGTTTACTGCACCAATCTACACTCTATCACAGTATCAGTTTACTGCACCAATCTACATTCTATCACAGTATCAGTTTACTGCACCAATCTACATTCCATCAGGCTACTGCACCAATCTACATTCTATCACAGTATCAGTTTACTGCACCAATCTACATTCCATCAGGCTACTGCACCAATCTACATTCTATCACAGTATCAGTTTACTGCACCAATCTACATTCCATCAGGCTACTGCACCAATCTACATTCCATCAGGCTACTGCACCAATCTACATTCTATCATAGTATCAGTCTACTTCATCAATCTACATTCCATCAGGTTACTGCACCAATCTACATTCTATCATAGTATCAGTTTACTGCACCAATCTACATTCCATCAGTCCACTGCACCAATCTACATTCCATCAGGCTACTGCACCAATCTACATTCCATCAGGCTACTGCACCAATCTACATTCCATCAGGCTACTGCACCAATCTACATTCCATCAGGCTACTGCACCAATCTACATTCTATCACAGTATTAGTCTACTGCACCAATCTACATTCCATCAGGCTACTGCACCAATCTACATTCTATCACAGTATTAGTCTACTGCACCAATCTACATTCTATCACAGTATTAGTCTACTGCACCAATCTACATTCCATCAGGCTACTGCACCAATCTACATTCTATCACAGTATCAGTTTACTGCACCAATCTACATTCCATCAGGCTACGCACCAATCTACATTCCATCAGGCTACTGCACTAATCTACATTCTATCATAGTATCAGTCTACTTCATCAATCTACATTCTATCACAATACCAGTCTACCATATCAACCTACATTCTACCATTCTACTAGTAGTAGTACTACAGCAATTTACATTCTACCACTCTACTGCAACAATATACAGTGCAACAATATATAGTCTATCACTCTACTACTCTTTATTGCCTTCAGGTCATGTTGGGACTGCAGAATGAGGAAAGAAACATCATATAAAACAACAAATGAAAGCCTGATAATATGGTATCCATTTCAACTCAAGACACCTGTCTGGAAATTTCAATAACCACTGTGTGTGTGTGTGTGTGTTGTGTGTGTGTGTGTGTGTGTGTGTGTGTGTGTGTGTGTGTGTGTGTGTGTGTGTGTGTGTGTGTGTGTGTGTGTGTGTGTGTGTGTGGTGTGTGGTGTGGTGTGTTGTGTATGTGTGTGTGTGTGTGTGTGTGTGGTGTGTGTGTGTGTGTGTGTGTGTGTGTGTGTGTTCCTCCCACCACCAATTCAGTCTTAACTCGCAGTCAGTCGAACAGCATTAGGAGCAGAAAAGGTGACTGAGGGTCTATATGGGGTGTTTTGACTTTTTCCCAAAATTGATTTCTGTGGATTATATCTATCCCCCACCGACATTTTTTTCTTGAAAAAATACTACTAACCAATTTAAAATGGTATTTTAATGCACTGATCGCAGCAGAAAGAACGCCAAAAGTACCCATTTTTGTCTCTTATTATGAACCGTAACCTGTACAGAACCCCCACATGAAATATACTGACAGAAAGCGCTTTGGTGCACCTTCCAGATAATGACAGCTAAAATTGGAAACAAACTGGGTCAAAGCCACCAAATCAAGAAATTTAAGGAAAATGTGTAGCAGAGTACATAAAAACTTTACAGGCCGTTTTCTCAAAATGGCCATCATACAACTTATGACTTTAAACATATATGACTTCTACATTTTTTTGAGTGCAACCTTTATTCACGTACCAAAATAATCTGCAGAATGTACACTTTCCAGTATTATGTATATCTCAAAATACCCAAAATGCTAGTTAAGACTGATTTCATGCAGGCAGGTCACATATGTACACACACACACACACACACACACACACAGATATAATGCATCAATATATAATATAAATCATATTCTATTAGCCAGATCTGTGGTCTAAATTTGAAATGTCACACCGGTTATAGTCACATTCAATCTACTATTCTAAAAATAAATAAATAAAAAATAAAAAAAATTATTTTCAAAAAATAATTTTAAAAACAGACGGCTGGAAAATGGGAGAAAACACAGGAGGGGAACAAACACTGAGTAAAACTTAACCAACAATTGTGTCTACAAAATAACAGACATCAGACCTATTATCCAAACAACAACAGAAATGCAAATATAGTGAACATGAGTGATGCTTACATCAATTTCGAAAGTTTCATCAGCCTCGTCATGGAAGTGGACAAGACAGTTGACGGTAGTCTTGGGTTGTCTATCCTGCAAGTGTGCCATTTCTGATGCACGGACATTGTAACTACCGCTGGACACCAGCTTCATGGACATGCTGTGCAGCTCTGCCAACATAAAATGAATGATTTTATCAACAAGTCAAATATCACACACTATTCAGTCTGACAGACTACAACATGCTGTCCAACATGCAACAGACAACACAAAGATGTCAAAGACATATGTACACCTCAAGTTACCAATACAGTTCTGCCCACACAAAATGCACTTTTTTTTTTTTAACAAATGAACACAGCATGTACACTACTGCATAACAAAAAACATGATGTTGTCCACATGAACCTGATGAAAGCTGTCAAAAATACATAATGTCACCATGCAGACAGAATGCTGTTGTCAAATATAAAAATCACTGGTGTCAGCAAAACAACATTCACAAACACAAAAACCGGACTATGGCAAATATCTAATCAATCAACATATAACACAAAATTATCCCAACTATGTTGTCAAACACACTGTTTATGGAATACAATATACCATCATGGTAACATCAAATCCCACATCGAAACTAAACACAATGCTGTCCAACACACACAAAATGTGATATCAAATACAAAAACCATGTCACAAACACAAAAATACAAGAAACTGCCGATAAACACAATGTTGTCAACTATATTGTTCACAATGTTGGCAAATACAGAATATAAATTACAATGCAATGTTGGCAGACAGACAATACAGTGTTACATTGGAATTCAAATGGCAATGATGTACTGTCACTGTCTGTGATATACAAAGCAAAAGTTCCTGTGGATATAATTTACACATGTTCTGTATGTGCAGTTCTGAAGAATAACAACAGATATAAAAAGAAACAGACAACAGTTCAAGAGTACCAACAGCTATATAATCAGTATTACAAGAAAAGACAATGAAACAGACAGATGAACAAGCTGCTCTAGAAAGTACATAAAATGTACAGATGAATAAACAGCTCTAGAAAGAGATGACGAATAAAGCTGGCAAGCAGAAAGTGTGGGGGGGGGGGAGGAGGATAGGAGACCAGTACCCAGCTGGAAGACTGCGACTGAAAGAAAATCACAAAGTATCTGGGGAGGGGGAGGCTGACTATGACTCCACAAAGTACCTGAAAGAAGAAATGAAACTTATAATAACCCTCTTACAGACAGGCTAAGGAATCTTCTTCAGTGAAAAAGAGAGGGAGAGAGAGAGAGACAGAGAGAAGTGAGTGAGAGAGAGAGAGAGTGGTGTGTGTGTGTGTGTGTGTGTGTGTGTGTGTGTGTGTGTGTGTGTGTGTGTGTGTGTGTGTGTGTGTGTGTGTGTGTGTGTGTGTGTGTGTGTGTGTGTGTGTACTACACAATGAAACTGAAAATAATAATGTATGTCAGGGATAGCAACCTGCCAACCACCCAAACAGTCTAGACAAATCAATATCCAGTCTTACTCACACCCTCTGTCTTTCCAACACACACACACACACACACACACACACACACACACAACACACACACACACACACACACACACACACACGCATACACACACGTGCAAGCACACTCATACACACACACACACACACACACACACACACAAATTACAATGTACCCCCTTCTCACTGTCATCCTATTAGAAACCTATCTGCAACAAAGTCAATGATATTAAATGATATGTGAAGTAGAAACAACAAGTCTCCCTAACAACAAGATGTAAGTCACCATTGCTTTCTTGGTTTGAAACTGTTTGCCCAACACATCTGACTGTCCAAGACAGTGGTAACATCTTGAAAAATACAGACCTCAGAAAACCTCAATCCCCTGGACAGCCCACAGTCATGCCATACACAACCATCCAGTGATGCATGCCACCTCCTCATCACAACTACCCTCCCCTCCCCTCTCTCCCCAAACTTCCCCATAACCTCATCTTCACTAAACAAACGAGAAAACAAACGGTACCCACATGGTCAACTCTTGCAGCATCCAATCCATGGCTCTGGACAATGATGCCATCACTGTTTTTCACTTACAACGACACTAACAGCATCAACGAGCAGCTAAATTCGGGCGCCAAGTCCCTCTCCGCGTCTGTCAGACTGCTGACTGTCTTCACTTTACACTGGGTGTTCACTTTACGCTGGAGCAAAAATGAGGACTCCACGGAGGGGGTGTAGACGACTGATTAGTCGTAAGTAATGCTCACCACAGTTGACTGACCTCAACTGATTGGGTA
>CM060309.1:81897668-81990168 GCA_030674185.1 Monoplex corrugatus
GACTCCTGCACCCTATCCACCAACTGCAAAAACATCACCCTCTGACTCCCTCACCCTATCCAGGAGCTTCCTGCATAAAGCTGGTGGATAGTGTGAGGGAGTCAAAGGTTACGTTTTTGCTTTGAGAGTATTGTTGACAATGCAGGATGCTGGCTGACAGGGTGCGGGAGTCGAAGGGTTAAAAGACTAATATTCCTCGCGCGTTCACTTAAATCAAGGTCATCAGCATGATGAGAAATCACGTCTTTTCAAATGCAGTTACCGTGTGTGTGTGTGTGTGTGTGTGTGTGTGTGTGTGTGTGTGTGTGTGTGTGTGTGTGCGTGCGTGCGTGCGTGCGTGCGTGCGTGCGTGCGTGTGTGTGTGCGTGCGTGCGTGCGTGCGTGCGTGCGTGCGTGCGTGCGTGCGTGCGTGCGTGGCTGCGTGCGTGCGTTTCTATGTGTGTGTGTGTGTGATCTGTAAAAAAAGGAAAATGGTCAGAACGGTTTGACTGTCCTTTTTTCTTCACTTCCACCACCACCCCGACACCCCCTCACTCCTACCCCAACCGTTCCTGATATTGGTAGAGGCTGTACGCCTAAGTGCTGAAGACCTGGAGTCTTCAGGCTCCTGGGTTTTTGTTTGTTTGTTTGTTTGTTTGTTTGTTTGTTTCCCTCCTCTCTCTCTCTCTCTCTCTCTCTTCCTCCCCCCCTCCCTTCCCTATATGACTTTACCTACCACTGAGCCCCCACAGTTCCCGTTTACCCTCTCACCCTCTCTCAAGTTTCCATAGTTCCCTTTTAATCAGCAAATGACGCATTGTCATTTCCAGTATGCCTGGCTGGGGTTAAAAACTGTTCTGGCAGTTTTGTTTTCAGTATTACTAATACGTTTACAAGCTGTTCTTCTCGTCAGTGAAATTCATTGTTTCCAGTATTACTAATACGTTTACAAGCTGTTCTTCTCGTCAGTGAAATTCACAACGTCCATAAAGGGCTGCCAGCTGGTTTGCTGGGGCTGAGTTTACAGTCTCTTCAGCCAAACGGCAGACAGATCTTATCGCCCCACCTCCACCCGCTCTTCCCCCACCCATAACCCAAAAATTAGAATGTGCGTGCGAGGGAGTAGGGAGGGGGGAAGGAAGTAAGTATGAGTATGTGGGCATGCGAATGTGCAATGAAACAACACCCCAATGCCCATTTCAAGTCGACCTCCAGACAATTATTCTTTAAAAGAAACGTATACCGTTGAAAGTATTCAGCACAACAAAGAATTCCTCCTGCAATGTATTCCTCAGTATTCTCTTTGTCTCATAATTTTTTTTGCCATCAAGTGCTGCGTACATAAAGTCTACACATACATACAGTGAAACACAACGATCCCATCTGCCTGCCAAGGCGATCAGTGTTTGTTTCAATGTCTCAGTCGTGCTAAATCCAGCAGACCCATCTTGATGAAATCAACACTAAGAATGAGCATGCGCCAAGCAATTCGTCCGAAAATGATTTGGTATGGAGGACTGACCAGACGGAGTGAACGACCAGCCAGAGAGACAGACAGAATAAAAGAGGCAAGAGACGGAGAGACAGAGACAGACAGACAGACACAGAAAGAGACAGAGACAGACAGACAGACACAAGAGACAGAAGGAAATACCAAGACAAAGAGAGACAGGCACAGAGAGACAGACGACAGACATATCACAGACTACAGAGAGACAGACACAGAGAGACAGACAGACAAACGACAGACATATCACAGACTACACAAGAACTCTCTTCTTTTTTTTCTTTTTTTTGTCGTTGTTTCCCTTGCAACTGTGTATGTCATTTCTTTACCGCTGCTGCAGTTTTATGCATTCTGTTTAGAAATGAACGTGTTGATAATTTGCTTTAACTTAAGACTCTGGCAAATTTCCTACTTCGGTTCACTAGACTACATTGCTTATCTAAATAAGAACAAAAAGCCTAATATTTTCTCATATTGCTTACTGTCTTATAATTTTACATTTTCTCTTCCCACACTGACATAATACACATTTGCGCTTGCGATCCGTAGCTAGTGTGGATGACAAAAAAAAAGCATGTGGGAAGTTTTGGTGTATTATGTCAAATGGCATGAGAACAAATTATATTATCTCGATGAATCATGGGCAGCTCTCTATAATTTTCCATTGCTTTTATTCTTTCTCTCCCATTTTAGCCGTGTGCGTGTGTGTGTGTGTGTGTGTGTGTGTGTGTGTGTGTGTGTGTGTGTGTGTGTGTGTGTGTGTGTGTGTGTGTGTGTGTGTGTGTGTGTGTGTGTGTGCGTGCGTGCGTGTGTGTCTGTTTTAGCGCTTAGATTTGATTTTATCAAGATTTTGCGTTATACAAATAAAGTATTGTATTGTATTGTATTGTATTGTATTGTATTGTATTGTATTGTATTGTGTTGTATTGTATATGAAATACTCAGAAAGTTATCTATATCCAATGCTAAAACCGGTGGGAAACAGTTTAAAATAATTGTACATAAACAAGAAGAGAAAACTATTGTCCCACTGACGTAAAATTCTTAAAATATACGTCTTAACAGGAACATACATTAAAAAATATAAACAAATAAATACATAAATACAAGCTGCTTCTTCAACAATGCTTAACTGTTGACAAGTCTACCATTACTGCAATATTGCAAGTTATGTTACAGGACGATATTTTCCCTTTCGAGATAAGCAGTGTGATCTATTTATGCTCTCTCTCTCTCTCTCTCTCTCTCTCTCTCTCTCTCTCTCTTCTCTCTCTCTCTCTCTCTCTCTCTCTCTCTCCCCTCCCCCTCAGCGCGCACGCGCAGGCCTCATTTTCTCGATTTGTCTGTCTCTTTTTCTCTTGATCTGATCTGCCAGCTATTTCTTCCAGAGGTACCACCGTGTAACAAGAACTCCATCCCGTTACAGTTCGCTCAATTGACTAAGAAAGATAAATCATCAATGTTTATCCAAATATAAATTGCACATGTCTGTTTTTGCACACGTTTGTTTTACGACTGGTAACGCTGCCCATGATTCATCGAGATACTATGAACAGTCAACTGTTGTCGAACGATTTCAGAAACCTTTCCACTGAGTCAAATGAGAAAAGTCACACGAGTCTCAAATAATACCAACGCAATCACACTGCTGCCCTTATTAACGATGTCTGCCTCTCATTACAACCACGTTTCAAACTACTGAGAGAGAAAGAGAGAGAGAGAGAATGGACAGAGAGAGAGAAATAGAGACAGACGACAGTGCGAGAGAGAGAGAGAGAGAGAACACACACACACACACACACACACACACACACACAAACACACACACACACACACACACACACACACACACACACACACACACACACACACACACACACACACACACACACATACACACAGACGCAGGCAGGCAGGCAGGCAGACAGGTGTATGTATATGACTAAGAAAAAAAAATAAAATGAAAAAAAATAAAAGCTTGCCTGATTTACAAGCCGTGAGATGTCGACAAAACAATCAAGTTCTGGCAGAAAGCGTGGAGAGATCAGCATACTTTCCTTCACTTGAGGGAAGTGCAAAAACCATTCTTACAACAAAATTAAGATTCTTCATATTTTAGTACAATACTGCCTTTACAAAATTGCAACTGCGGAGAAACGCTGAAAAGAAAAAAAAAACAAAAAGCACTCATACGCTACAAACTTCATGGTCACTAACACAGACAAAACCAACATCAGACATAAAAATATGGAGGCAAAATCCGGATTCAGTTTATTACCTGTTATTCTTCCAAAGACCTTCATCATACTGCAAAACTGTCGTACCACTACCGCGTCACAATCACTTTTATTCACAAGTCCATCTGCGGCCTTTTTTTTATTTAGTGCTGATGTGTACACATCTTCAAATTAATCTATCAAAGATCATTATATCTGTGCATTTATTTTATGTAATGATAAGGAATTTATTATCATCAATATATCTAGTTTGAACTTTTCTTGTTTCAAGCAACCACCCGATACCCTGAAACTGGTCTATCAGGCAAGTTCATGATCAGTTCAGTGCAATGACAATCGGTACAAATAAACAATCTGAACAAACCCTGGACAGGTGAGCCCTTTGTTTCAAACGAAACGAGATAAAATCTTCCACAATTTCATCGATAGCGAAACCGACCTTCCACTAGCTTCTAAACAGTTTAAAAGGTTTATAGGTCGTCTAACAGGCGTCATATTATAGCCTTTCTTCTCAGACGAAGGATCTACAGCCCTAAGACAGTCCTTGCGTATTGTGATCGACTGAACGATACATTCAAATGCTTTAGAGATGCTGGACCACAATCTAAGCTGTTTTGAGTCATGTAGGCCAACTTTCCAAACGATATTATTTTAAATCAAGAGTCCAGCAAATGGTTTTGCATACATGATCAAAAACCAAAACAGTACTTAGATCAGTTGGCTACAAGTCATAAAGAGGTCGCACAGAAAAAAAATATGCTAGAAGAAAGCAAGCTGGCTGACTTCGAAATACTTTCCCCTAAACAAAGTGCTGGAGTCTGGGCCAGATTTCGGTGAGAATGAGTGTTTTCCCACACATCGACAGGCCGCCGAGTTCTGGCCGTTTCCCAAACACACACATCAAAGACATCTGCAAAGCTGCAGCGCTCAGCAGGACACTATGCGCCAGGTAAACCACACTGGCTCACTGGGGCCACACAATGTTTTAGCGGCTTTTTTCATGGGGCTAACATTATTTGTTTAATCTCTCTCTCTCTCTCTCTCTCTCCCTCTCCCTCACACACACACACACACACACACACACACACACACACACACACACACACACACACACACACACACACACACACACACAATCTTTACTTAGCGGTTTTTATGCCTTGCCAGGATAGTCTCTCACATACTTGTGTTCTTGAGACCGTCGTTTTCTGCTGTCTAGCAGTTTCAATCAACCCAAATCACGTAGAAATTGCACGATTATATCACATATGTTTTGTTATTTTCATTACTTCAAATTTAAAAAATGTTTAACTTAAATTTTAATAAATATTAATACTGGTATTAATGAATACCGTCTTTATTATCATTCAATTCCTAATTTTGCACCCTTTGTGGACAGATCACAGAGAACAGAAATCTGCAAAATTTGAACATTAGGAATCGTTTGATTCATTTTGTTACAGCTGTGCTGGATAGACTTGCCAACACATGTTTGCCATTGCGTGCCTAATGGGAAACAATGCACACAACCAACCTGACAACTGTTCATAAAAACTACAACATAAAAATCGGCATCAGCAGAACCAAGAACCAAGATGGAAGGTCAGCAGAACATCAGGCAGCCTTAGCATCAACATCAATGGCATTAAACTCAAACAAGTACGTGAATTCATATAGGCCTACCTTGCAGCATTTTCACAGAAGACTCAACAGAGGAGTCAAAATCTTCTAGAATTCAAAAAGCAAACAATGTCCATTATCAACTTGCCCCACTCCTACAAACATCTCAACACTCCGACTGAAACAAAGCCAAGCTCATCAGTTCCGTTTTCATCCCCATCTTTACACAACAGTGCAGACCTGCACCCTGTACCATAAAATTACACCTGTAAAGTGTGCTATTTGAAAAGAGCTGTCAACTAGACCACACATGATGTGATCAGAAACATCAAGATGAGAAAAGAGGTAGGAACAACACCAGTCCACCATCATAATTCACCATCAGAGAAAAAAGTCATTTGGTCACCTGACGCAATGCAATCCCTCTGTCTCAAATGCAACCCTTCCCGTTGGCTCAACAAGCATACGGGTAGGCAGACCAAGGACGACATGGATTGACAGTGTGAAAGAGATTTCATATCAAACATCATTTTCCTCTTGTCATTACAGCTCGCTTCTGACAATAACTCTATCTCCTCATGACACCCAAGACAGTAAAACGGTCAGATAACAAAATGAAGAAAGATCAGTGCTTGACTCAATGCCTGTGTCCAATAACTCCCTCTCATCACGAGACAAAGTCTACTAATATAGAGAGCACCTATTCTCCCCCTTTTCAATTGTTCACATACTTTTTTGTTTCCTCTCGATGGCTTATCATTAAACTTTTATTGAAGGCGTGCATAACATTTGTATTGTGATTATTCTCATATAATTTACTGTAAATGCAGGTACGGTTTTACAGCCCCAGAGAGGGAAAGTAGGATTGTCTCCCTTGCAATGGTATAAATGAACAGAAAGACAAATACAAGCAAACCAAATAGACCTTTTATTCCAACGGTCTAGCTGAAACACAAAACCGAAACCTTTGAGGAAGATATTGCTGTAACGAAGAAGAACAAAATCAGAAAAGGAGAAAATAAATGTTTGGGATTGAGGAGCAGCTTTGGTGACCTTCGTATCGCTCTGTCAGTATCTAGATCCTTCAAAAGGGAACATTCTTATGCTCCCTATGCAGGTAATGATTGTCTCGTTCTGTGGAAAGACCCTTCAACTGGAAGGTCTTCATGTTCCCTATGCAGATAATAACTGTTTCATTCTTGTAGAATTCGTCAAACCTGCTGCCAGAGATACGTAGAGGAGAAGGGCATCCACATCAAACATGTACAGCGATCCACCCAAACTTAAACTAGCAGCATTCTACAAGGTTAGACATCTTCTAAACAACAAACAGAGTATCAAGTGAAGGCAAAAGCAAGAATTGAAATAATTTAGAAGAAAAGTACGAGGTTTAAAAAGAAAAAGGTAAAATCTGGGGAAGCAGTCTTAAGGTTCAAACGCAAATGACTGCCAGATGCTACATAATCAAGTTGAGTAAAACACAGGTACGTTTTTATAGCCCAAAGACAGGGAAAGTTGGGTTGTCTCCCTTTCAATGGTAAGAACGAAAGTAAAATGAGCTTATCTTTTGAATCTGTTTGACTATAATCGTTTTTATAGCCCCAAGAGAGGAAAAGATGGGTTGTCTCCCTTTCAATGGTAAGAACGAACGTAAAATGAACCTTGATTGTATTTTGATTCCGTTTGACTATAATCGTTTTTATAGTCCCAAGAGAGGAAAAGTTGGGTTGTCTCCCTTTCAGCGGAAAGAACGGACGTAAAATGGGCCTTGATTACATTTTGATTAAGTCTGATTAAAACAGTGCAAATTAGTATTAAGTAATATTAAAGTTTTACTGCCTTACATTATTTTCAAGACCATTTACACTTCTTTTATTATGTACATGACAAAAGAGTATCAAGACATCCCTTGACTATTCCATCTTTATCTTTAATCAACCAAGAACATCCATTTTCTAACGTACGTGCGTGCGTGTTGTGTGTGTGTGTGTGTGTGTGTGTGTGTGTGTGTGTGTGTGTGTGTGTGTGTGTGTGTGTGTGTGTGTGTGTGTGTGTGTGTGTGTGTGTGTGTATGACAGAAGAGAGAGAGAGATGTGGATCTTTACCAAATTTGGGTCAAAAGTATGAACCATTAAGGAGTTCTAAACGGGTAAATTTAAAAAGTATATTGCCATGGTCAAGGTCATAAGAAAACGTTTAAAATCATACTTTCCGAAGAAAGTTGTGAACAACATTTTCATGAGAACTCCTCATAATAATTATCTGAAATCTCTTTTCGTTGTTGTCAATCCATCACTGCCCTTGATGCCTGTAAACTTGCATTTCATACAAAGCTTCTTCAAGATCACAGTGACCTGTATCACAGATCTGTGTTCTTCATGATTACATTGTCTGAAGCATTGTCAAAAATTCCAAGGATCAACTTTGTACATTAGCTTAAAAATAAAAATGTTTTTCTGCAATTATATCTAGGTTCAACTTTGTACATTAGCTTAAAAATAAAAATGTTCTTCTGTAATTATATCTAACATTAATATCAACACAGTACAAGAAAAGTGTGGTTTTAAGCATATTCCAGTTTCGACAGAAGTTGAACTTCAAAAAACTGAAAAATACACACAAAACATATTGAGGGAAAACGTTGAGGATTAAGAAGCTTCTTCAAATATTGAATAAATCCACCCAAACTCAGAAAAAAATAATCTCCAGTTTTGTTTCTGACGATGGACTGAGCTTTTGTGTGAAGTAAAAATGATAAATACGTGTATAAACATGACCGCCGTCTGTGCTCTTTATTCTGAAGCGAGATGACATATCACAAGGTGGATGCTGTTTCAGGATTCAAATGGGGTAAGGTATCAAGCTTTTTAGTACAAGCTTACATTTATGTGACAGGATTTTTTTGTTTCTCTTGATGAGACAGAAGATCATCTCAAACCGACAAACTGCAGCTCTTTGGTTTTCTGTCTTGCAACAAACAGAATCTAGATTTAGATATAAAAATTATTTTTCAAGCTTAGGTTTGCGTGTATCCAGTTCTATTTCACCTTTTGACTGTATCATTAAAACCTGGTTGAAATCTTGTTACAACTGGTAAGCTATGTTTATGCTATCCATGGTGTAGAGCATAAAAAGGATTGGTCCAAGTAGGCCTACACAACCTTGGGGTACCCCATATGTAGTAGCAAGACACTCTGGGGACAGCTGAACAGCAAAAGGTGATCACAAAAGTGAAGCCCCCTTCAACCAAGTGTTTCAGCCTAGACTCCATACACTCAGACGGAGCCAAGCCGCATCATGGATGACCCTCTGAACGCATCATTTATTTCATCTGGGTTCAAACTTGCACATCCAAGGTGGTCAGGCATCTCAAGGTCAAGTCACTCTTGTCATGGATGCTTTAACCACTTAGCTATGACACCTGATGTTGCCTACATGGGCATTAAAGCCTTATTAAATTCACTTTTGTTCTTTTATGACCAGATCCAGTTGGAAGTCTTTTCGGCTGCTTCTGTCAAAGCCTTAGGCCTCTAGTACTCTCCTAGAAATCGACAGCTGTTCCATGAGGTTATAAGCAGATATGCCTACCAAACTCCCTTTGCTCCAACTTCTGCTGCAAGGGCTTCATCTTGAAAGCCGGATTTCCTCAAGTTGCTGCTAGACTTGGCATAGTTTTCAAAACCGGCACTGCAGACATGGGCTTCCGACATTCTACTTTCATATGGCAGAGTAAGCTTATCAAAATCATTTGTTTTAATGAATGGGAGTGGAGAATTACGTCCAGTCTCATGCCACTCTTGCTAATGATTTCTGGATTTTTTTTCCATTCTGGAAAATCCGCTGTGCACTCCCAGTTATCACTCAATCCAGTGGACCTCGCTTCCATGCTCTGGATGTCAAGGTTTTTCAGGCCACAGTTAGCTGCTGGAGTTTCTTGAGGCAACATTTTCCCCTGGGCAGCACTGACCGCCTAAACACTTGATTTTTCATCCATTGACCTTTCCTTGAGATCGTGCAGCTTTGTAGAAGCTCAGGATATGTTTCACTGTTTGTCTGCCCCGGCACAGCAGGTATGCCGGATATGTTTCATTGTTTGTCTGCCCCGGCACAGCAGGTATGCAGGTTCATCTGATTTCCCCCATTTAACAACATTTGCGTTTGCGGGCAGGAGGTCATATACAGACAGATCTGAGGTATGAAACTGATCTAGAGAAGAGCCATATATGCCATATGTCATTCCAGCTCAGACTTCTTTGGAGTGCACTTTCCAGGTTGTCCATTGCCCCCGTCGGCCTGGCTTGACTACCTTTTGGACTCTACGGAATGCCCCTTTTTTTTAAACCTTTTGTATTACCACATATCTCTGCCTGTTCTTGGCCTTTGACTACCATTTTATTTATCTTGATCCCAGTCCCTGCCTGCTGGTTTGTGTGTGGTCTATTATTTGTCTGAACTTGAGGCTTTCCTTTGCTGCACCCACTGCCTCCCAGACTTTCCATTTTTCTGCCCGACTTCAGCTTGATCTCACAATCTCATCTCCCGAGTCCTCAAGCATGCTGTATGGTTTTTCTTAAGAGAAGTCTTGAAAATATTTGTAATTCAAACCTTCATCTGGAACTTAATACACCAAACTGAGAAACACGCACACAAACACACACACACACACCACACTACACACTTACTAAATACTTCCATGTCAAGCCAAAAATTATCAACACTTGGTGGCAATAATGTATTCTATGCAAAAGAAACAATATATTCCTTTCCACTTGGGAAAAAAGGCTCACACGCACAAAGTACACACACAGACACAACCATGATACAAAATAATCCCACAACAATCCAAAATCATACACTAAGTTAGTGTTACTATGTGTACATACCCACAATTGAGAAAATGGATTCACTTCATCCAGTACAAAAATCCAACCATGTCAAACAGTACAAAAATCCAACCATGTCAAAAAAATACTACATAAATCAAAACAAAGCTTTGATTGAGCCCATGAATCTCAGAGCACACTGAAAAATATCATGCAAGGTTTCAACAGCAATATTCTCTCTCTCTCTCTCTCTCTCTCTCTCTCTCTCTCTCACTCTCTCGCTCTCTCTCTCTCTCTCTATATATATATATATATACACACACATATATATCTACATATCATCATCATCATCATCATCATCAGTTGCCCTGCCACATGGCGTTGGCAATCATGGACTTCCATCTGTCTCTATCTTTCGTTGCCCCTAGCATCTCCCCCACCATCCTCATCCCCAGCCACTCTGCAAGTCCGTCCAGCATTTTCTCCCTGGGTCTACCTGGTGCTCTCCTTCCCTCCAGCTTTCCCGTTGTGACCAGGTGCTCCAAATCCCCCTTCCTCATAAAATGGCCTATAAATGTTGCCTGTCTTTTCCTAATCTTCCTTATGAGTGATCTACTTGTGTCTGCTTCCATCAACACTGTCTCGTTTGTTTTCTTTGCTGTCCATGGAACTCTCAACATTCTTCTTAGAAACCACATCTCGACTGCCTCAATCTTGCTCTGGCTTTGCTTGCTGACTGTCCACGCCTCACATCCGTACAACAGTATTGGTTCTATATAACATTTAAGGACTCTCTTCCTGATGTTAATTGATAGGCATTTGTTGGTAAGAATGCTTGTCATCTTCTTAAATGCTGTTTTGGCTTGGCCGATTCTGCCAGCTATTTCCGATGTGCATCTGCCGTCTGAAGAAATGACCGTTCCCAGGTATTTGAACTTATTAACCTGTGTCAAGGTTGTGCCATATGCTGTTATTTTGCATGAGGGGATTTCATATTTTTCACTGATCACCATGAATTCAGTCTTCCTGCTGTTTAGTTCCAACCCCTTACCTTTGCTTTCTATTTCTAGTATATTCACAAGGTTTTGTAGGTCCTTTTCATTTTCTGCAATTAGCACGGTGTCATCTGTGTATCGAATGTTGTTTATCATTTTCCCTCCAACCTTTAATCCAGGGTCTTCTTCTAGGTTTCTCATGATGTTTTCGCTGTAAAATGAAAACAGATCTGGTGACAAAACACAACCCTATCTGACTCCTCTTTTGATGTTTTGGAAAGAGCTTATATTGTTTTCTATTCTCATTGCAGCTGTTTGTGCCCAGTACATATTCCTGATTATTCGTAGATCTTTTCCATCAAGATTGAGTCTCTCCAGTTGGTTGATCAATTCTTCATGTCGTACCTGATCGAAAGCCTTGGTATAGTCAACAAAGTATAAATACACATCCTTATTCATCTCAATTGACCTCTCTATGATAGTTCTTAGGATGTATATGGCATTAATAGTTCCCTTCCCTTCCACAAATCCACACTGTTCTTCTGCTTTTTCTCTTTTGATTCTATTCCTTGTCCTCATCATGATTATTCTTTACAGGAATTTTGTTACATGACTCATCAAACTGATTGTGCGATGGAGTTCGCATTCTATAGCCTCTGTCTTCTTTGGAAGTGCAATGAAAACTGATTTTGACATATCTTTGGGGATTTTTCCGGTGTCATAAATTTCATTTAGGTGGACTGTTATTTTTTCTATGCCAAATTCCTCCAGGGCTTCAATCATCTCTGCAGTAATGTTGCCTGGTCCCAGGGGCTTTTCCTGATTTCATCTTTTTCAGTGGTGCTCTAACTTCATCTTTCATTATGGGTGGTCCTTCAAAGTTCTTTTTTATAATGTGTTCTTCATTTCTGTCATCCTCAAAAAGGTCTTTAATTAAATATTATATATATCATCATCATCATCATCATCAGTTGCCCTGCCGCATGGCGTTAGCGACCATGGACTTCCATCCCTTTCTATCTTTCGTTGCCCCTAGCATCTCCCCCATCATCCTTATCCCCAGCCACTCTGCAAGTCCGTCCAGCATTTTCTCCCTGGGTCTACCCGGTGCTCTCCTTCCCTCCAGCTTTCCCGTTGTGACCAGGTGCTCCAAATCCCCCTTCCTCATAAAATGGCCTATAAATGTTACCTGTCTTTTCCTAATCTTCCTTATGAGTGATCTACTTGTGTCTGCTTCCATCAACACTGTCTCGTTTGTTTTCTTTGCTGTCCATGGAACTCTCAACATTCTTCTTAGAAACCACATCTCGGCTGCCTCAATCTTGCTCTGGCTTTGCTTGTTGACTGGCATCTGTACAACAGTATTGGTTCTATGTAACATTCAAGGACTCTCTTCCTGATGTTAATTGATAGGCATTTGTTGGTAAGAATGCTTGTCATCTTCTTAAATGCTGTTTTGGCTTGGCCAATTCTGCCAGCTATTTCCGATGTGCATCTACCGTCTGATGAAATGACCGTTCCCAGATATTTGAACTTATTAACCTGTGTCAAGGCTGTGCCATTTGCTGTTATTTTGCATGAGGGGATTTCATGTTTTTTACTAATCACCATGAATTCAGTCTTCCTGCTGTTTAGTTCCAACCCCCTTACCTTTGCTTTCTATTTCTAGTATATTCACAAGGTTTTGTAGGTCCTTTTCATTTTCTGTAATTAGCATGGTGTCATCTGCGTATCAAATGTTGTTTATCACTTTCCCTCCAACCTTTAACCCTTTGCCACCTGCACCCTATCTACCAACTGCAAAAACTTAACCCTTTGACTCCCTCACCCTATCCACCAGCTTCCTGCAGGAAGCTGGTGGATAGGGTGAGGGAGTCAAAGGGTTAAGTTTTTGCTCTTCCAGCATGGTTGACAAAGAAGGATGCTGTTGGGCAGGCTGCAGGAGTCAAAGGGTTAATCCAGGGTCTTCTTCTAGGTTTCTCATATAGGCTACATATGTGTGTGTGTGTGTGTGTGTGTGTGTGTGTGTGTGTGTATAAATAATTTGTGTGTGTGTGTGTGTGTGTGTGTGTGTGTGTGTGTGTGTGTGTGTGTGTGTATTAGTGATGAAGTAGGTACTGGGTAATGTACCTTGTTCTATTTTTACCAAAAGAGAGAGGGAGGGAGGGGCAGAGACAGGGAGGGAGGGAGAGGGGGAGAGAGAGAGACAGAGAGGGAGAGAGGCATATATATATATAGGCATATACATATATATATATATATATGTCTATATATATATATATATATATATATATCCTCTCCCTCTCTCTCTCTCCCCTCTCCCTCCCTCCCTCCCTGTCTCTGCCCCTCCCTCCCTCTCTCTTTTGCTAACAAATGGAACAAGGTACATTAACCAGTACCTACTTCATCACTAATACACACACACACACACACACCACACACACACACACACACAAATTAGTTATACACACACACATACACACACACACAAACACAACACACACACACACACACACACACACACACACACACACACACACACACACACACACACACAACTTACATAAATTCAAGAAGAATAACATAATACAAAAGTTGGACAACTCTTATTTTCAAGCAACTTGCTCTACACACACACACACAACACACACACACACACACACACACACACACACACACACACACACACACATACACACATACACACATACACACATACACACACACACATATGTACACACACACACACACAAAACACACACAAATATACACATACTGTATAGATTGGTTCTTTAGCCCCCTGAAAAGCAATCAACATAGCTCAGCTATTTGACACTTAACAGTAAAGTAATACCAAAAGCAGTTAAACTTGAAAGAATAAATTCTGTGTCTGTCTGTCTGTCTGTCAATTTATCTGTGCTTGTTTTGTTTGTCTGTTTCATTATAACTAATGATGAAAGATGCCCCCTGTATCTTATTATTAATTCTGCCATCTTTTGTAAATTCTGTACTGGAAATTCCCTTTTTTCCTTCTAAATTCTATTACTTTTTCTGTTTTTGTCAGTTTATCCCTGGAGTGCCACATCATTATTTCAAAAAGTTAAATCTTAGTATGGTCATTATCCAGAAAACAAATGCCAACATACAGAGATAAACAGACAACTACTACAGAAATGATAATATGCGAAAAAGAAGCACAGCGAGACAGAAAGTGAGCGCATGTGTGTATGTGTGTGTGTGTGTGTGTATGTGTGTGTATGTGTACGTGAGCGTGTGTACGTATAAAAGAGAGTATGTGTGCACATATTCGTGTGTTATTTGTGTGCCAGGGACTGACATGCAACAAGCATACAAACACATGAGATGCACACAAAAACAATTAAATTCTCATCACAAGATAAGGAATGTGCAAATGTTTTGCCTTGTAAACAGTATACAAAAAATAACAAAGAACAAATACACACCACTTAGTGAAAAAAAAATGTGGGAAGACTTCCCTGATGTTTTCCTTGAGCGTGAAAAAATAGCACATATGAGACGTGAACAAAGATTCTATATTACAGGTACACCCAGCTCTAGTACCCCTTCCTTTTAACTGTTGCATGATTACAACCACCATCATTCCTCCAAAAAAAAATGTCTATGCGTGTGCATGCATGTGCACGTATGTGCATGTTTGTGAGCACATGTCTGAGTGTACGTGAGTTCCATCTGCCTGCCTTCCTAAAGTTCCTTTGTGTATGTGTTTTTGTGTACATGTATGTATCAAGCCAACTTGATTATTTCCAAAATTATGTATGAGCCAGCGACAAAACGTTGTGATAATGCACACTTGTGTTTCTGATTTGAGAAACAAACTATTCAGGAAAATTTTTCTTTGTTCTGATTGTATTTTTTAATAGCTTGTAGCTTAAAGAGATTAATACAACAATATCAGATAAATATGTTGGATCATACTCTTAATACCAATCTTTGTAATTAAAGAAAATGGTCAAAATCGGCCATGCCAAAATGGGACATCCACTGACATGCCATAAACATCATGGCAAAGCCGTAAAGAAATTTGAAATGCATGAAACAATCACACTATACCTTTGCCAACATTTTAGCCCCAAGACCACGCGCCACAACTTTTTTGGTTACATTTAACTTAGTTAAATCCAAAGCGAACCTGATCAAACATGACTCGCCATGTCCAGGAGACATGCAGTCAAACTTAAACATCACTGCTTTCTCAGTTTCTGCCTTGTTGGAAAGAATCCAACATTTTTATGTCATTAAATCAATGCGTGTCACTGACACAATAAACCTATTGATTAAGAAGTTTGGTAAACATTTTTTTCAAAAGCTAAACAAATCTTCCATGCACAGTGCTCATGTAGCATGATGTACAATCATCACAATGTGCTGTACATGTCTGCCATTTTTATTTTGTATCCCCCTGCCAGATCAAGTGTCCCCCAAAAAGAAACTTTTTCCAGCAATGCCAGACAGGAGAAAAATAAGTAAATGTTTTATAATCATGTTCACCTTGTTAAGGCCATCACAACTGACTCTTGGAATAATACATAACCAACCTGCAATGATAAACACTTTTGATTAACTCTGTGGCAAAGGATAATTGCCTTGAAAAGATGCGTGCAACATAGTTGAACACAAATGCACTGATCGTCACATACACACTTTGCAGAGAAACTAGTGGGTCTTTGTTTCCCATTGCTCCAGCAAAATTTTGTCACTTCCATCATCACCACTGATCCCTCTGAAGAAATGTCTAATATTATCACACCTGAAACTTTCATTTTACTTGAAGGGATCCAGCAGGGACCAGAATGTGATAAATACTATCAACTTTTATGACGCTGTGATCTTCTTTATGACATGTTAATGGCGATAGACAGGTCATCTCAATGGTGAGTCTGCTGGAAAACTGTTAAACCACAGTAATTTGTGATTTTTGTTTTGCTCTGGACATGAAACAAATTCTTGCAGTTTGTATCCCAAAATCAGACTGACTTGCTTTTTAAACATGAAGCTAGAGTAAAAGTACAGATACAGAGAAACTGTGAGTATTTATTTTGATTTTGCAATGAGACATTAGTTTGTGCAGTAGAAAACAATTCAAAGTTTTTCATAGTTTATAACAGAAAATCACAGGGTTTTCTGCAAACATGATGGTGGATTATGTCTGTTATTGCAACTGGTGACATTGTTTGTTTCTTTTTAACAGGAGAATGATTTAACACATGATTTAATTTAAATTAAATGCCCATCTTCAGCCTTTTAACCCTGTATCAGTTTTCACATTATTTTCCAAAAATCAGTTAATTTCAGTGCAATTTCTTAATATTCACTAGCAATCTGGAGGAACAAAATTAAAGTTTTCCTAGAGCTTTATCAATCTGTTGTTTTTTATCATCTACTACAAATGTTTTATCACCTATGTACTCTATGCTTACTATCATACATTCTGAAAACAACCAACCCCAAGAGACACAGACACCTGCAGTGTTGCCTGTTGGTCAGGATATTTATTTGAGCAGCATTCTAAATGACACACCCATAAAGTGGATGAGATGCAGTTGTACAGTCCCAATCTCCCCAATGAGAAAATCCCACAAAATTTCATTTCTTTACTGTTTCCATTGACATTCACCAAAACAATCATACAGTGTTACACTTACCATTCAATCTAGCACAGCATCACACAAATAAGTATGTTGTTAAAACAGATTAAAAAAACCAATAAAAAGACTGAAGAAGACACAGTCTTGTATAGATCTTTATAATAGAATTACAAGATCAGTGACATAAGCCTTACAATAAGAAAACAACTGTTTGTTCACCTCTAACCCCTACCCATGCGAGAGATTAAACAAAAGCAAATAAAACATACCATCAAAGAGCAAGATAGAAACTGAATGGAAAAAGCTTCTTTACACATTTCACATCATTAAAGAGTGAGAAAGAGAGGGAATGAATATATACTGAAATGTACACACACACACACACACACACACACACACACACACACACACACACACACACACACTACAGTATTTGTCATAATTTGTTCTCATTCATTCTATTCTGCTTTACTGATTCAGCTGCATACTTCCTTTTATGCAAATAGAAAGCCCTAAGAAAACTCATTTCTCAGCATCATTCATTTAAAGTTGCCAATTTACTATATCCAGTCTTGGAAAACTTCATTTGGTATATACATTATATATATATGTATCCTTCTGACTTTTGCAAGCGTATGCTGCAGTGTTGGGGGTGTCTTAAGTACAGTTTTTGTCTCTGTGTGTTTGTGTATGACCGTGTCATGATTGGGTGTGAGTGTGAGTGTGTGTGTGTGTGTGTGTGTGGTGTGTGTGTGTGTGTGTGTGTGTGTATGTGTGTGTATGTGTGTGTGTGTGTGCGCACACACGCACACACACAAGCATGTGTCTGTGCCTTTGTGACTATGTGTCACTGCTTGTATATAAATGTGTGTATATAGTGGTGGTTCACTGGTTGTAGAAGGGTGGGGAGAATAGGCGCATATTTGTATGATTATACTATAGACTATAGTGATCTGTATCAGTTTATGTCTGTGTATGTGTGTGAGTGAAAGAGAGGCAGGCAGAAGCACGCGCATGCACACACACACACACACACACACACACACACACACACACACACACACGAACACACGAACACACACACACACACACACACACACACACACACACACACACACACACACACACAGATGGGCACTGGTTCAAAACAAGAAATTCATTGTGAAATTGTCAGCGCTGTTCCTTGGCTGATGATACGCAAAATAAGTAGAATCATCCAAGCTTTCTGATTTTAACTAAAACTGAAACTGAATCACAGTACAGATGCAAGTGAAGGGCGATAACCGACTAAGGCTACAGTGTAGACTGTAGTCATACAATGTGTTTGAAATCAACCCTTTCTCTGTCGCGCTCCGGTTTCGAGGCCGAGGGAAAATCGTTAGGATTTCTGGAGTTATATCAATAAAGTAGAACCATCATAAATCACAAAATGAAATTTAAAATTAAAGCAGTTTTAGGTGTATTGAGTACGTAACTGAATGCGGGCAAACAAATACACCTGGGAGTGGGAGTGTGACACCGAGCCGTGAAGGCTGTGACAACTGTGAAAAGGACAGGTAACTGGATCCGGTATTCTTTCACGACTGCATTTACTACGTTCTCAAATCAACAACCCACCTGGTCTGCCACGAAAGTGACCGCTTCAGGAGAGGATTTAACTGCACCATCAAGTCATAGGAATAGTCAACCGCTTCATATCGTTGAGAAAAATAGATTCTGTTTTTGTTTTTTCTGCTACAGGAAGTGCACCAAGAACAAGATGGCGGAGACATAACAAAGTCACGTGACTAAGCCTGAAACAATTCCTTTCAAATGCAAGGTGTCGCGTCAAAAATCAATCGTTTTTGAGCTTTGTCAGCCCATGAACTGAACAATTATACAGTGCTTACAGCTGCATTAAGGGGACAACCCAGCACATTGTGCCCAGCACCTCATTTGTCCAAGATCCTGGGGAAGTTTCGGTGATGAATCTGCTGCGTCCAGTCTTTGGATGATTGATCCTGCTCTGCTTTAGGCTAAGTAAAAGACGGGGACCTAGAATGGCAGATGGTAATCAGTGATAACTTTTGAGCTGTTGGAGTTTTCATTCAAAGCCCGATTCATAAGTGTAGATATAAACAGTTGTGTGCTATTGTGAAAGCTAGATAAGCAAAAGTGTAGTGTGTTTGTATGTGTGTCTGTGATACTTATTCTTTAAAAAATGTCTTTTTAAAAATATCCAAGATGGTCAAGCCGTTTTGGTAATCTCCCCTTTTCATACAATACACACACACACTTACACATACACACTCTCCTGTTGTAAGTAAGCTACTCTTCCAGCAAGAAAAAAGTACACGAAAAGGCCGGGAGGTAGGGGGGAGCGTGACCTCCACGAAACAGGTTTCTTTTCGCAAAGGCCATGGGAGGAGGCTGCCAAGATATTTCAGAAGTTTCTGAGAAAGTGCTGTTCACACACTTTCCTCAGAAATTACCAATTTAGGCACTTTTTTTGGTCTAAATAAGCTTGACCTTGGTGCCTTACACTTCCGTTTTACCGTAATAGTCCACAACTAAATTCAAAATTTCGTAAATATCCATCCCATGAAGAGCTGAGAAAATCGTGTCCACACATTTTTGTTTCACACACACACACACACACACACACACACACACACACACACACACACACACACACACACACACACACACACACACCCCTCACACACACACACACACAGTCACACACACACACATACACACACGCACGCACGTGCACACACACACAACGTGCATTCGTGCACACCTCTGGTCAGTATGAAATAATCTCCCTTTATAAAAAAAAAAAAAAGGGGGGGGTAGATTTACAAAGGATTAATGAAAATCACGTGTGTTACTACAGGAAAAAAAAAGAAAAGAAAAAAAAAGAGAAAGAGAGAGGGGATAGAGGGGGGCTGCTTTATGGAGGGTATAGTAGTAGTAGTAGTAGTAGGCCTCCCTCGGTCATGGCTGACCATGGACAAAGTACATCCATTCTAATGTCTAGATGGGCTGTCTGCTGGGTCCAAGCAGCGTCGCCTGTGACTGTACAGACCAATGCGAGAGAGGCAGTCTCTGTCGCAGCGGTCGCATGTGTATGCCGATGCTGGCCTGTTGGCTGTCATCCCTTTTCTGCGAACTCGCTTTTCTGCTGCAGCAGCTGACAGTTTGTCCTCACCAATCCGCAGCTGTTTCTTGAGAGTGGTTCTCCAGCTGTTGCAGTCGTCTGCGAGGTCCTCCCAGGACTCAATGTCGATCTCAAGCGCCTTCATGTCACGTTTGCAAGCGTCTTTGTATCTCAGCTGTGGGCGGCCAATGTTTCTCTGCCCTGTGGCAAGCTCACCATAAAGGATGTCTTTTGGGATGCGACCATCTTCCATGCGGCGAACGTGGCCCAACCAGCGCAGCCGACGCTGTCTCAGCATGGTATGCATGGTTGGGAGGCCAGCACGGGTCAGGACTTCGGTGTTGGTCACCTTGTCTTGCCAGGAAATGCCGAGTATGCGCCGTAGGCTTCTCAGGTGGAAGGTATTGAGCCTTTTCTCCTGATGAGCATGTGTGGTCCACGCCTCGCTGCCATACAGCAAGGTGCTGAGGACACAGGCGTTGTATACAGCCATCTTTGTCTTCTTGGTCAGCTTGGGATTTGTCCACACCCTTTGCGTGAGGCGGGCTAGTGTTGTGGCTGCCTTCCCGATCCTCTTGTCGATCTCTGTGTCAAGGGGGAGGTTATCGGTGATGGTGGACCCAAGATATGTGAATTGATGGATGGCTTCAAGCTCGTAGTCATCAATGGTGATGGCTGGTGGAGATGGCGTGTCTTGGCCCAGGACGTTTGTCTTCTTAAGACTGATGGTCAGACCAAAATCTTTGCAAGTCCCGCTGAGTATGGGTCACAACTGCGGCATCGTCGGCAAATAGTATGTCTCTGATGAGGGCTTCACGGACCTTTGTCCTTGCTCTGAGGCGGGCAAGGTTGAAGAGCCTGCCTCAGTGGGAGAGCGAAGAAGATTCCAAAGAGGGTTGGGGCCAGGCGCAGCCTTGTTTTACACCACTGCGTAAGTCGAAGGGCTTGGAGAGGTTTCCGTTGAACTGCACCGTCCCTTTCATGCTGGAGTGGAAGGACTAAATTAAGCTGTGCAGTTTGGGGGGGCAGCCGATTTTTCAGAGAGCCCTGAAAAGGCCATCTCTGCTGACTAGGTCAAAGGCCTTGGTGAGGTCAATGAATACCACATACAGGGGCATCCGCTGCTCTCTGCTCTTCTCCTGGATTTGGTGAAGGGAGAAGACCATGTCTACTGTGGATCTCTCTGCTCGAAAACCACACTCTGATTCCGGGTAGACGCGTTCAGCCAGTTTCTGCAGGCGGATTAGGAGGACCCGAGCGTAGACTTTGCCAACAATGCTAAGGAGCGAGATACCTCTGTAGTTGTTGCAGTCGCTCCTTTCGCCCTTGTTTTTGTACAGGGTGACGATCTTGACGTCCCTCATGTCCTGCGGTACAGCTCCCTCATTCCAACACTGACAGAGGACTGCGTGCAAAGGGTGCAGAAGAGAAGTCCTGCAGTGCTTGATGAGGTCTGGAGGAATTCCGTCGTTGCCAGGTGCCTTGCCGGATGCCAAGCTATCAATGGCCTTACTGAGTTCGTCCACAGTTGGCTCTGCGTCAAGTTCTTCCATTACCGGCATGCACTTGATGGCATCGAGGGTTGAGGTGGACACCATGTTCTGTGTGGAGTAGAGGTCGGAGTAGTGTTCCGCCCATCTTTCCATCTGTTGGCTAGGATTGCTGATTACTTCCCCAGTGGAGGATTTGAGGGGGGTGATCTTGCTCTGCGTTGGTCCCAGTCCCTTCTTGATGCCATCATACATTCCTCGGATGTTGCCTCTTTCAGCAGCACTCTGTATCTCTTCACTGAGCTCTGTCCAGTACTCGTTTGCACAGCGCCTGGCGTTAAGCTAAACCTTACTCCTGGCAGCCCTGAGGATTTGCAGGTTCTTCTCACTGGGTGACCGCTTATACTCGGTAAGTGCGGCGCGCTTGGTCTCAACAGTGGGAGTCATCTCTGATGATTTGGCCTCAAACCAGTCGTGGGACTTCACATTTTTCTTCCCAAAGGTGGCCATAGCAATGCGGTGCATGGTGTCTCGTAGCGTTTCCCATCTCTCTGTGGCAGAGTCTCTGGGCTGCAATGCATCGTATTCTCTCTCAAAGGCCTCTGCGAACTGTTCTACAAGATCTGGCTGAGACATCTTGCTGACGTCAATGCGAGAGGTCCCTTGTTTCTTTGAGCAGTGGAACTTCTTTGGTTGCAGCCTGATCTTGCAACATACCAGAGAGTGGTCTGTGTCACAGTCTGCGCTGTGATAAGAGCGAGTGTGGAGAACGTTTTTGATAGCGGCACGTCGTATTACTAGGATCAAATCCAGATGGTGCCAATGTTTTGAGCACGGGTGCCTCCAGGAGACTTTGTGTTGAGGCTTCGTCTTGAAGAAGGAGTTGGCAATGCACAGTTCATGGCAGGCGCAAAACTCAAGCAGTCGCTGTCCATTCTCATTCATTTTCCCCACTCCAAAGGAACCGAGGCAGGAGGGCCATGAGTCATTGTCTGCACCCACTCTGGCGTTGAAGTCGCCCAGGAGAACAAGTTGTTCTGTCCTGGGGATGTTCCTTATGGTTGATGCAAAATTTTCGTAGAACTCATCCTTGGCGTGTGGAGAGGCGGACAGAGTTGGGGCATAAACGCTAATGAGAATGACATAGCCTTCGGTGGTGTTGAGGCGGAGAGTCAAGAGTCGTTCTGAACCGCCGCTGCCTGGTTCAATCATGTTCAGCAGGCTGTTCCTTACTGCAAAGCCTACTCCATACTCTCTTGGGGCATCAGAACTTTTTCCTTGCCATAAGAAGGTGTAGTCCCTTTCCTTTAGTGTTCCTGAGTCAGCCAGCCGTGTTTCCTGCAGAGTGGCAATGTCCACATTGAGCCTCTTTAGCTCGCTGTTTATGACGGCGGTCTTTCTGGCGTCGCTGATGTCTTCCAGATCTTGGGAGAGCCCAGGCATCATTGTTCGGACATTCCAGCAGCCCAGTTTCACTACTGATCCTTTTCCTGATCCGTTTCCTGAATTTGAATTTTTCTTTTTGCCTGGTGCGGTAGTTAACGACCTGCTTGTCAGATTTTCTCCTAATCTTCATGCACCCAATGAAGAAGGCAGGTCGTGGCGGGACAGCACCTTATTGGCTGGGGGCTGCCCAGCTTAGGCGGGCGGTAACTGTCCAATAAGACACGAAGGTCTCTCGCACCGTCAAAAGTAACCCCTGGCGTCAGCTCTACGCCAGTTGAGCAATGACTTATCACCGGTATCTGTTGCTTCCCGTGTTGCGCCGACACTAGTGTTAGTAGCGAGGCTGGAGTGTCCTCTACAGGTCGTAGGTGCAGAGTGTTTGTGGATGAATGGACGGATGTAAGCCTGGGCAGTGTAATATGGAAGACAGGCTGTTGCCCATGCAACTTGTCCCCCCTCTCCACCTCGCTGGCAGATCCAAAGGAACAGGAGGGCTGTTACGTTTTGGTGCCAACGCGGCCGCAGGAGCTGTCGGAAAGTGACAAAGTTTGCCATCCAACCGCTTTAGAGGGCCCCACACCGGATTTACTGTCAGGGTCTATTCCCTTAGCTAGATGGCCGCGGGTAGCTCTTCAGAGCTGGCGCCCTTTGATGGATCTAATTTATTTCCACCAGGGTTTCTAGCCACCCTCCTCACCATCCTCCTGAGAGGACTGGTGGGGGTGCTGGTTTAGTCGCCAGCAAGTCGATCCTGTGACAGGTAGTACTGGGTTCCAGGTTACCAGTAGCAGATACATCTATCCGACCTGACAACTGGAGGGTATATAACTGAGATAATAAACAAGGAATAACTTAGATACGAAGGTGTGTTTGGCTCTACACCTCAGAACTCAAATAAGAAAACAACACACATTGCAGCATGCAATGTTTCCTCAATCAAGTGAAGTGAAGGCGTCGTCTTCTCACTGCCGTTACTCTTGGAGACTAGTTCTCGAGATAAAGTTGACTGTCGTCTGCAAACCAGTCCTCTGACCACCAAGCTCCACAGCAGCCGGCAAGAACTGGAATACAGAAAGTCACATCCGTCATCAGATGTGACACGACCATGAAGACGGCAAATGAAAGAAAAAGTACAAATAAATCACGATCATTGTTCTCTCTCTCTCTCTCTCTCTCTCTCTCTCTCTCTCTCTCTCTCTCTCTCTCTCTCTCTCTCTCTCTCCTCCGCTCGGTCTCTTTGTCACTCTTCCCCTTGTATCTTTTTGTTCACTTGTTTACACCTAGGCCTATACAATAACAGACCAATGCACATTACATGAAAATGCATTCTCATGTGACTAGTTACTGTTATTGTTGTTAATGGTGGTGGTGGTGGTGGTGACGGTGGTGATTACGGTTGTTTGTTCCATATCCACTGAAAAACTGACTTCAGAAACAAGGGGGAAAGTTTTAGAAATAAGTAAATGAATGGACCATGGGGATGTCGATGTACACTTTGATGATCAAGATGGTTGAAAAACCAAGGGCTCGTGTCATTCTCTGTCTTTTCTTCTCAGCTTGTGGTACAGCCCACGCACACACAAAAGGACATATTGACAGATCACCCGCAACACTCATGAACTTGTTACATAAATCTCAATCCTGGACCAACTTCCTTCAGATCATTTTGTTGTGTTGTTTTCCCTCAATTCATCTAAATTTGTACGCCAGAGGTGAATCGTGATCCATCGTAATCTGAAATTTATCAAATGTTACAAACGTTCTCGCTTGAGTTGTAAATTGTCTAATCTCTCTGTCATTGCTCTGATCTTGCCAGTCACTACAATTCAGCTTTGCGCCTGTTCCTAGATGAGCATGCATCCCCATCTACCCATGTGCCGTCTGATCACCCATCTGCACCTTGGAAAAGAAATGAAATAAAGGTAACCAAACATGTGTGTGGACGTGTTGAACGTCAGTAGCGGGGGTCTTCTAAACTTGTAGTTCATTTTCAGATTTATCAAGAACATGCGAAGAGTTACGAAAGATTTAATGATCTCAAAAGCCAAAACTATTTTTATATCATTGAATCAACATCTACTAAACGCTCGTTCTCTGTCTTTTTGATCTTTTAAATTAGCTTATTACCAATCATCTCCACTTCCTTGAAACACCAATGCTATAGATCTCCCAGAGCCTTTTTCAGCTCTTTTCTCTTCCCAAATCGATGATCTTCGAGCCAGGCTCACAAAACCTCTCTTCTTACGTTCTTTATATATCCGTCTTGCACAGTGTCTCCATTTAACGGAATTTTAACAAATCTCTAAAACTGTACTTGCCAGCATTCTGAAAAATCTTGTGAAGTCGACCCCATAGCTATCTCTCTCTTCTTGTACACACTTCTGAGTTTCTTCCATTCATATGTCATTGACACTTTTTTTTTTACTGGAAATGTCTTATCTTCTTTCAAAATAGTCATTGTTCGACCACTGCTAAAAAAGAAAATCTCGATCCCAACGCTCTCAAAAACTGTCTCCCTCTCTTCAGCTGGCCATTGCTTTCAAACTTCCTCGAGAAAGTGGTTTTGAAACAGCTGAATGATCACATCTGTAAGCCAATAATCTTTATCATCCTCTCCAATCTACTTACTGTTCTGACCACAGTACTGAAACTGCCCTCTTTTACAGTGTGAATTATTTATGTGTTGTTGGTGGCAGAAATGTCCTACTTATTCTTTTGGATCTTTTTGTTGCTTTTGATACCATCAACCACCTCACCTTTCTTCAGTTTTTTCTTTTAATAAAGCCGTGGACCCAATATCTGATACCTCGTGTTTAGTCTTGGTCCACAACACTAAAAATTAGCCTGTTCGCTGCTCATCCTAATATTTCGTCATTCTGGAGCTGTCAGCGTAGAGGCCGTTTTTCCAAGGTCCTGCCGGCTGCCTTGGAACTCGGTGGTAAGTGGACTTAATGATTGATCATGTCTCTTGTTCCATTTGATAGAAGCAACATTGCTACAATAATATGTTCAACTGTCTGGTGTGCTTGACCGTAGGAGCATGCGTTAACATCAATTTAAACATGTGGTTCATATGGGCGTTGAGCCGGTTGTGACTGATATGCAGTCTATCATGATCATTTGCTGCTCTCTGGGAAGAAGGTGGTAGTCGTCCTTTTCTGTTCTTGGTTTAAGGTGTGATCTGATGATGTTTTTCTACTAGCTGCAGCTGACAATCACAGCATAATCTGTTTAGTCTTCCTGGGCTGCTCTTTTTGCTAACTCATCTACTGCTTATTTGTTGGTAAACCACAGGGATCGAAGAGTCATTGAAGGACTATTCTTCTGGTTCTTCTGACTTCCTGGGAGGCTTTTGTCAGTTGGGGGCTTGGAGAACAGCAGGAAGACTACTTGATAGCATATGTCATCAGTACTGTGTAGTATCATATCATGGAGGCTGTTTGCATGAGTGCTTCTGTCTCTATTCTATAGCTCGTGCAGTGTTTGCCCGTAGGAATACTGGCAGTCGTGGTATGAGTCCCCAGAGAGTTGATGAGATTACCGGCTTCTACGTTGGTAACAGCACTAGGTCAGTGGCTGACCCATCAGTGCCTGAGTGTATACACGTCTCATGCTTCCTGTGGGTAACTCTGTTCTACCATGGCCAGCGTGAGAGTCAGGCGTGTTGTGTCATCTTGTACTTCCAGCGTGAGGCGATCTGGGCGACCTGAGTGCAAATTTCATAGTCTAGCTGGACAGGGAAAGAAGGTTGTCTCCCTTGCAAAGATAAGACCAAACAAAAACAGGGAGACAAAATAGAATTTTTGCTCAGTAGAATAAACTGTCTGGTCTAAAATACAAGACTAGACTGCTTATTCTGTTGAGTAAAAGAAACAAAACAGAAACTTTCCAGGATTACAGAAACAAAAACAAATGATGGTTGGTCCAGAACCCCACCCATCCCCACCTCCACCCTCTGCTCCCCGTGCAAAGCGCTGTGTCAGTAATTAGGTCCCTCCAAAGACGTTATGAACAGAACTATATCCACAATGCCTTTGGGTCCTTCATGGGAAGGTCTTATGCTTCCAAAGCAGGTAATGCGTTTGGTTCTATGCAGAATTCGTTTGACCTATTTATTGCCTGAGATAGCGGTTACGAGAAGAAAGGCGTCACACATTTTGTAAAACAAAAGAACTTTTTGTGTGTGTTTCTTACTTTCACCTCAGGTAAAATGTTACAATTTGTCATAATTTGTTTGAAAAAAATACACGTGAGCCGCTAATTCCGTGGCCGGTGCACATAAATCCTCAAACATTTACTTGTCATGATACACGCGAGACATACAGGAAGATAAACAAAGAAATCAGGAACAGGTGTAATGAAGCTAAGGAAGCTTGGCTGAAAACAAAATGCAAAGAAACAGAAGACAGACACAAAACGGATCCTCAGGGTATGTACAGACGAATTGAAGAAATTGTCCACAGGAAAAATACATGCACATCAACTGGTTGCTTAAAATCGAAAGATGACACGCTTATCATAGAAAAAGACAAAATATTAGAGACTTTTTTGAAGATGACAGAAATGAAGAACACATTATAAGAAAGAGCTCTGAAGGGCCACCCATAATGAAAGATGAAGTTAGAGCAGCATTGAAAAAGATGAAACCAGGAAAAGCTCCAGGACCAGACAACATTACTACAGAGATGAATGAAGCCCTGGAGGAATTTGGTATAGAAAAAAATAACAATCCTCCTAAATGAAATTTACGACATTGGAAAAATCCCCAAAGATATGTCAAAATCAATTTTCATTGCACTTCCAAAGTAGACAAGGGCTATAAAATGCGAACTCCATCGCACAATCAGTTTGATGACTTATGAAACCAAGATCCTATTAAGAATAAGCATGATGAGGACAAGGAATAGAATCAAAAGAGAAATAGCAAAAGAACAGTGTGGATTTGTGGGAAGGAAAGGAACTATTAATGCCATATACATCCTAAGAACTATCATAGAAAGGTCAATCGAGATGAACAATGATTTCTATCTATGCTTTGTTGATTACACCAAGGCTTTCGATCAGGTAAGACATGAAGAATTAATCAACCAACTTGAAAGACCCAATATTGATGGAAAAGATCTACGAATAATCAGGAATATGTATTGGAAACAAACAGCTGCAATGAGAATAAAGAAAAAACGATATAAGCTCTTTCCAAAACATCAAAAGAGGAGTCAGACAGGGTTGTGTTTTGTCACCAGATCTGTTTTCACTTTACAGCGAAAACATCATAAGAAACCTAGAGGAAGACCCTGCATTAAAGGTTGGAGGAAAAATGATAAACAACATTCGATATGCAGATGACACCATGCTAATTGCAGAAAGTGAAAGGGACCTACAAAACCTTGTGAATATACTGGAAATAGAAAGCAAAGGTAAGGGTTTGGAACTAAACAGCAGGAAGACTGAATTCATGGTGATTAGTAAAAAACATGAAATCCCCTCATGCAAAATAACAGCAAACAGCACAACCTTGAGACAGGTTGATAAGTTTAAATACCTGGGAACGATCATGTCACCAAATGGCAGATGCACATCAGAAATAGCCGGCAGAATCGGCCAAGCTAAACAGCATTCAAGAAGATGAAAGGCATTCTAACCAACAAATGCCTATCAATTAACATCAGGAAGAGAGTTCTTGAGTGTTATATAGAACCAATAGCCTACTGTTGTACGGCTGCGAGGCGTGGACAATCAACAAACAAAGCCAGAACAAGATTGAGGCAGCCGAGATGTGGTTTCTAAGAAGAATGTTGAGAGTTCCATGGACAGCAAAGAAAACAAACGAGACAGCTTGATGGAGGCAGACACAAGCAGATCATTCTTAAGGAAGATTAGGAAAAGACAGTCAACATTTATAGGCCATTTTATGAGGAAAGGGGAATTGGAACACTTGGTCACAACGGGAAAGCTGGAGGGAAAGAGAGCACCGAATAGACCCAGGGAGAAGACACTAGACGGACTTGCAGAGTGGCTGGGGACAAAGAGGGTGGTAGAGATGCTTGAGGCAACAAGTGATAGAGACAGATGGAAGTCCATAATGGCCAACGCCATGCGGCAAGACACCTGATGGTGATGATGATACACACGCGATAACCAATGCGCGAAGCTCTCTCCTTTTCTTTAATTTGCATGCAACAATACTGCTTGTGATGGTCATGCCTGCTCACTTCTTTTTTCATTGCATGATAAAAGCGATTATCCTCATTAGTTTTTTTCGTGTGTGCTGTAGCCTTAGAACTCTCAGCTGATCAAATCCAAAGCCTGTCCACATCGCCAGACCAGAACTAGCCAATGAAAATGATCGTGTAGTTTCGTTATCAACAGGGCGCAGTAATCTATCTTTTGTGAAATATCACCTGAAATAATGTTTAGTTGATATATATACTAAAAATAATTTGCAATGTTTAATTAATTTTATATTGAATAAACACAAATCATTTATAAGCGGAATGAAAACTTCAGAACTCATGATGAGGATAGTATTTTTATGCACTACTTGACGCGACACTTTTTCCTCTGGAGTACAGCGTTGGATTTGTCGTCTGCTTCGAACACATTTCTTCAGTCGGAGTGTTTTCTTCTCATCGTGCGATCGCCTTCTTTAACAGAACAGAATGGTTTCTCTGCAAGAATATGTTTTATCTGAACACGCCCAAGGAGGGGCAACATATGCATTGGTTGGTGTTGTAATAATCCTGGCTGTGTCTTGGTTGATTGGGAAACGACAGCGTGAGCACAGTATTGAGGTCAGTAGTTAAGTAATTATTAAAAAGTGTCAAATATCATATGATGGCTAAACAAAATATTAGATTTTTTTTGGATGCAGGTAGTTTAGATTATGCCGAAAAGGAAACTTGGTGACCCCTCCCTCCCCATTTCCCCCGTCGCTGGAATACGAGCTTCATTGTTAAGGGAATGATCATCCTCAAGATCGTGGGCACCAAAGGAAAGGAAGGAAGGAAGGGAAGTAAGTCTGTATTAGAAATCAGAATAATCAGAGGAGTTGCTTCTCTTTAATCGATTGAAAATAAATAACATAAATACTAAAATAGGCCCTACATCCTATTTCATTTCACAAGAACTGATGAAAACTCGGCCATTTACCTCAGTCATAAAGTCTTTTAGACAGAATTAACTGTCTTGTCGACGACAGTAACAACAATAAATACACAAACACAGCACTGTGTCTGGTTGATATGAAAAACACTATAGCAGATTTAACTTTAATCTGAAATAACACACAAACATACTAAAAGGAAGACCTTAAAGGGAGATACTGCAACAAAACAAGAAAGAGCAAAAGGGAGAGCAAGACCTATACACACCCTTCAGTGCTCTCTCTCTCTCTCTCACTCTCTCTCTCCAAGAGCAGCGTTTTGATAATTTAAAGTAAAAAGCTCTGGACTTATTCCCACAAGAGTAAAAAGCATGGCTATGCATTCACACACAATCACATAAACATTTCTTTTTTATAAATTTGTTGCAGTGTTTTCTCAGATACATGTATGCATATCATTTGCCCCACACCATGCAGATGTTATGCTTCTCCACAGTCTGCATACTCTGTATTCAGGGTATTTTTATATTTCTGAATCTTTAACTAGTGTTTTGTATTTTCTGCTTAAATACGTACATATGAAGAAGATTGACAGGTCAACAATCGTCAAGGATGACGGCTGACCTTACATATTGAAGATTGACAGGTCAACAATATTCATGGATGACGGCTGACCTTACATATTGAAGATTGACAGGTCAACAATAGTCAAGGATGACGGCTGACCTTACACATTGAAGATTAAAGGTTTCGAGCACAAACAGGTTTGCACATAATTAAGATAATCTATAAGATCAGAAAAATCTCCACCTTTCACCCATCAGGTTGTATCTATAGCCTTGATCATCCTGATTTTAAAATATTCCTTAAGTTAAAGATAGACTAAACAAACACAATTGCAAAAAAATGAAATCTGAAAAAAAAAAAATTAAATGTGTGTAAATTTATTGTTTTCATTCCAGGGAAAACTTCCTCCACACATTCCTTCTTCAATTCCATTCCTTGGTCAGGCTGTCAGTTTTGGACAAAGTCCAATTGAATTTCTGCTTGCTGCATATCAAAAGGTTTGTTCTGTAATAAGCATATAATGCTAGAAGATTTGTTATATTCAGAGCACTTAAAATAGAGAATGGTAAAAGCCTAGGTACAGAAGTAACATGATGGAATGACTGTAAACTTCTTTACATTGTTTTGTTTTCTTTGTTTCTTTTTTTGTGTGTGGTTGTTTGATGGCAGTTGTTATTGCAGTTTGTCCTTTTTTTCTTGATTTTTGTTTTGTTTCCTGTTTTGTTTTGTTTTTAGATGGTCTTAATGTGCATATTACCACAAATGCTATGTTATCAAAGATCCAAAATAAATATGGCAAATGTGCACAAACTCTGCTTTTTTCAGTGGAATCATTTGTACAACCAAATATACCTTTGTATAGTGTACTGAGTAAAAGAAATCATGAACACTGCCATTCCCAATAAATAAAGTGATTATGAAATGGAATATATAGAATATATCTCTCTGTCTCTGTCTGTCTGTTTGTCTGTCTGTGTGTGTGTCTTTCTCATTACACATACACACACACACACACACACACACACACGCACGCACACACACACACACACACACACACACACACACACACACACACACACACACACACACACACACACACACATACATATAATATACACAGTGATACTCTTCTGTGATTGGATTTGTTTGCAAACATACCCACAAGCATGCACACACACATGCAGATGTATTCAGATATACACAATAATACAGTCTACACTCCACCATACTGGTGCTGGTTAGAAAGGGAGTGTAGAATGATGTGCAGTGCCGTGCAGTGCAGTGCAGTGCAGTACAACACAACACAATATGATACAAATGAATGAGAAGGCTGACAGATTGTTAGGAAAGAGGAAAAATAACAACAGACAGTGGGTTTTATTTGTAACTGTATAATTGTGATTTGTTTTCTAATAAAGAGATCAATTGCATAGAACTTTGCATGAATTGATATTGTGTAAAACATGTTTTATGTTGCAGTATGGTCCTGTATTCAGCTTTACAATGGTTGGAAAAACATTCACGTACCTCATTGGCTCTGACTCAGCTGCCTTGTTTTTCAATAGCAGAAATGAAAATTTGAATGCAGAAGAAGTATATGGTCGCCTGACTACTCCTGTTTTTGGCAAAGGGGTAGCATATGATTGTCCAAATCATGTAAGTATACAATTTGCATTTGATATGTTTTCTTCCTCTAGTTTTATGTAACTGATATTCATTTCTTTATGTCTTGCTTCCTTGTGTTAAGATTAGAATTGTTCCTGTTTATAACTGCATTGATTTAAAATTCCAAAAGAAAAAAATCCAGATATAGATCAAAATCATCTCATTTAGAAAGAATAACTGTGTCTCTTCTCTCTGCACCCCCCATTATACAAAATACTGTACACAGAGACACACATTTTCTCATCTTGGCCTTTTCTCCGATATGACCTGGTTGTTCTTTTTTGTACTGTTTGTTTCAGGTGTTTTTGGAGCAGAAGAAAATGTTCAAGACAGGCTTGAATATAGCAAGATTTAGAGAGCATGTCCACATGATTGAAGATGAAACAGCCAATTATTTCAAAAGATGGGGGAAAAGTGGTGAAAAAAGTAAGTGAACTTTATTTGCTGTTATTGAATGCTTTCCTGTGTGGCTTTGTTTGTTTGTTGTTTATTTAGTAAAAAAAAAAAAAAGAAAGAAAAAAAAAGACGCTTACAGCTGAACCCATAACATTTGTGTGTGTGTGTTTTTGTTTTGTTTTGAAAAGATAGTTTTGTTTACAAAACCTCACAGATTTTTCATAAGGATCATTACCAGATCAGGATCACTCATCCTGTTGATACACAAAAGGATTTAGAAATACTTGATATTTGTATTCCAGCTATTACAACAGTTACAGCCTTTTTAAAAGGAATAGTGACATAGAAAAAGGATCACTCTAGGACTGCTTTGCTCTTTATGGATGTACATATGTCTTGTTTGTATCATAGATTACTTAATGTAAATTGTGACCATACAAGTTTGTATGGCTATAATGTGTCTCTTAGAGTATATTGATCTGAAAAAATACCTCAACAGGTATCAATTAAACATTAAATGCTGCTTTGCTGCTTATAATAAATCATTTTAAAAAGTTGTCATCTGATTGTCCATTCCTACTTTGTAGAGTCATGATAATTCCCAAAAGTTTGGCAAAGTACTGTTACTATGAAATATATATTTTGGATGTGGGATGGGGTGGGAACAGTTTACTGTTGTTTTTTTTGGTTTTTTTAGCAGAACGTTGTTGTTTTCTCTTCTTTCACAGATTGAATCAAAACAGATGGCATGAAGTGTTCAAAATGTCACAGGTTACAAAGAACTAACATTATAAAAAAGTTAATAACAGTAAGAAATAGCAGTAAAACAACAACAACAAAACTTCATAGCAACATCCCTTTTCCCCTACCTCCTCCCCCCAACTTCCAATCATCTCAACCGATGTGTGTGTCAGTCTCGTACATGATAAAATCTTGTATCTGTCATGTTATTCTTCAACAGATCTGTTCATGGCAATGTCAGAGGTGATCATACTGACTGCAAGTCGTTGTCTTCATGGTAAGTCAACCCACAGTCTGTATTTAATTTCAAGAATGGGAAGAATGGTTACCAGAGTTGTTTATTAGTTTGTTTCGAATGGAATATAGAACTGATTTATGTGTTTAAATTGGAATGGAATATGGAACTGATTTATGTGTTTAGACTCAGTAGTTGACATATTGCATACATGTGCATGCTGATGGGTTTGATATGGATTTGGTCTTGGAATCTTTTCTCTTCAGTGTATCTTGAAAGCCAGATCAGTGCATAGTGCTGTTGGCAAGATGAAAATAAACGTAAGATCTGTGAGTTTTTTAAAAATTTTGTACAGAAAAAAATGAATTGACAGGGATACTCCACCCTCTGTCAAAGCAGAATGTCCCAATTCAAACTTGTTGGCATGTCTAAAAGAACTATGAAGACCAGGATTGTTTTCACAAATCTGTTTGGTGAGTATGAAATTGAAAGTGACAATAGATGAATGATCTTTTGCAGGTCCGTTAAGATATAAGACTACCTGTCAGATTTGTAATTGTGCATCGTAATACTGTGGCCAGGTTGTGAAGAAGACAAAAGGGTTGGTTAGTTTGGGATGAATGAAATGAAATCTCATCTTTCCAATGTAGGTTAATTCATAGAGAAAAGAAGCACAATAAAGAAGGAGTTGAAAAGCACAGTCTCCATGTGCCTCAACAAAACAGTCTGTAGACCTATTGAAGATTCACTGATCTTTCTTTATTTTCCTTGTTCATGATGCTTCAGTGGTATCATTACAGTCTACCTCAACCATAACTGAACAACAAAACTGCTGGTTTCTTTGATTATTGAACCTTTCTTTCTTGAATATCGGAAGGTAAAGACAGCAGTTTTCTTAAACTGCATGTTCTCCCAAAATCTGAGAGCTGAGACAGCAGTTATCTTAAACCACATGTTCTCCGAGTTGGTTGTCTACCCATCTCAAGGTCTATCAAAACAAAAAAAACAAAAAAAACATGAAGTCAGTCAACAAGATTCGTGCTATTAACTGATTAGAACAAAGGATTGTGGGCATAAAGAAAATAACTTAGTCAAATCATGTGGTATGGCATGAGCAAGTGGCTTAGCCAAGTCATATGATATGGCATCAGCATGTGGGCATGGTATCAGTTCAAGTTCAGTACATGCATACCAATACAACACACAACCAGCACAAGTGCAGTACTCATGCACATATATCCTATTTGACTGTTGACCATTATTGTCTAAACAAGGCAGTGTGGGATAAAATTTTATGAATACAAAAATATTTAGTGAGAGATTTTCATCCTCTCACATTACAATTCATGGTAATGTGGATCAGAGAAGAAGAAATATGTACTGAATTGAGTAGTAATAATGGCCTGTGCTGTTCCAGCATCTCATTAGAGTACATGTATCTTAGTTTTTGATTGGTGCTGATCTTCATTGTGGGAAAAATCGTTATAATAATGAATCAAATGCTATTCACTAGTATTATTATGTTCTGTAGTATGAAAGGCCATTTTATGAGGAAGGGGGATTTGGAGCACCTGGTCACAACGGGAAAGCTGGAGGGAAAGAGAGCACCAGGTAGACCCAGGGAGAAAATGCTGGACGGACTTGCAGACTGGCTGAAGATGAGGATGGTGGAGGAGATGCTTGGGGCAACAAGAGACAGAGACAGATGGAAGTCCATGATCGCCAACGCCATGCGGCGAGGCACCTGATGATGATGATGAGTATTAACAACTGTATATGGTTGCTATTGGGATAAGAACCTTTTATGTGATTCATATTTACTATGAATGTGTATCCTTTTGTCAGAGTTATCATGGCAGTCATTTGAAATTCAGTGTATGTTATTTATCTGTTGTACCATGCAACAGTGTTTAAAGTTTTATATTTTCAGTATAGTCTTTACTTTTTAGTTGTTTTTTTAGATCTGTGAAACCATTGTTCAAAAATGGACTGAAGAATGCCTCCATTGTATTTTTAAAGGTAAGGAAATCCGTGCCAAGTTGGATGAAAGCATGGCTCGCTTGTACATGGATCTGGATGGAGGTTTCACCCATGAGGCATGGCTTCTGCCAGGATGGCTGCCCTTACCGAGTTTCAGGTAACCATCCCAATGTTTATTTGCTGTTTTGCTGTCATATCTTCTGCATCTCTTTCATGGACCTATCTTAGAACTGTGCCTCTGTCCAAGGCACCATCTGATCCATATTCATTTGTTTATTCATGTTTAGCTGATGCACATTGTTTTGTACAGTTTTGTTTTATTGTGTTTGTTTAAAATAACTTTTGGTTGTATTTCATTCATTTACTATCAGGATTTATCCTATGTAAGCTAGTCTCCTTGTTTCTTTGATTGACGTTTTTGTTGTTTTATTTGTTTGTAATTGGGTGCACTTTGTTTTATTCTATATTATTTCATTGCGATTTTCTCTTGTGCAGTTTGGGTTTTATTTTATTTGTGGCTTATTAAGTGTGATTCTCTGAGAGAGTCTTCTTGATAATCTCTTAACTAATTGCACATTCTATTTTAGCTGATTTTGTTTGAATGATTGGTTACCTCAGTGTTAACCTGAAAAGAATTATTAAAAGCCATTTTGAATGTGTTTGCCTGAGCATTTGCTTTTGTTTTAATGCATAATTTGATAAATTTGATTCATTGGCTGAACAGTTGATCAATTGATTGATTGATTCTTTTTGAATGATCGGATTCAGAAAAAGAGACAGAGCACACCAAGAAGTTAAACATATCTTTTATGAGGTGATTCAAAAACGTCGTGATTCCAAGGAGACTGAGGATGACATGCTTCAGACATTGATTGATTCTAAGTACAAGTGAGTATCTGGTCAACTTCAGTAAATGTGTATGCCTGATGGAATCTGAAGTGTAACTGTGTATTTGCATATATATGTATACTATAACTCCAATTATTTATGAGTATGTATCAGGGATTCGAAGTAATGTGTGTATGTAATCGACTTCAAGTATAAGTGTGGTCATAATGTGTGTGTGTGTGTGTGTGTGTGTGTGTGTGTGTGTGTGTGTGTGTGTGTGTGTGTGTGTGTGTGTGTGTGATTGCAAATGTAAGCACTATCTGACTCAAAATTCACATCAATGATTCCAAACCTGATGTGTTTATCTAATCTAATCTAAGTAGGTCTACAATTTGTATTTTCTGACTGATGAAAAGAATAAGAATGTACCTGATTAAATCCAAATGTAAGTTCACATGATTTATTTGAAATATTACTTAAATTTCAGTCAACATAAACTTTAATTTTACAAATGCTACTTAAATTTCAGTCAACATGAACTTTAATTTTACAAATGCTACTCAAATTTCAGTCAATTTGAACTTTAATTTTACAAATGTTGTTTTTATGACATTGTTACATTACTATTTCAACAGTAAATATTTGAGGGCCTATATTTCTGAATGACTGATGAAATGAAATGGTTGTACACATGTCAGGTCCTTTCACACTCTCATATCCAATGCATAGCATCTTTTCATCAGTTTTGTACTTAGTATTGTAGCAGATGAGATAAACAGACTGCTGATCGTTATGTTGTTATAAGTATACAGATAAAAATTGTTGTAGGGGAATGCTGGAGTAGAAATTCAAGTTTTCTTGAGTCCAGCATTATAAGGGCAGTGCCCCTCTCTCCCTCACTTCTTTACCTTTTCAAACCCTGGACACAGGTATCCATTCACAAAGTTTTCTCTGTGCCAGACTTGAACCTATGCTGCTGCATTGGAAGGTGAAAGCTCTATTAACATGTCGATCAGGTCTGTGCTGCTATACCTAGATTGCTGATTGTTTGGCTGTTATTTTGCTGTTACAGGAGCGGACGCAACTTGACTGATGACGAGATAGCAGGGATGTTGATAGGTTTGCTGCTGGCTGGACAGCATACTTCATCCACAACCTCCACATGGCTCCTCTTTTTCTTAGCTAAACATCAAGATATTCAGGTTAGTTAGTTCATGGTTGGTTCTTTTTATACAGCCGTTGACTCAAGATCTGGCATCTCAAGTTCAACCCCAGCCCAAAACTCCCCATCTTAATATTTCCATCATTCTGTTGATGTCAACTTGATGTTTCATAAGTCCCTATTCCCTTCTCCTCCCCTTCGTACCCATTTCAGGACCTTGCCAGAACCTAGAGTTTTATGCACGTTCGGGAAATTTGCCAGATAACTGCTGGTAATGAGTCCCTCTTGAGCAAACCCCAAATTTGAAGTAACATGCAGTTGTTTTTAAATGATAAAGCATAGTGTAAATCTGCATACTGTTTTCTGTGTGTTTTTTGGTGCCTCAAAGCAGTTTTTATATGTTTGTTCCATGTTTAGGAGCATACTCTTAAGTGTGTAAAAGAATTTGTTTATTTTTCTGCTCTGACAATTCTAGAAAGATAAAAAAAAAGTGAGGGCAACTGACAGTGTGACAATGGATATGTAGATACAGTGATAGTGGATAATTCTGTAACCCTTTATTTTGAGAGTACTAGACAGGACTACACTTTTATCTTGATGTAAGTCAGGCCAGTGTCTTTTAAAAAAAATCAAAACAAGAAGAAAGATTAAGCCAGTAATGTCACTGTTGCCACAAATGACTCTTTATGAACATACAAAACAAATATCAGAAATATTTCACATGGTCTAACAAAAAGGTGTTGTACATTCTGCTATCCAGGAGGCAGTTTTGGAGGAGCAGAGGCGTGTGTGTGGTGTCACTAAAGACTCAGAGTGGCCACCTGTAGACTATGACATTGTGAAAGACCTTCAGTTACTGGACCGATGTCTGAAAGAAACGTTGCGTCTACGACCTCCTATCATGACCATGATGCGTATGTGCAAAACAACACAGGTATGGCTCCACACTGTGTGTGTGTGTGTGTGTGTGTGTGTGTGATTGTGAGTGTGTGTGTGTGTGTGCGCACGCTTGCCTATGTACTTGTGTGCATGCAGTGTGCTTGTGTACATATGTGTATGTACATACGAGTGTGTGCTTGTACTGTGTGTGTCTGTACACATTGGGAAAAGAGTTAAAGGAAAAGGAAAAAAAAGGAAAAAGAGTGAATGTTTTGTTATTTCATTGTTGTTGATGATGATAATGAACTCCTCCTGTTGATCTGATGGATGGTTTGGCGGGCACACTGTCCTTACAGCACAGCAATCTTTGTGGCAAGCCTGATGGTATTACATTATTACTAGCTTATCTATTTGTCAGTATGGTGTAAGTTAATCTGACAATAAATAGTTGTTGAATTGAAATGGCTTTGTTCTGTTCATCAATAATTGTTGAATCAGAGTGGCTTATTTCTGTTCATTTGTAGGAATAAATGAGCTAGAGACCTTTGTGGCACAGGTCATGTAAGTCAGCACTGTTATTGTTATAACCGCTGTTAGTCTAATTATACAATGACAGGGGACCTGAAATAACTCGGCACTATATTTGACTAAATTGTATATTAATCGTTACTGTTGTGTAAACATGACAACAATATATGTACTGATTTCTATAGCCCGTGTTGGATTAACATGTAGGCCTACTGAAGTCTGAAGCTGAGATCAAATCTTGCTTTTTATGTGACACTTTTGCTTTATTTCAAAATATACAATAGAGTGGGTTCAAAAGAAAAGAAAATTCAGAGGAATTCACTTTCAAACATTCAATAAAAAAAAGTTTGAATCAAAGTTTATCATTCATTTTGTTTCATTACTTAAAAGCAAGAAAACAAACATGAGATTAGACCTGATAAGGAATTTAATTTAGAATTTTGCCAGTTTAGAATGTCAATAGTTTACTTCACAATTTTTATGGATTAATTCAGCTTAGAAACAATTCAGCTGAGCAGTGACATTTTTTCTTAATTCAAAGTCAAACTAATTCAACAGGAAAGTGTTAAACAGCAAGACGTTTAAACACCAGAAAGCATTCCTGAAACAAATAATCACAGGGATATGAGTTTTGACCGAGAACAAAGCACTTTTTTTTCTGTCTCCTGTCCTGTGCCATCATAACTACATGCCAGTGTTTCTCAGCTCATGACATGCATTCAGTGTTCATTTAGCATTTTATTTATAACGGTTTTCATTTTGCAATTAATTTATAACTGTTTAAAGTTAAACCATACCAGTATATAAATGGTCTGTGTTGTTTATATGATAGTATGATTGTTTCCTGTGTACTACCAGATTTTTCTCTCTGTTCGATCTTTATTGTAAAAAAAGTAAATATCTTTTTTTAAAGTTTAAACAATTTCTTACACCACATCAGTGGCCACAGAGTCAGGAACAGTTTTTCCACAATGCTATGATGGTGACGACAGTGGGAGATGAAAATCATGATGCTGTGGAGTTCCATTCTGGATTGAGACTGTGTGACAAGGCTATTCGCTTGCTTTCATAGTATATCCTGGCATCAACCAGGCCCAAGAGATACAGACTTAACTGTGTGGTCCCAGTCTTTTCAACGAGCACATAGCACACACTCACTCAACCCTGGATAGGAGCTGGTTGGGCTGTAAAAAATCCCACAATGAATTTGACAGGATCCTGATGGGATTCAAACCCACAACTTTCCAGTTGTTAGTCCACTGTGCTAAGTGCTGCACCATGGCAACTGGTGTACCTGTTATATGTCATTATTCAGTGAGTGATTTATGGGCAGTTATATTTAATTCTATAGAAATTCTTCCATACAGCACTTGACAACTACCGGCTTCTGAGCATTTGCTACTCTCAAACCTCATCAGTTGTAGGATTTGTGCACATGTTTATGGCATATGCCAAGTCCATCTTGTAATTCCATCACAGGGAATGTATGATGCAGTGCATGTAGTACCAGTCACATGTTGTGGCAACTTCTTGACCAAACCCATACCCTTACAATGAAAGGTTAAAACTGAATCAGACTTCTGTATCTGATTGCACTTTAACTGCTCCTCTGCTTTTATTCATACAGACAGTCATGGGGTATACCATTCCCCCTGGCCACCAGGTGTGTGTTTCACCCACAACCAACCACAGTCTGCCTGATACCTGGAAAGATGTTGGCAAATTCAGGCCTGACAGGTAAGCTGATTGTACCTTCACCACATTTGTGTAATGTTCTCAAGAGTTTAAATTATAACAATAGCAAAGCAAAGAAAAGCAATAGCAAAGACATGGTACCACAATTCAGTGTCTAAAATAGCCATTTTGTGCATATGTAAGATATCCCTTAGTGACTGGAAACTGAAGAAGTTCTTGATATCTGATGCAATAATAATTTTTAGGTATACATCATTGGTAAAATCAGGAATCAAGTTCCATGGAATTAAATGAATATCAACAATTATAATGAAACTACTACTACTACTACTACTACTATTTATAATGATGATGATGACGACGACGACGATAGTAATAATAACTATTTGTCAAATGCCTCATCTCACAAGAGCCTTACGTGCTTCACAAAAACATGATAGACAAATGCAGACGCATGCAGCAAAAACATGTCAGTCCCTACGGCTATGATGAAATCAGATGAACTGTGATAATACTGTGATAAACAAGCAGTAAAAATTACTTATAACTACATATTCATTTCACATGTCTGTTGGGAAAAAAAAAGAAAACCCTAACTTCTTTAAACATACACAAATTCACATATACAATCATGCACAAAGTGATACATGCAACCTATGCTCATGCACATCCACACACACACACACCACACACCACACACACACACACACACACCACACACACACACACACACACACACACACACACACACACACACACACACACACACACTCACACACTTGCTGACATAAATATTACAGTTGAAAAAGGTAAGTCTGCAGAGAATCAATTCATCAGCATGAATAACCCTAACATACAAGCACATCAATATTTACAGTGATTAGTAAAATACTGCTCCTTGAAAAATAATGCTGGTAAAATTTTTGGACTGCTGGTTTTGTGGACTCTGTTCTCCAATACCCACGAAGATGTACCTGTCAACAGTTTTGACATAGACTGCCATATGTTATAAGTCATTCTTATACATACAGTCATTCTCCTAAAATTGGACTCACTGTGCATCATCATCATCAAGCGCCTTGCCAATGGCGTTGGCGATCATGGCCCTCCATATGTATCTATCCCTTGTTGCCACAAGCACATCTTCCACCCTGTCTGTCTTCAGCGACTCTGCAAATCTGTCCAATGTTTTTTCTGGGTCTACCTGGTGCTCTCTTTCCCTCCAGCTTTCCTGTTGTGACCAGGCGTTCCAATTCCCCTTTCCTCTTAAAATATTTTTGAGGAAAGGGGAATTGGAACACCTGGTGTGCATAACACATATTAATCAGACCTTTCAGTAGAGTATGGAGAATTCAAGCTGTTAAGTTAGCTGACCATATTCTTCTATGTTGCTGCAGTCTGAATCTTTGGTTGTTTTCATGTTTCAATAAGCCAGCCACTTACATGACTTACAGGATCTTTAACGTGCATACTTGGTATTCTGAATGCGTATTATATAATGACTGAAAGAGCTGCCAAATGCTGTTTTTCATCCATACACACATAAAATATGCATCATGATGAAATTCTGCTGTTCCTCCTTCATCTTTACCACATGGAAATTCTTTAACAGCTGGAAACTTAGGTATGAGCCAGAGAAAATTTGTGTGAATTTGAAAACTGTTTAGAGGGGCAGTTGTATGGTTCACCATACAGTCTGCACACAAATTGAAAATTTCAAAGATGAATGCAACAGATTTACCATTTTAAAGCTGAGTGCACTGACCTTGAAGATCCCTACAAGGCAGAGTGACATATGACAATTAGGAATGAACAGTCTTTATTTCATGAATGGACTGGTGGAAAAAGACCCTCATATTTCTAAGAAATCAGACCTGTGATCTGTTATTTGGAATAATAAAATAGATCTGTAACAATCATGGCCAGCCAAAGCAAGAAAAATGAGGAAAAAGTTGGAGGGGAAGAGAACACTAGATAGACCCAGGGAGAAAATATTGGATGGACTTGCAGGGTGGCTGAGGACAGAGACGATGGAAGATCTGCTTGCGGCAACAAGGGATAGATGCATATGGAGGGCCATGATCACCTATGCCATGTGGCAGGGCACATGATGATGATGAACAAGATGAATACCCTATTTGCTAAGAAAGAATCAAATAAAAGTAATGGTTTCAATGAATTACTCCCACATTTTGCAGTATAGTTTCATATTTCAGGTTTCTAGATGCTGATGTGGCCAACAGCGAGAAGTTTGCCTATGTTCCATTTGGGGCAGGACGACATAGGTGTATTGGGGAGTCCTTTGCCTATGTACAGATCAAGACTGCTGTCTCTACACTGCTCAGGACTTACAAGTTTGAGCTGGTCAACGGCTACTTTCCAGAAGTGGACTTTACCACAATGATTCACACCCCTAAAAGACCCATCATCCGCTACTCTCCAAGGGCTCTGTAGCTTTTCATTTGTTGGTATAATGTAGGCCTACTGTTTCATGAAGTATTCAGTCTTTTCATGGCCAGAGTGAGTATCTGATGTTCCTTTTCATCTGTAATGGATAGTTCTCATTTAAAAAAAAAAGAAAGACATGTTTATTTGTTCATACTTCAAGCCAATTGCTTTGTTGTTGCTATGGTACTCTGTTATATTTCACTGTCATTTCATTCTAAAATTCCTTCCTTCAATGAGATAAATTTTGTTGATAAGAAGTAAAGAATAAATAACATGTTACTGATTATTACTGATGGTGTTACTTACATACAGTGATTGTACAATGTACAAAGAATGACTTTCTGATCAGATGCTTCGTTGAATGATCTTTCTTTGAGTGGCACTTATTTCAGCCTTGTTGTTAGTGCGCGTACTGCACAAATTAATTGATTGTTCTTGTTGACAAGATCATTCTGTTTATTGATGTTGTTATTGATGATGATGATGATGATGATGACGATACCGTTTGTTAATGATCTCACTTATTTTGGCTAACACAGAGCAAAGTTTGTTGAATCTTTTTCAAAAAACTTTTATTTTTCCCCATGGGGGAAAAAAACCCTGGGATATTTAACTCGACCCCCAATAAAGAATGAACTAGTATCTGGCCAGCTGACAAACTGGCAGATGAGATTTGTGTTCATCACAACTCTGCAAGACCCTCTCTCCACAGATACTGAAACTGGAATATGGAGAGCAGAACTCTTAACATACTGAGCAACGACTTAAAGTCCAGAAGACAGTGAGGGACACACTACAGCACAGTGTCAGATGAATGGTGTATTTTACATAGGGAAGGGAGATGATGAATGCCAGATGCTGCCTTCTCACCCACCCATGACACAAATCAACTACAGCAGCAGGCCTCCCAATGACAAACGAAAAAAAAATCTCTGAAAATCTAGGAGGATCCGGGGGCATGCTCCCCCCATAAATTGTTTTGAATACATGCAAAATAGTGCAAACTGATGCTACCTGCCACAACTTTAGGCTTGTTTATCATCTTTTGTACAGAATAAATAATGTATATACCTACACATTGGAGTCAGATTTCAAGAAAAATAATTTGGTATTTTTCTAATGTACGCTCCAACAAACATTAAACAACATAGACTGAACAAATTCAAGTTCTTTGTAGTTTTCTGCCTCATCTAGTGCTTCTTTGACTTGAAATGGTGTGAAAGTTTGTGGATGCCTGCTCAGTTATAGTTATTTCAACTGACTTCACAGCATCACAAGACACAGCAGGCTGTGCCAGCCTCTGCTGTTTTTGAAAACCATGTGCTCATTTCCATGACATCAATTTTTCGTGAAATCCACTCCCAACACCACTTATTTTTGCAGTCTTTATCAACCGTTTTTGCTGCAGCAGGCCCTCTCTCCAGAATATCGGCTCAAGACATGGTCATACTATTCAAAAGTTTTGCAATCAGTTCTGAAAACAAGCCATGCTTGAAAAACAAAAAACATGGGAAAAGACTTTAGCAGAAAGTGATACCGGATTTATCCCCCTTCCCGAAGTTTCGTCGTCTGCTACAAGAGAGCAACAGCCTGGCAAATAGCCGACTGTTTCCCAGAAGAAGAAAAAAATCATCAAACTTTTTAACTTGTCAGAAAGCACATTTTTTCTCGAAGCAACCTCTTGATTTTCTTGGATTTCCAAGAAAAATCGGAAAATTCGGAGCCCTGAGCAGGCATAGTTCACATCATAGTATACCTACAAGATCACACTTCAAACATTGTGATTACCTCTTCCACCAACTCTGTGTCAGCAAACAACGGAAACAAGTAAGCTCAAAATGTAACTGATCATGGGAGTAAACCACCAAAAGAAAAAAAAACCCTCTGTGAAGGGAGACAAGAGTGATTATCACCGCACACAGCTTGAAGATTTCTTTTTGGAACCAGTTGCTGAAGAAAAAGACAGGATAGAAGAAGACACGGAAACACACCAGAATGACAACAATGACAACACTTACAGAGAAACATGATAGGCTTGTGCACGTTTTCTAAATCCCCTGTCAATCATGACCCAGGGTATGTTTAACAGACCAATAATTAATGGGTTACCATCACATTCTAACATCTTCTCAGAATGGCGAAAGAGATCAGCACAGCCTCTTTGAACGTACAAGAAACAAGAAATAATCCAAAGAAGAAAACACGTCAGGCGAATCGGCCCTTTTTCCTCCTATTTAGTAAGGTGCGCCACCAGCATCTTGACAGCACTGGCTGAACCCCGGTTGGCCTCTGACCCCATTTCTCACGTTTCCTAGCCCCTGCAGGCCTTCCGCATTCCTTCTTTGTTCTCACTAGAATTGAGCTCGGTGCCAGAATTTTTCCCACCACTTTAACTGCTCTTGTTTCAATTGCGCTCTTTCTGTCTGAATGACCGTTAAGCATAGCTTGTAGGGAAAAGTGTGTAGATCAGTTCTGTGGTTATTATTTGAAAGGGACAGAATTTGTACCGTGTGATTTGTTTGTATTTCTGTGCTAAGTGTTTTCTTTGATTTTGTTATCATGGAGACGATGCTCACTCATTCTTACAACGAGCATATCGACCGTTTGAATTGTTTGTGTCGACTGTGTGGTGAAAGAGTGAAAAGACAAGTGAAAGACAAACAATTTAAGGTGAAACTGTGTGCCAATGACGCTGGGGATTTATCTCTACTTCATGACATAGACGTCAGCCGGGATTTGGAAAGCAAGCATCCGAAAGGTATGTGCAGTAATTGCCATCATACATTGACTCACTGCAAAAAATATTCCGAAGCTTGAAAAAATGCTGTTTTACAAAATGCAGCCGAAAAGATCAGAAGAAATGTTAGAGAACATCACTGAAAATGATGCCACCAAAGTGCTGATATCAGAGAGCAGGGACGTTTGTGAGAAATATAGATAGCTGGATACACTTTTCTCACAAGTAGGCCTACATGACAAAATTTTACACCAACGGCCAATGCCCCAGACAGACATAGATGAGCTAGAAATCAGCTCGTATCACTACCTACATGTCTTTCTTTCATACACACTTTAGACAGACAAGAGTCATTCCAATACACCTGTTGGAATGCCACTGCATCCCCTTTATTCAGACACACAGATTTAGACTGGCTCAGCACGGAGAACAGGGAGGTGAAGAAATGCATGCAACAGTTAACAAATTGAAACGCAGAATTTGGGGAATGAAGAGTGAAACACACAAACTTCGTTTTCTGCTCTCTGAACTCATACTGGTGGTGTCACCTGCATATCATGGTGGCTGCCCTCTGCTTGCAGAAAGTCAGTAAAGATTTCATGAAGTACTGATGTCCCCTCCATCCCCACTCCTATTTTACCCCTCTCCTCCCCCGCTTCTTTGTCTTTTCTTTTTTTTTATATTTTGCCGTCGTTTGTATTTGCTTACTTGGTGTACATCTCTCTCTCTCTCCCGTGTGTGTGTATTTTGTTACTATTGTTGTTGATGTTGATAAACTTTAAGTCATTGAAACATAGCGCATTTATTGAAACATTAGTTATGTATATGGTGGATAAAAAATGAGTGCTAGTGAGAAAAAAGTGTTTGTTGTGTGGAATATGTGAAAACTCAGTGCTGTTCTGTGCCCTGTACACCTACATTACGGCACCGCCTCTTGCTATTTACAGGAAAGTGTCCTTGCGATGTTTCTTTCAGCATGGCATCATGCATTTATGCACCTTTCATCACATGTACAGATTAACGGCAAGAAAAAGAAACTGCTTATTACACCACGAGTTAAAAATGCATGTGTTTTGCATCGTGACAGTGAGTTTCTTCACTTATTGTTTTTTTCATTAACTTTCAATGTGTTGTATGCGTGGCTGTGCCGTTAAAGTACTACTAGTGTTTGGTATCAATGGAAACCTCAGCTTCTTGACTTTAATGCTACTGTGGTTTCAAAAGATTGTAGAGAAGCATTTTAACGTTATAACAGAAATTATTAAAAAATAAATGTACTCCGCGTATTCCACAAGCCTCCGGCTCACCGACAGTAAGTAAAAAAGAAAGGGTAGGGACTGATCGCTGCCGCAGAGCGAGCTGGAAGAGCACATCTAAGTTTTGCACGGGAAGCTCTTCCAGCCGTGCGCTGTAGTGTTAGTAAGCAGGCGGTGTGTTTATCTTTTCACAGCTGCCTTTCCCCTTGCTGCCTAGCGCCTGACCTCCAGGTCACGTTTGCTGGGTCAAACAACTTAATATCTGGCAGGGAACAGGCGTGAAAAGAATATCCCACTACTTCAAAGAAAAGAACAGACACTGCATGATTACAGGAAACATATAACAGATGAACTAATTACAGAAGTTCAAAGAAAATGGAGAGGGAAATGATCTACAAAGAAGAAATAGACAACATTATGTAAAATAAGACAATACACACATTTTTGTGAACTGAAAATAAAACACACTAACAAAAAGGCATTTGAAAAAAAAAAGAGAAATATTCTTAGCTTCAAGAAAGAAGGTGGCCATGTCATGATTAACACAGAACACCAACAAAAAGTCTTCCTAACAAAATGAGCTCAAAACTCAAACGAAGAAAAACAAGAACACCAACAAAAAGTCTTCCTAACAAAATAAGCTCAAAACTCACAAACGAAGAAAAAAATCCTGTTAGACACAACTAGCCAGAGCAAACACATCCTTTCAGAAACATGCATGCACATTCAATTCAAATGTAACCCATAAGATGTATTCAAGAATCAGAAAAAATAAAATCTGAGTTCTGGAAGGAGGTACTAAAATTACAACAATCAATACAAACAATCACAAGACAAATCCTCACACTGAACCACTATGGAACAACAAAAACATTAAATTACTACATACGAGGTCTGTGGACCCATGACCTATGAAAGAAACAGAAATAATCAGACCATATACTGGTCTCCTGTTTGAATGCAATGTTATATTCAATGTGTTACCAGACACATGGAAACACTACCTGAAAGGTAACTCTCCGGAATATCCCACAGAGCAAGAAGTAAACACAGAAAGATTCTATAAAACAAATGTCCAACTGACAGATAAGAGAAATACTATACTAATCAAACAATAAAACCATAAAATATACGCCTCACAATTCCGGAAATGCAAATTACATACAGATGTTAGAGATTACTTTTACACTGCTCAGAAATGTACTAGAAAATCAAGACTTAAGATTCCTCCACTTCAACTTCTTCCAGACTCCTCCACTTTCGATTCCTCCACAATATCTATCCAACTAACATCAGGCTACAAACAATGTGAACAAAAGTCAAACAAATGTATAGAGTGCCCAGAAACACACTTCATAGCCAATGCCTTTTACAACTGTTCAAAACAGTCATCCTTTTGGAATATGATATAACAACACTTACTATCGAACTATGACAAATGAATAAATACTAATAAAACAACGGCCCTCTTTCAGTGATCAAAAATGGCAAACTTGAAAAAAAAGATTTTGAAACCAAATGTACATTAATCACATCTATACTGATAGCAAGACTCACCATTTGAAAATCCAAACAGTGAAACTGACATGCTTAGACCTCATATTTGACATGGAATTGAAAATGAGAATAAAAAATAGAAGCAGAAAAACATAGAATTTAAGTTGGAGACAATGAAATACAATGTCTGTGAAATGCTTAATCTTAGTATTTTGACAAATTATAGCAGTCCGCCACGTATGTTTTACTAAATCCATTAGTCATTATTACCTTATACCACCTACATGTATGGAATCACTGTATGCACCATTGTTTTTGTTGTTTATTGTTGTTTACACTTACTTGTGTCATAGCGCTGTCGCCGTGACCCGGCCTCATCAGCGACTGACTGTGTTACTGCTGAGAGGGAAGCGAGGCAGCCATGAGCGAAACTCGTATCCGTTTGTTGTGTCCAAACTCAAGTTTGGAATTCATGAGTTTCGCTCTTGGTTCATAGTTGTCGATGTTAACAGCCTCGCTCACCTGTCTTGACAGGGCCATGTTGTGTGTCGACGTCACAGCCATGGTGTACTGTGGTGGAGTGACGTCATTTCTGTGGTGTCTGGATGTGTGTCTCCATAACACAGAATCTTTGTGTCTGTTATTGTGATCTTTCATGTGGCCACGCCCCCGGCTGTACACACTTCTCCCAGTCTCTCCTAGATATACACACTCACACGCACTACAACTAGTCTTATATTCTACATTCTCTCTACGACACTGTCCTTTCGAATTTCCACCACTACATACCATACACCTCTTTTTGTCATCGCACTCTTCTTGAAGGGGTTTGACTTTTGCACTAAGCTCTTCACACTCCTACCAGACTGTTCCACAATTTAAACTTAAACCCTGACATACCTATCACACTCTCATACCTCTTCTTTAATTCTGATTTGGGAGTAGCCGGCACAAACAAAACACTAGAGTCACCTCCCCTCTTGAACCAGTTACCCTTCTTCTCTCTCCTATTTTTCTGTCTCTCTTTCTTCTTCCATGCCTTGGGCCTGTACAGGGGTTGCTCGCCACTAGTGTCCATAGCTATAAGCTTCTTGTACGCGTGGATTGCTGAACTTGTCACCTCAGCTCTGAAACGCTGATTGTAGCCAGAGTGTTGGAGGCGGAGCATATAATCCTCCACGTAACTCTTGGTCACCTCCCAGGTGAGTTCAGGGCTACAACGGAGAAGGATTCGTAGCACCTCCTGTGTAAGGACAGTTCTCTTTGCAGACCCAGGGAGGGACGAATGCGCACTGACCACCGATCTAGTGGCAACGTCTTTGTAATAGAAGACATGTAGCACCCTGTTCCATTTCTCACCGTCTTCATCTTCTTTACACTCCACCCACATCTTCACGTCGAGAAGTGGAAGCTTTTTGTCGTCATGCAACGAGGGACAGTCTACCTCAAGCTGGATAGACTCATGGATACTGTTCCCTATGCTCCTCACTAGCTCTATGGCATGCATATCTCTCTCTAGGTTACTAAAACCTTCACTCCTCACCACCTTGCCATCCTGGAACTTCAACTTCCCGTCAGGAGTTTCCATAATCAAGTTAATGTCATCCACATAGCGTCTGTACATTAACACCTTTAACCCTTCCTCACTCACTCTCCGCATCAACTCGCCATCCCACCACGTCATGAAAACTCTCGCCAACTCGCCAGTAAGCTCAAGCCCTATAGGACCTCCCTTCCTCTGCCTCTTAGTATTATGTATACATTTTCTTGAGGACTATCATAATCATTATAATGAAAATTTTAGACAAAAATCAGTATGTGCATACATAGTACAAACTGCTTTCATAGTTATGTAGATAAGAAATTAAGAAAACACAAAAAAGGGGGCAATGATGGGAAAATGGAAATCTACAGCAGTGATTCACACACACACACACACACACACACACACACACACACACACACACACACAATCATACTGACACATAAAACAAATTGACACTCACACATGAATACACACACACACATGCCGACACACACAGAGAATTAAAAAAAACATGTAAAAAAGCAAAAGAAAAAAGAAATCTAGAAGAAATATTTAAAAATAAAAGAAAATGACAGAAACAAACAAAACAAACCAAAAAGGGAACTGAAAAAAAAAATCATGATTCAAAAGAAGAAGAGCAATATCATCACAATTACAACAACAGCAAAAATAATTGAAAATAAAACAAACAAAACAAACAAAAATGAATGAGCACTATAACCTACTCATATACCTGAATAACAAAAGAGGTGTAATTGCCTTTTGTTTAACACTGATGATCCATTCAAAATAAAGTAACTGATTTTCCCCTTAAAAAAAAAGTCTAATTTTTCAAATAAACAGTGGCTGGATGTCTTTCTCCAGTTTTAGGCAAACTGGCAAAGTAAAGTGCAGATGCAAGTTATGTCTGGCAGAACTCACACCATTCAGATATACGAGTGAAAGAGAAAGGCTCCAAACACCTTTGTACAATTTTTATTTGAAGGTGTGCATAGTACACATACACATTTTACATTGATTAAAAAATGGATATCATCCCTGACATTCAAATAATTCAACAACAGTAGACTATCTCTGTGAAGTCTCCATCTGACTGACAAACAATCACAGCGTTACCAAACAATCAAACTAGGTTAGTCAGTTAAAAGTGGGAAGACGATCAGCACGAAAATGAAATATGGACAAATGTAAGGGTACAAAAGTTAATTCATACAATAAGTTTTAGCAAATCTGCTTTACTCCTGCATATATTCACTTTTAAATTGGAATGCTGTAATGTGATAAAAAGAGAGCAATCACAAATGACAACTATCTTATAGCATTCACAAATAACGACTATCTTCAAGCTAACAGCAGTACTTCTGTTTATGTCTCAGCATGTAACATGCACCAAAAGAATTACAATTCTGAATGCTTCAATAATTTTGGTTCCTTTCCAGCATATTTAATACACTTAAAAAAAACACCATAAAGTATAAATGAGACTGAACAGAGTTAAATAAAAGATATGAACATCTGACAATCTGTCAATTCTGCACATTGACAATTTCATGGTTACTGACTGGTGTTCTTATACTCTGAATCATTCCATACACCAAAAGTCACATACAGCTCTGCCATATTCTGCAACTACCAAATGATGTGACCATTTTGGTGTTTACCAAATAAGACCTGGGCAGATCAAATGCATAAATATGTCCCCAGGACCCTCTTTATTTAACAAGCAAACTAAACTTTCTCCATAACACCACATGCATGTCAGTTATTAGCAAATCCTCATTCAATAGTCATATATTTCAGGGTTTTCTGCCAGAAAGGTGTATCTGCGCTCTTCATTTCTTACGTGAGTCACCATTCTGGTTGATTACTGAACATACTAGACATTGGAACAGTTTACACTCAATCTACTAAGAACATGTGGGGCACACTTTGTGCCAAATACTGACTGATTGATTGACTGATTCGGCCAGCCTATTTGACAAACACAAAAATGGCAGAGTCAGATCACATTCAGTACAAGAACACTGTACTACAATTCAGTAGCATACTAGTCAAAATCACATGCACAGTAACAGTGGAAAATAGCACAAGGGAAAATGTCTGCAAATATAAAGAATGTTATTTTATGATAACATTAAATTTTCTCCTTGCTCTGCACTAAGTTCAGCTGCCAAGCGATTTCTGGCAGAGCAGATGGAATTATAGGCTAAACAAAAAAATATTGTATATTATTGTTAAAATATCATCATAGCTGCATTTATGCAATCTAATACTGCCCTGCATTGATGCAAGTCTAAAAATACATCCTCCATTCTGCTTTAAATCTTTAAGCCAGTCACTAAATATAACAGTAAAATCAAACACCTGGGGGGAAAATGACTTTTTGAATATATCATAGACATTCAATTATTATCACATCAGCTGTAAGCCTCATGTAGACAATCCTTTCAAACTATCTAGGATGACTAGCACAAAAGGTATCTGCAGAAATAAAACAAGTCAAACTGTCCTAAAAGAAATTTCTACTTCATGCTACAAAAAAGGGTATGTTTGGGAAGTCATCAATTGAAAGACACACTAAAACAAAATCTGTCTAAATCAGCAGTGGCACTTTTTTTCTGTTATCATACCTGACGCACATGAACATATGTAGGCCAACACTGTGATGTAGTGATATGCAACAGCGAGTAATGATGCAGGGTCATGCTTGTACCTTCACTAAGACAATTTGGACATAATGTCTAAATTCACTGAAAGAGTTGCTGCCCCCAGGCCAAACCACTATTACTGCCAGTCTGACTCAACAAGATATACCTGTAGAATATTGTGTCATTATGTGGAATGTATCTGTAAACAAATGCATGGCTGATAAAGAGAGATTGGTTCCATGTACCTGCAACAGTTCTGTCCAAAACTTGCAGATACAGAGTGTTTGGTGTTATATTTGCAAACTAGGTGCATATCAGCTACATGGATTTTACAATCCCCTGACAAATCAAATAATTCAATGAATGCAAATAACATTATATGGTTTGGTGAAAGTATAGAGATGGACAAATAAAACGGACATTAACCAAGGTTACAATCATTCCAAACGTATGAAGTGATGCTGCTTCAACATGCTCTCTATGATTACCACCTCTCCATGATTATCAATGTGATGTATGTACACAAGCTGGCCTGTGCATAAGTGTGTTTGTGTTAAGTGGGAGAGAGAATGTATGTGAGTGTGTGTGTGTGTATGTGTGTGTTTGTGTGTGTGTGTGTGTGTGTGTGTGTGTGTGTGTGTGTGTGTGTGTGTGTGTGTGTGTTTGTGTGCGCGTGTGTGCATGCGTGTACGTGCATGTATCTTTGTTTTGTTTATCTGTTTTACTTATTTCAACAGCTGAAGTAGTCCTAAAACAATCAAGCAAACAAGAATGTGTCATTTCACAAACATTTTTTACAAAGGAGTACAAAACAAGTAATGAAACCATCCCAAAACATAAAGCCAAAAAAAAACTCAAAAAGAGCTAGTCCAGTTACACACAATCACCCTTTTGTTTCACATGATCCATCAGACACGTATTATATCAAGGGAAGCAACAACAAAGAAGACAGTTTCTTCCCCAGTTGATTACTTGGTTAGGCATCTTTCCAGCTTTTGTAAGTCGAACATCTTTTCAGCTTTTGTGGGCCTGGGCATTAAAAATTACAAACTTGTCTGCCTTAAATTTGTGGTTTGTGTATTCTTGCCGCAAGAATTGTGCACTTCTCCTCAGAATTATACTCCAAACAGGGAGAATAAAAAAAAAAAGAGAGAGGCAAACACAGACAATGAATCTTCACCAGCGTCAAAGATGGTGTAGAGGAATGCTTCAACATGACTGTAGGCACAGACAGGCTGACAAAATGTTTATGGTTATGAAAAAGTTGGAATCAGAATTTTTTTTGCACGGATTTTCCAACCAAAATATTTCCATCCACAGCCTTTTCCCCAACATCTGAGACAGTGCGGGCTGTGGACCCAGAACATTTTTCACATAAAGTTTCTTGACCAGCCAAAATCAGCAGGAAATCTTTTCTTTTTGGTGGGAAGTCAACTTTATTTATTTATTTATTTATTTATTTATTTATTTATTTATTTATTCATTTATTCATTTATTTATCTATTAATACATTACTTATTTTTGTTGCTACAGTCATACTGATTTTTTCTTCTTTTTTTCTCTTTTTTTTTGGGGGGGGGCGTACTGGCACCAAAGATTGTGTACATAGTACGCAAAAATCAGACAAGTATACAGGTCTGAAATAATTATTTGCATTGAACATATAACCTGACTTTTTATTATAAAGACTCCCATCTTCTTTTAATGTGTTCAAAAACAGCTGAGAAACCTTGGCTGAATTTTTTTTACATTTCTAAAGTTAGCATAAACCAAAAATTGGGCCATTCAACTGGCCATACTCATTCAAAAGTGCACTGAATGCATTGCTAAGTCAAAATTGGTGAAAATCAATCCAAATGCAGCTGAGGATTCCTGTCCACATATCACACAACACACACACAAACAAACACACTTCAAATTAGTTAAATATTGGAAACTGGTTAAAATGGGTACAAATGCATACGCCTTAGCAACTCATGTTTAAAAATAAGCAAAATAAGTAATACAATAATATACATTGTTGCTTATGAATGTACTTATATGTGGTCCTAAGCTACAGTTCCAGGTTCCACAGCATATCACATAATAGTTAATTAAGAGGAAAGTAATTATTATGGCTCTTAGAATATGGCATGTACACAAATAAGTCAGTTCATGATAAACATAAAATTAAAACATGAAATATTGACATCCTTTGCTGCAAATCTACATAAATCAATGTTATCTTTTTATACATATATTACATACACAAATGAACAGACACAACGACATTATTGCATCCTGCTCCCACTGATTTCCTAAGCAATAACCTAAACAGACAAGTCAACTGATCTTAACATGTGCCCAGATAATCATATGAGTTGACGCTCAACATCAAAATTAACACTCTGACAAGTTCTAAACTGTACAAATGAAAAGTGTGTGTGTGTGTGTGTGTGTGTGTGTGTGTGTGTGTGTGTGTGGTGTGTTGTGTGTGTGTGTGTGTGTGTACGTGTGCGTGTGCATGTGCATGTGCGTGTACGTGTGTGTGTGTGTGTGTGTGCACGCGCACGCACCTGTACAATAACAAAGACTTAGTTTTATGAAATATATGGAAAGAAAAGGTTTACCATCATTGATAACATGAACAGCAAAAGTTAAACACAAGTATTTATGCTAAATGATATTATTACCAAGTTGAATAATAGAACATATCATTCCATAACATTTAAATGTTACTGTTACTGTAGTTAATGATAAAAAAAAATTGACACTGCATTAACATGGTTAAGAACAACACATCAACCTGTAACAATATTATATTATAAAGATAGAGAATAACAAAAACATTACAATTTCTAATAAAATGTTGTGGTCAAGACGGAAATAAACTTCATATCCTCATTTCATTCTCTACCATTTCTGCAACCTAGATACATGATATGACCCTTGTAAAATCAACATCCATACTGATGTTTTGGCTCAGGGAGCTTTGCTATCATTGATGTTTCCAATGAGAGGAATGAACAGACAAACAATGGAATGTATAATCACATTTCAATCTGACAAAAAATTAGTCCTGAACTAATAAATACATATTCAATCCTTGGTTATACTGTGACCTTTTCTTTTGCAAAAGGTTGCATACATCTTAAAAGTACACTGTGCTTCAACAAATGATAATCTAGCAAACACTTATCAATGGATAAAGATTGGCAAAAATGTTTTGGCGAAAAACAAACACAAAATTTTATAAACAAGCAGCCATCATCACTAACTCAAACAGAATCACAACCACTCCTCACACGCACACACACATGCACTTACACATGAACCTTATCCAGTCTTATTTTGGAGATGTAGAAACAATGCACACTTTTTTGCAAGTCAACTCTAGACAAAACATGTATACACTACTCCTGCGCAATCCAACATGCATATAAATTCAACATGAACAACATGGTAATACTGACCAAGTACTAAAAGTGATTGTGTGTTTGTACATGCATATGTGTGGCTGCAAGTGTGTGCAAGTTGGGTCAGGGGGAGACAGGGACATGCATGTATGTGTGAGGCTTAATGGCTTGCAGTATACTATACTTCAAACTGTTCTGCAACAAAATACATATACATTATTGTCAAGCTCGAATTGCTGACCATTGCAAAGTTTTACTGTGCGCAGTTCCCTTCAATCTTTGCCATGTTACAGTGAAGTAAAATATGTCAGAAGCTGGTGCACCACTATAATCCTAAATACTATTTTCTTCTCACATCTTGTGTTTTGTCTGGGGTTGTTTGCCAAAAACAAAATGGACAAATCAAGCTGTGAGTACTATTGACTCAAAACGCCATCATGCATCCATGCTTTAAGCTTTGAAAAAAAAGATTGTCATTTTAGTCAGAAAAAAAGAGACATGGGGTGAAGGGGGGGGGGGGGGGGGGGGAAAATGGCTACAATAAAAAATAAAAAGCGTCGATTTCAGCATTTTTTTTTTTTTCCTCTGAGCAAAACAGTGCCAGGTCCACTGAAATCTTTAAATAAAAAACTTACCTGGTTGGACTTTGGTAAAGACACATTCAGATTTATAAAGTGCCAAACAATTCCTGTGCATGTTTTCTCTCTCTCTCTCTCTCTCTCTCTCTCTCACACACACACACACACACACACACACACACACACACACACACACACAAAATTAAAACGAATAAGAAGAGAAACACAATAGTATCACACAAACACTGAATAGTGTAACCGATCCTAGGGTTCTGACAACACTGATATGCATCACAAGAGGAAAACATATAAACGGTACCTGATATTTACATTAAAGTGAAATGTGAAATACTTCTGACGTTTCACTTCAACAAGCACAGTACATGGGAAGGGGGTGGAGGGAGGAGAAAGTTGCAGAGGTCCATACACTTCAAACAGGTATTTTGCATGTTCACATCAATGTGAACATCTACATACATATTTCAAACATGCCTGTACACTCAAATCAACAATGACAGACATATATTTTTAATGCATGGATATTCCTGGTGGTAGTATGTATGTAGTGTTCTTACAAACATTTCAAATATACAGACATGCTTATGCACATGTCATCTTGTTCATTTCCAATTTACAGACCTTTTTCTTAACGCTTACATCAATACAGAGTATTAAGAATTCAAACCACTCCCCAATCTCCTGACAATCACCTCCCCATTCGAGGCTGGGACGTGACTGTCTGGAGAATGGTAAGGCATTGGTGCTTTGGATCCAGCACCTTCAGGTTTTTCTTGTTTACTCTTGTTTACTTATTCACAAGCAGATAAACTGTAAGTTTACACCAATACAGGTGCCCACTGATCTCCAGTATAACATGCTGGAAAACATCACAAGAAGCCAATCACAGAACATTCACATAACCATTTGAGGGGAAAAACAAGTCTGAGGACTGACTTAAACATATGTACAAAGGGAAAAGTAACAATCAGGTGGTTAATAGCAACATGTGAAAGGGACAAAGGTATGATGAAAAAGACAAAACAAAGACACACCATGAACAAAACTGAAGAAAAAGCAAGTGGGAGTGTAAATGAGGGACTCATGGAAACAAGAGTAAGAAATGTTAACAACAAAGTTGAGGGCAGAATTAAATGTAAGTCCCAGGATAAATATGCATGGATACAGAAAGACTGCGGAAAAGAATCATTATGTACAAACATTCCCATTTCTCTGGAAGACAAAAAGAAATACTTCACAGGTATATATCATTCAATGGGACCTAGGGTATCTTTTAGAATAACATCTATACATATGTTAGATTGTAAGAGATTAATGCTGCAACATCAAAAAATAACATGTGCATGAAACAGGCAAGAATGTACATACATCCACACACACAAACCTGAATGAACAAAGAAACTGACGTGAAGAAGAAGCAGAGTTGACACAACCCACAAAAAAATCAAAATTTGAAATATCTGAAAGAAAATGTCTGTTAGAAAATTAATCCAACACCACAAATCTTTACACATCAAGCACAGAATTAATCTGACTTAAATAATGCAGAAGTTCATATCCGTATTGAAACAAACCACATCTAATAACATTTGCTAATATGAAGAAAAAAGACCACATCAGGCAAACTTTATAATAATCCTAAAGCCATCAGCCTGCACTAACACTTTTGGGACTACAAAGTGTTTCATTATAGGCTGCACATAAACGCACACATAAAAATTTTCTTTTTCAAAAAGTCATGCAAACTTCAAAGTACATGTTCACACTTATGTTCAGTATCATTTCTGTCAAAAAAATCCTTTAAAAATCACTTCCGAATATCCGTAAGGTAACTCGCCACTCTCCATTCTCAAAACTGTATTACTTTTTTTCAACAGTGTTCACTTTCCAAGATCTACCACATGAGTTTCATTCATAAATTAATTCAAAACCCAATCAATGAGAATTAGAGTACAAACAAACTGAGTAAAACCATCACTTTACAGTCCCAAAAGTATGTTAAGTGCACTATGTCAAGGGAAGCAGCTGCATATCTAGTTTGGCACTCTGCTATCAGCACCACAGTCAAATGACTCACTTTCAACAGAAAGTATTCGATAAGTTTTCAAACAACGGTTGTTTTAAAGGTCTTGCAACCAACCATAAATGCCTGCATGGATATGTTGAAGTAAAATCTGTTTAAGAATGTGCTAAATTCAACTTCTCTCGGTTAAAGCTTCTTATACACAACAATAAAAGAAATATGCCTTATTGTTTCCACAACACAAACACATACACATGCGCATGTGTGCACCAACACACACACACACACACACACACACACACACACACACACACAAGAACAAAAGGAACGCCAAAAAAATCAATAGATAAACCACCCAAAATGTTGCAAAATTTCAGCAAATCAATAAAAAGCACCAGAAGCAAGAAACATATCAAGCTTTTTATAAGATTTGCTGTTTGTTGAACTGCAAATTCCTGAGAAATTATCAAAGCTGATTTTTCGGATGATCTAGTGACTCTGACCAGACAATCATTAAAACTACAGTACTTTGACATGTTCTAGCAATAGTTGTCACCATGAATGGTTTAAATGTTCATTCAGTCAACAGTTGTATTACACCAAGTTCTTATACAAAAAACAAACACAGACATTTTTAATCATAATCAGTCCCATTTGTTAATTCTTTTACAATGTCTATTCACATAAGGGCTTTTAGACAACCAATCTGAGAAAAAGACAGACAAAAGTGAAATGGAGGCAGGTGGGTAAGGGAGAACGAGGAGTAGCTTTCTAAATTCACAGGCACTGCAACAAGTAGTTAAACAAGCAAACAAATTAAATGTAGAAACAAAAATGAAAAAATATGAAAAATGTCACTTTTATTTCTATTATAGTACAACACTTAATCTTACAGAAATTCCAAGTTCCTTCTGTTGTGATAGTTATGTTTTGGATTTGGGCTGATGTAAATATCTTTCTCATTCTTCTGGAGTTGAAATAACAAAACAAATTACTAACTCTGTCCTCTAGGATTGACTTCATTGTCTTCTTCATTAAACTAACTTCATCACAGATGTTCACACTTATTTTGATGCACAACACTCTTTTTTTTCTCTTTTCTTTTGTAAACATTAAAAGCAAACAAACAAACAAAATATACCTTTAGTGAAATTTATCTTATAGAATTTCTGATGACAAAAATATCACTATATATCAATACAAAAAATCAAAGACAGAACATTATGCAAAAGTGAGTCCTTACATGGGCAGATCCAAGTCATTCATCACACATTTTGCAACAAATGACCTTGCTTGCCGGACAAACAAATAATGAAGAAATGTTATGTCCTCACTTGAAAAGAACTTTCGCTGTTTTCATCACAAACTGTTCACCAAATACTTGTGAGTCTTTTCCACAAACCTTTCATCATAAACAAATGGACATCATACAGTATTTTCATCAAAACGACTGTAAATCAAATACCTACAATTAGTGTGTTGTTTCCATCATAAACGACCATTCACCAAACACTTTCAACAGACAGTAATGTGTTTTCTGCTCATCGGAACAAACTGTCATATTCCAGCAGGAGGAACTCGACTACTTTACTCTGATAGAGAGTGAGGATGGCCATGATGCTGAAGTCTCCCTCCTCCATCCACATCAGAGTGGGGCCAAAAACAATGGCTACATTCTGAGTCTGCATTCGGTTCTCCGCACTGAAGTGCACAACACTGTCAACATAAAACAGTCATGTCAACTTGTTCTTATGGCCTTTCATTCACTTCTTGTCTTCTTAACCATTTGACTACCACACCCTATCCATCAGCTGCAAAAGCTTATCCTTTGACTCCCTCACCCTATCTACCAGCTTTCTGCACGATGCTGATGGACAGGGTGAGGAAGTCAAGGGGTTAAATTTTTGCTTTTCTATCACTGATGACAATGGATAGGGTGAGGAAATCAAGGGGTTAAATTTTTGCTTTTCTATCACTGATGACAATGCAGGATGCCAGTGGATAGGGTGAGGCAGTCAAAGGGTTAAAGTGACTGATCACTGGAACTACCTCTTCCCCATCCTTTCTTTTTTACAATATTGTATAAAGTTAAAACAGTATAGTTTTGCTGAATTATAGAAAACTGTCAAAGCTACATACGTTTAATAAACAATAAACAAGCATTTGACCGAATATATACCAAATCACACTCACACACAGACACAGACACACACATACACACACACACAAAGACACCCACACACAGACACACAGGCACCCACACACACACACACACACACACACACACACACACACACACACACACACACACACACACACACACACACACACACACACACACACACACTCTCTCTCTCTCTCTCTCACACACACACACACACACAGGCACAGACATCTTTCTGAGTTGTGCTATATAAATCTTCACTATTATCATAATTACCATTATCATCACTTTACTTTTATCATTTGTTTTTACTGAAAGGTGTTGCAGGCAAATGAAACAGTGGTCTACACACAAACAGGATGATGATGATGATGATGATTGTATTATAATTACTATTATTTTTTGTTGTTGTTATCATTACTAATTAAAGTGTGTAGGGATCTACTTAATTCCTTGTGGCCTCCGTTACAGAGAGAAGATCCTTTAATCAAAATCTCAATCAGATGCCACAACAACGGTGTAACACAGAAATATAAAGAAAAAACTCACATCAGCATACATACCTTCAGGAACACAAACTTACTTTTTTAAATGCTGTAGCAGAACTCTCAGGGTCTCGTAATTGCACTTGGGCAAGGACAAAATGGCATCTTTGAAAGCCTTCAACTTTTCTTTTCTGTTTTCCTTCTCTGCAAACAAGCAAATAATGCAAATTATATAAAAACAAAATAAACACATGGGCAAGGATCTCTCTGTCTCTAAAAATCCATGCATTTTAAATCTTCTTTTTTTTTTCTCCATCCTTAACATAATAGGCCAGAGGCCTAGCAATAAAACATTCGGACTCTCACATATATCCCCCTCTCCCAAACACAACAATAAAGCCATTCTAGAATTGCTTGTTTTCAGACAAAGATAACATACTGTGTCTGTATATGTGCATGTGTGTGCGGATGTATGTGTATGTAAGCACACAAAAAATGTTGAGTTTGTACATGTGTGCACGTGTGTGCATTTGCATGTGGGTATGGGTAAGTCACTCTGTGCATACATCAAGGACAAGAAACTTACTGCCAGCACTGAGGAACTTGTCGACACACTTAAAAGGGAACAGTGGCTCTTTCAGCTCCCTGAAGAAGAGCTTGAGGGCACCAGTCAGAGTGTGAATGTCCCACTGTTCATCAATCAGGTTGTGATCGGTGTCTGTGAACCAACAGAAAATATCTTGTTTCCATTCTGTCATACAGCTCCACAAATAACCACTCCTTCCACTTCAAAAATATAACAATCATTTCTTTTGTATAGCACAAACAGTCCATGTCAAAAGCATGCTTGTTGCACTTCACATAGTGATGGATCATTGTTAACATTTCATACAGTGATAACAACAGGCAAGATGTATACATAAAGTAAGCGTGGACATTTCATCAAGACTAAATAAATACAGACAATAAGATCAAATCAAAATTGGTACCAGAAACATCAGTGATGAGTAAAGTTTTTCTCTCTCACTCTTTCACACATACACACCCACACATATACACACACATTTATAGAGACAACTGATCAAGAATAGCAATGGGTAATAAGATTTGAAAAAGTACCCTTACATGAGTGCAAGTCATTCTGTCTCTTTCACACTCACGCACACACGCACACCACACCACACACACAAACACACACACACACACACACACACACACACACACAATCATGTAGATTAGTTGCAGGTCATCCCAACTAATGAGATCAGAAGCTTTAATCTCTGCTGTTTTTTGTAGATGTTTTGAAATAGATGCATTTGGGGATTTTTTTAAAAATAAGTAGATATTTACTTTGTCTTAAAGATACAGGAGAGAGTTCCACATTACTGAGTCCAAAAAAAGTCAACAACAACAACAAAAAAAAGATTTCTGCTGCAAGGAGTAAGGGAGTACCGTGGAACTGTCAAGAGAAAGGCTTCTTGAGTAATGAGTGCTCTGGAAGGGTTGTAGGGAAGAAGTTTTGAGGTATATGTTGACATGATTTTTAAATTTAGGCACTGAAAGCAGTGCCTACGTTATTCTCACTTCAAACTTTGATTGGAAGCAAATGCAGCTTTCAGTGTTTTTTCCACTGCACTCTTTGCTTTTCCATAGTGCAAGTTGAGCTGCACTGTTTTGAATTTACTGGAGTTTGAATAATTTATCAGAAAGTCTGGCTAAAACGTTGCAGTAATCTAAATTACACAGCTTGTTTGTGGTGTCAACAGAAAAAAAATGGTGGATCTGACCTTATTTTGAACAGCTGGAGACATAACATGGAGATATATCATTTTGACACATTTTGAATTTCCATGGACAGAAATTCATGAAGAAACACACAAACATTCATTGCACATTTGCTGAAGATTACAGGGATACTATGCCTGTAACCTGCATGTTTTTAATCAAGCTAATTTACTGAGAATGATCAACTTTATAGATATCAGCATGTCATGGCAAGATCATTGGTATTCACAGACTTTCAACTTTCTCTTCAAAGTACAAAACATTAAAACAACATTCCAATAAACAAGTTATTTAGAACGTTACAGCATCTGTCCAGATGAAAATGAATTTGACCAAGGTAAGAAAAAACTGTGTCTGCATACATTCTGCACTTTGTATATATTCATAAACACTGTACACCATCACCCACTTCTCTCCAAACATACATGTCATCTTTCCTGTTTTTCTTAATGTAGGCAATCCATTCAAGCAACAATGTGTTTCAAGGAAAAAACAATGCTGGGGGTCCAGCATAGGCTGAAGCATTTTAGTCTAGTAAATGGAAATTTAACCCCCTCTGGTGAAATATAAATCAAGTATTTTAATAAAAGAAAAAAAGGGCACAAGCATTGTTAACAATGAACAAAACACACAAATACTTCCCTTTCGCGGATATCCGCGAATTCGCGGACATTTGGATTGCCTGTTAATGTAAAGGAATAAACGGAGAAAATAACAAAAAAACAGACAAATTCAAGGATGGGTAATAAAAAAAATGGTAAAGGATGTCCCCTAACCCTAAGGCCATAGGGAAATGAAGCGGTAGAGACCTTAACTTTTCTCAGATTCAAAACTGAGGATGGTGACCACTCTTTTTCCTCACTGCTTTACCTTCCCTAAGGAATTCAGGTACTCATTCACAGCTGGATAGACTGGAGGTCACATGCATAAAATTTTGTTCAAGTGACATCTGATCCTATGCAAACCCATGCCAACAACACCTCTATTCAAGCATGATTAAAGAACAAAAAGACAATGACAGTGAAAATAAACGCAATGTTGTAACAGCCCCAAACCTGTGGTTTACATTAAAAACAATGATACATCACCTACCTTTATCGATAACGTATCGGAGTCTCTGGATTTCAGCCAGGTTGCCACTTATACGATACAGCCCATCGTGTTCCAGACCTTCAATCATACAAAAAGTTTATAATTACTCGATAACCTTCAATGCATATCAAGGCTATGACTGAGTATAATGTTGTGAGCTAGAAAAGAGAACCATAAAGGCTATGACTGAGTAAGGGTTCATCAATTTAACAGGAACTGGGGTGAAAGTTATCACAAAACATTGTTTCTTATGATTCTGTGAACTTGGTCATAAAATTCCTAATACCTGTCTCCTTGTACTCCTTTCATAAACATACATATCTATATGGGTGTACAGTGGCGTCTCAGGATACGAGCGTCTTGCCGTACGAGCAAATCAGGTTATGAGCACAAAATACTTGGAAAATTCGCCTCGGTATTCGAGCATTAGCTCGCGTTACGAGTGACGTTGTGGTTACACCATGTGCTTCCCGCCGCTGCATCCCGCTCTCAGTGTGTGTTGTTCTCTCGTAGTGGAAGCATCTCTGCATTCATTTGCGCTTTTCAGTGTTTTTATTTTTATTTTTTTACGTGAAGAAATTTTGTAACCCACGATATCGTCCACAGTAACCCCTCTCCTCCTCCCCATCGTCTCCCTCAAGCCAGCCACGACTCTTCATAAAGTACAGTATATTATTTATCACTGTAAATGTTAGAAAATTACTTTAATTCTGCTAAAAATACAATGTTAATTGATTTTTAATAATTTTTGGGTGTGGAATGGATTAATTAAATTTCCATTATTTTAAATGGAGAAATTCGTTTCGAGATACAAGTTTTTCACGATACGAGCCACGTTATGGAATGAATTAAATTCGTATCCTGAGGCGCCAGTGTATATGAAAATGCTGTTGTCAGTCTGCTACCAACGACACAAGAAAAAAAAATGATATGCATCATTCTGGTCTACAGAAAAGACACAGCCCCTGGTCAAGACAAGATTCGATACTCAAACATCAAAACACTGAAAATGACAAGACTGAATTTGTACGCTCTCTATCAGGACACTTGTCAGAATGGTCATGTTCCAGGACTGGACACATGGCCTCTCAAAAGTTTTACCCAAGCTAAGAAAACATCATCTCAGATCAAATGAATTTCCCCCTCTTTGGGATGCCCGGGGCTCTTTCAGCATAAACAGTATCCCCACCTTCTGGAAATTCTGTGCTAGAAATTTCCTATTTTCTGTCACTCTCTTTGTTTCTGCCTTATTCCTTTGCTTTCTGTCATCTCTTCCTATTATTTTCTGCCTTGCTGGTCCATTCACCTGTATGTGTTTGATAAAGTCTTTGAGAACTTTCTCTTAGGATTGATAATTGGGTACATGTATTAAGTGCATACTTGGCTTTAGGAAAATGAGATATGTGAAAACAATCTAAGGCCCGTTTTTATATATGTTTTAGTGTCCTTATCTATGTTTAAATTTGTTTTCAGGTTTGTTTTTTAAGCCTCCATGTGCGATAAATTGGACGGAGTGGTCAACGTCAGGGCCATCTCCTTAGATAATGCGTGTGAATGCACTGAATTGTGTTCTTAATTTTCTTTTCTTTTTCCTGTTGAAGTATTGTGTACATTTTGAATGGTTGTAGCACCGATATAGCTCTAGGCAGTTGGCTGGGCTTTAAACAACAATAACAATGAAAATAAGATTAAATGAATGTTGATTCTGACTACACAAAAAGTAACTGGAAGTATCACAGCAAAGACACCAGCCAGAAATCCAGAAGACAGAATAATACTCTCTTCAAATCAATGTGGATTTACAGCAGGTAAAAGTACACAGAAAAACACAGCTGCTTTCACTTGCAAAGTTTATGAAGGATTCCAAAATAAAGAGAGACACCTTTGCTGTAGCTACAGATCTACAACATGCATGCAGTGAAGTCTAATTCACATTATTCATGGAATTACTTCAGCAATTTGGCATCAGTATGACTATCACAAGGATTGCTGCTACACTCCAAGAAAGTGATATTTCTACAACTTGGAGACTATTTTCAGCACCCCACAAATTCTCTATGGGGCTCCCTCAATGAACAACACTTTCTCCAATCCATGACAACATATATACAAAAATACATGCTGATCTAAATAACAAAGGACCAGTCTGTCTACAGGACAAATTAGCATGCACAAGAAAGACACAAAGCAATCCAAACAGTTGACAACGTAGAACAATGGTGCCTAGAAACTGGATCTTCAATCAACCCTGCCAAAGCACAGGTGTTTTTCTGCTCTGTTGATAACAATGTGGCCAGTACAGGCCTTCTACTTAAATTAACAAGAAACACTGATATAGTCTCTGGCAAGAGATCTATTGGCCACCCCCAGTTATGATACAAAGACATCTGCAAGCACGATATGAAAGCTCTGGACATCAATACAGACAACTGGGAAGAGACAGCAGTCGATCGCAACAGATGGTGCAGTGTGCTCAAAAAACAACTCAGGTTGGGGGAAAAGAAGATCCAGACCTTAGCTGAGCAAAAGAGAGTCAGGCAAAAAGTAAGCTCCTGTGAAGGCAATCTCATGGCCAGCATCCATACATGCATGCAATGTCGTAGAGTCTACCTTTCCCGCATCCACCTTACCAGCCACAGCCAACGCTGCTCCTGAGGCATCAACTCAACTCAACACAACATTAGGGCACATTATTCATAGGCGATGTTGACTGACAGAGGCCCACTACACCTAAATATATTAAAAACAAAAATCTCAAAATCACCCAGACTGACCCTCCACATGTTTCCTGGGCTTGGCTTGACAATGGCAACTTTGGCCTCCTTTTGTGAAAAATGGTCACACACGTTGTTGTCAAAGACAGACTGATACGAGGATAGACTTGGAACTAATGCACTAGGTAAAAACCTCAAGACTATACCAGAGCATAAGGCTTATCCACAGGCATAAGGCTTATTCTATGATCACTTTAGATCACATTCAAACTGTATCAGTGCATATGGAATTTATTCTGATCATGGAGATGCCATCTTGAAAAACTGAAACTCGTGAACAACCCCAACATACACAACTGGCCTAGGATCTTGGACACATGCATATCTCATGAGATACCTGGTTTGTGTGATGTGTATTCATGTATTATCTTATGAAGGTCTTGCTTTATGTAAAAATGCAAAGAAGAAATTAATTATCGAAAAATCCTGATCTATAAACATGAATCTGCAGGATTTGTACCTTTGCTCTCCACAGAACTGATGCATTCCAGGACAAAGTTGGGAACTAAAGATCTGTCTCTGTCACACAGGGCTTGTAATGTTGAACCGAACACCGCATCTGCAACAGGCAGAGACTGAAACTGATTATCAAATCCACAAATACAGAAAGCTAAGGAATCTTTTCACTTTTCTTGTCATCCCCCACCCCCACCCCTCACATAACACAGTCAAATTCTTAACCCCCCTTTCATCCTACATTCTGTATACTCACCCACTGACAAGATTTTCAATCTGACAATTACTTTGTAACTTTCCATACCTACAATGATGCCTTGTTTGATGAGGTCCTCTTGAGTGGGCCTTCGATTTAGGAAGTTGAGGAGTTTGGCTTTGATTCCTATCATATTACGCGCACGTTCCAGTCCTGTTTCAGCACCACTTTCTGACACTGTCCGCAAACCTGCAACATACATTCGTTCAAGTTTGTTAGGATATCCCTGTGGCAAATCCTCTTGTTTTTAATACAGAAAAAAATGAAATTAACATATCAATCCTCTTCCTTTGGAAGGGAGGGATTAAAATGAATAAATCCACTTCCCTTGGAGGGGAAGGAACCCATTAACCTCTTGGCTGAACTCCTGACATATATGGTGTACTCCATGCTTTCAATAACCAATGCACTGTTGATGTACCTTCCTTCCTTCCTTCCTGTCCCTTAACCCTATCCAGGGTCGTGGGGCTCCACATGGATGAACGTCTCACCGTCTGTCTCCACCTCTGTCTGTCATGAGCAAGGGTCTGGGTCGTGGCAAAGCTTTTTCCTGTCCATTCGTCAATATTGTCCATCCACCTTTTTCTCTGTCTGCCTCTTTTTCTTCCTCCCTGAACTGTTCCTTGGAGTACTGTTTTTGATAGTCCGTTAGTTCTTGTCACGTGACCATACCACCGAAGTTTCCTTTTTCTTACTGTTGTCAGAAGGTTTTCATAGTTTTTGACATGCTGTGAAATTGTTCTTCGCACTTCCTCATTGGTAATGTGGTCTTTGTATGAGATGCCAAGCACTCTTCTAAAGCATCTCATTTCTACTGCCAGGATCTTCTTTTGCAGTTCTGCTGTTAGTGTCCATGACTCGCACGCATAGAGAAAGATTGACAGGATCAATGCGTGCATTAGCTTCAGTTTGGAAGTGAGGGCGATGTTTTTGTCCCTCCAGATGGGCTTCAGCTTGGCTAGTGCTGCTGTTGTCTGTGCTGCTCTTGCAAGAACTTTGGTTTTCGATCCCTGTTCACTGATAATGGCTCCGAGATATTTGAACTGAGCCACGGTTTCCAGCTCACTCCCGCTGACTGTAATCTTCTTTTCTATTGGTTTTGTGCTGTTTGTCATCAACTTTGTCTTTTCGGCACTGATCTCCATGCCATATCTGGATGATGTCTCGTCCAGTGTGTTTCACCAGGTTGGCAAGTTCGTCTTCATTTCCAGCCAACCCATCGATGTCGTCGGCAAATCTCAAGTTGGTGATTGTCCTTCCTCCAATACTGACTGAGCCGTGATGGTTTTCAAGGGCATCCGTCATAATGCACTCAAGGAAGATGTTGAACAAGGTTGGAGAGAGGAGACAGCCCTGGCGAACTCCAACTGATGTGTGAAACCAGTCCCCCACTGTGCCCTCAACAAGCACTGCGCTGCTCGCTTTTGCGTATAACTGTGTGATGGTGTCAATAAGCTTCCTTCCCATGTTGTACTTCCTCATGGTGGCCCACAGTGCTTCATGCCATACTCTGTCAAATGCCTTTTTGAAGTCGATAAAAACGTGGTAGATGTCCTGTTGGTGTTGGCTGTATTTTTCGCATAGGACTCTGAGATTAAATATTTGTTCTGTTGTGCTTCTACCACTTGATGTACACTGTATTTAAAACAAAGTACTGATAGTATTTGTTCAGCACTGAAGGAACTCTGCTAAGTTACAAGATTTCACTCCCCTGACATCTTTCTGCATTGTGTGTGTGTGTGTGTGTGTTGTTGTGTGTGTGTGTGTGTGGTGTGTGTGTATGTGTGTGTGTGTGTGTGTGTGTGTGTGTGTGTGTGTGTGTGTGTGTGTGTGTGTGTGTGTGTGTGTGTTGTGTGTGTTGTGTGTTGTGTGTGTATGTGTGTGTGTGTGCGTGTGCGTGTGCGTGTGCGTGTGTGAGAGAGAGAGAGAGCAGACCACACTCCACTAGAATAGTCTGCATTTTTAGTGAAATTTGCATGGGTTCTAATCACAGACTAAATTATAACTACCCACATACTCACCACTTCTTCCCAGACTGCCATCATGCTCTCTAGGAGAATGGTCCTAGAAGAAAGAAAAAAGTGACAATGATAAAGCTACGTTAACAATGTTCCTCTTTCTGAGAAATCAAAACACACTCCAACAAGGCAAAACTATTAATCACTAATCCATAAGACAGTTACTTCTCTTGCAGTCATACATAGTTTGCATGATGGTGACCTACACACCTGTTCAATGTATTAAAAATTACAAACTAAACTTAAGATGGTGACTACATCATCCAAATGTAATAAAAATCCATTCAAAAACAGTCAAAAGCCATTTGTGGGGATATACTGACCAACAACTAGATACTGCTGAGATCATTCAAACTAATGCATTTGCAACTTCACTAAGACCTGCACCCTTCAAATTTGTAAAGATCCATTGCTGAACAGAGAAGCAATCCTCTTATACATGTTTTCAAAAATAGTTTCAATTCAATACATTAGAAAGTATACCCTTTATAAAAAGGCATTATGAAAATCCACATACCACATGCATAATAACATCCCTTTTCAAAAAGGCAATATGAAAACCTATATACATAATATCTCTTTTTAAAAAGGAAATATGGCATTATGAAACTCCTCATACATAATATCCCAATTTTAAAAGGCAATACGAAAATCCACATACATAATAACATTCCTTCTCAAAAAGGCAATATAAAAATCCACATATCTAAAGTCCTTTCTAAATAAAGCAATATGAAAATCTACATACATAACACCATCACTTACATAATAATATCCTTTCCTGAAAAGGCAATATGAAAATCCATATACAATATCCCTTTTTAAAAAAGGCAACTTGAAAATCCACATACATAATATCCCTTCTTAAAAAGGTAATATGAAAATCCACATATATAATATCCCTTTTTAAAAAGGCACTATGAGTATCTACATATATCCCTTCTTAAAAAGACAATATGAAAATCCACATACATACCAATATACCTTCTCAAAAAGGCAATATGAAAATCCACATACATAACATCCCTTTTTTAAAAGGCAATATAAAAATAAACATACACGTACACAAAAATTTATATTATGTACGCACTAACACACCTAAACAAACATATGAATGCAGTGTTTATTAAAATAAATGGATGTAAACAAGGGTCAATTTTACATCTGACATACAAATTATCTTAACAATAAATGCTTCAGTTGAAAAAAAATATATATATATATATATATACTTTCTTTCCTTTCTCTCACTTACATGCACATGAACAAACATAACTACACACACACATCACTCACACATCCACTCTAAACAATAAACATAGAATTAATTTTCACTTTGAAGCAAGAAACAAGAAAAGTTCAAACCTGTGAAAGATCATTGGCCACCATTTTCAATCTGACAAGCCATTTATGGATGATCACCTCATCATCACATTGTAAGAGAAACTGGCTCCCAGAGTTCACAGACAACTGGAAACAACACACACACACACACACACACACACACACACACACGCACACACACACAAACACAAACCATGCACACACACACACACACACACACACACACACACACACACACACACACACACACACACACACACACACAAATGCACACACACCCCTTTTACATTCTGTTATTTTCAGTCTGACTTTGAAGAGCTAAAAAGAACACACACATATATATACATACATAAAAGTTCTCGTTTGTATATCTTTACTGGATTTTCAAGAGCTTTAAACACATCAATATTTTACACTACCACTTAAACAAACAAGTAAACCATCCTGTCAGAGCTTTTCAATATAAAATATTTGCTATCCATTGTAGTAAAAACTTTCTTAAGAAAGAAAAACATTAAAAATTAGTTTCTCCAACTGCCAACAAGTCCAAAGTAATTTTTTTCAAGAGCATGATTCTACTGCATTACTTTTGGTTTTTCCTTATATAAGGAGACCAGCTCATGTTATATGACTGATCAAAACAAAAAAAGAACATGTTCATACTTGATGCAACAAATTCCATTGTAACATCACAATGCCTGGAAGAAACAACAAAGCTCAGAACAGAAATGCGCAAAGAACAATGCAAAAAACAAACATATTCTGCTGCAATAATCATACACTCCAAACAAAATGGCAAGAAGCAAACGTAACTGAACTCTTTGCTTTGTGTTATAATTCGGCTGTGCATTACATGTTTCAGTTTGGAATTTGGTTATGCATTATATGCTTCTAATGCATACTGTTTACCATTTTCTAGCTTTTCTCCTGAAGTGATACTCTTTGTTGTTGTTATAAAAGTATATTTTTTATGTCTGTTTGAAAAAATGCCTGCCTAAAGGCATCTATGCAAAGAATAATAACAAAATACAAGAAAGTCTAGTACTTATAAAGTCATACTAACCATGATAGTGTTAGACCTGCTGGTGATTTCTTTGGGAGGGTTGAAGTCCACTTTGGCCCCCTGAATACTGATGACTGCCTCTGGTTTGCCGTGTGGAGAGCCTGCTTTATGGACTGCAGCCTTATGGTCTTTATAGAAAACCAGGTTCGTGCCTTGAAGTGCGACATAAGTTTGACCCCAGTTTTTTCTGCACAGACAAAAGATGGCTGGAATACCTTTACACATCCAATTAACAGCAAGAAAGGTACATGATAAATGTGAAAATATGTATGCCTGTCCAGTGCTCTACTGTAAATATTTCTGATTCTTCTGCATTCCAATTGCCACACAGAAGACAGACATCCTCCCACAGCTTAACCCTATGAGAACAACAAGATTAATACAACTGTTGTTGCAGCCACAGAAATACAAAAGAAGAGAAAAGAACAAAAATCAACATATCCATTCTTGTGAATGCACAAGTCATTTTTATCTACTTCTGATGCTCTTATGACAATTCAAATACCTACAGAAGCTCTAACATGAGGCAAATGCAATAGAACACAGAACACAGACAACACAATTTTCAGTCATATGTAACAACTGATAAATTTTCCATAAACTTTAATAATATACTATATGTCAGATAATTTAATGACATAACTATTCCTTTCTATATAATGTAAGATAATTTAATGACATACCTGTTCCTTTCTATCAGTTTCTGCTAATTCAATTTAGTTCCTGCCAGGTTACAGGCAAACTGAACACATTTTATTTCAGCAGGGTTTTTCATTTGGTTTGTGAGTGTGTTTATGTTGCTACCAACTATTGATAATAAAAGCAATAATGTTAGAAAACAGTCCATCTTCCAAATTTCCACTCTACTGACTTTACATGTTATTATCTTCTCGGGAGACAGGAGCACAGGTTACATGTGCTAATGCCTTAAGTAATGAATATTATAGCTCCCCATTACGGTGCACTGCAAAGTGAAAAATCCACACTCTGTGACAACTGTAGACAACTGTGTAACTGATCTGGATAATGCAACAGTTCACAGTGCTCTTTTCTGCATGATGCATGAGCAAGACTGATGGTGAGATTACAAAACTGTAAGAGCTTTATGTGTATCTATCCTGAGGTCATCCAGTATTGCACTTGCATAAACAGCATGCAGCTGTGCACTAACTGTTCATGGCCAGTGTATGCTACTGGAGTCAGACTGAAGAAACAGCAGTGAAAGGGTTAAGCAGACAGAAAACTAAAACTCAAGCTGTTTGAGAAAATGTCATTTCCCAAAAAGACAAAAACTGCATTATGATTATAGATATTTTACTGTCATTACAAAATGTGACCCTTTTAAGGGGGTCAAAGTCGATTTTGGAGTGCATAAAGATATCCATATCACTGAAAACAGAAGAAATGCTCTTTCCAAAGGTGTTTCGATCAAAACTTTAACAGTGCCCAAGTTACTGATATTTAAACAGAGTAAATGAAGAAAAGGCCATTTTCAGAAAACTGCACTTAAAGATAGGCACTACATCCCACCCACCCCCTCCCTAGCAACTGTTGTTAAAACTTCCTCAAACTTTCAGAACTTGCAAACACAGTTGTTGTACATTAAGACGTGATATGCTGACACCCTGTGCAGTTTGTTACTGTAAACACTGTGCAAAACTCTGATTTTGCTTTTAAAAATAGATTGTTTCTGAAGGGGATATACCATTTTATAAGGCCCTTTTCCCTGTTCAGCATTTCCTGGTCATATATTTCCTGGTCTAATTTTAGTTTCAACTCTCACTACATGATGAATGTAGGGCTACTAACTATAGCAGAATAAAATCCTCAAAACCACCCAGACTGTTCTCTGGGCTGTTGTTGAGTTTGACACCAGTGAATCTGCTCACTATAGAGGTAACAAGTCATACATTCTTCCTCTTCCCTGTGTAATACTAACCGACCTACACCCAACAGATCTGCATAATTACTCTTCTCTATGACACAACTCACTTGATTTTCTTCTTTCCAATATCAGTTATTTTTGTCTTGTTGAGGTATCCACACAGCTGGTCCTGTAAAAGAAGCTCCAGGTGTCAATGAAAGAACCAGCAACACACAATAAAATTTGCCACCAAGGTCAAACAGAAAGAAATATCCAAACATCAGCTAACAACTGAAATACATGGCTTCAACCTGTCGAAACTGATTTATGGTTAATGAAATTATCTGCTGAAAAATGACATATACATTATTCCTAAAGTCATCCTGTACTCTGTTTTTCTGCACTTTGTAACTGTTCGTAAGTCCCACATGCAAACAATTGTTTTCATATAAATAAGAAGATGGTGAAGTGCTACTAACAGTCACAGTGTTACTTTTCTGAGTGTGACCCATGACATCCATGTTCAATGCTTGACAAGAGGGTAAGACATCCGACTTCTGATCAGAAGATCTGGATTTGGTCCTGCCTGGAAAACTCTCACTTGATGAGTAAAGGGTGGAGTGTTTTTTTCCAACCCTAGGTCAGGTGTGCAGGCCTGCTCATGCCTGAACCCCTTTCATGTGTATACGCACCCAGAACATCAAGTATGGCGACATCATGTATGTACATAAAAGATTGTGTAAGTTATTTCAGTGTTCAGTGGCTTACAATAACATGAAAACACCCAGCATGCATGTCCACTAAAGACAAACAATGCAAATTGTGCAGCAACATATCATCTGCAAAGTGTGGACAAAACAATGTTTATACTACTATCTGAGAAAATTGAACACTACATTTCTTATTAATTTCAATACTGAACATACAGGAGGAAAGCCATGGCTCAAAATGAACCAGATTAGCATATTTTTCTTTTCTTAAATATAAACATTGTAATGCTCCTGTGACAAAATACTAATTATTCAAATCTGGTACCTCCACAAAGGACGTAAGTGAAAATGATGAGCTCAACATCAAGCCATCTGCAGAACTCAAACTCAAACCCTCAGACAGCATCTCTTTTAATGGCTCACTCATGTGCCTGCTTTATTACAATATTAGTCTGTTCACACGTCTTACTTGAATTGTTTGTATCATGATTTCATAACAACAATTACACACACACACACACACACACACACACACACACACACACACACACACACACACACACACCACAAACACAACACACACACACCACAACACAACACACCAGCTAAATATATATACACACACACAAATAGCTGAAATGAATACTCACCTAGATCAATCAATCAATCAATCAATCAAATTCTAAGGAGATTCTGGTCCATTTTCCTTGAATGACCTTCCCATTTTGTAACTGCTTCTGTTATTTCATTATCAATACCAACATAAATAAATACAATAAGAAATAAATACAATAACTGTACAACTAATAAATTAATCAATATGAAAACTGTCTGTGGACTGAAATATCTCATAAACTAACCAGAGACAAACCCAGTAGTAAAACACAAAAGAAAAGAAAAGAAAAGAAAATATAGGGGAAAAAATTTTAAAAACTGGATATAAAAAGGGCGGGGTAAAACATTACAGGTGTTGGTTGCATGCAAAGATGGAAGAATGGGAAAATGTGTGTGTGTGTGTGTGTGTGTGTGTGTGTGTGTGTGTGTGTGTGTGTGTGTGTGTGTGTGTGTGTGTGTGTGTGTGTGTGTGTGTGTGTGTTGTGTGTGTGTGTGTGTGTGTGTGTGTGTGTGTGTGTGTGTGTGTGTGTTAAAAAACAGACAAAGAGAAAGAGGATGATGGACAGACAGATGGACTGGCAGACAAAATATAAAAGTAGTGAGGGGAAAAAGTCTGAAACGAAGGATATATGTTTTTGGCAAAGGAAGGAAAAGTGCAGCACAAAACAAACCTCAAATCTGTGTTGACTTGAAGGCTGTAACTGGAAGGAAGGAAGAGAAGGGCTTTTCTCAATCTAAGCCATCAGCAGCAAGTACAGCAGAGAGAAATTTGACACATGAGCATCTTGACAGGGAAAATACAAAACTACAAATGGTCACAAGCACCAAAACCAAGTCAATTTGCCAGCAATCAACCTGTCTTTTCTCCCCCCCCCCCCCCTCTCCCCATCCTTCCTTTAACTAATTAATTAAGCAAAACGTTAACTTGCTGTGATCCTCTTGATTTAGATTTTAAAATGATTTTGTCACAAAAAAGCAAAGAACCATCCAAAATTATTTACTTTACTAATCTGTCCTTTTGACAATTGTCTCTACCTGCTGGAAAGCACAAAATTCCATAAATAATGACAGAGCTTACAACCCAGTCGATAAATACTTGTTTATAGTGTAGCCGTGCACACCCAACGGCGTGTAGCAGACGTCTTTTCTTCTCAAACGATTTTGAGTACAGTTAACTCCCTTAGTTCAGCGATTCTCAAAAATATTAGGAAATTCTATTATTTAAACCCTTAAAAGTTAAGAAATGAATAACTTGTGCACTCTAATTCAGCAGAAGAGTATGTATTTCTTGTAGGAAATGTCCTCGAGGCGAAGTTTCCCCTCGTTTGCCTGAAATCAATAATTTTGTTGTCCGATCGTTCGGTACTATTCAAATTTCCTACCAGTGAGCCGTGATGATGATCGGAAATTTGTATAATAATGAAATAAATTGTGGAAATTTTAAGATCGCGATTAAAATGTTGGTATTCTAATCTTTCATTTGGACCACATCACACCTTTAATCATTAGATATTAAGCTTGCATTAAAGAAAGTTCAGGCCAAGTCAAAGTGTGACAAACCGCCAAAATGACCGCCATCTTGCCGGGATGTAGAATCGAATTCTTAATATTTAAAATCGGACTTAGAATACATAATTACATTTACCTTTTTGCTCCTTTTATAAACAGAAATGATATTGCAATGAATATTGCTAAGCAGTAAAGTATTAGAAGAGATCTTGGCATTCCGTATTGTGGTCGAACTATGCGTGTCCAAATTAGGATCATTTGTGTTTTCTATTGCCTGTTCACCGATCTATTTCTGCACTGAGAGATTGATTTACCTATTCAAAGTATGTCCACATAAACTTATCGATCATCGTGTATTCACTCATTTGTTTGATATTTTTCATGGACTAATATTGATTGATTAAATACGTAAAAATACAGCTAAAATCCCTTTCAGCAGAGTGTAAACATTGACTTAAATCACTTATAGTTTCGATCTGTGTGAATGTTGTGCAAAATGATGTAGAATACAACAATCTGTATGCTGTGTAGAATTTTCTGATATATGATATGTTGGTATTTGTTATGTGGACCGCAAGATAAGCACTGCTAAGCTTGCTCGAAGAAACACAAATCTGGCCCCTAAGGGTTTCCAGAGAGTCGTTTTGCCTGCGGGCTCGCGGTGCGGTCAATGCGGTTCACATACGGAGTATATAAGCGGATGAGTGCGAGTGCTATGTGAGCCTTTCTCCTCTGGTCTGGTCTTGAACGTTTGGGTCAGAATAAAGAGAGAAACATCATCTCTGTCTTCCTGGGTCTTCTTCATCAGGCTGCATTACCATCTGCGCTCCTCTGCTCTTCTACCTCCTGTCTTCACCTTCACCCTTACCACCACACCATCACAATAGATTACCAAATGGCTCAAATTTTTTACTCATATTATTATTATATAATGTCATTTTCTATTATGCTCTTCGCATCATTAAACACAGAAGTTAAACACAAATATTGAATGCTGGCAGTCACTTTGATTCAGATTACATATATGCATGAACTAAACATTAATATGTAGCTCTGCACAAATGCAACCAAATATTTAGTTGTGCACAGTTACTGATATTTCTGAACAGCCACCCATGCTGATCTATACATTTACATCCTGGCAAACTGATAATGGTAATGTCAAGGTTGATTAGACAACAAAATGAAAATTTGTACAATATGCAATCTCAAGGATTTTCAATTCAGGTGTTGAATCTAGTTTCTAGGAACATTTAAATGCAAACTGAACTACAAAATAAACAGATGTATAGTATGTGAATTTTGGCTTTTGCCATTTGTGTCTTTTCATGAATCTATAAATTTCCCGACAAAACAGAGGACCAGCAAGGGTTGGGGAGGGGGGGGGGGACTCAATCTTCCATGAGATTGCATTCTGCAGTCTAACACTACTGGAACACCATGAAACAAATCAAAAATCATCTAAGTTATTAGTACAAAAAGTGTTAGATTTGACTGATCTGTATGCATGTAGTTCTTTTCATCTGTGTCTTGAAAACAAAAGTTGCTATATTTTCATTTCTCAATCACGGGTATGCAAACATTACATCTATTTTTGTGTTGTTTGCATAAAAAAACACACACACAAAGAATACATTTTCTCATTAAAAAGTTTGGAATCTATTCAAGAAAGATTCATCGCAGCAGTTATCAGGTAGACTCTTTGAACCCACACAAAACCCCATGTGCTGGTAAGATCTTGAAAGATGGGGGTACTAAGATGGCCACCAAACAAGCCAACTTGTATGTAGCGGGATGAACTGATTTGAACACACTCCAAACTCCAAGTCTCTTTAAGGAGTTATGGTTATTGTCTCTACTATTTCAAGACTATTTCTCAATCATCTTTTAAAAAGAAAAGGCGACTGAACTAATATGATGATAATAATAATTATTAATATTAATATGATCTGAAACTGTGTGATCATGTGTCCACCCATGTGCATGTATACAGTGATGATGTGTATGCTATGTATGTTCATGTGTACGTACACACATGTCTTATGAATAAAAGTTTCACATAATTTGAAAACTGTAAGAAAACAGTACAAATTAAGGCAATTTTATGTATGCATAAAGTGATGATGTGTGTGTCATGTATGTTCATGTGTATGTATGTACATACATGTCCTATGTATAGAACTCTCACATAATTTGAAAACTATATGAAAACAGTACAAATTAAGGCAATTTTGTGTATGCATAAAGTGATGATGTGTATGTATGTTCATATGTATGTATGTACATACATGTCCTATGTATAGAAGTCTCACATATTTTGAAAACTGTAAGAAAACAGTACAAATTAAGTCAAATTTCTTATACAAATATCATCAATATCATTTTGTTACAATTTACAGATTAAAGCAAACAAAATCAAATTACCAGATTCAGTCTGAATAAAGAATTCTAAAAGAAAACCTGACTGAAAACCTGAACCATATTTTATTTGATAAAGAATTACTTCTTAAATGGTGCTAATAACTCATAACAGTAAGCACATAGCCTATTTTCCAATCAATGTACAGCTGCTCTTGACAAAAAATACTGCACCTACATTGACTACAACACCTGATTATTCTGGATAAAACTGAATGAAGATCTGATTATAGCTGACAGTAATACATTAAACACTCTAGCATGCAGGAAACAATGATAAGCAGACCAGTTTTGCGAAGAAAGAAAGCGAAATACTATATATGTACAAACTTATTCTTTTATGTACAAGATTGATACCAGCAAACACCGAGCAAGCAAGCAGCGTGATAGCTTTCAATGCACCTGCTTCAATTTCACACAAAGCTTGTGCCCCTTTTTATTTTTCTAATCTGCATGTTTCATACACTTCATGGTACATATATGCAGATGAACATAATGCTAATTAACTGCCAATTCTTAATGCTATTTTTTTTAATTTTAAAATAGTCAGTCAGGATCATATTACCTTAAACATTTTAAACTGCTGGAGTGGGGGGGGGGGGGGGATATTACCTGAATTTTACCATATTACAATTCCATCTGAATCAGCGAGTGAAATTTCATATCTCTCATGACTGAGTAATTTTAAAGATATTAATTAACATTTAAATGAAGCATCCCTTTCCTCTTCATACAGAACACACAAAACTTGCCCAGCTGGGAAGGTTGCTCAGACTGAAATCCTGGCAGGGCTCAAAAGACTAAGCTTATTGTAAATTTCTAAAACAATGTCAAGTTTACACTTTCAATCAATAAACAACTACTTTTGTTAATTTCTCATGCACGGTCATAAAAATCTCACACTTACTTTCAGTGAGTCCTGAACTGTGTCAAGCATTCATATTTTTTGTGTCAATAGACTGGGCGCTCAGCCATTAATCCTTGTAAAGAAATCTGCAAGTTAGAATTTAAAAAATGTATCTAAAATAAGATTCCATCCCATCTCAGTAACTCAGATGGAAAGTGGGGAGGAGAAGAAGGGAAAGAATACAAAGCAAGTGACGGAAGGGGGGGGGGGGACAAAGAGGGAGGGGAGGGGGGCATTATGGGAGGACAAACAAGACAGATAACACTTCCAGTTCTAAACTCACAGATCTTCAAACAACTACTTCATACCTGAGAGCCAGGTGAAAAATTAGGAGGAAGAGTGCAGGCTTTGGGATCAGCAGCAGTGAGCTGTGTTCGTTCAATCTTGCCATACATGGACATGGGACGAACTGTGAAATTTGTGACGGCACCATCTTCACCCATTTCCTCTCCATTACCCTGATGTAAAAGGAAAGATCATATCAACCCATACTTACAAATACCCTCTTTTCCTGTTTTTTGGACCATTTCACTTTGTATGAAACTATTCTTGTTTCCAAACATACCTTTTATTCACTGTTCCAAGACTGATGAAGATATATTTACATTAAACTAATCTCAACTGGAATTTGCTTAAAATGGATTTACTGCACCCAGACAGTTCCAAATGAACTCTATCCCTTCTTGGCATACGCAAACCTATGCACTGAAAAGAGAGGGTGTGTGCATGTGCATGCATGTGTGTGTGCATGCATGCATGCGTGCGTGTGTGTGCATGTGCTTGTGTGTGTGTGTGTTGAGTATTTGTGTGTGTGTGTTCTCAAGAACTGTTTTCTTAAAAAGATATATGCACACTGTCTGGTCTGTACTGGGCAGGCATTACGTTGCTGCACAGTCTGCATGCTCAGTCTTCAGCGGGTGAGCATCCTAGGCATTTTCTTGTTTGCATAGGCTACAAAACACAGACACGGTTTTATAGAATCTTTCTGTAATGGGTATGTTTGATGTTGTGCATGCACATACACACAAAAGTATTTCAGGAACCAGCAGGTCTGTATATACATTAACCCAGAGATCAGAAAAATCTCCATTTTTTAACCACTGGGCATGACCCACCGAGCTTAACCATTCTGATTGGAAGTCTGATGTCTTAACCACTTGCCTATCACAAGTGTCTTGAAGATGTTTGGAAATGAAAAGGCAAAATGGAACTTAAATTTTATGTACAGTTTTCTAAATTAACAGGACAGCTCCAGAAAGACTAGCACATTATGATAAGCCACAAACAGTATGAGTAACATCTTTCTAAATTTTCTAAAAACAACATAAATCAATGTAATCACTTTTACCATACTGCTTCAACAAAAACTGGCATGTAGTGTGAAGCACTGTTTCTTTCAAGCACTCCATTACAAGGCAGTGTTTGACAATCATAACCCCCCTCCCAAAAAAAAAAAAAGAAGACGACGAAAACCAACTCCATACCTGCCTTACTTTCACATAAATTTAGGGGTGTTTAGTGTTATTTCGTATTACTGGCAATTGTAAGTGCTGGCAATTACTCTGTCAAGGTAATAACTGAGGTAAAACATTGACTGTTTAAACATGTTAAATACTAATCTCAACTGCAAAGTACATGTGATACAGAGCATGTATTATATGAAATTATCTATACATTACAAATCTAGTGCTTTTTCAAGCAAACTGGAAACAGAAAGTAAAACTCAAAGATATAAACTCCAAAATAAATTACCAAACTAACATTTTACTGCAAAACAGTTCATACGGATCACTCAACAATGACAAATCATCTGAATCTCCTTCATACTACTTTTCAACTTGGCAACTCATGAAGTGTGACAAACACTTAAGTAAAAAACTAATTTAACATCTTGGATAAAAATGTACTTTGATAACCACTACAGAAATACATGACTAAACCATACTGGCAACAACTATGCCTCCACTAAAATTTGTTACCTCTGACATTGATCGTGTGTTGGAGTTGGGAAGGTTCCACTGAGTGTCATTGCTACCCAGACGATGATAGTACTGACGTCCAGTCTGGTCGGTTAACTGCTGCCACTATATATGCAACATCACACATGCCACACCATTACCACACAAGCTAGCATGCACCCTCACTCAAAGGCGTACCTAATCACATTTATGATTCACTGACAGATCGTGACGTACATGACAAAAGGGGACAGAAATAATGCATGAATGGTATATTTTCATTCATTGCCCAAAAAACAAAATGCACTCTGCAATGAAAGTGTGTGTGTGTGTGTGTGTGTGTGTGTGTGTGTGTGTGTGTGTGTGTGTGTGTGTGTGTGTGTGTGTGTGTGTGTGTGTTTGTCAGTGTGTACGGTTATGTGCAAGTTTGTGTATAAACATGTCTGCATATGCATATATATATATCATAATATGTGTGCAGGCGATGTGCATGCATGTATTCAAGAATATTTGTGTCTGTATGCAAATGACCATGCTTTTGTATATATATATACAACTTGAGTGTTTGCATGTTTGAATGGCACTGTTGCCAATTACAACTACAGAAAAACAAAAGGTAACTATAATGACTCATTGTAATCAATAATATAAATAATATGTAAATATCAATAGACACTGTCAGCATGCATACTGATAGCCAGTTTGTACATTCTGACAGGGCCAAATGCACAAGTAACATATATTACAATCTTTGACAATATAAAGACACAAAGGTTTAAGGACATGACATAATGCAATCTATCCCTGCACAGCATTCTTCATTCATGTTGAAAAGCTTAGCATTCATATAGTTTCCATTCAGTCATGCATGCTAGCCCACCATAAAGCCTTACTCTTCACTCTCTCTCTCTCTTGTTTCTCCTTCTGTCTTGTTGCAGATATCAAGTAAGCCAAATGAAAATTCTACCTTCTAAAATATTACAAAATAAAAACGAAGGGGGAAGGGAATGAGAAAATAAGAAGAAAAGATACATCAAACTATCAAGGAAATTAACAATTTAAATAAAAAAACTTATAACATCACCATTACATTTTTCACATTATGTCAGTATGTTAAATTTAAAAGTGACTAATAAATAAGTCAATAATCTGTACTGTCAACAGCAGTTTTACTGATAGAACATGTACAGTTTTAGCTTTATTCTTTTGGGATTCAGATACTTTCCAGCCCCCCCCCCCCCCACCCCCATCCCACCCCACTACCTCTCCCACCCCATCTGCTCATTAGGCTTAGTCGGTTTATTATCTGTCCTGACTAATGTACAGACTTTCATGACTAAATGTGAATAGAACATGGAGAATAAAAAAAAGAATAATAATAAAACCATTCATAATTTTCAATGACAGTGTCAATCATTTAACTATTTCAAATCATAATATCTAACTGCTGATATCTTACTTTTTCACTTGTGGAGTTATGGATGTAGAAGACATCTCCACCTTGTTCCGTTTTTGTGTATTCATTCTTCGGCTGGACTTCTGTTCCATGTGGAAGATCGGATGTCTGACCCTGACCCAGAAAATTCTACAAAACATGAACTACGAATATAACGAAAACAGAAAACTCTTCTCTTTAAAATGTCCAGGCAGCAGACTGATACCCCATTCTGCCATACTTTATAAAATGGAAAAACCCTTATCAGTTTTGAACTCCCTCAAATCTTCATCTTCAGCTCTTTGTTGGGTAAGTGGCGGTCACATGATTATGAGAACTTTGTAAATAGTGCAAAGTTCCAATCTAATGTCTATGCTCACTGATGGCTGTCCTTCCATCATCCATGATTTCAAGACTTTCTCTAGAGTCTAATTTATCTTCTTGAACTGTGATTATAAGAGGCCAGAATATGCATGTTTTCCATGAAAATTGGTGTACTGTTTCTGTGCAGTGTTCTCCAACTGCTGTTAATGAGGTCCTTGCAGTGATCTGATGCTTTCTGATTTTAGTACCAAGTACTCTACCAGTTTTTCCCATACACTCACTGCCAACAAAATCATCACAAGTCGTGTGGTAAACACTTGCCGATTGTTTTGTCCTTGGGGTGTGCTATTTGTGATCCATAACTGCTGAGAGGTTCTTGTGACAGACCACAGTGTGAAATTCCACACAATATAAGCAATCAAAATATAAAACTTTACTGGCTGCAGCAGCCAAACATTTGTCAGGATTATACATAAAATTTAATGTCACACACACCACACACACACACACACACACACACACACACATACACACACACACACACACACACACACACACACACACACACACACACACACACACACACACACACACACACACACACACACCAGTATCATTTACTAAGTGCAACAGTCAAAACGTTTGTAAGGTAAAAATTAAGTTCAGTCAGTGCATACATAGACATCAGTATACAAGAACCCACTTCAAAAGTCTTGCTAAAGTTGTAATACTTAACAACTTACACCACACTCATGAATGCATTACAATTAACTATTTAATATGACAGGAAATTACCAACTGACATTTCCTGATGTGCACACTGTGACTCCTACAACAGTCAACATACTATGCTTGAACAAGGCAGTTTGAGCAACAGAATTTACATGCATGCATATGATTAAAAGAAATCATTCGTGATATGTAACAAGCAAAGCATAATGCACAAAATGAAAGTTCAGAGAAAACGCATGAACTATCCTCATTAATATCAACATAAATGAATTATAAACATATTTGCATGCAATTTTCAAGCAAATTTTCCTTTCAATGATGGCATTGTTTATACTTGTATGTTATGATTTTATATCCCTGCTCCAAGGCCTTTGCTCCAAGATTTACAATTAAAACCCACATCACTGTTTAAAATGGCTAACTAAAGACAGACAATAAATACTTACAGGTGAGAGAAGGGAAGGTGTGGAAATCCCGGCACTAACAGGACTTGAAGGCTTATCCTTTCTAGGTGGTTTCCATGTCAGCTCCCCTGTATCACGATTGTGGAAGAACCTTCTTTTGGACTTGTCTTCATATATATCCCAAGGTAATCCTTCCACAAGAACACGAATGAACTGTCCGTCCTGTAACTGTGGCCTATGTTCCTGACTGTGTTGATGCTGCTGCTGCTGCTGTTGTTGTTGTTGTCTTTGTTGTTGCTGTAGTTGGAATGGCAAGTTGGCATAGTCTGACTCTCCATCCTACAAAAGATCAATAAAAAGTTATAATGCAAATGTGTACAAATGTAGACAGGATAAATACACTGACTCAGGGGTGTAAAATAGCAAATATTTCATAACTTTTTAATGTAATTCTAACCACTCAATGTGGCAAAGCAGTTAGTGCAATGGACCCCCATTAGTCAAAAAACTTACTCTGGGGTTTTCAAATCCATTCTGCTCCTAACCAGAACTGGCAGAAGTAAGCATGTTACTGAGAAGACCATACAGTCAAGACTCATCCACTTTATGGATGTATTCTTAAGGGTGCTGGTAAATTTCCTGACCAACACTACACTGCTTTCTGTATCTCTCAGGTCTGGTGGATGCCAAAACACATAAAGAAAGTATGCATAGAATATAGTTATGCCATCTCATTCAAACAGACTCAAAATGGAAAGTTCCCATCACTATCAAATTATACATTATACAGTATCATCCCTGTTCTCATATCATTGTGAAAGCATCATCTGTGGACTTTCACTTCCTGCTCCCAAGGTGAGTTCAGATTCAGTGGGACTGGAGTTACTTCTGGAAAGTTTTAATAAGCAGCATGGGGTAACACCACAGGCGCAGTGCAGAAGATGGGGCAGAAACTCCCTTCCCTCTCCCCCCTCCAAAACATACCATAACTGCTAAAACTGTATTGACCAATATCGTTCCACACTGACTGAACATTTTCCAAAGTCACAAGAGACTGCCCCAGGCCAAGAGATGCTTCTATTGTAATGGTGGACGAAAAAGAGCAGAACAAACTGTCTAAAGAGAGTTTCTTAAGTGATGATGGTCAAGAATATTAAGATGAGATAGCTACAGTGTTGATCCAAAGTGTATGAAATGGTATGGTTGTATAAGGCTTTGTCAGTTTTCTAGAAATTACGTGGTCTCTCTGTCAAGACAGCAAGAAACTGGACAACATGATAAAGTCCACAGCTCAAGCAAGTGCTTCAATCCTTACAGTCTAAGGGCTGTTGGCCACATTCAGTTCATACACATACAGTGAGTTCTAAGTTCAATCAGAAACATTTGTTAAAATGGGAGAAGAACATTATCTCTCCCCTGTCATGACACTCTGGCTGATGATTTCTGTTTTTCTTTTTCTTTTCTTCTTTTTTTTTCAATGTGGCAGATTCACTGTGTGTTCCCAGTCATCCACTCCATCTACTAGACTGATGCTTCCATACTCTGCATGCCATTTTCTTCAGGTCACAGTTTGTTGCCTCTTGCCATGTGGAAATCATTGCCAGAGTTTATGGCCAGGTGGGTTTCTTCTAGCAGTACTAATCACTTCTGCTATCTCTTTAAGCACTTGATTGAGCTTCCACATGTACCTTCCCTGGGACAGTGTTATTTTGCACGAGCTCAGAACATGTTCCTCTGTATGTTTGCCCTGGGAAAGCAGGCAAGCAAGGTCATCTGATTTCCCCCATTTCACCAGATTTGCATTTCAGGGCAGAAAGTCATACACAGATCTGAGGAAGAAACTGATCCTAAGAGATCCATATTTTTGATTACATATATATATATGCCTAATCTCATTCCAGCTGAAATTTTTTGGTGTGCACTTTTCCACATTGTCCATTCCCCTGTTGGTCTTGCTGGACTGCCTTCTGGATTCTTTTGGCATCCTCCTCTTTTTTACTATATTAAATTTAGTCTCTTGTATTACCATGCCTCTCTTTGTACATAATTTCCCTTGGTCTTTGAATACTATTCCATTTTTCTTGCCTACTACGTAGTACTAGTTTTTGTGTCCTATTACTGTACTATACTGGTGAATGGGATGATTGCTCTGCTAGCAATGCATGTGCTCTTGCTTTGCTTTTGCTGGGAAAAGCATAAATAATCTGATGCAGACTATACACCAGTTATTTGAAGACTTCTGGTGTCAAATTTCTTGTTTCAAATTCTTACAATTATCAATTCTTCACCATCAAGTATTCTTTGCTTGTTTTTTCCCAAGTAAAGTATCAATTTCAAGGTCATCTACAAAATTTCATACAGTTTTTTTCCTTTATTTTTTGTGGTTAGTTTATATAATATTACAATTACAGAATAAGGCTTCAGAAGTTCTTCAAACTGTACACTTGAACGTAGAATGCACTGGTATTAGTTGTTATAATGCACATACTCTAGATGACTCAGCTGAGTTCCTGCCACATAATGAAGCAAAACTAGTTTCATGATCTGTTAACAAGCAGCTGAAGTGATACATTAGGGCTGAGTGAGAACGTTAAGTGAATTCTGGTGTTCAGTGAAATACAACTGTCTGACTTATACATGTAATACTCCGTTGTCATGAATTAGTGTATGACTGCCAGTACTGGGCATGAACTGATGAAGCCAATCCTGACTAGAATCAGCCATACTTATCTACTCAATCAAAGTTAAGAATACTGGAAACATGGAATAAATCTTCAGATTTTTTCAATTCAACAATTCTTTGTTTGCTTGCTTTTTGTTCAGCTGCTATTTTAGTTTTTACTGACAAGGTGCACACACTCTGACTCTGACCAATGTCAAATGGTAAGTTCTATCCATATTAATTATTAGTAATATTACACTGGATCTTTCAAAGATTTGCAACTAGTCTAAGATTGATCAGTAATTTCACTATGTCACATTTGTGACACACACTGTGAAAATGAAAAACTAATGTAGTGTGGTGTGCTGTTTGGTGGGGACGGTGGTTAGACGGTGTCTAAGTGAAGTGTGTTGAATAATAAAGGAGAGAATTTGTGCCCTTAACTACATTTGCCTTTAAAAGTTTAATAAGTAATTTTACACGCACACACACACACACACACACACACACACACACACACACACACACACACACACACACACACACACACACACACACACATTATGTACAAAGTATCCAAACAATAAAGAAAAAAGTAAGCAAAAGCAATGTCCATCAATTTCTTGTAAAATATATAATGCTCAAAATTTGTTACTTGGTACAAAGTAACTGATGTCCACAGACATGCATTTAAACAGTCACAACACTTACACAGAAAAGTAAACTGAACATTCAGTCATTCTAGGCAAAATAAAAGCACACAATTGAATAAGGACTTGTGTGCTTTGTTTCAGGTCTACCAGCAGGATGGTGAAACAGAAGTGGAGATGGATTTCCTCAGGTTCAAAGGCAGCAGCTACACTTGGCCACAAGTTCGGGATGTGGCCTGGATTCTGAAGTCTCAGATCACCAGACTGATGGACAATCCCGAAATATCGGACCGTGGCCACTATAGATTCTAATGATTGTCCGTGAAAACATCAGCTGTGATCAGCAGAGAGTGACTTCAATAAAGATCTGACCTGATATTGGTTGTTCAGTCTGTAATTAAACCATTCCTTTTCACGCGTGTCACGTCACAAGCGTTACCCATCTAAAAACTTTGTGCATTAACTTTGAAAATCTGAGTTCATTTTACTTATTAATTATCACTGTGTTTCTTTCCCTTTAGTTTATGTGATGTATAAAACACAATTTTCTACATTATCAAATATTTGTTGAAATGTAACACAAATTTACTCAAGGTGTAACGCTTGCGATGTATGTCACATTTTATTAGCCATACATTAATAAAGTGCCTGCATGAAATCGTGCCACAGCCATATTATTAATTCCTAAGTGCAATAGATGCTACACAAAAAAAATCAACTGCTATTGTCATTTTTTTTACTCTGTATAAAGCACTTTGAGTCACAGTGTCACAAGCATAACAAACATGCATGTCCCTTCATTATCCCTACACACCATGGACGCGACTAGTTTGTGTATCTTTTTTCCAAGTATGTGTGAAATATAAATGTTTTGCATTGTTAAGCAACCATTTTAAATGGTATATGACCTTTTTTATTTTTTGCATGCAATTCACACTTTGACTTTGAGTGACCAGCACTGCAGAATGACCCTATATTTATGGGCCATATGTCTGTCCAACTGCTTCACACAAATTAAATTTCCTAATTCAATTAACAGTTAATAACACTGTAAATTCAAAGACTGTTCCATAAGAATGGTGGCTGTTACAAATTTACATACTTTAGATAGAAGTGTTGAATTAACTCATGGCAATCACAATCACTAACTGAACACTTGTTCCATGAGAATGGTGGTCATTAAAAATTTAATGTATACATAGACTGATAGAGGGGTTGAATTAATTTGTGGCAATCACAATTACTGAATCAGTAACTGGATGATTCAGATTTACCTGAATTATTCACAGCAGTGAATGGCAAAATGCTACACATCATTAACTACTCATTCAACAACTTCAAAATCTTCTGATGTCACAGAAATAAACAGGAAAAAGTTTGATTCAAATTGAATTTCAATCAATATTCAGTTATTTCAAATTCCACCTGTGTACCAACCCTCTAACTGTTTAAGCATGGTCCTGTTTCATAATATTACCAAAGTCACATGCTGGATATACTGGCAGAAGAGTGACCTTGAAACTAAACTTCAAAAAAGAGAATTATGTTCTTATCTATCCAGTTATACCTTCACGGGCATTATGGGGGAAAAAGGCTGACTCTTATACTTAGTGTTGAATTTATCAGTATGGAAATTGGAAGAAATTTTAAAAAGAACAAAGAAACATAAGTTTCAAGTAAGACTTGATACTTATTTGAATTCAAAAGACATTTTATTCCAACTCAAAAGTGAAACTTTACACTGATATGTATGACTGCGTGTGTACATGTGTGTGTGTGTGTGTGTGTGTGTGTGTGTGTGTGTGTGTTTATGTGTGTGTGTGTGTGTGTGTGTGTGTGTATGTGTGTGTGTGTGTGTGTGTGTGTGTGTGTGTGTGTGTGTGTGTGTATCTGTATGTGTCTGTGTGTGAATGAGTGAGATATACCTTACAGCTACAGTTAATTTTCATGAATTTATATGTGTGAGCATGTACATCACATGTGTGTGCTTTAATTAGTACTGCATGTATTGTGTGCATGTGTTCAAGAATCCATGGATGATTCTGTGTGTGTGTGTGTGTGTGTGTGTGTGTGTGTGTGTGTGTGTGTGTGTGTGTGTGTGTGTGTGTGTGTGTGTGTGTGTGCATACGCGTGTGTGTGTGCATACGCGTGCGTGTGTGTGTGTGTGTGTGTGTGTGTGTGTGTGTGTGTGTGTGTGTGTGTGTGTGTGTTCTGTGGTGAAACACTCCTGTAAGTGTGCACACTGAATAATGGATGGTCAGAATGAGACATTATCATTATGGACCAATATTTATCATTTAAATTTTAAAAAACTGTTTCTGAAATATTCCAGTCAGCTGAATAACAGTAATAACACACTTGCAAAACTGACAATGAATGAATGATATTATTATTAGTGCAATGAAAAAAAAATTAAACTAAAACAATTAAAATAATAAAAGTATCATAGTCTGATGCTGACTTGTAAAGTTGTATACTTTTTAATTAAAGGCAATATAGAGCATGTATTACCTGCCAGTGTACTAGACTAAGTTTGGATGATTTATTTGTTTTGTTTCTTTGTTTTAATTTTTGTTTTGTTTTGTTTGTATGTTGGGTGGTTTCTTTTTTTACACACTGACTGGTTTAATTTTTACAGGGTATAATTTTGTACCTGTAAAGATTTTCTATACCATTCATTTAACAACCAGCCAAAGCCCCAAGACACTTCATACCCGTGACCTGTTTTCTGGCCATTATCAATGTTCCTGTCATGTAATCCTACAGCACTCAAGCTTTGCACTTGATTAGTTGATAGCTGGCCTTGTGCAACTTGACACTTTCGTTTGTAAGCCTCATTTCTTTGTAAAGTGAGTCATTTTCTCAATGATAGCAGGTTTCTCACTGGTCTCAATCACTGATAAATTATGTTATCAACTATTGCACTATTGTTAGTATTACTAACCAGAGTGACAAAATTCGCTACAACTACAAGTTACAAAATATAATATTAAGTTTTCTATAAAATACAATAAATGATCACAGAATGACACTTAAACAATTAACCAAAACAAAACCAAAAATAAGCACAAGGAAAATGACAGAGATGAGAGAAATGACCATAAAAACTAATGACATTATGAACTTTAGGTCAGTATTTGAGCATCTAACTCCTAAGCATTCTAACCTAATCTACTCTGGCTGAGTAACTCTTGACATAAGTAGCAAACATTAATAGTTACAAACGTGACAAAGGACCTTTCAAAAAAATAATCGGCATGTGCGCATGCACGTGTGTGTGTGTGTGCGTGTCCGTGTCTGTGCACCTGTGTGTGACTCTGTGTGTGTCGCTGTGTGTTGTGTGTGTGTGTGTGTGTGTGTGTGTGTGTGTGTGTGTGTGTGTGTGTGTGTGTGTGTGTGTGTGTGTGTGTGTGTGTGTGTGTGTGTGTGTCTGTGTGTGTGTCTGTGTCTGTGCATGTGTGTGCATGTGACTATGTGTGTGTGCATGTGCACACGTGTGTGATATACTCAAGATTATAAAATATATGCCTTATTACAAGAAAAATGTACATATGTACATAGTACATTCAGATCTGTGCACAAACAATAATATTACAAATGATTTGGTTTGTTTTGATTTGGTGTGGCTTGGCAAGGTAGAATATGAAGTGTGTCACTGTGTGTGCGAGTAAGACTAAGAATGTGGGTGCATTTATAAGATTTTTTTTTAATTGTTCGCTTGTATTATTGTGTTACACTAATCATTACTGTATGATTTTTTTGTGTTTGTTTGTTTGTTTGTTTTTGATGGAAAATTACTGTTGTTAGTGGTCTTACCAGCAATGGCAAGGACAAAACAGTCTGTTTTCAATCAGTAACTGGTGGTGTTTTTTTTTTACGTTGTTAGTTTTTTTGACTGCACTGGTTTGACAGTTTCAAATTCAGCGTATGGCTTACCAAACAAATCACAAATTGTAATATAACAGCCACCATAATTTGATTTAATTTAATTCATCTAAGTGTAACTGGCAATCATATCTTTAAATTATTAAACAAAAATTAATGAAGATAAATTATTAACTAACATTAAATTTTAGATGTTAAAC
>CM060309.1:81995168-82120168 GCA_030674185.1 Monoplex corrugatus
AAACCACATCTCGGCTGCCTCAATCTTGTTCTGGCTTTGCTTGTTAACTGTTCACGCCTCGCAAACGTACAACAGTATTGGTTCTATATAACATTCAAGAACTCTCTTCCTGATGTTAATTGATAGGCATTTGTTGGTAAGAATGCTCTCCATCTTCTTGAATGTTGTTTTTGCTTGGCCAATTCTGCCAGCTATTTCTAATGTGCATCTGCTATCTGGTGAAATTATCGTTCCCAGGTATTTAAATTTATCAACCTGTCTCAAGGTTGTGCCGTTTACTGTTATTTTGCATGAGGGGATTTCATGGTTTTTTTACTGATCACCATGAATTCAGTCTTCCTGCTGTTTAGTTCCAACCCCTTATCTTTGCTTTCTATTTCTAGTATATTCACAAGGTTTTGTGGGTCCCTTTTACTTTCTGCAATTATCACGGTGTCATCTGCGTATCGAATGTTGTTTATCATTTTTCCTCCAACCTTTAATCCAGGGTTTTCCTCCAGGTTTCTCATGATGTTTTCCCTGTAAAGTGAAAATAGATCTGGTGACAAAACACAACCCTCTCTGACTCCTCTTTTGATGTTTTGGAAAGAGCCTATATCGTTTTTTATTCTCATTGCAGCTGTTTGTTCCCAATACATATTTCTGATTATTCGTAGATCTTTTCCATCGATACTGAGTCTTTCTAGTTGGTTGATCAATTCTTCATGTCGTACCCGATCGAAAACCTTGTTATAGTCAACAAAGCATAAATATATATCCTTGTTCACCTCGATTGACCTCTCTATGACAGTTCTTATGATGTATATGGCATTAATAGTTCCTTTCCCTTCCACAAATCCACACTGTTCATCTGCTATTTCTCTTTTGATTCTATTCCTTGTCCTCATCATGATTATTCTCAATAGGATCTTGGTTACATGACTCATAAAACTGAGTTCGCATTCTATAGCCCCTGTCTTCTTTGGAAGTGCAATGAAAATTGATTTTGACATATCTTTGGGGATTTTTCCAGTGTCGTAAATTTCATTTAGGAGGACTGTTATTTTTTCTATACCGAATTCCTCCAGGGCTTCAATCATCTTTGTGGTAATGTTGTCTGGTCCTGGGGCTTTTCCTGGTTTCATCTTTTTCAATGCTGTTCTAACTTCATCTTTCATTACGGGTGGTCCTTCAAAGTTCTTTTTTATAATGTGTTCTGCGTTTCTGTCATCTTCAAAAATGTCTTTTATGTACTCTCCCCATCTGTCTAATATTTTGTCTTTTTCCATGAGAATCGTACCATCTTTCGATTTTAAGCAACCAGTTGATGTGCATGTATTTTTCCTGTGGACAATTTCTTCAGTTCGTCTGTACATACCCTGAGGATTCGTTTTGTGTTGGTCTTCTATTTCTTTGCATTTTGTTTTCAGCCAAGCTTCCTTAGCTTCATTGCATCTATTCCTGATTTCTTTGTTTAGCTTCCTGTATATTTCCTCGTTTATCTTTGCCTTCCTCCGTTCCTCCATCAAGCCTAAAATTTCTTTTGTCATCCAATTCTTTTATGCTTTTCTATCTACTGCAGGGATTTCTTCACAAGCTTCATTTATCGAATTTCTCAACTTTGTCCATTGTTCTTCACTGTCACCAACGTCTTCAAGAGCACTGAATTTGTTTTGAACTTTTTGACGTATCACTTCATCTGTCTTTAAGAGCTCAAGATCTACTTTGATATTGCTTTTGGTCTGTTTCCTTTTCCGTAATTTCAACCTAAATCTTCCCACTACAGGATTGTGGTCACTGTTGCAGTCTGCGCCTGGTAGTGTTTTTGCTGACAGTAAAGAATTTCTAAATCTTTTGTTAATCAGGGTGTAGTCAATCTGATTTTTGGTATTATCTCCTGGACTCATCCAAGTCCATTTTCTTCTATTATGCTGCTCAAACCAGGTGTTTCCTACTATGAACTCATTCATCTGTGCCCATTCTACAAGTTTCCCTCCCCTTTCAGTTTTTTGTACCAAGGCCATGAGGTCCAACTATATCCTCTACCCTATCCTTTCCCACTTTAGTATTAAAATCTCCCATTATCATGGTAACCTCTTGTGATTTGCATTGAGCCTTGGCCATCTCTAATACTTCGTAGAAGTTGTCGATGTCTTCCTGGGTACTTGTGGATATTGGTGCATACACCTGAATGATGTTGATATCAAATGGTCTGCCTCCCAATTTGACCAGCAAGACTCTGTCGGACACAGCCCAGTATCCCTTAATTGCTTTTGATTTGTCCCTGTCCATTACAATTCCTACTCCTCTTTCATGTGAGTTTCCACCAGAGTATATCACTGTATACTCTCTGGATGTTATCATGCCTGCCCCCTTCCATCTCACTTCCCCTAGTCCTAAAATATTAATGTTAAGCCTTTCCATCTCCATTTTGACATTCTCTAATTTTCCCTTTTGCAGCAATGTCCTCACATTCCATGTTGCGATCTTGGTATTTTTGAGTTTGAGTTTGGTCGCAGTATCTGGCTGACGGTCTGGTGTCACCTGTGCCACATAACAGTCACTACTGGACGAAGGTGCTCCATCGGAGCACCTATTCACGTCGTTATCTTCATTTTCCTTCCTTTCACCGTCCATAATGTTCTTGGGAGACTACGATGGTGGTTTTCCGTTGCCTTCCATCGTTTTTTTTGTTTTGTTTGTTTGTTTGTTTGTTTGTTTTTTTGCGGTCTCTCCGTCAGCCTTATTCTCTCCTGAGATGTTCACAAGGCAGTGGAGCTATTTACCCATAGCTGGGGTCTGGTTCGTGAGCACCAGGGCATATCCACACGCTGGTGGGCCCGCGTGCCGCACGTCTGGGGGCCATACCTCCTCCGAGTCCCTCGAGATTTAGCCTGAGTCCGTGAGGTGCTCAGTTTCCGCATGTCGCCACGAGGAGGCATAACGTAGGGCTTGCTGATGGAGAGGCTATGTACTGACAGGAAGAGATTTAGGCATTCTGCTCTTCTTTTCGCATAGCTGCAAGCAGCAGTGCTAGCCAGCGGTGCAGCTGAAAGTGAGTGGTGACAAGCACGCAGTCACTATCCGACACACTAGACGCATCACATCTGCCATTGACACACAATGCATTTGAAAAATGCGGGTGGTATAGACTACAGGGCCAGACTTGAAGGGGGTTCCTGGAGCCCAGGAACCATCCCACCCCCCATCCATCCCTATTCCCAGAATGTACCTCCACCTTGTCTTTTTTGTGCGTGTGAGTTGAAATTTTCAGAAAGAAAACAACACACACGTGCGCGCGCGTACACACACACACACACACACACACACACACACACACACACACACACACACACACACACACACGCACACACTCACACATTCCATCAGTTCCTACTTAAAGTTGGCTACTAACTCTCTCCTCTCAGTTCCCAGTGGCCATACACACACATGTCACGCAGATTTCTTTCCCCTTTCCCAAATTCCATCCGACCCTTGTGACCCAAAGAGGTTCTATTTATAACGTCTTCGGCGTGACCGCAGTTTTGCCTATCACAAGATATCCTCTGCGCCACCAGGGCGAGGTTTTAGTATTCAAATTGTGCTGTGCAAGTTTCCCTTCCTGGCAAAGTCGTTTATACATTTTTTTATATTATTAATTCACAAACCTATTTTCTTGGTTGAGAATTATTTCCTATTAATTCACAAACCTATTTTCTTGGTTGAGAATTATTTCCCATGTATCTGTACATAAATCTTCATATAGGAGTAAATATTCTAGGTACTCATTATGTCTTGGACCATGTATTTCAGGAGCAGAGCCCTAGCTTGTCTGTTTTTATGTTTTATGTGTAGTTGGTTTTTGTTTCCTAGTTTAATTGTGCTGGTTTTGTTAGTTATGGTTTTGTGATTACCTTTCCCCCTTCCCGTTAACTTGAAACAACTCAGAAATCTCCAAACTACTTACCTGTTCATTAATCTATTGACGTACTTGCTCCATAGACCTACTTATATTTTGAATGGTATAGAAGGAAAACAAAATAGAGCCATCACAACAAACAAAGCAGCAGATAAGGTTTTCAAAACCAAGAAGCTACCCCACCATCCGACATGTTTACACAAAAGAAACTTATCAAACAGGCCCTGGAGTTTTGTCACAAATTTAAGGAGTTCCGAATTTGTTGCGTGTTTGATCGGTTAGTGTCTTCGAAGATGCAGAAAAATCGTTATTGTGGCTTAATCTGCAAGTTTAGTCGGCATCTTCGTTTTCTTACACTCTGACCAGCGTGTCAGGGACTGTAGATTCATGTGAGCTTTTGCACATCGATACTGATCACTTCCGCTTCGTGTCAATCCGGGGTTCCTTCTCCACTTTATGCCTTTTTGAAGTAGCGTTATGTTCAGGATGAAGGCATGATTCCCTTTCATCTCAACATCTAGTGAAACTATTTTCAGAACGTGCGTGACCACCTCAAAATTTTCTCCAACTCAACGAAACATCTGGGAAATATTTTTGTTGTTTTTGTCTTAAGTTTTCTTCATTTGTTATCGTTGGTATTTGCTCGACGGATGCCAGTTGGCTGAATATTTGCGCTGGTCTTGTTCTGTAAGTTAAATAAGCATTCTCAGTCTATGATTTTCGTGTGATTCTGTTTCTATTTGCTTGACACTGGCAGTTGCTATGATTCGCATTTCGTTTTCCATTGTTCGACTGTTGTTTCCATTCTGTTTGCAATGAAGGCCCATCCAGATGTTTTCTTGGTAACTGAGTCACCCGTGTATAAACAAAATCTTTGGGTCGGAGTTTATTTGCTCCGTGAGTAGTTTGATTTCTGCGTCAGGTTTACTTTCTAGTCATTTGCAACAGTGTTTTTCTAGATTTGTTTGGTATGACCATTTTGTGTCGCCCTTTGAAACTTTTTTACATTCCCTTTGTTTGTTGTTGTTGTTGTTGTTGTTGTTGTTGTTGTTGTTGTTTTGTCCCAATCTTGTCAGCTGGCATTGGCCTATTTGTTGAATGGATCCTTCTGTCTGTCCTAAATATGATTTTCCTTGGTAGAGTTGACTGCCTTTAGTTGTTTTGACCATTTTGTGAGGTGGGTTTTCTGGCTTTTCCAGCGCTGTGAAATATTCCTTTACTTGTTTTGTGTATTCAATGCATTGAATTTCGACATCATCAGGACTTAGAATCATACTTTCGCAAACAAGCAAATAAAATCTGGTCATCATATTATCAGTTGTCTCACTCTCAGATTTGTTAGACTGAGATGTGACCGAGAACCCACAAGGAAAGGAAAACTAAAAACACCATTAGTCTCACAAACATTGTCAAAATATAACAGTGTGCAGACGCCTGTCGCATGGAACGGAAAGTGTCTGGAGTTTTCCTGAATCAGAAATCAAAGATATTCAAAGAAATGGAAAAGACAATCGGAGAGAAAATGGGAACAATGGAGGGGGGAGGGGCATCGGGAGGCGCCCCCTTCTTCGAGGAGGAAGGGAGGGGAGGGCACTGGGGATGGAAGATGGGTTGATGAAATCAGATTGGCGGGGACAACAAATTGTGTTTAAGTGTGTTGTGTTTTCCAGGGGTGAGTTCTTTATCATACAGTGTAGTTGTATGAGGTGCTGTCAGTTCGAACTGAAGAGCTGGCTGTATTTTCATACATTCTTAGATTTATTTGGTTGCTTGCTTGCTTGCTTGCTTCATTCCTTCTTCTTTCTTTCTTTCTTTCTTTCTTTCTTTTCAGTAACTCAAGTTCTTTCAATGACCTCAGGACCTTGCCACTACACAGGACTTATGGGAAAGTTTATGGCTTATTCCATAATCATTTTAGATCTTACCCATCAGTGCAAAAGGGATTTATTTCGATTGAAGAGATGCTATCTTGAAAAACTGAAATTCAGTTAATATCTACAAAATCTGACATAGAGATGCTTCCTGGTCCCGTAATACAAAGATGATGCAGACATCACTGTACATGGGCAACTTTTCCAAGCCTCTAAAATTAAAGTATCCACCCTCATTGCATCTGCAAAAACAAGTTATTTCCAAACCAAAATCCTGAATGCCTCTTCTTCAAAAGAACTCTTTACAACCATTAATCATCTCCTTGGCACACGAAAAGATTTACCTCTCCCAACAAAACACACAAATGAAGAACTCCCATCTGTATTCTCCAAGTATTTCACCACCAAAATACAAACTCTTGGTGACAGGCTTGACAGGACATCCTGTCAACCATGCCCACCTGACCCTTCCTTCTCTGGCACACCTCTTACTACTTTTACCCCAGTCTCACAATCAGATCCATGTCGTTCAAAACCTGCGAACTGGATCCTCTTCCAGGTTCTCTCTACTCCAACTGTCTCCCTACTCTCCTCCCATTCATCACTGACATCATCAACACTTCTCTTCAAACTGGAACTGTCCCAGATTCTTTCAAGTCTGCTATTGTTCACCCTCTCCTCAAGAAATACAATTTAGACCCAAATGAATTGAAAAATTACCGGCCTATCTCTAATCTCTCTTTCTTGTCAAAACTCCTTGAAAAAGTTGTCCTCAACCAGCTGAACTCTCACCTGTCTGCCAACAATCTCCTCAATCCTTTCCAGTCAGCCTACCGCCAGTGCCATAGCACTGAAACTGCCCTTCTACACATTCTCAACAATCTCCTCCTTGCAACTGATACTGGCAAAGTCTCTCTCCTCACACTCCTTGATCTGTCTGCAGCCTTTGATACCATTGATCATGGTATTCTCCTTTCTAGACTCCATCATACTTTTGGCATATCTGACACTGCTCTCTCCTGGTTCACTTCATATCTATCAAACAGAAAACAAACTGTTCTCATCAATGGCACTTACTCTCAACCTGCATACCTGACCTGTTGTGTTCCACAAGGATCTATCCTTGGCCCTGTTCTTTTCACTCTTTACACCTCCCCCCTGTCCACCATCATCAACTCCCACTCTTAAAAAAAAACACCACTTCTATGCTGATGACACCCAACTTCAAGACAGTGACTCACCTGACAATATACAGCGCCTTTGACTCGTACCACTGAGTGTTACTCGGACATTAAGAACTGGGTGACATACAATAAACATCAGCTTAACGACGACAAGACAGAAGCTATCCTCATTGGCACCCATCAGAAACTTTCTCAGCTGCCTCCTCTTTCTCTCCCATTATGTAACACATCAGTCCCAATTTCTGATTCAGCTAAAAACCTTGGTGTCTGCTTTGATCCTGCCCTCTCCATGAACAACTTTGTTTCTCAAACTGCCAGATCTTGCTACTATCACCTCGATCGTATAAGCCTGATCAGGAAGTATCTCTCTGTCGAAACAAATGCAAAACTCGTTCTCTCCTTCATAATGTCTCGCATTGACTATTGCAATTCACTCCTGTCTGGTCTTCCTGCCTCCACCATTCACATCCTACAGCGCATTCAAAACAATGCTGCACGCCTTGTACTCAAAAAGAAAAAAGCTGACCACATATCTCCTCTCCTGGCACAACTTCACTGGCTCCCTGTATCAAAGCGCATACAGTACAAACTAGACACCATGTGCTACAAAAGCCTCAATAACACAGCCCCCGATTACCTGTCAAGCCTACTTGAGATCTATCTTCCCTCACGTACACTCCGCTCTGCCTCCGATCCTCTGACTTTTCGCTTTCCACGCACTAAGCTCAATACCTATGGTCCACGAGCCTTCTCTGTTTCTGGTCCACTCTCCTGGAACAAACTTCCTCTCTCAGTCCGTCAGCAACCTACTTTTGTCTCCTTCAAGTCCGCTCTCAAAACTCACCTTTTCTCCTCTGCATAAAATCCTGACCTCACTCAACCCCCTCTGCAGCCTGTCTCCACTCGGAGGGGAATCACATTGTAATATATAATTGTATATAATATGCTCTCTATGATTTTCCATTGCTTTCATTCTTTCTCCCCATTTATAGCCATGCGTGTGTGTGTGTGTGTGTGTGTGTGTGTGTGTGTGTGTGTGTGTGTGTGTGTGTGTGTGTGTGTGTGTGCGTGCGTGCGTGTGTGTGCGTGCGTGCGTGTGTCTGTTTCAGCGCTTAGATTTGATTTTATCAAGATTTTGTGCTATACAGTTATTGTAATTATTATTATGATTATTGTAATTATTTACATATTCTTTAGATGTTCATAATTCCCAATCGTCTTAAATGTTAGGGGTGAGGCCAAGGTTGATGGAGGTTTGATGTCTATATTTCAAATGAATATGACCCTGTAAAAAGGTTCTATATCAATCGATCTTGGGTTGTCTGCAGGAAAGTTTTTTTTTTAAATATCCTCTGAAAGACACGTCAAATTTGCTGCCTTTGATACAAGCTGGAGAGAGATACCAACACACGCAGAGAAGTAGGCAACCCAGACAACTTGAACCATTCGGCATCATTTGAAAATTCTCACATAAATCAGTAAATGATAGACTTATCAATACGTAGAGAAAGCAACTGAGCCATCAAAGGAAGAGTGGTTCACAGTGAGAGACAGTCAAACCAATTTTTTTCCATTTAAAAAAATCATATTGCCTTGGAGGTGTGTGTGCGCGCGCACGCACGCATGCGTGCGTGCGTGCGTGCGTGCGTTCGTGCATGCGTGCGTGCATGTATGTGTGTGCGCGCCTGCACGTGTGTGTGTGTGTGTGTGTGTGTGTGTGTGTGTGTGTGTGTATGTGTGTGTGTGTGTGTGTGTGTGTGTGACATGCATGAGTGTCACCACAATGAAAGCAACTGTAGTCGGAAAACAAGCTCACAAACAGCTGTTTTATTTCTCAGAGTTTAGCTTAAAAACGAAATGAAAACAAAAGAAAAGCACATGGTCTTTGATTTTGTACTTGTTTCGTGGTAGAGAATAATGTGATTGTTTTTGTTATTGTTGATTTTTATTGTTGTTGAGCCCATGTTAGTTTGTTGGTGTGAATCAGTAATATGATCCGATTCATTATATTATGTACTTGTTTTGCTTATTCGTTGGTTAGTTTGGTTAGTTGGTTTTGGACGTAGTAAAACTGAAATGTGCCTGTTCTTGAATTGGAATGGCAAGTCATAGTGTTCTTGAATTGGAATGGCAAGTCATATAATTATTGAGTGATTTGTTTCAGTTAACTCGAGAGAAAAAAAAAGTGACGAGATTCTTACAGGTTAAAACACTTTGGCTTGTCTGGTTCAGTTGCACGTTTATTAACTCGAGAGAAAATATAGTGACGAGACTCTTACAGGTTAAAACACTTTGGCTTGTCTGGTTCAGTTGCACGTTTATTAATTATTCATGATGCCGAAAAAATACAGCACAGGAAACAAGTCTTTCTGTAAAAATCATATGCTTGTGTCACTGGGTGATGGAGCATTATATGTAGCACACAAGGCAATAATATATGATTCTTTACAACGGAAAGTTGATGTCATGTGCATCCGTGAAACACATCTGTGAGAGGTTCATCGTTTCACATGCTTGTGTCACTGGGTGATGGAGCATTATATGTAGCACACAAGGCAATAATATATGATTTTTTACAACGGAAAGTTGATGTCATGTGCATCTGGGAAACACATCTGTGAGAGATTCACCGTTTCTTCGTGCAAGTGTACGAAATCTTCAGTTGAAACAGAACCACACGACACAAAAGGGGAATCATCACGCTTATTGATAAACAACATCTGAGCAGTCCAGTCAAACCCAGCAGAAAAAGAGAACATGAATTTATATCAGTGAAGATTGTTTTTCCTTCTTGTGCACATAACATAATCAATTGCTACAGTTTCCCCATATCCAAGTTATGGCTCAAGAATATCATGATCATTATCATGTACTCTGCCGCATGGCGTTGGCGATCATAGCCCTCCACACGAATCTATCGCATATATCATGTACACTGCCGCATGGCGTTGGCGATCATAGCCCTCCACATGAATCTATCGCATATATCATGTACACTGCCGCATGGCGTTGGCGATCATAGCCCTCCACACGAATCTATCCCATGTCGCTGCAAGTACATTTCTCACCCTCTCCGTCCTCAGCTACCCTGGAAGACCGTTCAATATTTTCACCCTGGGTCTACCTGGCATTCTCTTTCCCTCCAGCTTTCAAGAATATGTCGTGACTTTAATTGACACTCTCAGTAATGCAAAAATACACTCAGAATACTGAACAACACGGGAGATCCCTCCCATCCACAAATGAGCACAACGGCAAATTGACGCTGTATCGGAGCTGTGTCCTTTTCACCCTACACAAAGAACTTCCAAAGAATCATGCTAATCTGGTCCAGCAACATCTCCAACCAACAAAAAATTGCCCAATGCAGTCAAGAGAGTATAGGCATTATCATCGTGAAAAGACTATGGAAATGAATTGAGCACATCATCCTCAAAGAGAACAGAACATTACACGGACTGCCCTTCACTGGACTCGAGAAGGAAGATGCAAGAAAGGAAGACCCAAGAACACATGGTGATGAATAATAAAAGGAGACCTTAAGACACTGAAACAAATTTGGGGTACCACAGAGGCTGGCCCAGAATCGACAGACGTGTGGAACCTTCATTGCTGCCCTACATACCAATGGTATGTATAAACAATAAGTAGGTTAACCCTTTCACTCCCGCAGCTTGTCCATCAGCATCCTTCATTGCCAACCATGCTAGCAAAGCAAAAACTGAACCTATGACTCCCTCACCCTATCCAACAGTTTCCTACAGGAAGCTGGTGGGTAGGATGAGGGGGTCAATAGGGTTCAGTTTTTGCAGTTGGTGGATAGGGCGCAGGAGTCAAAGGGTTAATGGACACTCACCTAGCTGGGGATATAAAGATCTAGACTATTGAGGAGAAGAGCTTGAGGACTGGATGGTAGACAATAACCTGATCCTGATCAATTAGCCAGATGAGAAGCCCGTTTACTACTTTTGCGCCGGGAGAGTAACATCTACACATGATCTAACCGTAGCTACAAAAAAACACCAAAAAAACCCAAAAAAACCCAACCCATTACCAAGATTGTGGAGAGCCAGCTTGAAGGAAGCAGCCATATTCCAATAGTACACCATCTCTCCATCACAACACCCAGGAGCTACAGAAGACAACAAGCAGGCCGGAATTACGATACACTCAAGTAATACCAGGGGCATGTCCTTGGATTATGTGTGCAATTTTGATATGCATACTTAATTTTTTTTTTTTTTTTTTTTTTTTCCCTGTTGAAGTTTTGTACGATTTGAAGCGGTTATAGCCCCGATTTGGCTCTACACAGTCGATGGGGCTTTAACTCTTTGGAGAGACGCACCCTTAAATGGCTGCCGAAACACTTGAGACGCACAGTTTTTGGTACTTTTTAAAAACTTCTGGAGAATATCCAACGACAATAAACTTATCCTGTTGTATATGTTTTAAAAGGTCATAGGTTAAACTCTGCTGTCAGCATAATCTCCTTTATTATAGTATACATGTAGTCTTGGTGAAAAAACCCATAATATCACAGTCGAGACACGGATAGCTGAGGAGCGTCGTCATCGAGTTAAACAACAAGAATAAGCAATTCTGGTGACTATTCATCTACATTATTGAAGTCTGTCTTGTCTGTCTGTCTTTCTTCCCCTTTTTCTTTATAAACAGGAGAGAGAGAGAGTCTGTATGTGTGTGTGTGTGAGCACGCTTCAAGTATTTTATCAGCTTGACGTCCACGAGCCTTCTCTGTTTCTGGTCCACTCTCCTGGAACAAACTTCCCCTCTCAGTCCGTCAGCAACCTACTTTTGTCTCCTTCAAGTCCGCTCTCAAAACTCACCTTTTCTCCTCTGCATAAAATCCTGACCTCATTCAACCCCCTCTGCAGCCTGTCTCCGCTCGGAGGGGAATCACATTGTTATAATATATAATTGTATATGATATGCTCTCTATAATTTTCCATTGCTTTTATTCTTGCTTTTATTGCTTTTATTCTTTCTCCCCATTTATAGCCATGCGTGTGTGTGTGTGTGTGTGTGTGTGTGTGTGTGTGTGTGTGTGTGTGTGTGTGTGTGTGTGTGTGTGTGTGTGTACGTGCGTGCGTGCGTGCGTGCGTGTGTGTCTGTTTCAGCGCTTAGATTTGATTTTATCAAGATTTTGTGCTATATAAATATTGTTATTATTATTATTATTATTATTAACTGGGCAAGCTACAAATACAAGACAGACTAGATGTGTTTAGAACTGGTCTTCACAAACGATATAACTCAAGTCACAACGTAAAGATCTTGACAAAGATCATTCTGATAGGTGCTAAAAATGACAGTGAGCAACCCCGTAAAGGACTACAAGCTCTTTTTGAACTTAAAACTGGACACTCTCTTGATCAGCAACTGAGAGAAACCAGGATATCTCACAGCACAACAAGCTGAAGAAAAATTATAAGCAAACGACCGAGGAACTGTGTAAGTGCTGACATGAAAAGACAGCCCTGTTTATCTTGGAACACGACAAAGATAAACTGTGGTAACTGACCTAGGTAATCGACAATAACACCTTGTTCATTAAACAAAACACAAAGACAATATCTTGTACACAGGAGAAAAGAGTTGTCCAACCGGGCTTAAGGTTAAGACATTCAAAAAAAAAAAAAAAAAAAAAAAAAAAAAAAAGCAACATTAGGATACCACCACATCAGAAATGAGCTGCAGATACAAAACAAACAGAAAAACTATGACACCAGTTTATGTATCCAAGATGTCTAACGGGAACAGATGTAAAAAAAAAAAAAGTTGATGAGTAAGAAAACACCTGGAAAGAATGGAGTCACCAAATGAGGCCATCCAGTCTCTTGGACTGGAGGCAATGCCAAAGATACTTGAACTTCATAACTAGTCCTGGTACACACATTTTCCCCACAGCTTGGAAGGAAGTTGTCATTACTCCAGTTTTCCATTGCTTTTATTCTTGCTTTTATTGCTTTTATTCTTTCTCCCCACTTATAGCCATGCGTGGTGTGTGTGTGTGTGTGTGTGTGTGTGTGTGTGTGTGTGTGTGTGTGTGTGTGTGTGTGTGTGTGCGTGTGTCTGCGTGCGTGCGTGCGTGCGTGCGTGCGTGCGTGTGTGTCTGCTTCAGCGCTTAGATTTGATTTTATCAAGATTTTGCGCTATATAAATATTGTAATTATTATTATTATTATTTAAGAAAGAAAGAAAAAAAGGCGTTTTATGTTTATTTATAGCAATGTGTGAATTCCAAGTAAGCCGCTTATCAAGCTTGACTTGAAGACTGGTTGGTCTGTCTTCTTGACAACTCCTTGTCAATGGTTTCTTGAAAGACTTTGATTTTTTTTTGGGTGTGGGGGGAAGGGAAAGAGGGTGGTTAAGCCTGTAATCTTGATGTATTAATGGTGACGTACCAGCCCTTTGCAGAATGAAGCCCATTTTTATTAACGTTCCATTTAACTGCTTTGTATACAAATTAATTATCCGATGATATAGGCATATATATATATATATATATATATATATATATATATATATATATATATTGTAAGCCTATATGCAATAACAGAAATAAACACAAAGAAGTGTCACTCTATCATTATAATCCTGATAATAGCAGAATTGAAATGACTTTACCATCATATGCACATGATATTACAAATGATATTATAATATCAAGTCAAGCTGCAGGTAATATGAATATAATTCCATGCAATTACAACACTGCAGATCATGTATCATAGCATATAGAATGCATGCAACTATCATCCCCCCCCCCCTTCCTTCCTGGAAGGGCCAAGCCAAGTACTGAGGTAGGAAGTAGCGATCAAGTTTGGATGATATTTAAACTTTCAAAATCAAAATGTATCACTCAACCTTTTGAATAGGCGATATATTTTGCTAGCGCTAGCTCTTTACCTGTTTTTACAAAATCAAAAAGTAGACCCATAAGTAAACCTCACGCCAGAACACATATACGGTGCCCCCTCCCCCCCCCCCCCGCCAGTTCTGTTGAGGTTAAACATTTGCTGATGAAACAAAGATGTATGTATACATAAGGTCACGCAGAAAGACCCGAAAAATCTACAAACAGGTCAGAAACATAGAAACATGGAATGTATGTTTTCGCGTATCTAAAGGCAAAGTTCTGCATTTTGGTTAAAAAGAAAAGTATTGATTACACTATGACATTAGACAAGGATACAAAAACAAAACAAAACAAAACAAAACAAAATCACTACATACAATGAAGAAAAAGACCTTGCCGTTACATTTGATAATATGTTAAAATTTGACACGCTTATATTCAAAAGTAAATTAACAAAACAACCAGATGTTGGGAATTTTTAAACGAACATTTATGCATTTAAATAAAGAGATATTCTTGCTATTACACAGTCAAGTGGATCGACCTCAGCTAGAATATGGAAATGTGATATCCTTTGAAGCTCACTGCCTTCTTAAATTATAAAACATTAAAAAAAAAAATCAAGGGTCTCTTGGATACATTTACAAATCTTATTAAAATATTTCTTTTGATTTTAATGATTGATTGCAGTTAGATCTGAACATGCACATGCGAAACACAAACCCATCCAAAGAATTTTCAAAGATGGCACGTATAAAAGCTGTGATTTAGCCATCCCTTCACTACTAATACCAGAGAAAGTGGAAAGCTACTATGCAAAGATTTTCTCTGCTTGTACTACTAGGTCTTTGTAGTAAAAAGACGTACAGGACATATAACTCTACGCGTTAGAGAGAATTCTAGTTCAACTACGTACGTAAGTCGACATGGCCGAAGATCAGAAGCCCCACGTGCAAGTGAAATTCTTCACTAAACAACCACAGTAAGTGAGTTATTTATGGGTACTGTGATTTTATTTATTAAGTTGTATAAAAAGGTAACGCAATTAAGTCGGAGTAACAATAGTACAAGATTTAGTATCTGCCAATTAGGTACATTAGCCTAGGCTTAGCTCATTTATTAGCCTAGGCCTTGGACAACTACTGAACTAGGCCTAATTGATTAGCCTGGAAGCCAAATATTAGGCCTATAACAATTACTGAGGGATGTGACCAAAAAATTGCAATTTTTTTTACATAATATAATTGATATCGGCATCAAGAGCAAAAAAGCAGCTTTACAATGATACAAATATTAAGAAGATCGGTTAATTGTGACAAAAGTTATGATTTTTTAAAGACACTAAGAATTAATTTAAAATTACAATAGGCCTAGGCTCATAAAAATGGTGACCACGTTTGTCTGGTTTGGAGAAATAATGACGCATAATTTTGACAAATCTTGATCTATAAGCAAAAAACAAAATTGAGTAAAAAGAGCTTGGTGAGCCTGAGCTAACAGGGTCAATTTTGAACTGAGATATTATTTGATTAATTTAAGAGGTAATTAACTAATTAATTGCCTTAATAGGCTTAATGTTTTTCCATCTGTGAGCATAAAAATTCTAGTAACTTTCTCATTTGCCATTATATGAACCTGAAAATCACAATAAATGCCCTCCAATCAACATTCTTCATATCAGCTGACAGTAAGTCTCAATATACTTTAACAAAATAATAAAAACCATGTATTTTCTATAAACTCACAATCTTCGTAACTAACAGCTAATTTCGTTATCATTTAAAGTTTATGGGAATGATTACATAATATGCTCACAAGTATTTCAGTGTCATTTAGTTGGAATTAACCCTTTAACTCCCACACCCTGCCACCAACTGCAAAAACTTAACCCCTTGACTTCCTCATCCTATCCACCAGCTTCCTGCATGAAGCTAGTGGATAGGGCAGCTGACTCAAAGGGTCGTGGATTTGCTTTGCTTGCATGGTTGGCAATGCAGGATGCTGGTGGACAGGGTATGGGAATCTGTTTGAAAAATGAGAGTACTCTGTGCCTAATAAATGTGACATTCAGTAATGAATAATGAATTATCTGTCAACTTGTCTGCCAAAAGAACCACACACATACACATACGCACTTGCGCGCACACACACACATGCACACACACACACACACATGCACACACACACACACACACACACACACACACACACACACACACACACACACACACACACACACACACACACATACACACACACACACGTATACACTCCCCTCTCTGTCTCTTTCACTCCCCTCCTGCCTCATGTACTTTCTGATTTCTGTGAAATAATTAAACAACAAACTTAAAATTAAAAACATGGAAATTTTTCATCAGTGTGGTGTATGTGTCACGTACATATATTTGTATGTGTGTGTGTGTGTGTATGTATATGTGTGTGTGTGTGTGTGTGTGTGTGTGTGTGTGTGTGTGTGTGTGTGTGTGTGTGTTGGAAATACTGATTACACATTCAGGCTACAAACATTGAGTCTACTAAATAAAACAATAAAAATAGTTTTAACAAAGAGTGAGAATACAAAATCATCACTGAATGATAAAAACAAAAGACAAACTAAAGGAAAACAGACAATGAATTAGGGCAATGAAAATAATGAAAAGGTTTGCTTTAAACAATTAAACTGGGGAAAGAAGGATTTTGTACTGATCTGATTGATGATTTACGTTAAACAACTATTAAAAACTGGCTGCATAGGCCTAAGCTCTACGTAGCATGTAAACAATACAGCAGACCAATCAAAAGACGGGAAAGGTACCATGTGATTGGCACTTTCGAGCAGGTGACAATATGCCAAATAAAACACTTAAATACTCCACAACTGACAAAGCATGTTCAAGCATAACCCAAGTTTAACCAAATCATCAAACAGAATTATCATAAAATCATGTCTGTTGAAGCAGACATTTTTCTATTAGTCCTGATCAAGGGATTTTCTTCAGCCGATGCGTCACAACAACCGGCTTCCCTTCTCCTTGCTTTCCAACATTGATTGCGATAACAGTCCACTCCTTGCAAACCCTATAAAATAGATGCAAACGTAAGTCTGTGCATGAAATTTTGCAGACAGATAATTGACTGTCCAATGTATATTATGTATTATATTTCAAAGGCCAGCGCTTCTCATTTTTAATGATTATTTTATAAGTTTTCTTGAGGGCAAAGCGTCGTTGATCCGTTCTTCAGCTCTTGATGCAATGTAAAAATTAAATGGATTGGATGATGTAGAGCAACAATCTTGCAACGTCACAACAAACTGTGGGTCTTAGTACTTCACAAGCAGTGATGCATAAGCCTCCAAATGGTACCCTACTGCAGACAACATGAAACCATGGGCCATCTTTTGGTCATATGGCGCGAATGGGAAATGTCGAGATTGTCACATCCCTAAATTAATAACTTGTATAATGTGTATTAAGGTTAATGAACCATGTAAAGAAAAAATCTAGGACTAAAACGATTTATATTTTATTTTTACTTGAATTCTTGACATTTGTATTAAAAAATCTAGCTCAGGTCTATGCATAGGCCTAGTCTGCAGCTGGAAATCATAGCTGACACACACATAAGCATGACAACAGAATGAAACACGGGGTACCAGATGCAGCAACTGCAATGTTCAAATCCATATATATGTAGCGGTATGACAGTTTTCTACATTTTTGTTTTGATACATAGCTGTGAAACAACATGGCATGCTTACCATCATCTTCATGATGCTGCTCCACACATTGTGTATAAGTTGAGTATCTCTGTGCTCTGGCAAGGAAATAACAAGTATGAGATTGTCCCATACAAGTTCCACATATTTTTCAGTTGTCTACCTTATTTTTACATACTGACATCTGATAAAGATCATGCTTAAAGAGCAATGCAACATGAAATTTTAGTGATGAGAAGGGATGGTGCCACACCCACATTCTTGGCAGAGCTTCTCTGTGGAATTGCGCCTGTGTACGAATAAAAAGGTGCCACTTTGGTACCAGTACTACCACACTATATTGGTGCCGTTCTGGTGCCATTCCATACTGAAGGATTCCGATGATTTTGTATGCGTATGTGTGTGTGTGTGCTTGTGTAAGAGAGAGAGAGAGAGAGAGCATGGTTTAACATTTATGTCAGTTGTAGATTCTGGGACGTACATATCAAGATCAAGACAAAATAATTGGTATGATTACTTGTAAAGAAACAATTTGAATGCATGATAACATAGCTTGAATTCAATCTTTGGGGAGTTTATTTTATTTCTTTGTTGGTATTATTGTTGATATTTTTTTTATTGGTGATAAGACACAGTACTACTTTTTGTTTTGCCTTTTTTTTTTTTTTATTGAATATATTGCTTATCAAAGACAAGGGATGGTAGTTTGTTCTGGCTGTGTGCAGATATGCAGTTCCTGACACACCTCACACAGTTCCTGCTGATGTGGACAGGAAACAGCTGAGTGCTCTCATCAATGGAATTTTGTTTGGTAAGAACTAAAAAACAAATAAACCAAAACATTAACCAACAACAACAATACATCAGTTGTAACAACAGCAACATTCAAATTTTACACACATACAAACACACACGCGCGTGTGCATACACACACACATATTTGTATACAGACACAATGTACAATATCTCTTTCAGAAACATTAACAGAACAGCAGTGAATATATATATATATATATATATATATATATATATATATATATATATATATATATATATGTGTGTGTGTGTGTGTGTGTGTGTGTGTTTGTGTATAAGATGTGTATCTTTATGATTTTTCTGAGTCTGGTCGTGATCCATGCAGTCTACATGTATGTGCATATGTGTTTGTGTGTGTGTGTTTAGGTTGTGATTGTGTGTGTGTGTGTGTGTGTGTGTGTATATATGTGTGTGTGTGTGTGTATATATGTATATATATGTATGTATATATATGTATGTATATATGTATGTATATATATGTATGTATATAATATATGTTATGTGTACGTGTGTGTGTCAAAAATTCATCTAATTATTTTTTTCATTATGTATTCTGAATGGCTGTTCAGTGTTTGCACTAATGTTTTTTTGTTTTTGTTTTATGTTGTTACTATCTGTTGTCTATGATGAAATGACTGCTGCAGTGATTTTTTTCTTCTATTGATCCATTACTCTGTGAAGTGCATTGAGCATGCTTTCATCACACACTATTTGCACTATGCAAATCATTATAAGTACTTTTAGGTTTACACACACACACAGGCACATTCACACACACCACACACACACACACACACACACACACACACACACACACACACACACACACACACACACACACACACACACACACACACATATACACAGACACTCTCTCTCTCTCTCTCTCTCTCTCTCTCTCTCTCACATGCTCTCCTGATATTTTAAAAACGTTCCCCTCACGCACACTACAGTTTTTCAGCTTTCACATTCCAAGTAGATGTTATAATCAGTCATTTTGTCGTTTTGATTGGTTACACTTACAGTGACCTCCTGTGACAAAGATGTGGGTCTGTAGTTCTGGGAAATGATAAAACTCATCCAGTTTACATTTTTCAGGACAGCAATGTTTGAAGTTTCAAATCAATTTAGGTAATAGCTAAATGTATGTGATGGTGTTGTGGTAAGGATGGAGGTGAGGACAGGAGCAGAAGAGCAGAAGAGCGAAGACAGTAATGCAGCCTGGCAAGGAAGACCCGTGGAAGGCAGAGCTGGTGTTTCTCTCTTTTATTTTGACCCAAACGTTCCAGACCAGACCAGAGGAGAATCAGAACGGCATACATGACGTCTGCGGAGGAATCGACTCTTTTGGGCCCCTTAGAGGCCAGATCTGTGTTTCCTCGTGCAAACTCAGCGGTGTTTATCTTGCGATCCACATAACAAATATCATCATATTATATATCACAAAAATCTACACAGCACACAGATTGTTGTGGTTTACATCATTTCACATAATATTCACTTAGATCGAAAATATGAGCGATTTAAGTCAATGTTTACACTTTGCTGAAAGGGGTTTCAGTCATATTTTTACGTATTTAATCAGTTGATATTAATCCATGAAAATATCAGATAAATGGGTAATAAGACGATAACCGAGAAGTGTATGTGGACATACTTCAAATAGGTAAATCAATCTCTTGGTGCTGAAATTGATCGATAAACAGGTGAATGAAGACACAACTGATCCTAATTTGGACACACGCAGTCCGACCACAGTACGGAATGCCAGAATCTCTTCTAATACCTTACTGCTTAGCAATATTTTATTGCAGTATCAGTTCTGTTTATAAAAGGAGCAAAAATGTATATGTAATTATGTATTCTAAATCAGATTTTAGACATTGTCGTGTGATTGATAATTAGATTCTACATCCCGGCAAGATGGCGGTCATTTTGGCGGGTTGTCGCACCTAGATTTGGCCTGAACTTTCTTTAATGCAACCTTAATATCTAATGATTAAAGGTGTGATGTGGTTCGAATGAAAGATTAGAATATCAACATTCTAATCGTGATCTTAAAATTTACACAATTTATTTCATTATCTTACAAATTTCCGATTATCGTCATGGCTCACTGGTTGGGAATTTAGATCTGTAGATCTAGTACCGAACAAATGAACAACAAAATTATTGATTTCAGGGAAACGAGGGGAAATTTCACCTCGAGGACATTTCCCATAAGAAATATATACTTTTCTAGAATGCACAAGCTACTTATTTCCTAGCTTTTAAGGGTTTAAATAGAATTTCCTAATATTATTGAGTATCACTGAACCAGGGGAAGTAAATGTAATTAAAATCGTTTGAGAAAAAAAAAGACGTCACGGCTACATGTATATTATATTACAAGTAAGAAAATGTGGCACACACATATACACAGGTATCACATGTACTCAAACATACTCGTATGTATGACTTGTATGCATGCAAATAATGAAAACTTTCAGGTCTTCTAGCTTCCCTCTTATTTCCTTTGGTATTACATATATGCCTTGGAAGCAACCCTGTATATGTTCTGTCTTGTCTATGTGTGTTTTTGGTCAGTTCAAGAATAAAAGACTGTGTCAATCTTGAACATAAGACCAATATATTGTATGAATTTCTCTCCACCATCGTGGTTGTGTTTAGCGTAGTTGCAGGATATATGGGTAACTTGGGCGTTCCTTTTTAAGGAATGTTCTGAGCTTACCACTGTATGATTTGTGGCTGCGTCTTTGCTAGCTGAATGGGTAGCACAAACTGTGATGGGTTTGAGAAATTCTACATGGGAGATAACTCCGTGACTCTCAAGAGTTATGTTACTTAGTTGATATTTAAAATTCTCCCAGCTTCCCTCTTATTTCCTTTGGTATTGCTGAGTTAGTTGTGTTTCCCTTTGACACCCATGATGGTACAAGTAGACAGATAACAGCAAAAAGGAAGAAGAAAGACACTTTAAAAATAGTACACATAAAAAGTTTAGTAAGAAGAAATCGAATCATATTGTCTTAAATTTGTTAAACAGAATATTTATTCCATCCCCAGTTTGCAGCTCTGATTAATAGATTTTTTTCTTTACTTCTGCTTTCAGATGACACAGAAGGGTCATCAGATGACAGCGAACATGTCCAGTTTGAATTTTTACTGGATGGAGAGTTTATCCAGAGAACCCTTTCCAAGTTTTTGGAAAACAGAGAGAACCTGGCTGTACGTGTTTACATTGGCTGATTGAGAGAGAGAGAGAGAGAGAGAGAGAGAGCTGTGCATGCTTGCACATCATACTTTGAGTTTTAAAGCTTGTTTAGGCTTATTGAGTACTGGTGTCTCTGCCTTTACAATTTTACTGTGTTTGACAAAATTCTGCTGTCAGGAAATGACTTTTGTCAGCGATTAAGCCATGCATTCATGTAGCTCTCAGTATTACTGTAATTTTTTTTCATGTATATCTTGTTTCCTTGTTTGCGATCAGTTCTTGTTATGGTCTTTGTACCTGTGGCCGTCCGAAGACTTCATTGAAGGGATGTACTTATAACAGCTTCTTTTCAGGAGGAGAACAGTTATCGAGTCTGACTTAATGATTGTGCAGCTGCTTTTCTAAGTAGCTGAACTGCAGCTTGCTGATCTGAGAGGATTGTGTATTGAAGAGCCAGAATGAACTGCATAACAGTAAATCCATTGGTGCAGTTTGGTAGATGGGGCGGTAGACAGACAAAGAAATAAATTAAAACACAAACATTTAATCAGATCAACAAACAGGCAAAAAATCAATTGGTCCAATAAACGGGAAAATGTTCTCTTTAGCCGTACATTGATTGTCAGGAAAGAACATTTTTTTGTGTGATAGATAAAGTAACAGACATGATACGTTCACATTTTTGTATTGGTCTGTCAGGAAACTCTGCTTGAGGTGGAATATGTGGAGCGGCAGATGGCACCAAAACCAGAAGAGTCACTAGAACATGATGACTGGGTCAGCGCAGTTCAAGGCACAAGAGGCTTGTAAGTATTGGTTTGTTCTGTGTTTTAGTGACATGAAATATCAGTACCTTGAAGTCGTTTTTTAGTTTCCCATCCCGTCTTCTCCCCATGCATGTTGGCTGTGAAAACGTTATTTTTGTGTGTGGATGTTCTTGTGCACTTCACAGGTTTTTGTTCATTCATATTTCCTACCCTATCTATTAATGAAAAAGGCCCACAATGGAAGTCAGTATTTTCTTCGTAGATTTGTGGGAAAAACATGTTACTGGTTTCTCTACAGCTTCAGATTAATTTTTACAATTGTCAGAAGTGGGAAACCTGTGTTTCAGCATTTTGTCTGGAAGCTATGACAACACAACACGCCTTTGGTCAACAACGGGAGAAGCTGTCATGACAATCCCGGGACATTCAGCAGCTGTCAAGTGTGTGGCATGGATTAAGCATGGTAGGTAGATGTTCAAGTTTGAAACTAACTGAAATCAGTATCAAAATCTTGAGAAAAATGTTTGAAAGACCTTTTTTTAAACATGACCCTTTTTTTTCCAATTCTATAGATTATTAAGATATTGAAAATAACCCTGTTACTAGTGTTAGTAGTGATATCATGTACATTTTCAAAAGGATCATCGTGTTTGCATGACATGCATAAATTAAGGTACACAGAACTGTCATTCACTTTTTTTTAAACCGTTTGTATATATTTTTCTTTTAAAAGCTGCATCATGTTTCGAGTTTTTCAAGAAAAAGAGGTCTTCCTTTCCCCCCCTCCCCCCTCAGATTTTTAAAAATCTTTTGTTGTGATTTTTCCATTAAGTTGTTCCTGTCCACACTTCACATTTATAAGTAATATTGTGATCATGTCAGTAATTGACAGCGCATTTTTTCCTGTTAAAATTGTGTTTAATAAACATACCATGTCTCATTTGTGAAATATGGTTGAGTGCGTGCAAGTAAAAGATGTTTTCACTTTCCATATCCTTCGAAAATAAAGGAGGTTGATTTTGATTAATGAATGCAAGGATGTGTTTGTAGATATGTTATGTGTGTGACTGTGCATGCATATGTGTGTATTTGCGTGCATGCATGTGTGTGTGTGTATGTGTGTGTGTGTGTCTAGTGTAGTGTAGCGTAGTGTAGTGTAGTGTAGTTATTTAGTGTAGTGTAGTGTAGTGTAGTGTTGGTGAGTGTCAGCATGTTTATGACCAAAGTATGTTGGCTAAGATGTGCCCATCATTTGGAAATGGACTTTTAATCATAAAGGAAAATAATGTTTTGACTTTACCACATGTCATAGTTATCTTGAAAGGGCTTAGGTCCTGTTGATTCATGCTGTATTGTTAAAGCCTCACTTTGGAAAACATACTGGAAAAACAAACTATTTTTTTTTTCATTGCAGTATGTCTTCAGAATAAGGCTTCTTTGTGTTGTTTATGTATGTGTATATTAATGTTTTGTGAATGATGTAAGCTACTTGGTGAATATTCTTCATGTTGCTATTTCACTCATGATACAGGCAGTTAATCTGTCCCATGTTAGTTTTTATGTAAAATGAATGACATCTTATGAGCCATGTAAGGAATCTTTTTGTTTTCTGTCTCTTTCTAGATGAAAATGATCCAGTGAGCAGCTTTGTGACGGGTTCTCATGACCAGACAGCATTAGTGTGGCAGTGGAAGAGGGATAGCAATGAAGTGGACTGTCGACTGTCTTGTCGTGGCCACGCTGCCAGTGTTGATTGTGTGGCAGTGAGCCCTACAGGTGAACAGGTGAGTAAGAAAGTCATGTGGATCTTGCTGTAACAGGCCTTGGCATGGGATTTTTGACGTTTTTAAAAATATTTTTTTAATTATTGGTGGTTGTTTTTTATCCGTAAGAGATGTCTGAAACAATACCAAGAGAAGACTTTGAATGCGTCACTTCATTCATTCTGTTAGCATTGCTCTAAACAGTAGCAGGTTTAAAAAAATTGGTTCAGTATTTCTTTCACCAGAGTGGTCTCATTTTATATCCAGCAAATATGGAAGTCTCTTTTTAAAAAAAAAATTAAGACATTACACGTAATTTTTCTCATTTTGGATCTGGAAGAGTTTCTTTGTTGTTGTGGCTCCCTCCCTGTCTTTGCTTTTTTTTCCGCCTGTTCTTTTATATTAAAATGTCTTTCTTTCACTCGATGGACAATTTTTGTTCTGCAGATGTGTACAGGATCATGGGACAAAATGCTGAAGCTTTGGTCAACAGGTGAATTAGTGTGTGTGTGTGTGTTTTGTGTGTGTGTGTGTGTGTGTGTGTGTGTGTGTGTGTGTGTGTGTGTCTGTGTGTGTGTGTGTGTGGGGTGGGGGTGGGTGCGCGCGCGCATTCAAATGTGTGTTTTTGACTTTTTTGTATAAAAATCCATGCAGAGTGAAAATGAAAAAGGCACAAAGTGGAAAGCATTTGTGTACATTTAAAAAAAATCATCCATGTAGAAGCAGATTAAAATAATTTTGTTCAGAAAGCTTGCAATGAATATTGATGCAGCCGGGCTTCTTGGGCTTTGTAAACTGTGCAAATTTGATAAATTTCTTTGTTTAAAAACAGTCTTCCTTTTGATTTTTAACTCGATGGAGACGCGGTCATTTAGACCAGATCGCTGTGCTGTGACGCAGTATTTTGGCCATATTTAAAAAATACTGCAGACTTACACAAAATGATAAAACCAGACATATTATACATCATTTTAAAGTTTATTATATCTACTTTTTAGATTTATTTACTGCTTTTTCATGAAAGCCTCCATTTATTTTTTGTGAATTTTTAGATTATATGTCTCACCCGTCGGCGTCACCGGGAACAGTGTTGGCCGCTGCACATGATGTCCTCACAAGCTGCCTCCAGCACTCTCGATCTTGGCTAAGTCTGACCACCTCCTGGAGTTTCTTGCCACTGATGTTTGTGATGTTTCTAGCAAGTGATGCAGGTGGCCGTCCTCTGTTTCTCTTTCCTTCCACTTTACCCTGGAGGACAGTGGACATCAAGTCTGTTCTCTCATTACGGATTGCATGTCCAACATATTTCAGTTTCCTCCGTTGTATGAATACTAGGAGCTTGCGTGTAGTACCCAACTCATTCAGTATGCTTTCATTTGAGCGCCTATCCGTCCATCTGACCCTCAGCAGTCTTCGGTAAAACCACAGCTCTGCTGCTTCCACTCGTCTTTCATCCTCTTTCTTCATTGTCCATGCCTCGCAGCCGTATAACATCACTGGCCAGACAAGACATTTTAAGAGTTTTATCTTAAGGTCTGTTGTTATGCTGTGGTCTTTCCAAATATTGTTCAATTGAACCATACTGTTCTTGGCCATTCCAATTCTCATCTTTATGTCTTTTGAGCATGTTCCATCGTGTGTCTTGACTGAACCTAAATATTTAAAGTCCTTGACATTTTCTAGAGGGACTTGGTTTAGCATGATCTGGTCCTGTCTAGTGTTATATTTGCCTGCAACATGCATAACCTTTGTCTTCTTTGAATTTAAGTCCAGCCCAGCTGCCTTTCCAACCCGGTCTACCCTGCTCAGGATCCTCCTAGAGCCTGTAATGTTGTCTGCCAGTAATCCTGTGTCATCTGCGTAGCGTAAATTTGACAGGTTTCTACCACCAATATTTACTCCCATGTCTTCTATGTCTGCTTTTCTCATGATATGTTCAGTGTATATGCTGAAGAGATGTGGAGACAGGATGCAACCCTGCCTTACCCCTTTAGTGATGTTAAAAAATTTGCAGTTTTGATTATTCCATCTGATTGTTGCTTTTTGATCATTATATAATGAAGCTATGAGGGAAACCAGATGAGATTATATATACAAAACCCAAAAACAAAAAAATTTGGAACAGTACACTTGCTTACCTTGGTAAGGTGTATGTATGTATCAGCTAATCCACAGGAAAGAATTAGATGTTTTCACAGTACAATAAAGTTCCATAAGTCTTAGGAACCAGTTTAAAGTCAAATGGTGCACTGTACATGGAAAAATGCCGGCGTGTCGCCATTTCACACTCATAAAGTTGACCTCTGACCCTTTCTTGGAATTGGCGCGAAAATGACGGTTTCTGTTCGATTAGCGGTCTAGGGGATAGAACTGCGGAAAAGAGAAATGGTTCATCTAATATCATGTGTAGTTTCCCTTTAATTGGACATTCCTTAGTGCCATAACAAAAATTTTGATACCCACCAAAGGTTTAGCTTCGGCACATCACTGTATGACGTCATGGTGCCGAAGCTTGAGCTTCGGCGCGTCGCTGAAGAGTTAATCCTTCGGTTAAATTGCATCTGTTGTGAAGCTGTACGGCATAGTTTTATTGGTTACGTATAATGTATTATCAGTAGACATGAATCTTGTTTAGCTTTTAGTTTTCAGTGTAGTTAGTTTCAGAGGAAGGATGGCTAGAAAATGATCAGTAAGCTATTGTGTTTTTTCCACCAATTCTTTACTTGATTTTTAGTGTGGGGAAAATTAATTTGTCATTGTGAAGAGAACAGAGTTTTTTTAAGCTACTAATTCATTTAGTATTGCCTGATTTGTACAACTGTATAACCATTGGCCTATTTGCAGATTTTAGTATTGGTGGTGATGAAGAGTCAAAAGACACAGAAAGACCCAGTAAAAAGAAAAAAAGTGAAACCTCAAGCATACAGACAAGGGTGAGTCTTTGTTCTTGGAAAGACTGAATGTCATTCATTATCCAGATATTCCATGTTGTATTGATTAAGGTTGATTTACTTGTTTTGTTCTGCCCCATATCACTGGCGTTGATTCCACATCACTTGTCGCAGTTCTTCAACAACCCCACAATAGCAAGTTAAGTCAGTTGAAATCCTGAAGCCAGAAAGCCCATGAAATTTGGCAGTGTCAAACCACTGTGTTACCACCCACCAGAGAAGACTGCGTTGCTGGCAGGTCATTTAGGTGGAGTTCTGCGGTGCCTTGCTAAGCCCCGTATTAATGATAGTAATTGCACAGTTGTGGAAGCAGACCAAGTAAGATCCTTTGGGGTAAAGAGACCTCCACAGCCCTCCAATGATAGTCCCTACAACTTCAACCACCTTTGTATATGTCTGTGTCTGTGGTGTGTCATCAGAATTGACCTGTCAGCACTTTAGAGCATTAACTGGTTTTTTTTTGGGGGGGGGGGGGGGGTTGGCATGACAGTGGTTTTATATCAGGAGCTGCCTTAAATTTTGACAGTGGAACTGCAGTGAAATCAGTCTGGATTTTGTGATGTCTTGGAGAGCCAGAGTGGGTTATTTAACATGAAATTTAATATGTGATCAGCTGTCTTTCTGTAGTTCTTGTGATTGAGCCATGGATTCAGGGTCTGATATCTTTAGTTCAGTCCCAGCCCCCAACATTGTAAACTAGCCTATTTGCTGCCTATCTTAATGTTTTCATCATTCTGATGGTGTCAGGTTAGTGTTTCGTAGGTTCTTCCCCAATACAAGACCTTGCCAATGCATAGGGTTTTGCATAGGCAGAGTGAGTCTGCCAGATAATTGCTGGCAGATTTGGGTGGTGTGCAAATGAAATTGTCCAAGTGTGATGAATCCATCTTGAACAGACTCAAAACTGGGCTGCCTTTTGTGGTCACCTTGATTGTATTTGCCTATAGTATAAACAACATGAATGAATGATTCAGTTAATAAATGAGTAGTATGAGAGCAGTGCCAACAAAATGGTATGGAAGATGGAACAGGAAAAAAAAAAGTGCGTCCCTTTTTGTTCTTCCCTTTGTTGTTTGCTTACATAAAAATAGTGCTTGCTTTACAAAATTTTGTAGTTTGTTCAAGAGGGATTCATCACACTCGGCTGTTCCATGTGCTCCACCCAAATCTGCCAGCAATTATCTGGCAGACTCCCTTGCTACTTTATTGCTTCTTTTTACTAGGCTTTTGTGTGCGCAGGTGCCAGTGTTAACTCTATCAGGCCACAAGGAGGCCATTTCTGCTGTCCAATGGTTGGATTCCCAGACAGTAGTGACGTCCTCGTGGGACCACACCCTTCAGCTATGGGACCTGCAGGCTGCCCAACAGACATCTTCTTTAGTAAGACATTTCTGAAATACGGAGTGTACAGTGCATGTTACTTTTTAAAGATCAACAGGATTGATGAGATGTCTGTGGTCTTTGTTGAACACAGTAAAAAAAATCCTTTTATTGTTTTCTTTGACTTGAAAAGTATAATTTAGTTTGAATTGCGTATGAAATGTGAAACCATCATTGACATGTTCCATTCTCTCCGGGAAATGTTAACACAAAAGTAAATTCAGGTCATCAGTTTGAACAAGAACAACACAATAAATCTGTGATTGTCAAAAGATGTGTACACTTTGTTTCTTCGTGTTATAACTTGCTTTTGTCAACTTTTTATCTTTAAACACAAGAAAAATATGTTTTTTAATGAAAAATTTGTTTGTCATTTGTATTAAAGTAGCTTTTGGACTTTTATTAGTTTTGCTACTTTTTTTGAGTTTGCATTACATTAACTTTAAGTAATGCAATTTTAATGAGATTAATAATTGATTTGTTCTAGATGATACATGAATATAACATTGTACATATTTCTGGTGGTTTTATTTTTACCAGTCTGCCACTCTGTCCCAATTTTATTCTTGTTGATGCTTACATACTACTTTTGTAGGGAAATCACAGAAGTTAAATATAGTTTTCATTTGACATCTTGAAAAACATTGTAGAATCCAGATGGTAGGGGGAGGCTACTTTGTCAAATAATAGTCAGCTGACAAGAAAAAAACCTGTGGTGTATTTTCTGTCCACAGCCAGGGTCCAAAGCCTTCCTGGATGTATCGTATTCTCCGCTGAGTCAGATGTTGGTTGCTGCCTCTGCTGACAGACATGTTCGTCTCTTTGAACCCAGAAGCTCAGGTGAGTGATACTGAATTACTTGAAAGAGAGCAAGACAGAGAGGGAGACTGAGTATGAATAGTGTGTGGATAAAATGTATTTATAATGTCATATATTTGTTTTGAAAAAACAGTGAATGGTATGTTGCATTAAATTTGATCATGTCAACTGAGGATGAACACTAGAGTGGTGTTTTGTCAAGTCAGACATTTAGTTGAATTTTACATAAGTGGTCATTGTAGCACTTCACTGCGGTACCATCAGAAAAGTGCTTTCTACTTGAATTTTATGAATCTTTTACTCATGCTGTAGTAAGGGAGATAGCTCACTGTGTTGTTACTTCTTCTGTTGCAGGAGTAGTTGTCAAATGTGCTTTTACCTCACACAGTGGCTGGGTGAGTGGGGTTGACTGGTCCCCCACCCATGAACATCTGTTCCTGTCGGGGTCATATGATGGCATCCTCAAACTCTGGGATACTCGCAGGTTAGTCATGTGGAGCTATTCATATGATTGTACTTTTATGATTTCTAGTAGCAAGTCTTGGAACATTGTATATTCAGTTTGTTGACATCTCTTTTTCAGATAGGAAGCTGTGGGTGCTTGTGAATCTTGTAATTGCTGTTTTAAGAAGGGACTAAAAACATCAGCTGAAATGGTTTTTAATCCTTATTTGTTTGTTTTGTTTTTATCTCTGGTTAAAACTGTTTTTCATTCTTGGCGTCTTTGAAGGCAGATGGCTAAAGTAGTGGTGTATTTTTGTTTCCAACAGTCCCAAGGCACCGCTGTATGACATCAACAGACATGATGACAAAGTACTTGCTGTTGACTGGTCGGTACCAAAACTCATGTTGTCTGGAGGAGCAGACAACAAGCTCCACATCTTCAGCTCGTGACAGACTGAACAGTATCGGTAATATTGTAATGTTGTTTTGTTTTTGTCCAAGTTTTATTTTTTTCTTTGTTGTCTTGATATGCTTGACAAAGGCCAGTTGGCTGAAAATAAATAAGCATTTTCATTTCATTTTCATGTGTTTATGGGTTTTATTACTTGAGCATTAGCAGTTACTTTGATTCAGATTTCATATCTTTGTATAACTTTGTTTTTGTAAGATGTCATGTTTCATATCAAGTCTTCATGTTCATCTTTTGTCTGAGGTTCAACTCCTATCTTACTCTTTTGTCTTGCAGTAGTGTACAGTAAAACTTGTTTTGCTGAAACAAGACTTTAAGCCACTTAAATTTCTTATGTTCATGCCTCCAAAAAAATATTATTGCTAAAGGCAGCCATTTTGTTCAGCTCAACTAAACATTAGGGAAGTTCTGTTGTTATTTGTGTTCTTTGTTGGGTGTATGTTTTTTTGTTCTCTTTTGTGTACGCTTCGATAAAGTTTAAAGTCCATCCAACTGCACAGATCCATGTCAGGGCTATAACCATTTCAGAAAGTACACTATACCTCACTGGAGGAAAAAAGAACACCTGGACAAGAAAATTACGTACAAATATCAGTGCATTTGCGCTCATAATCTAAGGATATGCCTCTGATGTTGACCACTCCGTCCAATTTATTACCAGGGGATTTAAAATAAAATCTGAATACAAATATAACTGTTTCCAAAACTCATATAAAAATGGGATTAAATTACCTAAAAAAAAAATTCTGCACATGATGTTTCCACAGAGCCAAAAAATGCACTTAATTCATGTACCCAGTTATCAGTCCTAAGAGAAAATGTGTAAGGCTTTATAGAACACATACAGGTGAATAGACCAGCAAGGCAAAAAATGTTTATGTTTGGTCTTGTGAATCAAAGATACTTTCTTGTTCCATTTTCATGTTTCTGCTTTCTGTCAGCACTTGTCTGTTGACTTAAGACAGGAATCTTTTGGAATTTGGAAAGTGTGTTAAAGTAAGGATTTTTCAGGTCTTTTCTAGAGGTGGGGGGTGGGGAGAAGAAAATTATGCCGAACAGCTATACCATACCAAGGACCAAACAAAGAAAGGTGACAGATTGAACAAGGCGCTTGTCTGCCTGAATTCTAGAAGTGGAGTTTTACCTCACTTTGAGTTCTATGTCTGACTCAGAAACTGGATTGAGCACCTATATTTCTTTCTCAGTCAGTGCCTCTCACTCATATTTATCACCAGTTTATTTCTTAACTAACTGTAGAACCATAGATCATTTTAAAAAAAATCCTTTAAAGAATAAACCAACCAAACACTCTGCTGGAGAGAAGGGTGAAAAAAAATCTATATTTAGAACCACACACTATCAAAAACGACCCAGATACTCTCTGCTGGAGAGATGAACAGCAACAATTAAGTATATGGGGGAAAAAATACAAACCCAAATATTGTCTGCTGGAGCAGAGACAAAGGACAAGAAAAAATATATAAACAGGAGAATAGTGTTCTTTACTCTCAGTTGTTCTTTGCTCAGTCAGTTACACCTTGCTTTTCAGCTAGTGTAGCAATTCAGAACACTGTCAGTATGGACAATCATTTTGAACAATGGACTTTTCTGTTTTGACTTGGGCATGGCAATCCTGTACTGCACAGAAGCAGGTTGCAGCTCTGAAACCCCTTAAATTTTCTGCTGATTCTAAAGGCTTAATATGTATGAGGCTATATTTGTAAGACATGTTATGCCATGAATACACCAGCATATATGTGGCCCATGGGATAAAGATCCATCTTGTAACAGCCCAGAAATTCTTCACGACATGTTTTTGTGTGACAGTGACAGACACCTCCAATCAGGGCTAGTCGGTTCTTTTGATAGAGCTGTGGACTCGAGATCTGATATTTTGAGTGCAATCCTAGTCCGCAACATTAAAAACTGGCATGTTTATTTCCAGTCTTTATTTTTCCGATCATTCTGGTGGTGTCAGCATAGTGTTTCATAGGTCCCTTTCTCTTTTCTCCTCCACCCTCCAATTTAAAGACTTTGTCAGTGCATATGGTTTTTCACAGGCTGAGGGAGCCTGCCAGATAATTGCTGTCACATTTGGGTGGAACATATTCGGAATTGTCCTAGTACAATGAATCCCTCTTGAACTAGCTCCAATCAGCTACAGTTCCATTTCTTTCGGAAAACGAAAATGCACAGTAACTGAATTTGTTTTCTTTCTTTAGTCACATCAATCACATGCACACAAAATTTGTAACAACCATCTAATGTTTATTTCACAAAAGAAAATATTCAACATGTAAATGCATATTGGCCTGAATTATATTTTTAACTTAAAGACAAAAACACAGTCAACAGACAAGATTATGAACAAGTACAAAATATCTAACAAGAATGGAAAGACCATCTTTAGAACATAACTAGATTCTTTGTTTTCTTACAGTCAACAGTGCTGAAACATTGTATTCATCAGACACAGTGTGAAAATGTTAACATTGGACAAGAAACATATCAAACACATTAACATCTCAGGTCATTTAAAGATTTGTACAGCCTGCATACTTCACTATTTCTCAAAATAACATACTTAACAGTACACAGGTAATGCCACTTAAAACCAGGAACTAAAGGAAATTAGTTTGACAGACCAAGTTTTCAGCTGAATTCAGAAATCTAAGAGCTGATTGAACAGTGAAGACTTTATTTGTCCTGTTTTCCCATGAGTGTTTGTCTTTCTATCAAGCCCCAACAAGAAAGAAGTAGCCTACCACTGTAAATTTCTTTTTTCATAGAACATGTATAGTTATGATGAGCTGCCATCACTGTGTCTGTTCAACGAGTTTAAAAAGGTAAAGGTTGTCTTATAACCCTGAGGTTGTAGGGGGTCAAGGTGGTCAAGTTATCAATTTTTCTCAGGGCCAGAATTATGATAATGGTGCCCATCTCCTTCCCCTGTGCTGCTTTACCTTCCACAACCCTTAACCCGGCAGGTAGCTGTTCACAGCTGTTTGGATTGGAGGCATGCTTAAAAGATTTTCTCGGGCCAACATCAAACTCATGCAAACATGTGCAAGTCACATTGGAAGGCAGGAGCTCTACATCTAGGCTACAGCGACTCAGCATGGATGAGCTTTAACCAAGTGGTGATATGGTTTGAAATCACCATGAGTTAACCTGCCACTCTCCATTATTTTCTGCCAATGTCATGAATAGACACTAGGAGTTACATATTAGATAAATCACAATTAGAAATGCTCATTAATTCACTACAAATTATAGCCCAACTGACCACATAAGAAAACTGAACAACCTTGCTATTCATCAGATTTGAACCGTTCCACATCTCATCCATTAAACAGTGGACATGGAGTCTTTGAGACATTCATGTACATCAATAAAAGATTGTATATGCCCAACTTACTAGTTGTGCTGGAGGCATGATCCCTTCCACTTTATTATTTCCGGATAAATAAAAATCAAAACAGTTAAAAAAACAAAAAGAGAAAAGGCTTTGATTTGAACAGGAAATTCATAACCAGTGAATTGTTCAGTGTTGCTCATTGACAGCACATCAGCTCCGAGCTGTTATAACTTTTTGAATGGAATTATCCTGTTGTGATATGGCAAGTATACTTGTTCAAAACAACCGAGAAGTTAAAATTGCGAAATTTACTGATGTTTTCCTGAACAAAGACATGTTATTCACAGCGAGCTCTTAGCAAAGTTCAGAACAGTACCAGGGCTTTGTTGGTCACACTGACTGGTTGTCTCACAGTACTCCAGAAACTGGGGTGTGGTGACCAGTGTGTGTGGTTCCACATTTTATTTGTGTGTGTGGCCTGCTGTCCATCTTAGAGTGTTGCCTGGTGACTTGCCACACACAGGAACAAGAGGATCTCCATACATTGGCTTAGTAGCATGCTTGTGTTTGCATCATGTTAAACATTGTCAATGCCAAGGCATTACAGCTTGATGCAGTGCACACAAGGGTGTTTCACAGCAAACACTACAACACATTTAACAAAAGAACCCTCCCATCCATTTGCATCGGTAATTAATACACCTACAAACACTAATTGTGCCAAATGCACACCTGAAACATTTTTTGGCATCTTGCTTAATACCTGTCAAAACAAGCTTCATTGTGCCAAGATCACACCAAAACTTTTTTTTTCATTTTGGAAAATTTGTGTCTGTGTAGCCTATTGTTAAAAGGACGAAAACATGATATCTGACATATGCTATGTACAGATATTTTGAAAGGTCCACTAAGCTTTTCCTGTTAGATTCTGAATACAGATTTTGAGAGGGTAAAAGTCACCTTGATTTGCACTGGAAAAAAAAAAAGCGAGAGAGAGAGAGAGATATGATTACCAGAAACAGCTGATAGCTCCGGTCACTCACGGATTCAAACCTTTATTCTTACACATGATGTTTAAACAAGAATGGACATATCAGGCATGAAAATATCGTTGATAAAGATGGCCAACCCAACATTCAACATACTCATAATTTACACTTATACATATACATCAGAAGATGACCACAAATAAAATAGTTACATGCTGCAGACCGGTTTACTGTTAGTACAGACACATACAACTACACAGTTATAATACACACCAGTTCATAAACACATGCACACAGTCACATTGTTCTCAATAACAGACAGAGTCCAGTGCAGGTGGAAAAAGTTCCAAGATCTACATTTGAGGGGGGTGTGTGTATGTGTGCGTGTGTGCGCGCGGAATAGCAACGATTAGCTGCAAGATGAATCTCATGGGATCTGATACCACTAACCTTGTACTACGAAATGGTTTCAAGTTTATTCTCAGTGAATTATGATATTGTTTCATAGTGTTACTAGTGTTAGATGGGATGTCAATAGGTGCTCACAGAATGCACAGGTCTTTGTACTGCAGTAAAGACTGACTGTTCTTTTGAGTTGTTTCATGATAAAATTATTATCACTGTTACCACCAGTGTACACAGAGTATGTATGTCTGTACTGCAGTGAAGTCTAGCTGACATGGCAATTGTGATCATGGCCCTCCATATGTATCTACCTTTTGTCATTGCAAGTACATCTCCCATCCTGTCTTCATCCACTCCACAAGTCTGTCCAATATTTTCTCCCTGGTGCTCTTTTTTCTCTTCAGCTTTCCTGTTGTGACAAGGTGCTCAAAATTTCTCTTGCCTCATAAAATGCCCTATAAATGTTAATTGTCCTTTCTTTATCTTCTTCATTAGTGTTCTCTTTGTGTTTGTCTCTTTCAAGACTGTCTTGTGCGTTTCCTTTGCTGTTCATGGAACTCTAACATTTTTTCTTAAAAGCAACATTTCAATCTTCTTCTGACTGCTTGTCGACTGTCCACACTTCACATCTGAAGAACTTTCTTCCTGATGTTAACTGATAGGCATTTGTTGGTAAGAACGCTTTTCATTTTCTTGAATGCTATTTTAGCTTGGTCGATTTTGCTAGCTATTTCTAATGTGCACCTGCTGTCTGGGAGATGACCGTTTTCAGATATTTAAACATCAACTTGTCTCAATGTTGTGTCTTTGGCCGTTATTTTGCATGAGGGGATTTCTTGTTTTTTACTGATTACCTGACTTCAGTCTTCTTGCTATGTAGCTCCAGTCCTTTATTTTTGCTTTCTGTTTCCATTATATTCACAAGATTTTGTAGGTCGTTTTCTTTTATTTTTTGCAATTATAACGGTATCATCTGCTTAACAAAGATTGTTTAACATTTTTTCATCCAACCTTTATCCCAGGGCATTCTTTGTTTCTCATGATGGTTTTGCTGTAAAGTGAAAACACATCTGTGCCTAATGCCCCTTTTGATATTTTGGAAAGAGCTTGCATCATTTTCTACTGTCATTGCTGTTGTTTGTTCCAATACATATTCCCTATTATTCTTTGATTCTTTCCACCAACATTGAGCCTTTCTAGTTGGTTGACCAGTTCTTTGAGTCTTACCCATCTTTTCAAAATCCTTGGTATAATCAATGAAACAAATATAAATCCTTATTCAACTCAACTGATCTTTCTATGAGTTTTTGGGATGTATATGGCATTAGTAATTCCTTTTCCTTCAACAAATCCACATTGTTCTTCTGCTGTTTCTCTTTTGATTGTTCATTGTCCTCCTCCCGATTATTCTTAACAGAATCTTTGTCATATGACTCATCAAGCTGATTGTACAATGGAGTTCACAGTGTGTAGCCCTGTAGCCCCTCTTTCTTTTGAAGTGCAATAAAAATCGATTTTGACATATCTTTAGGGATTTTTTGGAGGCCATAGATTTCATTTAGGAGGGCTGTTATTTTTTCAATACCAAATTTATCTAAAGTCTCAATCATTTCTGTAGTAATTACTGTCGGATCCTGGGGCTTTTCCCAGTTTCATCTTTTTAGATGGTTGGTCAATTCATGTCTTGCCTGATCAAAAGCCTTGGTATAATCATCAAAACATTTATAAGTCCTTATTTAACCCACTTGATCAGTTAAATATGCCATTTCAATAATAATTGTTAATGGTACGACCTAATAACATTACAGGGGTCATCTTTTAGTACACTGTTGCCAGAGAAATGGGAAACACCAGCAGTCTCATTTTGGTACCCAAATGGACAGCTCAAATTTAATTTTACTGATGTTATTTCAAGGTTTAATGAAAGTTGCCAATAGCAACAATACCGATCACTAAAACTTACTGCTCACCTTCATGACTAGAGCCATCATGGATTTAGTTTCGCTGTTTAACAACTCCATCCGCTATTTTGTAGATGTCTAGTGTTGTAATGTTGCAAATTAAGCAGTGTTGTCTTATAAAAAATAATTCTGTGGATTCAATAATCAAGTAAGCAATGATCTTTCAAATGATGCTTCCCTCATAGCCCCACCCCAGTATGCATTAGTGGAAGGGTGTATTTTATGTATGCATGCATGTGCATAAAGATAATGCTTGTGGATTTTCCCTGCCTCTTGCATCTGTGTCTGTTGGTCCACCTCCGTGTCAGTGCATGTCCCTCTTGTTTTACTTCAATCACTCTTGTCTGTTATGTCTGCATATGCAGGTGTAAGATGGCAGTACGTGCACCTTGTAAACAATGCACCTTGTAAACATGTTGGTCTTCTCATCCACTGATCCATGACACATGCTTGGTATACAGCATGTATACATTAAAAATAAAAAATTTCAAAAAAAGACGATTATATAGGGGCCTCTTTAATTCATCATGTTTTCCATCCACGTGGCCATTACCTTTAAAAATGTTCAAAACCAGAAAAGTTGATTATGATACCTTTCATCACAGAAACATGGAACTTAAAGCGAGGTTGTCTTGACTGATTTGTGTGCTTCTGTCCCTTCACAAACAAGTTTTTATGTGAAGCATGAATTTCTGATAATGAAAATTCTTCACAATGCTATCAGTGTAAACATTTAAAAAGACAGAAGTGCAAAACGTTATCTCCATTGCCACCATGACTCTAAAAGAAGACCAAGGAGGATTATGATGAGCAAGAGAGATTAAATGTTGATGTTCAAGCAGCTGAGGATATAGACTAGTATGAGATATATCCTTGCAAGAGTCTGCTTTAAACAAATTTCTGCTTTTGTAAACTTATCAGGAAACCAGGACTGAAAGCATGCACTCTGCTCAAACGGAGTAACAGTGTTCTCAGAACATACTCCTTAAAAGGCACACAATGATAAACTGTGCTATTTGGAAAAGAGTATTCGTAAAATGAAAAACAAATGTAGTATTGTCAACACAAAAGGAAGGCCTTGGGATAAGACCCGGGTATGAACTTGGGAGGGAGGGGGAGTACTGTGAAACTGCAAGATGTAAAGAAAACGTTGCAGACATATTTGAAAACATACTTATTTTACAGTGTGAAGAAGACACCACTACTGCCACATATTTAACAGAGGTGCTGTGCATTCCGAGGCAATCTCTTTTCCACAAAAAGGCCAAATCAAGCACTGGGATATGTGGAATCAAATTCTGCAACAACAGAACAATCTGGTCACAAGTTCAACTTGTGCACATTATATCTTGCACAAAAATGCTGGCGCTTGGTCACATTCTCTCCTGCATTCTTGGCTTGCCTTCAAGTTCATGCGATTGTAATTGTTCCTGCACCTGAAGAAGTGGCACAGTGGAAAATCATCAATACTACTTTACTAGCTCAATCTTCAGAATTGGCCTACTATACAACCTCAAAACTATCACAGAAGCATTTTTCCGGTAATTGTAGAAGGGGGATGTTTTCAATATCAACAGTTCCTACAAATTAAGCTTTGTATTGAGCATCTGAAACCAATAACCATGAATAATATACACTGATTATGCGACACATTACATTACCAATAGCCATCTCCAACTTGTTTTTTAAAAACCTTTACATGCATTTTGTGGAAATTATCGTGACACTTGTGTAGTCAGGACTCCTTTTGCCAAAACATTTTATCCAAATTTTGTTGAAAACAATATAAACAAATCAATACATAATACAAATAAATATGCAATGAATATCTGAGAAATATTCAATGAAAAACTGTAGATCAATTTTTTTTTAAGTTCGCACAATGTATGTGCTCTCTTTTCCTCAAGTAACATATGACATCTTTCTTCCCCCAACGCCATTCACAGTTGTCAAAGCAATTATACATCTATATAAACAATAAACCATTAATTCTTTCTCTCCCTGCTGACTGAAGATATAAACATTTTAAAAGAGCTAACTGCACTCAAGCCTTGTTCAAGTCAAATGGCAGTGATTTTTTCTACCAAAGAAAAACAGGATGATAAAGCCATTCTAAAATCACCCTTTTATGAAAAAAGTTAAACAAAACATTCATTTCTAACACACGTTTCTCACTACAAATCTCTGTGCAGCTGAGAAATTAAAAAAGCATAGCCATGAAGAACCACCAGTATAATGAAATTTAACTGCAGCGATGTTGCCTATATCAGTTGGAGTGACAAGAGATATGCCCAACTGCAGCTCATATGACCACCAGGCTCCATGTCGGTCAGCAGAAACAGGAGGGCAACGGCAACATTCACGACTAGATATGGCCCAATGTAGATGACAAACTTAACTCTTTCTCTACTATGGTACGCTATAGCGTACCTAATGCGCACAAGTTTTTTACTAAGGTATGCTATAGCACACCTCAAGTTCAAAAAGTCACTGAGCATGGGTTCCAGGTCTTATGCAAAACTAAACCGTACAGCTCTGTTCTACAATCATCTTAAAGTGCATCAGTACTTTTAGAAGGGCTGTAGACGCCTGTGGCTGGGTACAATTTGACTCGGATCAACACAAGTCAGCTCTGTCTTCTCGCTCGCTCGCTTGACAATATGGCGTCTACCTCAACTTCAACTTCTCGTGACTCAGACAGCGAAATTGTACTCCACAGTGAATATCCACTGTGTAAACACATTTACCCATCATATTTTTATCATTTAGAAGTGCCTGTGACTATAAAACACCATAATCATAAAATTTTTATTATATGAGAATTACGCACCCCCTTTCTGTATGATGCATAAAATATGCATATTTTTTTAAAATATGATAAAACAATAACTAAAAAAGAGAATGTTTAGCAACTTTGCCACATTAAAGTTTGTTCTATTCTACACATTACCACAAAATTTCAAAACTGTATGTGCTTGCATTCATTTTCTAGAAATATTTTCTTGTAAAGTAGCCAAACGGCCAGTATAGAGAGTATAATGAAGGAAGAAATCGGGCAGTATAGAATGAGTTAAGAAGATCATCATTTAGACACTGATACAATTTGTTTTATTTATGCCTGTGGGGCAAAAAAAGATAAAAAAAACAACAAAAAAACCAGGGTGTGGAATCATGGGGAAAAGGTGCATAACAAACATCAATGCTGGTAACTTTTAAGCAATGAATCAGTCACTGTGACTTAGTTATGGATCATATTGCTTCAAGTTGTTATATCTTACACAGAAATGTTGCAATAATGGATACATGGCATAAATCCCTGGAAAGTTGAGGATGCAAATTTTGATACAAGTGTAAAAACAGGAGAAGTTTGTCAATGCCTATCTAAAATTTCTTCCAGTATATGCATGTATATCTATATGTGCCATTTAAAGCTGCTGAATTATACGTGTATGTAAAAGCACCAAAACTTAACAGAAACTGTAGCGTATTCATTTTCTAAAATGTATGAGCATATTTTGACACAATGTAATAATAAATATTGTCTGGGGTAACATAACCTAAATTTTTCATGTGAATGAGCCAATGTTCAGCTTCTATGGGAAACCAGAAATGCTTCATACTGCATTTTGACAAATTCCCTTGACTGCAGATGCCAAACCTTTAAACATCAACAGATGTATAATGACTGAGAATAAGAAATAAGGTACAATGCTACTAACAATTGTACATGTAGCAGAATTCTGTACCAGTTAACCCTTTGACTCCCGCACCCTATCCATCAACTGCAAAAACTTAACTCTTTGAATCCCTCACCCTATCCACCAGCTTCCTGCAGGAAGCTGGTGGATAGGGTGAGGGATTCAAAGGGTTAAGTTTTTGCTTAGCTAGCATGGTTGAGAGTGCAGGATGCTGATGGGCAGTGTGCGGGAGTGAAAGGGTTAAGTAAAGTTTGATTACTAACTTCTTTTGTTTCGTTTTAAATGATTCATATCCAAACTTTACTTTGCAGCCTATCCATGTCAGTCTGATGTGATCCAAACTTCCTGTATATCAGAATCACTTGTAAAATCAATTTCTTTTACAGCCATGGCACTTACTTGTCAGTGAAAACTTCACTGTTCAAATTGTGGCGATTGAGGCTGCATGAGATTTTTTTATATGGTCAGAATGGGTGAGAACCATTCTTGTCTGTGTTCAACCATGTAGACATTTGCATTATATGGCAATTATATGGCATAGTACCATGGTTTGTTAAAAGGCGCCTGCAAGCCTGTTACCTCTGGCCTCACCCCTCCAAGTTTTCTGTAAGGGTCACCCCATCCTTAGCTCATGGCCAAAAGATCTATCCTGTCAGCACAGGAGGCAAGGGCTTTAAGAGGCCTTTATCCACCATATGACACACTAGGTGTTTTCTTCATGTGGCTTTTCCAAGTGCCAGCCTGCCCCATCCTGACTGAAACCATCACCAGTTGATACGGTACTGTGTGTCCAAACAAGACTGACTCATTTCATAGTTAACCTCCATATCTGGAGGCCATTTGCCACCTGCGACCCACTGGGTTGAGGACGACAGTCACTCACTATCAAATTGGAGGTAGGCTTTTCCAGTTCCAAAAATGCTCATCTTAAGACTTTTCTGGTCTGTGTGTCATTGACCTTGGCACCTTACCTTCCCAATACATCCTCTTGCAACTCCTTATCACTCCACACTTTTGCCAAATTTGGTAATGATTGATCCATAAAGAGTTGAGAAAATTGTGTCCACACGTTTTTGTCACAGACGCATAGAGACCTCTCTCTGATCTTGATATATGAAATAATCTCCCTCTTTTAAAATAGGGAGATGAAACAAAATCAAACCCATAAGTTGTGAGGACAAAAATTACCTAGTATTCCCTTTTCTTTGGGGGGGGGGGGGGAGAATGCTTAACTCTATATGCTTACATTATAATAAACAGTACATAACTGGGGAAAACCAGTAAAGCAAGTTTCTTTTGTGCTAGCACATATTCATCCACATCAAAGAATGTCACTGAAAGCTTCCAGTATTTCTACAACTGGTTAGTTTTGCTACATCTGTTTTACGGTGGGATGAACAAATATGCATATCAGATAACATTCACAGATATCTGTACAATAATCATATCACCACACACTTCACAGTTTCAAGGACACAACCATGCACATTGCTCGCTCTCTCTCTCTTTAAAGAGTTAGTATGTTTGTATGTAACCAATAAATGACAGATTCATGTAGAAAAAGGGCGAAAAGAAGATAAAAGAAACAGCACAAGAAACAAATTCAAAGCAATACAGTATTACAAAGAACACTATTCATGTCAGTGATGAGTGATAACCGCAAGCTAGCAAATCAAATATCCAACATTAAACCAACTAGTCTGTTAAGCTGGAGATTCTACAATTCCTCCCTGCATGTTCCCCCCCCCCCCCCTCCCATCCATCATCCACATGAGATCAACAGACACACATTTGATAGCCCCATCTGTCATACCTTCCATTTACAAACTAAACTGATACACCACCTCTGCTCTGAATCTTAAAAACTCTTGCATCCTTCTGCACACAGTCAATCTACTACTTGTCAAGCATAACATTTCTATCTACCTACCTGAGAAAGAAAACATTTGTCTTGTTTTTTGTGTTTATATTTGTGCACGGTGTGTGTGTGTGTGTGTGTGTGTGTGTGTGTGTGTGCATACGTGTGAATGTGATACAACATAGATAAATAGCAGCAGTCAAATTTGAAAACAACACATTGAGGATTTTAATGAAGACAAAGTTTACTGTGTACAGTATAACAGGATTTGAAAACTTAACAGGACTCCCATTAACAAACCTCGATGACAAAATACAAACTAAGCATTAAAGGTGCATCATGGCATAGGGAGGGTGGGGGACCCTCCAGATGAAATCTGAAATTTGAGAAAGATGTACCCAGTCCCCTGGCTGCTCATGCAACTTATCTAGTCTGTCCACCAGTGACAAGCACGAAGATTCGTAGAATTAAAAAACTACTTCCTGGCCTGGACCTTGCAGTTATTATTTGAACCAAATCTTTCCAGTCTAAATCATCAACAAGAAAATCCTTAATTCCAAGCCTACTCCAAGTTCTAGACCCCCAGAAGTAGCTCTAGCACTTCCTGCTACAACTAGACTGTTCAAAGGTCACCCTATTAATCTGCAGTAGTGGGAGCCCTGCTGTGCGACATCAACAGATAAAGAGGATTTCACAAAATGAATAAAAAGAACTTTAAATAAAGGGTGTGGAACAATAACTATACCATATGCATGAAACAAGTACTTTTCAGAATACACTCATACCATACACTGCTTAAATGGACACTATCACACATGACAACAAAGATTCTCGCTGGTGGGTGACTCGGTGATGAAAGTGGATCAACAATTTTGACCCCCTTGCTGCTGCTGCTGCTGCTGCTTTTGATGATGATGAAAACTGATCAGACTGATTTCTTTGAAAGGGGAGGGGAGAGAGATGGGACACTGGATGGGATGATGTGCTTTTTAAGTATATTTCTTTCAGTTTTTACTGGCCCACCAAAGTCCACAATGCACACAAGCACATGAGAGACTGTCCAATGATCATTTCTGCCTGCCTCGTCCGCCATGAGACTTTCTGGTAAAACTGGAGGACGGACCTGTATCCCATGGCAACTCAAACTCTCTGAAAAGCAATCAACAATAATGTGAACACCTAGTAGGCCTATCTACAAAAAATCATTAAAATGTGCGAGTGCATGCATGTTTTTAAGTTATGAGCATACAGCAAATGTAACTATATACAGGCAAATGTAATTACACAAAAAGACGCTGAGAAAATCAAGATTAACTGTTTTCTCATCCATGAAAATCAAAATTTAAAATATTCAGTAAGCGGGGGTAAACTTTTGGACTCGAACTGTCTATACTTACTGAATACAAACAAGAAAGTTTCTCTGTGTGCTGTATTGTCAGTCACTTTATGTACAATTCCAGCGCTCAAAAATATTCTGCTTTTATTGATGTCCTACTACTTTAATGCCTTCCTTTTGCATGCATGCTTCCCTTTCTCTACTTATATCTATCATCCACTAAGGCAGGGTCATTTATCTTTCTTTTTGCCTGAATTGGTATAATCTGAAATATATTATTCACGAAAACTGAATACATCTATGCATCTTGCATGAGCTATCTGCCTCACTTAAAGTATCCCAACTTCTCCTGCATCCTTTTCATACACACAGTAGTATTATATGCTGCCAGATTTTAATAGACAGACGAACATGGAAACTAAACCACAATAAGAGAAAACTAGCTAGCTGAAAATGCACAGATGAAACAAAGCTGAATGCACAGTGAGATGCATGTACACCTGTGTAACCGAGTCCTAAAATAATTTTCTATCTAAATTTGTAATCAGAGGCCTACATCCATAATTTTCTATGCTTCATTTGTAATCTGACCAAGTCTGGCATTGTGCTGCATCTTATTACGATACACTGGAACCATTCGATTAAAAAGTATTTTGAACAAAAGTTATGTCTACCTCTGCCACTTGTACCTATAGTCAGTCATTATTATCATTATGTTACAATAGGCACTAAAAGACATCACAGGTACTAATCCAGTTACCTTATATTCACATCTGAGGTCAAGAACATGTCTTGACATGACAGTCTGTATCATTTTAGAACAATCATATTCACTTTTACATTGCACCTGAACCGAACCTGGTATAAGAAATAATTCTGTTGAAAAAAAATCCAATGTAAATTTATTGACAATTCAAATGCTGAACCTGTCTGCTAGCTGTATCTTGGTTGATGAGGATGGGGAAAAGAAAAGGACAAGAATTATTTAATAAGTTGATAAATTTGTATAAAAAAAAAAAAATTGCAAAAAAATAAGAAAAGGTTTATAACACTCACGATGGTTCAATATGAGGAACTGCCTGTCCAAATGCCATTACAGGAACAGCATCTGTGATTTCCATGTGAGTCACTGAAACAAAAGTAAATATTACTACAGCCACTGAAAATCACATTCCCTACGCCTTAACTAGCTACTGTAAATAATTATGTTACTGCAAGTACATGCCAGTCAACCCAAAAGGTGTAAAAGACATGTTTACATGTCTTAACATATTCTAGCGGCTTTTTCCCCACTGCTCTCTTTTTAACAAGATTTAAAGGTGTAGCTGCAAAGTGAACGATAATCAGTCAGCTAAATTTTCTATGTAAAATAGTTAAAGCAAAAACACATAACTGAAGCCCTTCAGATCACGAGAAATCAGTTAACAAAAGTATCTATCTAGCTATCCACACACACATACACAACAGCAAAGCAGGTAACAAGTGACAACTGTGCACTGTTCAAATTGTTGTAGAGATGATATATGAAATGGCATGGGTGATTTTCCAAAATTTTTTCCAATACTGAACATTTTCCGGAGCGTCAGGCTATTCCACGACTCTTCATTATCGGGTCTGTAGCGCCATTCAAAACCAATTCGCACAAAAATATTAAGAACTTAAGTGTGGATCTTGAAACCACAGTAAATAACGTACAATAAAATGTCAAAATGCAGTCTAAAATATCAGGAACTTTACTGCAACGAGAAAACGGATACCTTTTCAGTACTGTAATATTATAATTCACCTGTTTACAGAAACTGTACAATGCAGAATCAGAATTCAAGTGAACAGATTGTACTGACCATTCCTCAACGAGTGAGCAGGTGATGGAAGCAGGTGATGGAAGCAGCAGGCAGACTATTACCAGACTCTGATAAATGAAAAGCTTAATTTCTCAAAGTCCCATGCATAAATTATTTTCACTGGCTTCAGCAGTCATGGATCAAAAGCATGTGATGAGCAGTGCAGTCAGGCAGATGCACCTAAAGTGATGACACTATCTGTCATTGATAGATACAGTACATAATTATGTAGTCGGAGTTGACGAAATTAGGGAAATACAATGTACATGTATACAATATGCACAAAAGGATTTCAAACTGAAGATGGAGACATCTGAGGAGGAGGAAGTCAATGGTGGCACTGAATCAATGAATACACATTTACTGCTTGGCTTTCTTTGCAAAGAAATCTCGGATGTCTTGTGGAGCTTTCCTTTTTGCTGATGGATGAACTTTCCTCCCAGGCAAGCAAACCACAAAATGGTTGGGTTCCCATTTGTTTTCAGGAAGGTCTTTGCCATAGATGCGAGTCCACATGATTGCAGGTAGGCGACTTGTTTGGCTATCATGTTCATATATTTGGGGACAAATCTTACGCTGTAGGTGCTTTCTCACAGTGTGACCCCCATACTGTGGATAAATGGACTGGATACGATTGCAGAGAATGCTTGAAATTGCATGCAGAAACCACATTCCCAGGTATCTACCAGGCAAAATGCTTTTCAAAACTTCCTTGTGAAAGATGTCCCTGATTGCCCCTGGTTCCAACTTCTCATCCTCTAATTCCTCACTGTAGGTTGCATAGTGCTTAGCCCAAGGAATAACCATTGAAGTATCTGGATCTTTCAGATTTTCATCTGAAAGGTAGAATTCTTCATTGACAGCCAATTCAATTGTCATGCGGACTCTCATTTCTACATGCTGGTCTTCATTGCCAAAAGCAAGCAAAGAGGCGCTCCATGGCAAACAATTCCCATCTCCACAAATCTTCACTGGAATCAGAGGTGGGGCATCATTTGGATAAAGGTCTGCTGCACAGCAGTCTTCTTTGTAGCTTGATGCCTCCAACAACTGGCCATCTATTCACAATTTCTTTTCCTGCCTCTTTAGCTGCTCGTTGCAGTTCCACAAAGGATGACTGGGCAGCATGCTGAAGCTCTTGACTGAGGTGTTCAAAAAAGTTTCTTCGAGATGTAGTTGAAGATTCTTCAGATCCTGATGCATTTGCAAAGTTGTTTCCTTCATCTTGATTACATTTCAAAATGTTCTTGTCAGTTTTCTTAGTAGCTGAAGATTTTGCAGATGCCAAGGTTGGTGCAAACTTCTGAAAGATTTTCTTGTTCTTAGGTGCACGCTCACCAGGCCTGTCTGTTGGGTGAGAACTAGAAGTGTTCACGCTGGATGTGGTAGATGTTACAAATTTAGAGTTTGGCACAGAAGTCTGTTCTGCAGAACATTCATGCTCAGCAGATTTCTTTGGTGGATGAGATATATTGGTCTTTTTTGGTATGGTAAAGCCAGATTTTATGGTGGCTGCTTGTGATTTCGCAGTATTCTTTTCAGAATAGGATTTCAAGTTGTTTACAGCCTGCTCTATCAGCTCCTGTCTTCTTTTTTGAACTTGACATTTTTTATGTTCAAGAAAGTCCACATACTTAGCATGAGCTGAGGTTGCTGAAACTCTCATTTTATGAGTGATGGTCACAGGCGGCATACACACGTGTGGAACAAATTTTCCAAAGATGGTGGCGACGGAAGTGAACTCGCAGAAAATTGATGAAAAAGGTGGACCCGAACGAAAACATGGACCTGCATCAAGTCCAACCGACAATCGCCAGATCGGTATCCCCCCAATTTTTTGTTGTTGTTGTTGATTTTTCCCCAATACGGAATTCCGTCTCAGACGGAAGGAAAATCACCCATGAAATGGTATACACATCACTGAAACTGCTGAATATGACTTGTGATCATCACTTGATCTTTCTTGTAAAAGCATAGTGATTATGAAGTAGCACACCAATATATAATGATTATGGAACAGTTGTTGGGCAAAAATCTGGTTGTTTCAATCAAAGACGTTAAAATGATCGGTTTTGGGGTCAAGTATCACAGACAGACAAACGTGCAATCTTGTTTTCCAAAAACCCAACTGGCATGAGGAAAAGGTCTTTTTATAAGGCCACAGAAATTCAACAAACAGTGGGTTTACAAATGATGCTAGTTCAATCACCCCCAGTTTGGAAAAGGTCGGGGAATGGGACACTCGGACAAGAGCTACCATCAGTGACCAGTCATGGTGGTGCAGTGATAGTACCAACTGAAAGGTTATGAATTCGAATCCAATCAGTCCTGTCAAGATCACCGTGGGATTTGGTGCCTCCAATTGGCTCCTACCCAGCGCTGAATATGCTATGTGTTCTTGGGAAGACAAGGGCCACACAGTCAAAAAGTCTCATCCACTTTTCGAATGCATCATAGTGTTCAGTGCTCCTAATTTTCAAATTTTTCGCAGAAATCCAAGAAAATCCACAGGCTGCTTTCAAGAAAAAACGTGATTTCTGAGAAAATAAACGAAACGATGGATTTTTTCTTTTGCGAAACAATAGGCTGTTTGTCAGACTGTCGATCTCTTGTGAGACTTTCAACACCACTTATTTTTGCAATCTGTGTCGAATATTTTTGCTGTGGCTGACCACCTCTCCAGAATATCGGCTCGAGACATAGTCACACTCCTCAAAAGTTTTGCAATCGGCTCTGAGGACAAGATGGGCTTCACAGGGGGGGGAACAAAAAACAAAAATACACCCGAAGTGACTTTAGCCGAAATTCATACTGGATTTATCCCCCGTACTGAAGTTATGTTGTCTGCTACAAGAGCTCGACAGTCTGACAAACAGCCTACCATTTCGCAAAAGGAAAAATGTCAGGAGGCCTGAGTGTTGCTCAAATCTCTCAACCAACACTGCACGTGTCTACATCTTTCGGGAATGGTTGCTGCCAAGACACATGATGATTGTAAGCACTGAGGACAGCCCCTGTCACACAGCCTCAATCCTAGATGGAACTCCATAGCATCACAGCTGCCTTCCCTATCATACTTTTGTGAAAAATTGTTCCAAATTTTGTGGCCATTAAGGTGGCATAGGAAGCAGGACAGAAAGAAAAAGTTAGTAGACAAGGTAGGTGACTTTCAGATGTTGTTGCTTCAAATTACTGATGAATTCAAAACTGAGGCAGAAATCTCTGAGGCAAGAAGATTGAAGAAATATGTAGGCCTAAATCTCTTATGATTTCCTTGCACCCATTGGTAGTCGAGAAATAATTCTAAAATCAAACGAGACTTATCTGGAAGATAAAGTTTGGGGTTATGTTAAGACTAGTGACCAGACCAACTGTGCCATGCTCATAACGCAGGGGTTGTGGGTTCAACCCTCAGGTGGACCACATTTATTAGCTCATGGGTTTATGTGCAGGCTTAAGGCTTGTGCCATGATCAATCTGGGTCTTCTCCATCACATGGTACCTGTGACATTAGTTCGTACGGAATTCAATCCAAGCGCGGAGACGTCATCTTGAGAAACCAAACCTGAATACCGACAGGAAAAGGAAATCATACGCCCACTCGCTCATGGGCTTCAAGTAACTGCAAATCCCTCCCAGCTAACAGCTCAGGAGATGCATGCAGATGAAGACCAGCAGGTCTGCACCTATTTCACAGATTTCCTTTTCCAATCGATAGCCGAAGTAATCACAATTAAACTTTACCTTCCAGATAAATGCCATTTAATTTTAGCAGTTATGCCGTTTGATTTTAGCAGTTATGTTTGCATATAAAAAAGTCTTCTCTTATCAAATATGCAATATCATCAAATAATAAAAACAGTGTTTACCAAGAAAATAACATATTGTCACTTCATATGTATTCAACAGGAAAAAAAGTTTATTATCTGTAACAGAAAATAAAAGTTGAACACACTCACAGTCTTCAATACTAGGTAAGAAAGTCCTCAAAGACTGCTCAATCTGTGCTAGAGTAGCGGTCTCCTCCTCCTTGCCCTTCAGCTTCTCAAACACTTTTTGTTCCCGCATACGCTGGATGTCCCATCTGAAAACCAGGCACACAACCGTAGCTTCAGCATTTCATGAAGGTGGCTTTGTGCACATGAGGTCTATCCATAGTTCTTATCAATTTAGAAATACTTATTTAACTGATAATTACTTAACCCTTTCCCATTTTATCCCGCCGCAGCCCGCTGACCGGAAAACCCCGCTTTTTATTTACGCCCGCCGCCTGTCAGGCCTGGTGGGGAATTTCCATCATGCTCTAAGCACTCTCATGAATAAAGTTTCCTGCGAAAGTCAGGATAAACCAATGAAAGGATGATACTGAGTTTGGTACCACACATTGCCTCATTTACAAGATATCGGTCAGCGTCTGACCTTTTCATTCACATGCTTTTGGAAATCTCTGAATATCAGGAAGAGTTTTTTAGCAGAATCTGCAAATGGGAAAGGGTTAATACTTAACAAATGGATAATTTATCTAATCACGGTTTTCACCAATTACTTTGCCGTCTTAATCTCCACATCAGTTAGTCACATAAAACATGCATGCATGCAAACATAAGCATTAAAAAAAAAAAAAAAAAAACACACACACTTCCTATCTTTATTATTATCATCATCATAATTGTTATTATTACATCATCATTCTTCTTCTTCTTATTATTATTATCAGTATTATTATTATCATGTCATTATTATTATATGATATTCTGCATGCATATAAACAAGAGGGTTTAGAAACTGCCAAGTATGCTGAGCTGGAAGATTAAAAAAAAAACGTCCACCTTTTAGTTTTACCCACCAGATGGAGATGTCTATGCGGACTGAACCCAGGACTTCCTCCTGGAGTTCCAAAACTACTGCTTTGAATTTGATAATTCTGTGTGGATTGTATGCTGAAATGAGCTTAGCAGTTTGCTATGTTTTATTATAAACTGCTGCCAATGGCAGTTTACAATTAGTTATACCGAAGGTAGTGTAATTAGGACGAGCTTAAGTTACAAAACAAAATAAAGAAGAAATCTAAACATAGGGGTTCAAACCTTTTCCTCCTTTTTTCCTCCATTTCATGTTTTTGATGTCGCTTCTGATATGCTTCATCTGTAATATTCTGAAACAATAAACAAAATGATTTTGTCTTTAGGAAAACTTACAGAAAATTCAAAATGCTAGCACCGATAGACATACACAGACAGAGGTCACCAAAACAGCAGGGAATGAAGAACCACAAAATCTGGGACAATTTTTTAAAAAATGCTATGAATATGAGAATGGGGATGATAGTGATATGTTAAGGAGAACTGAGACTGCATGACAGGGCTATACTCTTATTAAGTTTCCTCTCATTAACTTATCCTGTTATCAATTAAGCCCAAGACATCAGACATCCACAATGTCGTTAGGAAATTGGAGCCTCACCCTCAATGAAGCATCTATAATAATATAGTGAATGAGACAACTATATAGTATTCCATCTGGGTAAAAAAAAATCCCACAATAATGTTTTGGACTGATTGGGGTGTGAATCCATGATTTTCCAGCTAGGAGTCTTTTCCAATAATCACTTTGCCATGCTGACTGGTTAGTTCTATGGCTATTAATACTCCCGTCATGGAACTAAAAGAGGAAACTGAAGATGAAGAAATTTTCATACTAGAAAATTTTTACATCAACAAACATATCAGGAAGCTTCTGCTGTAATATACATACATGACCTGTTCTCACCTGTCTAGTGATATTCACTTATATATGTATCATCGGAAAAGACACCGACTTTCTTTCAAATGATATATTTATGAAATGTCTATGACAAAAACTGTAGGAACAGTGCTAACTGAAATGAAAAGTGTGTAATTCTTTGTTTTGAGAAAGCAGTTGTGAAAGTCCGAGAATCTTCATTGTCAAGACTTTTCTTAGCGACTAAAAGAATGCTCTCTTCTGAATTCCAATTAGGTTATATCATTTTGAATACTGTGTACAGTGCTCAGAAGCTGATGTATGGAATGTTGGATTTCTGTAAGGGGTAGAGTTCTGGTAGCAGCATAAAAACTGTCAGGTTCAGGTAATTTCAATGAAGTATCGCTGAGGCACATCACCATAATTATTTGATTTCAATGCATTTTAGGGTAAATTTTGCTGTGAAAAGTATGGTACCCCTGAACAAATTGTAACCAAAATCCCAATTTCATCCAGATAGACTCTAACCAACAACCCCAGGCTGTCTCTTATTCTCAGATTATCCACATGTAACTTATGGCCCCGAATGTGAGAACACAGCACATACAAAGTTTCACTCACTCACACACTCTCTCTCTCTTTCTCTTTCCCATTTCAGTTTACAACTGCATGCACATCTGTATGTGTTACTGCAGACACAGATATTGTACACTAATGTACCAAAACAATCTACTCATGTAAATATGTATGTGTGGGTAATAAGTCCATTCTGACTTTGATCACAATATTTGTCATCTTGTAAGTGAAACATAATTGAAAACAGTGTTGACATTTAATCAAATACTAATTTTTTCTAAAGATCTGTATTCTCTCTCTTCTCTCTCTCTCACACACACCAACATATGCACATGCATGCTCTCTCTCTCTCTCACACACACACACACACACACACACTTATAATGATTTTGTTCATTTTTATGTAATTTTCACGTAATGTGACCTTTATCGATACTGGCAATGACAATGCTGTTGGTGGTGTGGTAGTGGAGACAGCAGAAACAGGACTAGGAACAGTTCTAATGGTAATAGCAGTGGACTAAGTTGTGGAGATGGCATAGTTCTTTTTCCTTTTTGTTGTTTTAATACATGTAGATTAGCAACAGTAGATAAACTAGCTTGTGCTAATGTCTATACTGTTAGAAAATACAAGATTCATTTAATTTCCTCTCTCTCTGTCTCTCCTTCTCTCTCTCACATGCACGCATGCACAAACACACCCACATACACCTGTTCATGATGGGAGGCATGCACAGAAACAGTTTAACACACCTACACTGCTAAAGAGGCAATATAATATAAAGTTAAATCAAGTGTTTCTAATACATGACAGTAATAAATCAACAGAATTGTAGTGTCATCTAATAAAAATAGACAAACACACATTTCAGATTCACATCCTTTGTAATCTAAACAATGACATGATTGACTAAAATTAAACAATGACATGATTTACTAAAATTAAACAAACAAAAACTCACTTCTGTTCCCTCTAACTGGTATCTGTTTGTGAGCACATTGATTCTCCACAATGGTGTCTCCACTGAAAAAGTAGTCCAAACATTACAAACTGTAATTCATGTACAAAGCATATTACAGGTATCAGCCTAGAAATACTGCTGTTGACCAGCAAAACAATAGAAATACTGCTGTTGACCAGCAAAACAATAGAAATACTGCTGTTGACCAGGAAAACAAAGTTCAAGGGACAGCCTACATACAGAGCATATCATCTGAGTTAATGATGAACTAATCCATTGAAATTAATGCAATGACCGACACTGAATCTATCGCCTTAAGTCAAAATATGATTTATCCTACAACATGAAAGGTCTGATTAGGGTAAAGGTAGAAAATTTGTCTTTCAATCTGACTAAATGTGTATGCACAGGCATGAATTTTGCTCAAACAAAACTTTGTGTATGCTGTATTCAGTCTACCAAGATGTGAATGGGTGTCTGACTTTATTCAAAGTGATGGGCCGGTAAAGCACTAAGCAGAGGAGAGGTGCACAACCCTCATAATGCTGGCCCCCAAGAAAAAATTAGGTCTCTACAACGTTGCTCTCCTACGACCTCAGCCTCGATGGTATGGACAACCTTTGCCTTACCTGCCTACAGCACCATACTGTGACAGTGAAACAAACTTGAATCCCCCCCAAAAAAAACAACAACATACAATGCCACCCTTCAAGGACATTATTTCCTAGTTAAATGATGAAATTAAGGTCTCTGTGTTGGCGAGAATCCATTAAGAATCAATATTACCTGTGACAGCTTTGATGTCTTTTTATCTTTGTGAAGTCATAACATGATTGAAGACTTACTCAAAAGACATTTACCTCTGATACGTAAGTTTTCACATTTGAAAATGTCATCAATACACTTTATAACGCATTTATTCACTCTACATTAAATCACATTCTAAAGCAGTATTCTGCAGCCTTAAGTTTACAATGAACAGAAACTGAATTGCAAAACTACAATTACCAGACTGTCTCAGGCTATTTCCAACCCTGTCTACTGAAAACGAAAAGGATCAAAACTTAAATGACAAATACAGCCTGTTTGAAGCTTTTCCTTTCATGAAACATGGTTGACGCTTTACCTTGTTCTCCAATAACCACTTCCTTCTCTTCCTGCATCTCCATAGGGTCCTCTGGCGGCAGTTCCACACAACACGACACATGATACAAACACTCTGTCCGCAACACCTGTTCTGGATGAGGATCTCTGTCATCATCCTCATCTTGCAGTTTATTTTTACTGTCACTCATACTGTCCTCATCCCCTTTCCCTTCACTATCTGCCTCATCCTCATCTACACCACTACCTTCATCATTATCTATGTCCTCTTCTACATCATCATCCTCTTCACCACTCTCACTCTCTTCTGCATCTGCATCCTCTTCATCTCCCGAAGAATTGGATTCTGATGTTTTGTCTTCTTCAACAGATTCCTTTTTCACTTTTAGCGATTTCTTTGGTATGCTCTTTCCAGGTCGTTTTCTCTTCCTGCCTTGAATCTGTTCTGCCTTGGCAACTCTGGAAAATAAATCAAATGACAAGTTTCTATATCAAGGATGAGTGATTACTGATTTAAATGTAAGTGGCTCCCCACAAGGTACAATCTGAATGAGAATAGTTGGTCAGCATAAACAATGCAAAATTTAATCCAAACATATTGAAATGAAGCATACGGTTTAAACTTAAAGCAGAAGGACAATATTCTCCAAACTTCAAGATACCTCGTGAATCTGACCAAGTCAATAAACATTGAAAAATAGGTCATCTTCATTGCAATGTGCTCATTTTAAAACAAAACAAAATAAAAACAAACAACAAAATCTGGCATTACTTATAAAATGTATATTGTGGTATTCAAGCAGGGTAATACGCTTATTAAAGATAGCATTCTAGAAATACAATCAGACTGAATAAATTGATTTCCCCCCTGTTACAACATAGATATTGTAGATTCAGATAAAAAAATACTGAGTCATGCTTTTCAGTTCATGATGTTAGTGCACAATGAGCCACTAATTAAAATTTGCATAAGAGTTTGCAATTTTGGAAATTTATAAAGTTTGATAAAAAAAATCTTCATGTATACTAGTATGATATGAACAGTATATCTAAACAACAATGACAGCCAGCGTGAAGCAAGAAACATTAATTTAAACAAATCTTAAAACAAAACAAAAAATTAACAAAATGTCGTTTTTAGTTAACAGATGTAAATAACCACAATTTCATGTCTGAAAAATAACAATAGTAACAATGACTTATACAACGCTTCATCTCACAAGAGCCCTATGCGCTTCAGAAAAAATGTCAGGCGACCACACACAAAAAGCAAATACACACATCCACACTATTGAAAAGTTAGGCTACAAGACATGAAATATTATATGCCTTTGAATCAAAGAAAATATGGATCTCTCTCTCTCTCTCTGTGACACACACACACCACCACATTTTCCTTCTCTCTCACACTCTGACACTCTCTCTCTCACACACACACATATGCACAGAGAGTGAGAGAGAGGGAGAGAGGAATTTGTGGCATGATTGAAGATGACCTTCCTTTCCAGGATAATTTTATTACAGACACACACACACATACATACATATATATACATATACACACACACACACATACACACACACAATATATATATATATATATATATATATATATATATATATATATATATATATATATACACACACACACATATATACATATATATATATATATATACACACACACACACACACACACAAAACAACTGGACTGGAACTGATGGAAAATTTCACGAAAAATACAAACCTTCACAACCGATTCCAGAAATCTACTATGCTAAATCCAAGCGATTTACTTAAGGGAGATAGTTTGCAAAAACTTATTGCAGAATACATCTATAATTGTCTTCTTTTGGGTAAACCGAAAAAAAATCTAATTCACTTGTACATTCATATTCCCACTGATAAAGTGATGATAAGGATAAAGTGAAATCAGTAACTGCTGAAATCTTTTGACATGTTATATGAACTTACTATGTTGGATTCTTATAGCAAATAAATACCATCTGCTCTACTCTGTTCACACTTAGTGACATACCCATACACACAAACACATTATAGATTACAGCTGAAAAAGATGAATTTTAAGAACATATTTGAAGGAATTGACAATGAATGTTTGATGTGGACAAAGTTCATCCCATAAACTGGATCTTGGTAACCAGGTAAGCAAATCTCATCATCATCATCAGGTGACCTGCCATATGGCGTTGGTGACCATGGACTTCCATCCATCTCTATCTCTCATTGCCCCTAGCATCTCCCCCACCCTCCTTGTCCCCAGCCACTCTGCAAGTCCGTCCAGCATTCTCTCCCTGGGTCTACCTGGTGCTCTCTTTCCCTCCAGCTTTCCCGTTGTGACCAGGTGCTCCAAATCCCCCTTCCTCATAAAATGGCCTATAAATGTTGCCTGTCTTTTCCTAATCTTCCTTATGAGTGATCTACTTGTGTCTGCCTCCATCAAGACTGTCTCGTTTGTTTTCTTTGCTGTCCATGGAACTCTCAACATTCTTCTTAGAAACCACATCTCGGCTGCCTCAATCTTGCTCTGGCTTTGCTTGCTGACTGTCCACGCCTCGCATCCGTACAATAGTATTGGTTCTATATAACATTCAAGAACTCTCTTCCTGATGTTAATTGATAGGCATTTGTTGGTAAGAATGCTTATCTTCTTGAATGCTGTTTTGGCTTGGCCGATTCTGCCAACTATTTCCGATTTGCATCTGCCGTCTGATGAAATGACCGTTCCCAGGTATCTGAACTTATTAACCTGTGTCAAGGTTGTGCCATTTGCTGTCATTTTGCATGAGGGGATTTCATGTTTTTTACTGATCACCATGACTTCAGTCTTCCTGCTGTTTAGTTCCAATCCCTTACCTTTGCTTTCTATTTCTAGTATATTCACAAGGTTTTGTAGGTCCCTTTCATTTTCTGCAATTAGCACGGTGTCATCTGCGTACCAAATGTTGTTTATCATTTTCCCTCCAACCTTTAATCCAAGGTCTTCTTTTAGGTTTCTCATGTTTTCGCTGTAAAGTGAAAACAGATCTGGTGACGAAACACAACCCTGTCTGACTCCTCTTTTGATGTTTTGGAAAGAGCTTATATTGTTTTCTATTCTCATTGCAGCTGTTTATTCCCATTACATATTCCTGATTATTCGTAGATCTTTTCCATCAACATTGAGTATCTCCAGATGGTTGTCAATTCTTCATGCTGTACCCATCGAAAGCCTTGGTATAGTCAACAAAGTATAAATACAAATCCTTACTCATCTCAATTGACCTCTCTATGATAGTGCTTAGGATGTATATGGCATTAATAGTTCCCTTCCCTTCCATAAATCCACACTGTTCTTCTGCTATTTCTCTTTTGATTCTATTCCTTGACCTCATGATTATTCTTAACAGGATTTTTGTTACATGACTCATCAAACTGATTGTGCGATGGAGTTCGCATTCTATAGCCCCTGTCTTCTTAAGAAGTGCAATGAAAATTGATTTTGACATATCTTTGGGGATTTTTCCAGTGTCATAAATTTCAGGACTGTTATTTTTTTCTATGCCAAATTCCTCCAGGGCTTCAATCATCTCTGTAGTAATGTTGTCTGGTCCTGGGGCTTTTCCTGGTTTCATCTTTTTCAGTGCTTCATCTTTCATTATGGGTGGTCCTTCAAAGTTCTTTTTTATATGTGTTCGTTTCTGTCATCCTCAAAAAGGTCTTTAATGTACTCTCCCCATCTGTCCAGTATTTTGTCTTTTTCCATGATAAGCGTGCCATCTTTCGATTTTAAGCAACCAGTTGATGTGCATGTATTTTTCCTGCGGACAATTTCTTCAATTCGTCTGTACATACCCTGAGGATCCATTTTGTGTCGGTCTTCTATCTCTTTGCATTTTGTGTTCAGCCAAGCTTCCTTAGCTTCATTGCACCTATACCTGATTTCTTTGTTTATCTTCCTATATATCTCCTCATTTCTCTTTGCCCTCCTCCTTTCCTCCATCAAGCCCAAAATTTCATTAGTCATCCAGCTCTTTTTTGCCTTTCTATCTGCCTTAGGGATTTCTTCACAAGCTTCATTTATCGAATTTCTCAACTTTGTCCATTGTTCCTCACTGTCACCAACGTCTTCAAGGGCACTGAATTTGTTTTGAACATGTACATTAAATTTTTTACGTATCATTTCATCTGTCTTTAAGAGTCCAACGTTTAGTTTGATGTTGCTTTTGGTCTGTTTCCTTTTCCTCAATTTCAGCCTAAACCTTCCCACTACAGGATTGTGGTCACTGTTGCAGTCTGCACCTGGTAGTGTTTTTGCTGGCAGTAAAGAATTTCTAAATCTTTTGTTGATCAGGATGTAGTCAATCTGATTTTTGGTATTATCCCCTGGGCTCATCCAAGTCCATTTTCTTCTGTTAGGCTGCTCAAACCAGGTGTTTCCTACTATGAACTCATTCATCTGTGCCCATTCTACAAGTTTCCCTCCCCTTTCATTTTGTGTACCAAGGCCATGAGGTCCAACTATATCCTCCACCCTATCCTGTCCCACATTAGCATTAAAATCTCCCATTATGACTGTAACTTCTTGCGATTTACATTGGTCCTTGGCCATCTCTAAAACTTCGTAGTTGTCGACGTCTTCCTGAGTACTTGCGGATGTTGGTGCATACGCCTGTATGATGTTGATATCAAATGGTTTGCCTCCCAATTTGACCAGCAAAACTCTGTTGGACACTGCCCAGTATCCCTTAACTGCTTTTGATTTGTCTTTGTCCATTATGATGTCTACTCCTCTTTCATGTGAATTACCACCAGAGTGTATCACTGTATATTCTCCTGATGTTATCATGCCTGCCCCCTTCCATCTCACTTCCCCTGGTCCTAAAATACTGATGTTAAGCCTTTCCATCTCCATTTTGATGTTGTCTAATTTACCCTTCTGCAACAGTGTTGATGTTCCATGTTGCTATTTTGGTATTTCTAAGTTTGACTTTGGGTTTAATTTTGGTCGCAGTAGCTGGCTGACAGTCTGGTGTCACCTGCGCCGCATGATAGTCCCTACCGGACGAAGATGCTCCACAAGAGCACCTACTGACGTCGTTAACTTCATTCTTCATCTTTCTTTTGTCCATGAGTTTCCTGGGGAAAACTATGATGGTGGTTTCCCCTTGCCTTCCATCGGTTTTTTTTTTTCAGGATTAACTCCCTTAGCCTTACTCTCTCCCGAGATGTCCACAAGGCAGTGGAGCTATTTACCCATAGCTTGGGCATCTGGTTCGTGGGCACCAGGGCATATCCACACGCTGGTGGGCCTGCATGCCGCATGTCTGGGGGCCAGACCTCCTCCGAGTCCTACGAAATTTAGCCTGAGTCCGTGAGGTGCTCAGTTACCGCCTGTCGCCACGAGGAGGCACAACATAGGGCTTGCGGATGGAGAGGCTATGTACTGACAGGAAGAGAATTACGCCTACTGCTCTTCTTTTCGCATAGTTGCTAGCCAGCGGTGTAGGCTGTGAAAGTGAGAGGTGACAAGCACGCAGTCACTAGTCACTAGCTGACACACTAGACGCATCACATCCACCCTTGACAAACCTAAGCAAATCTATACTCATCAAAAGATTCTGTTCTGAAAGATGGAACACAGATCACTTGAGAATCAGAGGAGAGGCAAAACTTTATGAATGGATTATGGAGTATAGATGTCAGGAAGGTCAGAGAAATACTACGGATTAGTCCACGAGACATGCAAAGCAAATTGAGGAGAGTGATAACTTACTAGACTGAACAGAAAATTAATGCAACGATTTGAGAAGAGACCACGTAGCATTAATCTGAACTTTCCGGAGCTTATACAGATGCTTTCAAAGACCAGCCAAAACTGTACTGCAATAATCAATGAGAACAAATGAACAAACACACTGTGTTCCAATGAGACTTTCTTAGGCAAAGGATGGACAAAGGCAACCTTGTAATCTGTAAGAAAAAATTATCGCATAGGGGATTTAAAAAAACATATCTGAAAAGAAATTTGATAAACAAGAACCCTAAAATATACAAAAACGGGCCTACATTACCTAAAATTGCTTCTATATATCATGTGTGTGTGCCCGTAATTGCATGCATGCAAGTGCATGTGTGTGTCCTCTTTATGTCTTGGGTGGCAACAATTAGAAAAAAATTAATACTTGCAGTTAATGATAATATAAATCCATAAAATAAGCACTTCAACATGAATCCAAAATTCACACAAAATCCTCAAACATTTATGCATGAGCACATTCTCAGTAGAAGACTTTGCAGATGAAACTAAACATCTATGATTTCATCATTTTATCTTGGGCCTGGGAAAAACATTCCTTTCCTTACAGCTTCCACAGCAACGAAAAAAAAAAGCAAAGATGATAGGTAGTAGGCCTACTTACTAAAGAGGGCAATTACCTTTTCTGTTTTTCATCAGATTTACTATGTAGGAATATATCCTTCACATCTTGTTGCTTTACTGCTAATCTGTTTTCACAATGATAATTATCATGACAAGGGTTCATTCACTGTCCAGGTGTAGGGTGCTGCAAATGATTTCACTACTTCTATCAAAGTGCTACTTATTTTCCTTTCCAGTTATTCCAGTTTCACAATGCTTGCATCATTTCTATCAAAGTGCTACTTATTTTTCCTTCCACTCATTCTAGTTTCATCTATCTTTTCTTTCCAAAAGTTCCCAAATTTTTCTGTCAGTTGGAGCTACATTACCATTTCAACTCAAACTGGCAAAGCCAACCACTTATAAGATTTCCATATTTTCTTTAACACGAAATTTTTGTCTGTGCTGTTTAAAAAATTTTTGACATTATGGCTGGTCAAATATATTTTCGCAGACAACAAAAATTAGTTTAAAGATGTACAGGTTGATAAGCTTCAGCACAATTTGCAGCTCTACAACAGAGTTTCACTGGACACTTGTGCTATAGTACAAACTAGCATGTAACCAAAATGCATTCAATATTCACAAGATCATGTTTACTTTTATTTCTTCATTTATAGTTACATAAATGTCTGGTTGCCACCTTGACAAGTAAAACAATTTTCTGACAACTTAAGTCACCAAAAATGGCAGTGACCATAAAGATTTGTTACAAAAATCAACTTTGTTTTGAAGGATAGACATGCAAAATACCCAATTTTTACTTGAGGATAGATGTTAGAATTTGAAAGATACGTACGTTTTGTTTTTGTCTGTGTGTCCAGCCACAGCAGTAACCTCCGCTGCAGCAGCAATGACCTTTGTATTGCAATCTGAGCTTCCAACAAATCTTCCTTCTGCTTCAACTGTACCAACCGCTTTTCCACTTTCAGCAGACGACATTGTAACTGAAATAAAACATTTATGATTTAATCATTTTATCATTAGCTGGGGGGAATAAATCAACTATTTCCTTTCAGTTGTGAACAGCTCAGATCATGGGTACAGTTGGCACCTCCAGATATTTTTTTGGCCATCTATTCAATTTCTAATAAAACAATGCACTCTACAGTGCAGAACTTGGAATGAACAATAAAGAAATGGATAGAACCAACAACATCGTTTTGTGTTTGTGGGTTGTTAATACATGTTTTGCACAAAATCTGGTGGAAAATGGTGACCGATTTGTTACACAATGACAGTATACTTCTTCAACCCAGGCCAGTACTTTCATACACAACAAAGGAAAGCAATAGAAGCCTAAAATATAAAGGTTTATTGTTCCTGTGCTTGTCTGTGTATTAAACTGTTCCTGCACACTATCTTCTGAAACATAACACTAACAGCACTAAAAAAATCGGTCTTACGTGCATAACGTTCGTGTCACTCAGTCTTGTCAACAACTTGTTACAGACGTCATGTTCTTACGCAAACCCATTGACAACAAAGACCAGTCATTTTTTGCATAAAAATGGAGAAGGTGTACCATTACAGTGCGTTTTGAGAAAGAAAAACATCACAGTGTCAGCAAAACAGGACTCTAGTTTAGTCACATGAAGTTCGTGTCCACTGCGTTATGTGTGGAAGACCATGTTCGTGCACTGTAGCAGACGCACTTTTGGTTGAAAAGTTGCTGTCTCCGTCATCATTTGTACTCACAGAGCACCGACACAGCAGGTTTTGCGTTAGAAAACCACATGAAAAGGAGCATGACCTCATTTCCCGCCTGTGTCCCCACCAAAACACATCAGTTATGAGCGGAAGATTTTGCCAGCAACGCTCAAATTTTAGACTTCTACGCTACTGCCTGTCCAGTTAGAACATCACAAAGGTAAGAAATGTTTCTTCTGTAATATATGAAGGCATTTATTGGGGCTGAATTCAATTAAATACATTTTAGCACAGGTGATTACATGATTTGTAATGTGTGATCCACCAAACCACTGGCTGACAAAGCAACAGGGTTTGTTTGTTTACATTTTTGTGTAACCTTTTCAACTTTAATATATATATATGGCATGGTCAGATAATGTTTTTTAACTATTGTGGTTTATTGTGCTTAGAAGTTTTATATGCTAGTTCTAGAAATCATGTGTAAAGTCAATCATCTAAAATTTCTGATGTGCATAACGAAGACACCACATCCTTCCCAGTTTAACATCCTGCCTGTAGCTGCAGCTAAAAGAAAGATTTTCGTTGCAGTGGTAAGTTTCAATTAAGCTGATTAATGCACAGTACAACACTGTAAAGATGGATCATTTCACAAAGAGTTGTTCCAGTTAATTAACAGTACCTAAATTTCAGACAATTGTCGCACGCAGTCCCTGATATTGCTTAACTACGTACACAGAGAGAACACTTCTTTCATTTTATTTGCTCCTAATTCATTCTTCCTCAGTCATTACATGCATTTTCATTAACAAGTCTTTATTTTTAACAACATTGCTTGTAGTTGTACTGTCTACATTTAAACTCTTCCACATCTTACTTGTGGGTCAATAGCAATTTATCTGTCGGCAATATTGGAATTTGATATGTCTGATCTCTATTCCCAAGGTAGTAAATAAACAACACTATAATAGGTTAAGGTTTGAGCTAGTGTTCTATGTATTTGTTCCAGATCGACAAGCTGGAGGATGAAGGTGTCATGGTCTGATTTCTGAAGCGTGTTGGGAGGAACTACTTGATGACTCGGAGTTGTGTTCCATGAATAAATTGTCAAAATACGTCTGTTCCAAGAATAGATTCAAGAGGCAGACATTTTTTTAAGTAAAGAAAATATGCTGCCAACATGAATGTTCAATAAAATATGATGAAACTGTAATACAATGTGGTCTGAGTTTTTGTGGATATATTGAACTGTCTTGGTGTCCCCATCATGCGCAAAAGATAAAATTCAATATTCAGTTGTACAGGGTTATTGCTGAATTACTGATAAAATTTTTAAGACAATTTACATTGCCACAGCTAATGCTTTTCAGTGCAAACTAGTTGCTAGAAAGGTCTTAGAGAGTTTGTCAAAAATGAAAACAAGTACAACTACTCTTCTGCGCATAACGGTGTCCCCTTCAATAAACATTTATAATTCCTTAATTTTACCAAAGTCAAAAGTTTTAATGATATATCCATACACTGATACAGGTCTCTATATTCTTATTGTAAACTTGTTTCTTTCAAACAAGTTCAGTAACCCTCAACATTCTTCTTAGAAACCACATCTCGGCTGCCTCAATCTTGTTCTGGCTTTGTTTGTTGACTGTCCACGCCTCACATCCGTACAACAGTATTGGTTCTATATAACATTCAAGAACTCTCTTCCTGATGTTAATTGATAGGCATTTGTTGGTAAGAATGCTTGTCATCTTCTTGAATGCTGTTTTGGCTTAGCCGATTCTGCTGGCTATTTCTGATGTTCATCTGCCGTCTGATGAAATGATCGTTCCCAGGTATTTGAATTTATCAACCTGTGTCAAGGTTGTGCCATTTGCTGTTATTTTTGCATGAGGGGATTTCATGTTCTTTACTGATCACCATGACTTTAATCTTCCTGCTGTTTAGTTCTAGCCCCTTACCTTTGCTTTCTATTTCTAGTATATTCACAAGGTTTTGTAGGTCTCTTTCCCTTTCTGCAATTAGCATGGTCAGGGATGCAGATCACGTAGAGATGGGGGTAAATCACGTAAGGAAGATGGAAATCACGTACAAAAATTATGTCAAAAGGGTATGAACACGTAAGACTTTGTCGTCTTGAGGGTATGGTCACGTAAGCATTTTTCCTCTGCCGGTCTCATCACGTAAAGGTTTTGAGCCGTGGGGGTATATACCTATCGCTCCGTTCGCTTGCCTAGCCGCGGCGGGCAAGCTAACGACGCGACCGACATCGCTTAGCTTGCCCGCCGCGGCACATGCAGCATTGGGGTCGGGCATTACATTAGCGGTAAAAATAGTAACTAGGCTACGTCACACTTTTCTACAACTCTTTGCCTGCGCCAATGAAAATGCAGCGGAAACCGAAAAATCCTGTGTTGTCTGTGTCAGTGTGGAAACTGGCATGTGTCACTGTAAAGAGTTGATCTTTATTCTAATTTAGTAGAAGGCCATGCTGCTTGCTTTTTTATAATTTAATTTATTTAAACCATTAGGCCAAAAAATCACTTGGGAAAACAAAATACTGAGTCTTTGCATCGGTGGCTCATACCCCCAGAAATTTTGGCAAAGGGTATGAAAACCCCCTAAAAAAAATTATTGGGGGTATGAAAACCCTCAAGTTTTTTTAGTGGGGGTATGAAAACCCTTGACTTTTAGAAGGATCTGCACCACTGATGGTGTCATCTGCATATCGAATGTTGTTTATCATTTTCCCTCCAACCTTTAATCCAGGGTCTTCTTTTAGGTTTCTTATGTTTTCGCTGTAAAGTGAAAACAGATCTGGTGACAAAACACAACCCTGTCTGACTCCTCTTTTGATACTTTGGAAAGTACACATAAAGTAAAAAAAAACAAAAAAAAAACATAAAAACAATCATGCCTAATCATTTCAGAAACAAAAAACAAGGGTTTTATTTCTTAATGATATTGAACCCTTTGACTTCTGTGCCCAGTCCACCAGCATCCTCCATTGTCATCCTTTGACTCCCTCACCCTATCCATCAGTTTCCAACAGGAACGGAGTCAAAGGGTTAAATCGAAAAATAAGGGTGTAAAATTTTATTTTAGTTTGTGGAGCCTGTGATGGTTCTGTCACTTTCTCCCATCCCTTTGCCAGCTTTGGGCATTATTTTTCAATACTTTCAGCCCCCTCGTCCATCCCAAGCCCCTTCAGTCTTATGAACAATCTTACAAAAGTGGGTGTGTCACTGTGTGTGTGTATATATGTGTGTGTGTGATTACTGACACAGGCAACATCAAGGCGATGTATGACGGCATCAAGCAGGCATTGGGCCCAATGCAAAATCAACTACATGGGAGGTGATTCAAGACAGAGAACAACAGATGGAGCGCTGGGTAGAACACTACACTGAGCTATATGCAAGGGAAAATGTAGTCACAGAAGACACCCTGAATGCCATAGAGTGCCTACCAGAGCTGGAAGAGCTTGACAGAGAACCAACCATAGATGAGCTCAGCGAAGCCCTGGACTCTCTTGCCTCTGGCAAGGCACCAGGGAAAGATGGTATTCCCGCCGAAGTACTGAAGTGCTGCAAAGAGACACTCATCACTGAGTTGCATGAAATCCTCTGCCTCTGTTGGAGTGAAGGCGAAGTACCACAAGATATGAGGGATGCTAACGTCGTCACACTGTACAAAAACAAAGGTGACAGAAGCGATTGCAATAATTATCGCGGCATATACCTCCTCAGTATCGTTGGGAAAGTCTTTGCACAAGTAGTACTGAAGAGGCTCCAGGTACTCGCAGAGCAAGTCTACCCTGAATCGCAGTGTGGGTTCCGTGCCAACAGATCCACTATAGACATGATATTCCCCTCAAACAACTTCAGGAGAAATGTAGAGAGCAAAGGCAGCCACTCTTCATTGCCTTCATAGACCTCACAAAGGCCTTCGATCTGGTCAGTATGGATGGCCTCTTCAAGATCCTTCCCAAGATCGGATGTCCACCCAAACTTCTCAGCATCATCAGATCCTTCCACGAAGACATGAAAGGCACCGTCGTCTTTGACGGCTTAACATCAGCTGCCTTCAACATACGGAGCGGAGTGAAACAGGGTTGCGTCCTGGTTCCCACCCTGTTTGGAATCTTCTTTGCTGTGATGCTGAAACACGCATTCAGTCCTGCAGCTGAAGGTATCTACCTCTGAACCAGGACAGACGGTAAGCTCTTCAACCTCTCCAGACTAAGAGCCAAGACTAAAGTCCAGCTGAGGTGCCTGTGTGACTTCATCTTTGCACACGACGCAGCAGTAACCGCCCACTCGGCCGAGGACCTACAGCAGCTCATGACTCGCTTCAGCGATGCCTGCCAAGACTTCAGGCTTACCATTAGCTTGAAGAAAAGACAGGTCATGGGACAGGATGCTGACTCTCCCCCAACCATCAGCATCAATGACCATGAACTGGACGTCTTCCATGACTTCATTTATCTGGGCTCAACTATCTCAGACACCCTCTCACTTGACACAGAGCTCAACAGGCGCATTGGCAAGGCAGCTACCACCATGACCAGACTGACAAAGAAAGCATGGAACAACAGCAAGCTGACTGAGCACACAAAGATCCAGATCTACAGAGCCTGCGTCGTGAGCACCCTCCTGTATGGCAGCGAGTACTGGACTTTGCGTGCCCGACAAGAGCAAAAGCTCAATGCTTTTCACATGCGTAGCCTCCAACGCATTCTAAACATCACCTGGCAGGACAAGGTCCCAAACAACACTGTCCTGGAAAGAGCTGGATGCACCAGCATGTACACGCTGCTGAAACAGACGTATGCGCTGGCTCGGCCATGCCGTGCGCATGGACAACGGACGGATCCCTAAAGACCTCCTCTACGGAGAACTGGTGCAAGAGGGACCTAAAAGCCTTGAACATCGACAAGAACAACTGGGAAGCAACAGCCCTTGAACGGTCAGCCTGGTGACAGACTGTGCAGAAAGCTCAGCAGCACGAGGAAAAGAGAATGAGAAGAAAGGCTGCAGCCCAGGCAGACAGACCAGCGTCAGACTTCATCTGTGCCCTCTGCCACAGGGACTGTCATTCCCGCGTCGGATTGGCCAGCCACACCCGACGCTGCACCAGAATAAACACCAAGAGCGCAACTCCATAGTCTTCCGAGACTGAAGGATGCCTACCTAACGATATATTCATCCTATGCCGCTGTAAGGTAGGTGTGGTCATGTTGTATTTTTGTAACTGGTAGGGTCTACAGTGCCGCGACTGAAAACGGTCCCAAGAAAACTGTCTTAAAGTCGGCAATTTATACAATCAATCTTATCATACCCATCCCTCTGGATTCACCGACATCGACAAATCGTAAGAAAACTAACATGCAGCTTTATTTTCTGAACAAGTTACACTTAGGCCCTTAACGATTTATTTACAACTGGTCCATGTGCAGAAAATCAGCTTAAAATCAAAGCCAAATAAATAATTGTAATTCCGTGAAACATGAGGTAGCATAGTCATGCTGTAATTTGTCATCACCGGAACTAGTTTATCATTGGTCACATGAGGGTCATGTGATCTACTGAAAGCAGAAGTGGCCTTCACTCAGCTAGGTTTCGATACAGAATACTATCCATAATAAAAGCTACAATGGCAATGCAGTATCACACGACATAAACCATAGCTAGATGCAATTTTACAGATATTATGACTTAAGCGAACTCTATGGGAATAAAACAACCTGAGCAAAGTTAAATCATCGTGTTAACTTACCTGTCCGCAGCCACAGAATGCGACAGATCCTACCTGATCAACTCACTGACCGTCCACGCAAAAAAGCAGGTATTTGGATTATAACCACAATTCAACAGTTTGATACAATGAAGAAACATGCGCTCAATTTAAAAATGGCGCAGAACAAACCAATAAAAAGGTCGAAATGTGTAACATGTAAGCTAAAGTAAAGAAGAAATTCGAAACTACGGCTCGAGATACATGGCCAACGCATAAGCCGTGCATCCATCGTTGACCGTAAACGCTTGAGAAACGTAAAGCTTACCCCAAAACAATTTCTTTCACTGATCACAACTCACACTTTTAAAAGCAAAAATGTACGCTGCCTGGAATCCATGACGTCACCAACAAAAACGCACTGTGACAGGCACGAGAAATTCTGGCTTTTGTGTAAACCGCGCAACCCTCGGGTTCCGAATCGCGCGATTCAATTGTTTGTTTTGTTCACCTCAAAGCCAGCATATACTTTTACGCGCCAAGAAGCGTCGGTTTCAATGAGTGTATCTTACAAATCATTGCCACTTACCGTGTCCTTTTCGTTTCTCAGTATTCTTATTTCCTTGTCTTTGTTTGCCAGCTGTTCTTGTTGATTTTGTATGAGTTCGATATGAATCAAAAGGAGATCCTTGAGTTGCTGCACTTCCTCAGAACCCTGTCCTTGATCATTGCTTGTAGCAAAGCTTAACATTTTTCCAGCCATACGAGAAAACGATTCGTCTGTTTTAACACCATTTAAAAGAGGGCTTGTTTTGTCAACCCCTTTCAGTTGTCCTTCTTTCTCTTTTGCATACTTTAAGCTTTCCTTGATGGCAAGAGACAATTCCATTTCAAAATCTCCACTTTCATGAGAAGTCTTTGTGGCGACTCGTCTCCGCGGTAGACTAGGTCGTCCTTCGGAGCGGTATCTGGAATCCATCGTACAGTCTGTTTTCATCTTATCTCCAGTCATGGAGTCGCAATCTTTTTACAGGTAAAAACAGATGTATTACTCAAGCAGTCGAAGTTAGCCCTCCATTTTTAGATTAGGCTACTGCAAATCGGTAACCGGAAATTCAACTGGCAACCTATTTTGGCCTCTTTTATCAAGAGAGTTGCGAAACGAAACAGTTTACAATGTTGTACTATTTCTTGTTAGGCCTTAGGCCTATACATCATGTAACATGTGTCTCTACGACTGATTTTTAAAGAAGTGTTTGCCAGTATTATTAGTATGCTCATTAAATGTTAAAGCAATTCAACATAACAAGGAGATTAGTCGATGAACGTTTGCCTTTGAAACGTAAACGTAAAATCTATAGATCTATACATTGCACTGATTGCAGTGTTTAGCATTTATTCTTTGGTATCTTTAGTATACGCTTGACAAAGGCGCCTGTCTTCCATCACACTATTGTTATATTAAATACACGTTCTCTCTCTCTCTCTCTCTCTCTCTCTCTCTCTCTCTCTCTCTCTTTCTTTCTCTCTGTGTTCGATCGTTCTTTCTGTTAACGTCTATTCATATACGTGGTTTTAGACGAAAGAAAAAAGATGTCTATACTCTATGCGATGAATGAATCTATGAAATCATGAAGGCATTGTATCAGTTAAGGTAACATCAAACAGTTTAACAAACAAGAGAAAAACAATCAGAACATTAGATTGGTCAGGCTTCATCAGTTTGCTCATAGTTGTGTGTATGTATACATGTATGTATGCGTGTGTGTGTGTGTGTGTGTGTGTGTGTGTGCGTGCTACGAGCATGTAAGGTCCTGTGCTGGCGTATGACAAATCATCTGTTATGATCTGGTGAGGTACAAGGGGGAGCAGAGGATTGTCTTATCGAATGAAAAGAGTCATAAAAAAGATAGATACAAAAAAAGAGTGGGAGTTACAAGTATAAAACAATCGGGCTGAATCAAAGAAAACGACCTACGGGACTTGTGCAGTAAACGCCTAGCAATGTGTAAATACAGAGTGAACTCATTATGTTTCTGTTTTAAGTTTGTAATTGACGCAGGGAAATAAGGTCGCATTCGCTGACAGCACAAAATGTGATTAACTGTTATAAAATCACCACAGATACATTTGATGGTTTTACTGAATTTAGTTTGAAATGAACTGAGAGATAATCTGTAAGGTAAAGTTATCTTTTGTCTTGTAAAACCCTGGTAATTCACCGAGAAGGGGCGAAGGTCACATCGCGCTTTTACTTTGTTTTCTAATACAGTATTGATTTCATGTTCAGAGAGTGGTAAATCAAGTTTAGTACTGCCAGCCCTATTCACTGGTGCATTTTTGCTATTCTGTCGACCCGATCGTTACATAAGATACCACAGTGTGATGGGATCCAACAAAAAGTAACTTGCGTGCTATTTGTTATCAAAGATTGAATTAGTGATCTTATCTCAAATATTAACGTACTATTTGCTTTATGTTCGCAACTTTTTAGGGATTGTAATGCAGATTTCGAATCTACACATAATAGGATACTAAACAAAGTTATGGGTAGATCTATTATGTATTTTAGTGCCATTAGGATGGCAACTAATTCAGAAGTGAAGATTGAGATCCCTGTCCTAAGGAGTATGCCTTTTCTGCCTTAAATTTAGAAATTAAAAAGCCAGCGCCTGCTTTACCATCATCTAGAACAGAGCCATCAGTAAATATTTTTAAGTAATGTGAATATTTTCATGAGATGTGACAGAACATCAATTGCTAACAAGTGTGGATTAATATCTTTTATCAAGTCACTATCAGTGTAGTTGATATCAAAAGTAGCATTGGACAATTCCACAGGGGGGTAGAGGACAACATATCATTTTTTTGCGAAACTTTGTTAGGTAGCCTACTACGTGGGAAATTTTGAAGATCTCATTTGTGTAAGTGGATATTATTTCTTGTGCCTTTATTGTTCTTGCTCTCGTGGGGAAATGGATGTCAGACCAAGACCAATTTTTTAAAGTTCTGTATTGACATGATTAGCTACTGCGTTTGCTCTAACTGTATATTTAGCAGTTGATAACTTCCTCCAATCCTCCAAAGGAAGGATGCCGGCTGTTTTATATACTTCTTGTGTTTTTGTGTTCTCTCTCTCTCTCTCTCTCTCTCTCTCTCTCTCTCTCTCTCTCTCTCTCTCTCTCTCTCTTGTGTGTAAGATTATAAAGAGAAATGACTATCGTGGGTTGTATTTTAATTTAACACAGTTTTCACCGAAAACAAAGGAGGGGGTGGTAATTAATGGATCTAGCCACAATGACAAGAGCAGAATGCATGGTCACAGTTACCTTCGTTCAGTTGAAAAGAACACAAGAATTCAAACAAACAAGACTTTTAAGACTCAGAACTTGTGTCACACACACACACACACACACAACACACACACACACACACACACACACACACACACACACACACACACACACACACACACACACACACACATCACACTCGCACTCACACGTACGCACACACACATTATACACACACATACATACACGCGCGCACGCACACAAACACTACGCACACGTATAGAATCACGTTCAACTCTAAGATATTTAATGGTCTGTTTCGTTATCTTGAAGCGTTTGATGTGCCGTAGTTCTGTGTATCTGTTTCTTTTGCTTGTTTGTAGCTTAATAGTGTAGCCTACATCTTCTGTCTAAATGCCAGGTTATCTTCAGGTTTGTTGTTTGTTTGAAACAGATTCAAGACGCGGGGTGCTGCACGTTTATTTTTGGCACATTCCCCATCATACCATTTACATGTTCTTATTTCTCCTTCATGGTCACCTTTCAGCTTTATTTTTCGTCTCATATATTCATCCTGCAGCAGGATGTTGCTGACTCACAATCAGAGTCTAAAGTTACAGGCTTCTAATTTAGTTTTGGAGTCTGAGGAATTAATTGCTTCTTCGTAGTCTGCTGCTTTCTGGCGATCCCATCTTATGATCGTTTTGCCGTCTTCAGTTGTGTTTTGTTTGTCATCTTGTGACTGTATATGTTTTTCTTTTTTCTTTCTTTCTTTTTTTTTTCCTCTTCTTTCTGTCTTTTTTTTTTCCGATGGTAAAGTAAACAGGCATATGATGGGACTACTGGTTTGCCCACTTCAAAATAAATATTTGACATGACCATGAAGTAGGGAGAAACATTTATGTCTTGGTCACAAATAAAAGTGAATTGATCATTCCTGCGGGTCACCCAGCATTGCTTCCATTTAATGGGACGCAATGAAAGGTCATACAAAAGTCTTTTAAATTTTATCAAATTGATTTATATCTTCATCGAGTGATCTTACTAGTATTGTCTCCTTCTCCTTCCTAGTCAAAAATATTGTCGCCGTCATCTGATGAATTGCATTCCCCGATACGCGTATTTAAATGCCCCCAGTTATTAAACGAACATGTTCCCCACGTTGAGAAATATGTACCAAATAATCTTCTAGGACATGTAAGATACAACTCTTGCTACTATGTTTATGATAAGTGCTTTGATAGGGTGGAATGCAGGTAGGTATGAACAAAACGTCTAGATCACTCCCAACGATAATTTTGGATATCTTAAATGTTGTCGTTAGGAAAGTCCATCCGTTTTAACAAATGGCATCAGTGTTCTCTTGACAAGCACTGCTACATCTGGATCTTCTGGAAGGTTTGATGTCAGAACAGCGGAAACATCAGTATTCAGGAAATTGAGTGCTGAAGTCAAACTGACTTGATGTGAATGAAGAACATGGAAAATATCAAATGTTTTAACGCAGCTGACAAAATCAGGTTCAGATAGTTCTGTCACTAGGCTTTCAACATTAAAAGATGAGATTCTGATTTGATTGTGTTTGGAAAAAAGTATGGACTTACTGGATCATGATGATTAGTATTTGCTGATGGGTCTTGGCCTATTTATTATTGTTGTGTTTCGTCCTCAGGTGTGTGCCAGGCTATTTATAAACTGATTTGTCTGGTACTACTACCTGTGTGGGACCTGATGTCTGTTATATGAGACTCTGTCATTGACTTCTTTTGTCTTGATTTGGAAGGACCACTTCTCTGGGCCAGGGGCAACTTCTTTCCGGTTTGTCCAGGAGGGTTAATTGAGTCACCTTGCATACCTGTTTGTGTGTCAGCAACAGAAGGTGCATTTTGATGTAATGGGCTCTTCACGGCGTCAGCGTAAATTAATGTCATCCGTTTCAGCCATCCGCATGCTATGTTCGAGTTGTCTCCGTATTGTTTCATTTTGACGATTTTCTAGATAGCCAATTTCTTCCTGCTTAACTCTGTCACATGCATTCACTGGACTCCTCTCGTTTGTCGGTGGTATCACATCTGGCTGCATTTCTTCCCCCAGTGATGAGTGTTCTTCAGATGTTGTCTGTTCGGGAAGTACGTGGCTTCCTGACCTTGGTTGTATTTCTTCTTGCTGGGTTTCACATTGTACGTCATTTGCGGTTGTCACAGAGGAAGTTCTGCCTTCACAAGATGTCTGGGTATATTATATCTTTTTTCTTCTTCTTCTTCTGTGGCCTGTCTGCACTTATAGGAGGAAGAGAGGCTGGGACAGAAGGTGTCATTTTGTCAACATGCTGGGCTTTTCAAGTACAGTCCGGGGTTTGGTAACCAATGCCATGGAGACCAGCAACATCTGTCGTGATGAGAATGTTGTCGGGATTGTAGAGCCAACATCGTGATGATTGCCGATGTTCGAAACGTCTTGATTTCCGTCCCATAGCAGTTTGTTATTGGTTCTTTTTGGATAAAACCAGGTTTGTTTGTGTTCATGGTCAGAGTCAGCAGCTGTAAAGTCCGTATAATAGTTCCTCTCTTAATGCATAGGTGTGCACACACATACATTGTCTTGCATGAAGGGAAGAGGGGGATGAATGATCAAGAGAAATCATAAAAAAGATTTCAATTAGGCGGTCTTGAGAGCAGCCTTGAAAAAAGAAAATACTGATTTGAGTATACTGGACAACGTGGCACATATACTACACGTCATTATTGAAGGGCCAGGAACGTTTTTGAGTCTATTTTTGAAAGGAGAAATAACCCATTTTCTCTTACTCTTTTCTCCAATTCGTTGCCGTAACTGAATGGATAAGAGCTCAGACAACATTGCAGTTTCCTTTTGGCACGTGTTTGGGGATTTGCCGATTTGCAATGGGCGGCCCAAGGAAGACAATTTCCACACGAAATTGTCGAATCTTCAGCAGGGTCTCTCTGACGACGCAGGCAAGGTAGCGACAAAATTCGCTTTGCACGTGCAAGGCAAGCCCTTTTTGAACACTACTCCAGCCAAAGTTGCCCGCAGACGAGGATAAAAAGGACCCGTTCTTGGTTCGTTTTAACCATGCTTGCAAGACGACGGATGACGGATGAGCAGCGGGGGAGAGCCCTCGCTCTGCTTGATGAAGGCCTAGCGCAGCGGGAAGTTGCTAGACGACTTGAAGTGTCGCATTCCACAATCCAGAGACTGCTGGAGCGCTTCAATGAGACTGGAGCAGTCCAGGAAAGGCGTCACACGGGTCGACCCAGAGTAACGACAAGACAGCAAGACCGCTACCTTGCCCTCTCCGTCCTGAGGGAAAGGGCATCCACTGCGGTGACCTTGAGGGGTCAGCTGAGGGACGCAACAGGTGCTAACATCAGCTGCAGCACGGTGAGAAGACGGCTACATGAGGCAAACTTGAGGTCACGGAGACCGGCCGTCCGACCCGTGCTGTCACCGGTCAACAGAGTGCGCCGCATGACCTGGGCCAGGGAGCACGTGACCTGGACAAGGCAACAGTGGGCCCGGGTCTTGTTTTCGGATGAGTCCAGGTTCACCCTGACCTTTAACGATGGCCGGGCTCGGGTGTGGCGACGTCAAGGGGAGAGGTTCGCTGACGCTACTGTCCAAGAGCATAACCGGTACGGCGGCGGGTCGGTGATGGTGTGGGGTGGCATGAGCCGTGGTACCCGGACCCCCCTGCTCCCCATTGACGGCATCCTGAACGGGGTCCGGTACCGGGACGAGGTTCTGGCGGCCGTGGCACTGCCTGCGCTTGTGGACCTTGGTCAAGGCGCCATCTTCCAGGACGACAATGCACCTGCGCATCGAGCACGCCTTGTGACCGACTTCCTGGAGCAGCATGAAGTCGTCCGTATGGCCTGGCCAGCGTGCTCACCTGACCTGAACCCAATTGAACACCTCTGGGATGTGCTCGGGAGGCGCATCAGGGACAACCACCCCCCACCGGGCACCCTGGCCAGGCTGGTCGACATCCTGCAGATCGAGTGGGCGGCCATCCCTCAGGACACACTCCGTACCCTTGTGGGGTCGATGCATCGGCGCTGTGAAGCATGCATCCAGGCTCGGGGCGGACACACGCGATATTGAAAACAGATTGGCCAAATCTGACACTTTCTGTTTTTTGAAAAGGGGGGGATGTTCCTTTAAATGCATGTGCTGTTCACTAATGGGTCATTGTGCTAATTTCTTTTTCCAAAACAGGTGTGGAAATGATGAAATAAAACATAGAATCAATTCTAAACATTGTCAATTATTTCAACTTAAAATTAGAGAGGAAGGAAGAAGTGGCCCTTAAATTATGATTAGGAGTATATATCCAAACTGCAGGATTGGCACAGGAGAAATAGTGCTGGCTATGTTTTTTGTTTTCTTTTGTTTTGTTTTTTTGCTCTGATTTCCAATCAGGATAACACAGTTCCTGCAAGAGAAACACATACTACTGATTTTAACAGTATTTGTACAATTTGGTGAGAATTACCATGTAGACCTAAAACAAGAAAATCGCGTATGGCCTAAAAATCACAAACCTTTATTCGCCATACCTTACAATTTTCATAACTTTTGGACAATATTCTACCCAACCATAGGTGAGAAAGAAAAAAAACACACTGGTCTGGCTTTTTTTTTTTTTTTTTTTTCAAAGTTATCCCCTGTCTTAATGTTGTATGAAAATGCCCTCCCCTTGCACCAATTGTCATCAACAGATATCTACTTTTCCCATTTGCTCTGAACGAATGCCTCAAAAGCACATCTTAGCAGTACAGACACATATACACACATCGTATATGCACGCACATAGGCCTATATAAACAGACTGAGATATACATAGAACCAATGTTGTCTTTATCCACAGGGCAATAATAACTTTAGCTTGTTTGGTTTTATCACGTTACTATTCCGATAATGTCCTTCATGTACTGGTAAGAGGTCTTTACCGAGGTCGGTGGCAAACTTCAAACCTGAACATGACTGTGCTGATGTATCCCAGAGAAACAAATATGTTTTCACTGCTGATGCGTCCAATCTGTCCCCAAAAGGCTATACCGATTACAGGATTAGACGATGATGATAACCAATGATGTTATCAGTGCGAAAGAGACATTGCTTTCCTTGGGCCTAAAGTCGAATGGCAAGCACTTGAGCCATATGTTTAACCAACAGAGCTATGAACGTGACTTGCTAAACACTCTAATAGTGAGCAATATAGCTGGTATGCATGTGAAATTCTTATAAACCGAAGAGCTAGTTTTGTCAAGAAACAAGCGATCGGACATTATTCATTACTTATTTCATTGACCAAGACCACTGAAAAAGAAGCAAAATGATGCTGAATCATGACAAAACACCCTACCATTTCAATTGTTCACTCAATTACTCTTATTTCCACAACTTAAGCGGGCATCCCCACAGTGATGCCGAGGGCTCTTTCGGTATATTCCCACTTCCTGGAAATTCTGTACTAGAAATGTCCTGTTTTCTGTCAGTCTCTTTGTTTGTCCTTTTTCTATCCTTTCTGTACTCTCTTCCGATCATTTTCTACTTCGCTGGCCTATTCATATTTTATGTTTTCCACAAAGCTTTCCTGACTTTATCTTAGGACTGAATTGTGCACATTTATCAACTGCTGGTATATTCGTACCTGTACGTTTTCAATAAACACTTCCAGAGTTTCTTTTACTACTGAATTGGGCACATTTATCAACACGCATTTTTGGCTGTAAGGAAATGATAAAACAGAAGCAATGTTAGGAAACTTAGGCCAGGTTTTACATATTTTTTTAGCGTCCTTTAGTTATATCTGTAGGCCTACATTGATATTGTTCGTTTTTTTGTTGTTTTTGTTTTTTGTTTTTATTTTTGGAACCCCCTGGTATCAAATTGGACGGAACGGAGCACATCCTTAGATAATGAGAGCGAATGCTTGATATGTGTTTAATTTTTTTTTCAAATTTTCTCCACCCCCCCCCCCCCCCCCACCACGACTAGGGAGATGCAGCGCCGCAACAGGACATCTTTGAGCTGAACTCGGGGTGTCCGTTGGGGCAGTAGTTCCCCCCCCCCCCTACACCCACCCCATCCAGTCGGACACAGCAAAGAAACTAAACGTCATGTTCTAAAAACTCAAGAGAAACTGTAGTTGAAACACCACTTAAATTAGTTATTTTCACTCATAAATAAATAAATAAGAAAAATTAAGTTATTATAGTAAAAAAATAACATAAAATAAATGAGGACTACTTATTCAAATCAAGCCATGCGCTCCTACCACCCGCTGCGACGATAGCCTGAAAAGGCTCCTGCAGCGTAATTATCCAGATCCAGATCCAGAACGAAGCGTTCTGTGTTTTGAGATGGTTATAGCCCTGACATGGCTTTGTGCAAATAATGATGACTCATGCGGGCTGGTTAGTTCTTTTGACGGAGCCATGGACTTGAGACGTCTCTGGTTCAATCCCAGTCAGCAGCATTAAAAACTGGCCTGTTAGCCCACCTTTGTGTTTCAATTACACCTTGCCTATGTAGGCCCTACAGGGTTTTGTGCAGGCTCAGTCTGCAAAGTAATTGGTGGCAGATTTGGATGGAGTGCATGTGGCGCGATGAATCCCCCTTAAACAAACTCGAAACAAACTCCTCTTTTAAAGTGCCCGATAACAGAGGCGATCATGTGACACCATGACATCAAGGGAGAGATTGCCTTCCAAAAATTAAACCTGAGGTTCCAGGGTTCATTCCACATTTGAGGCCTCGACTTTCCTCCTACGTTTGACTGGAAAATCGAACTGAACGTGTAGTCCTTCGGAAAGGGACGAAAAAGGAATCGGACCTATGTGCCTTTTGGCCTGCGCACGCCAAAGATCCCACGGCAATTGAAAATCGTGAAGAGCACGGCATTTACCGGCTGCCCTCGCATTGGAGAGAGAGATAGGTTGATTTCCCAGTACGTCTAGTCCTTCGTAAAGGGACGAAAAAGGAATCGGACCTATGTGCCTTTTGGCCTGCGCACACCAAAGATCCCACGGCAATTGAAAATCGTGAAGAGCAGGACATTTACCCGGCTGCCCTCGCATTGGAAAAAGATATAGGTTGATTTCCCAGGTCCCTATCCTTGAAGGCCAATTAGCCGTCCTACCGTTCTGAAGTCTTCGTAAAAAATGGGTTTCATTACACTGAGGTGACGCGCTCTCAAAGGAGAGAGCAGTCCGAGTTTCACATGGTAAGTCCACAGTGACGAAAGAAATGAATGAACATGAATTAAAACTGTTGTAGATCCACGTGCTAGACAGATCTGTGAGAAGCATTTCATTGCTGGGCCAAGGTCCCAGTAAAGAGAAAGGGGGCCTATTGCATGTTACACAGGCAGATAATGTTAGCAAGAAGGCTAAGGAAATCAGACCCAAGATATTTTAATGCATTTTGCTGCAGGTTGTGATCAGTATTCTATGCTCTGTCAGTATTGGAAAAGAGAAGGTGGGGAGCATTTGCTCACCGTGCCAAACGCATCATAGGAAAACTCTTTGATAGCTGATTTTCCATCCATTTTACAAGTTAGAACATCAATATCACGTACAATTTTGCCATTGGACTTGAGGAGTCATGCAGATCATGATCAATATAATGACCCATTCTAAGTGAGAGAAAGTGAGAGAAGTGGGACCCCCAGAAAGGTAACCAGAGAGAAGCAAGGCCTCTACCGCCTCACTCTCCATACAACGCCGATTAGAGTTATGGGATTTCCTTTACACTTGAGTGTGAGCCTGCCCACTGGACAATGTCCAACCAATTTTACCGATACACACACATGCCAAGTCAATTATGAATCCTTTTGTTCGCTTCCTCACATTTTACTCATTTATTCATTTGGCTCGTATGTATCTGAGCGAGATGATGAGAATTAGTCATCCTGTAATGACTGTCTTCTCTTTTTATTTCCTTTTCTTTAAAATTTGTTTTTCTTCTTCTTACCGGCGAGGGATGCGCTAAGTGCCTTTGTCGAAATATGTTGGCAAGATTTTCTCTGCTGTTTCTTGATGGATCTTTACCAAATTTGGGCCAAACGTTGTTTATCATTAAAGAGTTGCGAATGCATACTCCAGGAGGATAGGGTATCGAGGTCATGGTCATACAGACCAATTTCCTTAAATCAGCAATTTTTGAGGATGGAATGCAAACGTCACTCAGGAACTTATGACAGTCCACCATTGTCCTCGATACAAGTCAAATGTTATTTCAACTCAAGCTTCTTCGTACTCATAAGACCTTGAGAAGTAGGCCTACAAAATGTGTATTTTCTGTAATAATCTTTTACTGAAAAGGAGATTGTTAAACTGACTTGATCAACTTAAAATATCAGACATAAATTATTCACTTTCTTGAATAACCTTTACACATCTTTTCCGTACCTATGATTCTGAAAATGAGCCATGTATATTCACACTTATCTAGCTGGAGAAGGTTGGTGTAATGTTTTGTAAGATTCCAGTCTCTTTGTACTTCCGGGTATGTCTTGCAGGCAGAATCTGGTTGACAACACACTACTGATGATTCCTGATGGACTGTTGGCCCAACATATGGGTGGTAGTCTGTGTTAGCCTATCAGTTAGAATAAACCAAGATCGCTTGTGTGGCTTCTTTCATAGCAATAAGCACATAGGCCTACATGCCTATGAAAAAGAACCATTGCAACAAAGAAGCTGTTCCTGGCAATATTCTGTGCAAGATTCAGTTTACTTAACAGGTTAAGAACAAGACTATAGTTTAAGGGGAAAGTAGCTGGTAGATATGTGAGTGGATAGCTCTGCCAGTTACCAAAAAGAGAGACGAAGGCCCAGAATGGGGCGAGAGAGGGCTCTCACATTCCCTCTTGGTCCGGTGAGCGGGCCTCTGTAGCTCAGTTGGTTTGAGCGTCGGATTCACATGCTAATGGTTGTGGGTTCGAATCCCGGGGTGCGCTACATTAAATCTGGCCTTCTCACTGTCCCATCTTAGCATCATTGTTGTTCTGGTGGTGTCAGTATAGGATTAGATAAGCCCCCCATTGCCCCCATTTTCCTGGGATGGTTATCCCGTCGGCCATATCACCTGAGGTGGGTGCTGACGTAAAACTGAATCAAATCAATCAATCAATCAATCAATTTTGGTCCGGTGGCTGGGCTGGACCTGGTTGGTGCATGTTGTGTGGCTATGTCCCGTGGTTTGTCATTTCCCCACCGTGCCATTTGGTTTGTAAACATGATAACTGATGACTGGTCCGAGTGGTTCATGCAATGCACTGACAGCTCCCCTAGGCTTGACGAAATGGCTATCAAATGGCGTTGGGAGCTTAGGAAGTGATTGTCCAGAGAGTGGTGAGGCACAGGTGCTCTGGGTCCCATCCAGCACCCCTCAGGCGTTTCTTGTTAACAGGTTAATGTCTTGGATGTCAATGTTTAAGAGGCTGTCACTGGAAGGCCACAGCAGTGGTCTCGTTACTGAGACTGAGTAAATATGTCGTTAGTACAGGGCTTAGTAGGCAATGTTCTTGGAATCTGGATCAGAACAGGTGCCACTGAACTCTACCGCAGGGTCTCCTCTAGTGGTTAACCTCATGGTGACTTGACTTCTCTCGCTTCTGTGAGCTTCCTGGTACTCGGACTTTGAGTGGATAAAGTTGGGGTTTGTGGTGTGTTGTGGAGCACAGCATAAGTGGAAGGAGATCAACTCCATCGAGTGATGCAGGCGTTGGGGCAGGAAAAAAAGACAATGTAGAATTTGCATACAGAAAAATATGAAAATGGCCATTTTCAGGGCCAGCATAACTAAATTACCCATGAAAATCACTTGCAGCATCACATGCATACAGTGTACATAATAGCACAATAATGAATTTGGTTTGTACGCGGACTTCTGACTTCTAAAGGGAAGTACCTAAATGGTAAAAGGTAAGAGATATTTTCCAACATCCCAGTTCAAAATATGTGCAGATCTACTGATGCCTGAACACCCTTTGTGTGCATGTTCACGGAGAATATCAAACTCATTCATCAAAGGACTCTGTAAGCCATGTCAATGTCCAGTGCTTTATGCATGAAAATGTTCAGCATGAACATTTCTCCACATCACAAAAATAAATAAATATAGAAAACAAAGGGGTATGGCTGTCATTATAATGAGAATTTATCATCAGCAGTGGTTACGGCCTACCCAATTTCTCAGAGCTATATCATGGTCATAATCATCTCAAACAAGGAACAGAAACCCCCCAGCATGGAATGAAAATGCGAATACACAAAAAACAAGACAAAAAACAAACAAAAACAAAAAAAGCAGCAGCACATCTGAAGTTTTCTTGATCAGGACAAAGTGGTGATTACACCTTGCTTTTTTTCTCATAAGTTTTGTGAAGGGCAGTTCTTTCTGTTGCCTTTCAAGAACGCTTGATATGGACCAGTTGACTCAAAATTTGTGTCCGCCTTGAATTTTGTATTAACTTTACATTCTCATTCTGCTTTTTGTGTGTTTCTGTTCCTATTTTCTTTGCTTAAATGCTGGCAGTTAGTCTAATTCAAACAAAACACACATGTCTGAATACATTAATAATCCTAAAAAAAAATTTTTAAAAAAGAAAACCTGGAAAAGAAAATGAAGTATACACAAAAGTAATTATATCCACAAAAACAATCTAAAGTTATGTGCCTGGAGTTGGTCATTCCACCAAAGTTATCACCATGGGATTACGATAACAAACCTGAATACAAATGCATCAAATAACCAGGTACACAAAAACATACATAAAACCGGCCTATAGTAGGCCCTACCTAAAATTGTCACTTAGCAGTTCTGATCATTCTCTTCTGTTGATACTGCTTATGGTCCAGCCGACTACTAGAGACATATCATTAAACAGTTCAAGTTTCCTTAAAGCTCAAAATGCAATCAATGTGTGTTCGTTCGTTCCTTGATTTAACATCTTTTCACTATAAGTATAAGTGATATTAGACGGTGTGTGTGTGTGTGTGTGTTGTGTGTGTGTGTGTGTGTGTGGTGTGTGTGTGGTGTGTGTGTGTGTGTGTGTGTGTGTGTGTGTGTGTGGTGTGGTGTGGTGTGGTGTGGTGTGGTGTGGTGTGTGTGTGTGGTGTGTGTGTGCTGTGCTGTGCTGTGCTGTGCTGTGCTGTGCTGTGTTTGTGTTGTGTTGTGTTGTGTTGTGTTGTGTTGTGTTGTGTTGTGTTGTGTTGTGTTGTGTTGTTTGTGTGTGTGTGTGTGTGTGTGTGTGTGTGTGTGTGTGTGTGTGTGTGTGTATGTGTGTGTATGCCTGGTCAAGCATGGTCATGCTTCAGTCTAGTGATTTGATGAAGGATGTGGTTTTAATGAAGTACATTTTTGTTGCCCCAGAGCTTAAAGCTAAATATACCATTAATATGTGTATGTGTGCATGTTCCAGAGTTGCTCCATTTGGCCAATGCTTTTGTCTTTTGTATCTGAACAATACGCAAAACTACAGAAGTGCACTGGAGAGTTTGGCCCTGTCTGGCATGGACACTCATCTTTGTGGGATAGGCCCATTCAGCATATAAACACTTGTATGTTGAAGTGGGTGGCAGTGTCCAGTCCACAGGCAGAAATTGACAGCTTAAGGTATTACACAGGATCATTTCAAGGTGGAAGTTTTTTATGATGGTCTTCATCTCTCTGGATGTGATGGGGTGTTGCTGCAGTTGTAGCCTGCTTCCTGCCTCTGCCAGAGAAGGGTTTCAAGTATGTTGAAGTGGGATTCATTTCGAGTTTGTTAAAGACCAATTCAATGCAATCAGACAATTCCATATGCGCTCCATCCAAATCTGCCAGCAATTTCTGGCAGACCCTCAAAGTCTGTGCAAAATCCTATGCATTGTGAGGTTCTAAAATGGGAAGAGGGGTGGAGGAAGAGATCTAAGAAGAGATCTATGAAACATTAAGGTGACAGAACTAGAATGATGGAAATAATAAGATAGGCAGCAAAGTGGCCAGTTTTTGACATTGCAAACTAGGACTAAACTCAAGATAGAAGAGATTTATGACCATCAATAACGGGACTTCTTTTGTTAAAGAAAATATTTATTCACATAACACTCAAAAACAGCAAAGTGTACCCACAACTTTTATAACATCAGGTCAAACATTTCGATTTTATTCTCTTGTTTTGATATTTCTTTTTCATCTTTTCTGCTGGAAGCCATTAATGTTAATACAAGAGCTTCATGCAAGATGACCTATCCATGATACACGTATCATGACAACAATCTTCCAAGCTTCCTGTTTCTAACATTACTACAGTGCATCCTTTTTGTAGTCTTTCTTCTGTTGTCACGTTGAATTACACAGCTGTAACTGTGTAAACAGCCACACTCAGTCTAAGCAAGTTTAACACTCCCTGAAATTTCTGACACAGGCTTTTCACTTTGTAAGGATTTAACAATTTCTTGCAATCTGTCTCTTCGTGATGTGAGAGGCATACTGGGACTTCTCCAGAAGTGAATGTCATTTCCATACGCAGTGTATCGTTTGCCTCCTTCAGGACCTAACAAAGCTCTCAGAGCCATGTTCCGCTGTAACAGTTTGTTGTAAAATTCAATCCCACCTTCTGCATACTCCAAGCCTAATTCAGCTGCTTTTTCATCAGCTTTTCTGTCTCTGTACCAGCTGTAATTGTCTGAGGCAAAGCAATACACAGTGGCACCCAAACCTGCAAAAGCACTATAGACAACTGCTCTGGATGCTGGGGGTAACCTACGAGAAAGGCCGTACACAGCATTTGCTGCAGCACCCATCCAATAAGCAGAAAAGGCAGTAACACCCGCAAGTCCAGCTTTGATATACATATGAAAGGTATGGACATAAAACAGATCCCGAGCTATGGCAAACTGACGTGATTTTTCACTCAGGACAAGAGAATCCAGCAAATGCTTGCCTGATGTGGAAGTCCAGTCAATGTCTATGTTATTCAAGGTGATTTTCTCCTTCTCTACATCTGCAGTACTACGGTACTTAAAATTAACAGGAATCCCAATGACAGCACCATGTCGTGTGTAGGTAGACCCACGGTGAATGATGTCTTGGCCATATGCTATGAAAAAGTCCACACCAGCTTCACTGGAAGGATCCCACAGGACTCTGTCGAATACCTGTTGATGGTAACTGATCTGAATTAGAGGAAGAAGGAAGTAACTAGACGGAAGTATACAACAGAGTGTGTGTGTGTGTGTGTGTGTGTGTGTGTGTGTGTGTGTGTGTGTGTGTGCGTGCGTGCGTGCGTGCGTGCGTGCGTGCGTGCATGCGTGCGTGCGTGCGTGCGTGCGTGCGCGTGCGTGCGTGCGCGCGCCACACCTTAGCCAAACCTCACTGTTACCTTTTCATAGTTTATAATCTTTTTCTGCTGAAATGTGATAAGAAAATGAACCAAAGCAAATTTGATTAAATATTGCTATGAAACCATTATTGAATGCTGTTATTCTTCAAATTCATTTACAAGACACAGAATATAACATGATTAATATACACAGACGCACTGATGTATCACACATGCGCGCGGACACACACACACACACACATGCACAAATGAACATGCACTAATGTCTATCCATACATATGTACTTATACACCTATGGTCATGAACATATATACATACATTAATGAGTAGGTTATATGATGCCACATGATCAGCAGTTGGAAGTGGAATTACATATTGGCAGATGAACAATTAGGAAGCAACAATGGAAGGGGAGGTGAACAGGTCTTTAACTATGATTTCAACTGTGAACAGGAAGGCAATTCCCTTAGATCAGCTGGATGTGGGTACAAAAAAGACGGCATAATGAAACTGAAAGCATGCTCACCATCTGACTTAAAGATTGCCTTCTGGCATTATCAGAAGCTTTATTGCAAATTTACAGGGTAGAGATTATTCATTTGGTGAAACATGAATCAGGATGTACACAAATTACAATAATTAATGTTTTCATGTATTACACTTTCTGTCCTCAGTACTTCATATTATATCTGTAAGCAATTTTAAGTTAGGTAAGTATCCAATATCATATATGTGAACAATTAAAGATTAAATTAAAGATTATTCAATAAAGATGTTGATACTGATAGTGGCAGTGAGGCTGTGGCTTGCACTGGGTGGGACAACTGTAGAAGTACTTCAATGTAGGTACACACTGTTCCAGTGATACTTTGGGAAAGATGTAAGAATAGGCAACTTGAAAAATAGTTTTGTTTGGTTTTTATTCCAATTTTCTCAGACATTGTAAGCACACCATGTATACTGGGTATTCTATTTGCCATGACTATTCCGAATCACTCCATCAAATGGCATTTGTGGTATAAGGAATGATCAAAACAAAATACTCAAACTGCTTTTGCAGATGTCTCGGCTACATGCTCAGAAAAGGTAATGTACAATTTGAAAGGCTAAACTTTAATCCTTTAAAACTTGAAGACCACATCTTGTTTACCAGTACACAGTCAATTTGATTTTTATATTGTTCATTTGGGGATATCCATGTAAACCTTCTCCTGTGGTGTGTTGAAGATTTTAAAATGACAAGATGCCAAAATATGTTATATTTTGATGTGCTTCAGAATGGACTTTTTCTGCATTTACTCTAAAAGTTCTATATCTTTGCAAGACTGCAGCTGACAGGTGATGCAATAAAAACTTCTAGATTTGAAGAAAGTTCCAATGATCAAAGCTGCTTCATATTGTACGCCTACTATCTGATGATGGAAGCAAGAATTTGATAATGAGGAAAGGGGTAGCAACTCTCACAAGCCAAGGAGATGTCTGAAAAGAGCTTCAAACAATAGTAGTTTGACTGCTGTGTCAAAACTTGTGAAAGAAGACCCACACATCATCTGCATACAAAAATTAAGTGAAGACTTTCACTTTCACATTGAACACTTCAAAGAATTCTATACAATGACCTCCAGATTAAAAACCTGGCTGCAAAGCAGGTGCCCTGTAAGCTCAAAGAGGAACAGAAGAAGCAACTGGTACATGCTGCATGTTCTCTGCTCAACCAATTCCAGTTCAATGAACTCAAACATGGGAAAAATCTAGTCACTGGAAAAGAGATAGGTTTCTTTCTACAGTATCACCAACAGCCAAAGAAACAAAACATGGCTGGGTCAAGACAATCAGAGGTAATGAATTTGCGAGCAAGAATTTCAAAGCAGAAAAAGGCTGTTCACTGTATTTTTCTACTATCAAAGTCTATTGCTGTCAATACCGAGTCTGCTAAAAGTAATGCCATTGGCACATACAATGCTGAAACCACACTATCCAAAGTCACTCGGGAGATCAACAGTTGATACAAACACTGGAACCCAGAATGTCCTTTCTCCAGGACAACCTCAGTCCCCACAAAACAAGGACTTCAGAAAATCAAAGGATTCAAGTTCTGCCTCACTCATCCTACATCCCCAGTCTTGCTCTTTGTGACTTCTGGTTGTTCCCTCTCTTGAAGAAGCGAGGACATCTCACTGCATCAAGGACCCCACACAAGTTGTGAAATCAGAGCTTAACGCCATCCCCAAAGTGGACTACTGGAAGGCCTTTTCTGCAACGAAGCATCAAAGTGAGTAGAGAATATTTTAAGGGAATGCTGTGAGCTGGGCCAGGTGCATCAAACACTCTCCAAGAAACTCACATTTGATCATTTCGTTTGGATAAACCTCCATAACATATACAGAACAATCAAACAGTTGTAACGCCATCTTAAGTAAACTGAAACTGATCTGGAAAATGAATTGTTAACAAACTGAAAATAAACTGTTAACAAACCAACATGAACTAAAGTGAATAATTTGCTACTATTTTTAATTTTGCGCTTCAAAAATAAATGCTCTAAACTTATGAAAATAAACTGAACATATCATTCTGAGCTTACCAACATGAACTGAATGTATTAGTTAGCAAACTGTAGGCCTATCTCCTGAACCAACCTGTTGTCCTAAGCGCTTTGTATCTTCATCAACAGGCTCTGCTTCACCATCTCTGTACATCTGCAGCATGTTTTTGTAGCGGGTGATTCCCCAGACATGAGGATAAAGAATGAATCCGCTCAGGCCAATCGTGCCCACCCCTGCTACAATCTGCATATTCTTCCTTATTCCTTTCCATGCTTCTCGAAGAAAAGACTGCACATAAAAGACAATAACATGATAAAAAGAAAATGGTCAAGCCATTGAAACAATCTCTTGTCTGCAGTACAAAAAAAAACATACAAAAAATCCAGATTTTGTTTCTCTCAAAGTACTGAAAATTACTGTGACCTTGAAGAAGAACAAAACTACACACACATCAAGGACAATGGTACACTGATTTTACGTAAATGTCAGCAGTTTCAGATTAAGGACTGGTAACACCTTCCTTAGACACATTTTGATCCATGTGATCTTGACTTAGAGCCTTGTCTTCCAAACTTCAGCATTCACACTGCCTCGTCAGTCTACAACATTGACCAAAATTTGGTAAAGATCCATCCAGAAATGACTGACAAAATCTTGCTAATAATAACATAGTTTTTTTTTGTCCAAGACACATCTCTCACCATGTCCAACTGATAAGAAACCGAAAACAAAAACAACAAAAAATTTCCCCTTTCTAAAGATATGGGTGGAGGGGAGGGAGAGAGTAATTAAAAACATAATCATATGTATGTATGTTTTTGGTAAATCAGCTATATTCCATTGTGATGTAGGGATGGGGGGCAGATTAAAGTGAAAATGTTTACTGGTTCTGCTTTTAGTTTCTGCTGTGTTGACTACTGCTCATGTGCTTATGATAGAATCATGGCTGGCCACGGTATGGTCTGACATACATTTCAGTGACTGTTACTGCATTACTGTCTTTATTTGTGTTTTTTTTCTTCTTTTCTCTCTTTTTTTTTGGGGGGGGGAGGGGAGGGGGCACAGATGCATAAAGAAGTCAAAATATTCTGCAGAACTTAACATACTTGTCCAAAAAACATCCAGGACTTGCGATACATCAGAAAAAAATCATTGAAAGAAAGGTGCATTCTATTCCTCTAAAGAAGATGCCTATTGATGACACTCCTTTCAAGAAAAGTGCTAACAATTGAAAATACTGACTGTATGCTTCGGCTTTTAAATGCTCTACGAGTTGTTTTCACTGGAACCATAAAATCACGGACATGGCAACTTACTGTCATTTGCACACATGTTGTCAAGTTGTACAGTTTACTCATAATTCCTCCCTTTTTTCATTGATTTCTGAGGACTATGGCGTACAAACAAAACACTATGTGAAATTAGAAAATTGTGTCAAAAATACTTTTACAACCTTTCCGCACTTCAGCAACAAGCTTGTACTGTGAATTCAAAAATTGTATTGTCTTTGCATATTATTACTATGTACAAAAGGGCAGATTTTAAGTGTTCCATGAGTATACAGAAGTTAGAACATCAGTAATATGTTTTTCAAACAAACAAATAAACAAAAACCACAACAAAAGAAAAGTGACCTTTTTCTCTTTACTGTGGATTTTGGTCTGATACTAAGGTATGAAAGGTATGCTACTATGGTGTGACTCAAATAGAGGTGGACATGTGTGCATTTATATAAACAAGCTTTTTCCCATGTTGTCATGCATGTTAAAATATAAATAATAATGAAATGTATTTATCATTTGGAGTGTGTGTGTGTGTGTGTGTGTGTGTGTGTGTGTGTGTGTGTGTGTGTGTGTGTGTGTGTGTGTGTGTGTGTGTGTGCGCGCGCACATGTGTGCGTGAATGTGGGAGAGAGAGGACAATAGTGTGTATACTACATTACATATGTGCATACACACACTTAAGAGAGAATCTGAGAGATAATGAGAGAAAGAGCCAGCCAGCCAGCTAGACAGAGATAAAGTCAACAAAAACAGCCAAATAAGAGAAAGAGCCAGCCAGCCAGCTAGACAGAGATAAAGTCAACAAAAACAGCCAAATAAGAGAAAGAGCCAGCCAGCCAGCTAGACAGAGATAAAGTCAACAAAAACAGCCAAATAAGAGAAAGAGCCAGCCAGCCAGCTAGACAGATATAAAGTCAACAAAAACAGCCAAATAATCAATGATGTAAACCTACGTTAGACATATATCTAGGATTACTGAAACTGTGAGAGGCCAATGCAAGAGAACAGTAACCTAGATGCAAAGATCCGATGAATCAAGAAGTTAAGACTGATAATCTATTGGTTACAAATGTTTTAGTTCATAATACTGAATGAAAAATTGAAAGTAAATCCACAGAAGTTGTACCAAGATGAAAATGATGAAAACCAAAAATCTTGTTTTCCCACTGACATCCTGGTGTATGGGCAGGGTGGCATCACTCACTTTTTTTTAAAGACAGGGTGGCAACATTTACTTTTTCTTTAATCACTTATTTTATCTGAATAAGAACCTTAAACACTATGTGTTATCTGGCTGACTTCCTTTAGGCTAAACGAGGAAAGCAAATGTTGCAATGTTATCCCTGTGAGGGATATTTTTAAGGGCCTATTATAGATCTAGATGATAATTTTACGAATTTCACCACTAGTACAAAAACAAGCTGATCTAAAATGAATAGATTAAAGGACACAAAGGCATTGTAAATCTTGTTTGAATAATAGCAGACCTTATCATAAAAGTAAACAGAGAAACGATTGTACTTCTACTGAGTTATTAGTCTACTAATTCTAGTCTAATAGTAATACAGTAACAACTAATAATTATAAGGCCTTTCAACCAGTGAGTGTAACATGTCCATCTGGCATTCCAGGATTCCTGTTTTCATACACACTATTTTAAGCATTTACTTGCACATAACTTTTCAAGGAGATGCCATTATTGCTGAAAACAAAAACAAATGCAAGAGCAAAATCCAGCACAGGATGAGATTTTTTTTTTTTCCAATAAAGACTGTTCCGACCGAATGACTGAAATCGAACAGAAACAGCAACTGAGAAAGGAAAACTCGTGGTCTAATTCAGGTGCATCATCTAAGAATCGGGTACTTTGACGAAATAGTATCATTACTGCACACAAACACAAACAAATGACAGAAAGCATGAAAAATTACAGATCCAGTTTTAGTGCTATACGTACCATCTTGGCTACTTTTCGATACTACTTTTGTCAACTTAGCCCTTCTCCTTTCAGTTCTAAGGACGCAGCCATCGTCTGCTTGGACATCCGTTTCCGGATCCGCTTTTTTAAAAACCACCAGAGGCTTATGCGTACGGGAAAAAAGAGCGCGCGCTATTCGTAAAGGCGTGTTTCTTTCAGTTTTCGTCCACAAGCGAATCAAGTCGCAAGGCAGTGAAAGGCCAAATGCATGGTGTGTCAGTCAGATAAGAAACATGGAAAAGGAGAAAGGCAATTTCTTTTCAGGATGCCAAAACAGCTATTGCCAAAATTGTTCTGAAAGCAAAATCGTAAAGTTTGCAGACAAAAGATGAAAGCTAAAAGCCGCGGACTATATGTCTCCTTTAACTGACAAACGGGTTTAACCATGCACGCGAACTCCACCTTCAAAGTCTTCAGCACTGTAACAGAATCCGAACGTTGAAAAACAAATTTCATGTCTAACCCCACCCGGCTGACATCAGGAAGAGAGTTTTTCAGTGTTTTACAAAACCAAAGAACACGAGGTAGACCCAGGGAGAAAATATTAGATGGATTTGTTGAGTGGATGAGGACACAAAGCGACAGCAATGACAAAAGATAGGTTTATATGGAGGGCATGATCGCCAGTGCCATGGGGCAAGGCACATACATGACAATGATGATGATAGAACCAGTACTGTTATACAGATGCCAAGCCTGTGGACAATCAACAAGCAAAGCCAGAACAAGATTGAGGCAGCTGAAATGTGGTTTCTAAGAAGAAAAGAAGAATGTCAAGAGTTCCATGGACAGCAAAGAAAACAAAACAGTCTTGAAAGAAGCAAACACACACACACACACACACACACACACACACACACACGCGCACACACACACACACACACACACACACCACACACACACACACACACACACACACACACACACACACACACACACACACAATTCATAAAGAAAATCAGGAAAAGACAAGCAACGTTTAAATGACATTTTATGAGGCAAGGGAAATTTGAACACCTAATCACAACGGGAAAGCTAAAGAGAGAAATATTAGACAGTTTTTGAGAGTGGATGAGGACAAAACGGGTAGAAAATATACTTGCAGCAACAAAAGATGGATTCGTATTGGATGGTCATAATTGTCAACGCCGTGCAGAAAGATACATGATAATGATGAAATCAATAAATGAATAAATAAACAAATAAAGAATATATGAGTAAATTAGTTCAGAAACAGATAATAAATAAATAAACAAATAAATAGATATATAAATATATAAGTAAAGGAAAACATTACAATAAGGGTGAAACAGTTTATGAAAAATGTCATGTCCATGCGAGTGGACATTGTTGATCAACAAGTAAAGAGAGAAATGATAAAAAACAAACAAAAAACAAACAAAGACAAACATAAAAAAGACTAGTTATGGCAGTCTGTGGGTTTGCATCTTATCAGTTCTGTCAAAATCATCATTGCATTTTTTTTAAATCTCTAAAGTCTCCTATATACGCAGGTTAATGCGTCTTATCGCTTGCTTATGAGAAGTCCAACGTATATGAATTTGTTTACAGTCCTTCAATGTTGTCTGCGTTTCTCTCCACACGACCTTCAGCCTCCTCAGACAGAAGTCGAATGCTTTTTGATACTCTGATTGAGGTATGGTAGCCAGCTGTGATTTCATTGCTTTTCCCAAGTTCTGGATTATTGAAAACTTTTTACCGGCCACGTTTTGCCTCAGAAAGAGAAACCACAATCAGAAGTCACATGGGGCTAGGTCAGAACTGTAGACTGGGTGAAAGAGAACTTGAATGGATTGCCACATCTTGTAGACAGCTGCCGCATCTTGTAGATAGCTCACCGTGACAGTGATCTTAGCTTTACAGACACTTACATTATCATGTCAAAGGAGCATTCTGTTAGCATCCACATTTGGAACGCTGCTAATGGATGGACTGTACATCTTCGGGCAAAACACTTTGTATGTTGTATGTTACCATTGCGGTAAATAGACAAAGGAGGAACCCGGATGACAATACCGGAGCCAAGAACATGACAACTGGCGACGAGGATTGACAATCACAATGGCGCAAGTTGGTAGACTGGAAGAATTTGATGTTACTACAGGTGATGTTGACACCTATTTTGAACGTCTAGACTGTTTCTTCACTGCAAATAAAATCGAAGACGATGCCAAAGTTCCCACTTTCATAAGCTTAGCAAGGCCTAAAACGTACAAGCTACTAAAATCTCTGTGTGCTCCTGAAAAACCTTCGGAAAAGACAATAGAGGACATAAAACAGGTGCTGAAGTCTCACGTCCAACCAATAGAGTCACTCATAAGTAGAAGAGCAAGATTCTATGTTAGGAAACAGGGATGCAACGAATCCAAACAGACTTTGTGGCGGCCTTGAAGGAGCTTGGTGCTGAATGTGAATTTGGACAGTTTCTGAACGAAGTGTTGAGGGACATTCTCTGCATCGGAGTGACTGATGTGGAAACACAGAAGCAGTTGCGGACAGGGACTGCACCAAACTTTGTGGATGCAGTAAAAAGCGGTCTGGTGAGAGAGGCATTGAAGAAAGACATTTACACCCTCTCCTCGCCGGCAACCACGGAATGTCATCGCGTGGAAGGCGGACAACCAAGTGGACGACCTCACTCCAGAACAGGGGGTGCACAGGGAGGCAGAAGAAGGTTGCCCCCAGGGTCAACTAGAGAGTGTTACCGGTGTGGCAGAGCAGACCACGACCAAGGAACTGCAGATTCAAAACCTATGAATGCAGGCGGTGTGGAAAAAAGGATCACCTAAAAGCAGTATGTCGAAGCATGGGTGCTACCAAGCACATAGATGTGGAAGAAGAAGACGATGACTACAGGGGACAGAGACTACAAGTACGAGAGGTGGAAGAAGACGACGCCTACAATGGACAGAAACTGCAAGTACAGCGGATTTTCCACCACCAAAACAGGGGCGAAAAAGGCACAGCACCCTGGACTGCAAGAGTACAAGTTGATGAGGTGAACCTGGAGATGGAGATTGACACTGGTTCGGCCAAATCAATCATTGGCAGGGACACTTTCGCCAGACTTTTCAAGGGAAAACAGCTAGAAAAGAAAGCACCAATCCTCACCACGTACTCAGGAAAGCAGTTACCCATGAAAGGAACCTTGCAGGTACAGGTCACCTACAACCAGCAGGTGTACCAGATGGAGCTGCTGGTGGCTGACGTGACTGGACAACCCCCATTATGGGGAGAGAATGGTTGGCAGAAGTCAAACTGGACTGGACACAAGTGTTCAACTTCCGGAAGACCAAGCAGCTGGATGAAGTGTTGGCTGACCACAAGCCGGTGTTTGAGAAAGGTCTGGGGACCATGAAGGGGTTCAAGGCAAAGCTCCACTTGTAGCCCGAAACAACACCAAAATTTGTCAAAGCCAGGCCAGTTCCATTTGCCCTACGTAAAAAGGTGGAGGAATCCCTGGATGAAGTAGAACGAGAGGGAGTGTTGACCAAAGTGACGCGCAGTGACTGGGGCTCGCCCATCACTGTCGTACCAAAGAAAACCGGGGATGTGAGGATCTGTGGGGACTACAAGGTCATCCTCAATCAGGCACTAGATGTGGACCAGCACCCACTCCCCAAGCCCAATGACCTGTTTGCCACGTTAGCAGGAGGCAGGATATTTTCAAAGCTGGACCTCACTCAGGCATATCACCAGATGGAAGTAGATGAGGAGTCCCAGCATCTCCTCACCATCACAACCCACAAAGGTCTGTATCAGTATCGCAGACTACCATTTGGGATTTCATTAGCACCAGCACTTTTTCAGCGAACCATCGAGCAGATCCTACAAGGAATTCCAGGAGTGGTCGTTTTCATTGACGACATCCAACTGAAAGGAGCTACAGTTGAGGAGCACTTGGACTGGCTGGACCAGGTTCTGCAAAGACTAGAAAATCATGGACTGCGGCTGAAGATGTCCAAATGTCGAGTACCTGGGTCACATCATCGACAAGGACGGACTTCACCCAGTGCCAGAGAAAGTCCAGGCCATCACTGAGGCCCCAACACCATCAAACGTCAGTGAGCTGAGGTCCTACCTGGGAGTGCTGCAGTACTATGCCAGGTTTCTACCTAACCTTTCGTCAGAGCTGGGTCCACTTCATGACTTGCTCAAGGACAGGACACCATGGCACTGGACGGACAAATGTCAAGCAGTCTTCAAGCGAACCAAGGAGCTTCTGACATCTGCAGATGTCCTCACTCATTTTGATGTCAAACTGCCCATTCGGCTGGAGTGCGATGCATCCTCTGTGGGGTTGGGGGCAGTTATCAGCCATGAGATGCCAGATGGACCCCACTGTCCGATTGCCTATGCGTCTAGAACTCTGTCCAAGCCTGAGAGGAACTATACCCAGATTGAAAAGGAGGCGCTAGCTTTGGTGTTTGGAGTGAAGAAATTCCATGACAACCTGTACGGTCGCCCTTTCACGCTGGTGACAGACCACAAACCGCTCCTCACCATCCTTGGACCAAAGAACGGAGTACCAACCCTGGCAGCAGCCCGAATGCAACGTTGGGCACTGATTCTGGCAGCTTACCAATACCAGTTACAGTTTAGAACAACAAACGAGCACAAAAATGCAGACATGTTGTCCAGGCTGCCCCTGAAGACAGAAGATTCAACTGCCAGAGAAGAACCTATTTTCAACATCAATTGCACTGAAGATCTTCCACTGACAGCTGAGCAAATTGCGTAAGTGACCAGAAAGGACCCAGTTTTCTCCAAAGTGTGGAACAATACACTCAACGGATGGCCAAACCATGTCAAGGAGGCAGAACTACAGCCCTACTTCAAAAGGAGACAGGAACTCTCAGTTGAGGAAGGTGCGGTCCTTTGGGGTCTTCGAGTTATCATTCCCACATCACTGCAGCAAAGGATCCTGGGGGAGCTACATGAAGAGCACCCAGGAATGTGCAGGATGAAAGCTCTTGCTCGGAGCTATGTGTGGTGGCCCGGCATTGATCAAGACATTGAAGATACAGTCAAGACCTGCCATGACTGCACCAAGGTGGCCAACACACCAGCAACAGCACCACTACATCCGTGGTCATGGCCGAAAAGATCCTGGCAGCGGGTACACATTGACTTTGCGGAGCATCACGGACAGAATTACTTTGTTCTGATTGACGCACACTCCAAGTGGCCAGAAGTGGTTCCAATGGGAAGCACCACCACAGAGAAGACCATTGACGGTCTTCGGCGCCTGTTCGCTTCATATGGGCTACCAGAAGAAATAGTGAGTGACAACGGACCCCAGTTCACGGCTCAGACGTTTGCTGACTTCCTTCGAAGAAATGGAGTCAAACACACAAGAGCCCCACCTTATCACCCTGCCACAAACGGAGCAGCTGATAGATTCGTCCAGGTACTGAAAAGGAGCTTGAAACGGAGTTTCCAGCTGACCATCCAGCACCAACTGGCAAACCTCCTGATCAGCTATCGGCCACTCCACACACGACGACAGGAGTGTCACCAGCTAAACTCTTCCTGAAGCGGCGGCTGAGAGTTCAACTGGCGTTGGTGAAACCAGACCGAGGCGGAACGATCCTTCGCAAGCAGCAGCAGCAGAAGGAGCAGCATGACCACGGCACAAAGACTCTGCGTGCCTTCGTACCTGGGGAGACTGTCGCTGTGAGGCAGTTTCGGGGCCCTGACAAGTAGGTTCGGGGCATGGTGATGCAGCCCCTTGGGCCGACAAGCTACATCGTGCACGTAGCTGGCAGAACTGTCCACGTGCACATCGACCATCTCATCCCCGCACCGGAAGAAGAAGCCGAAGTCAAAACACAGGTGACAGTGCTCCACCATCCTATAGCCCAAAATAGGCCCACATATCCGTATGCAGAGACGCTTAACCCTGCGCACTCCCCTGGCCCAACCCCATTAGATTTGTCACCTGTGCCCAACGATACATCAGTTCCTGGGCCAAGGGCAGCCACTTCGAGAGGATCCAGTCCGATGTCGATGAGGCCAGACCTGCCACAGGCAGTGACGACACCAAGACGGCATGCACAGTCACCACCTCTACCCCGGAGATCAACCCGTGAGCGGAGGAAGCCATCCCGCTTAGACCTGTGACCACCAGCCTGCTCACAGTGCATTAACATTCGTTATCTCGGTTTTGAAAGCACTCCATGAGAACAGACAGAAAGACAATCGGAATTGGCATACTATTTCGAAATCGTGCATGCTACTCTCGAATCCTACTTGGAAATCGAAATCATTGATATTGAATTGATTGAACATGTGACCTCAAGATAAGGGGGAAGGAAGTGTTGTATATTACCATTGCGGTAAATAGACAGAGGAGGAACCCGGATGACAAAACCGGAGCCAAGAACATGACATTGTACATCATATCTAGCAGAAAGAGTGGACTTTTGAAATACTGAAATATCGACACAGCAGTGAGAGGTGAAGCAAATTAACAGAGAAAGGTCTCTTCCAGATTTGAAAACCAGATCTCAGTGCAGTTGGTCGTTCGTACTCAGAGTCCCGTTTATTTACCATAAGAAGTGATGTACATTTGTCACCTGTGATCGCATCACATAGACGTTTGGCCATCTGGCTCAAACATTTCAAATAATCGTTTTGAACTCAGAGCCCTTTGTTTTTTCTGCTCTTCTTCCAGAAGAAGAGATATCCACCTGGCAGCTACTTCACTCATCTGGCTCCAGATCATACTGCAGCATTTGTTCAATTGTACATTATACGTAAAACACCATAAGTTTCATATATTTCACGAACAGAAATACGAGCATCCTCTTCAGCTTCCTCGTTGACTTGGATATCCACTTAAGTCGGTACTTGTCTTTTCAAGTTAGTTTTTCTTCGTTTGAAGCTATCAGTCCGGCGACCAACTGGCCTGTATGACACACATTTGTCTGTATAGGCAACTGTCAAATCAGCACGAACTGTGATCGGACTGTTTCCAATTTGAGCCTTGTGAAGACAGCATACGAGCTCTATGCTAGGTTCCATTTTACAGACGCACATTTAGTTATACCAGATTTTCAGTGACGCACACAATGAAGCTATTGAAATATGGCATCATTTTAATTTTGCATACATTACAAGTTAAAAGTATTTACCATAAACATCTAAAAACTGTTAGCTTAACTGATAAGACTTTTGGATCAGCGCTTGCATACTTAATGTTGAGTGTGATATGGTACTTTTCTTCTTTCGTTCACAGTCTATATGGTCACAGGCCACGTTCAGCAATGAATATGAATGAATATCTCCGACCCCCACCCCCAACCATTTTCTGCTGGTTGCCATATAACTGATGGTCAGAGGAATTGTTGGATGGTATGGGATAATTGGGAAGACTGGAACAACACAATGGGGGTCTTATCTACTTCATGGCTGCTTTACTGAGGATGTTCTTAAAATTCCTGACAAGCATCTCTTGAGTTTGGTTGAAGCATAGAGTACAGCTTTCGCTGTTATGCAGTTTCAATCAGTCTATGATGAAGCTTCTTAGCCCCATCAGTAGGCATCAAGAATCTTCATATTTCATCATATCTCTGAGAGACAAAATTTCCAGACTCTGTCGCCACTGAACTGGCGTAGAAACTGGATGGGATCAAAAAGGGTGGGGGAAACATTTTTTGGATAACAAAGACTGAGAGAGAGAGAGAGACAGAGAGAGAGAGACAGAGACAGAGAGAGAGAGAGAGAAACAGAGAGAGAGAGACAGAGACACAGACAGACAGACAAACAAACAGACAGACAGACAGACAGACAGAGAGTTTTCAGCTTAAAACCACACAAACTGCTGTCTTTGTTCATTGTTTTTCACAAATTGCTTGCAACATACTTTTTATGATAAGCATTAGCTATGAGAAACACCTACTCCTTCTGGAATTTCAGTCGACATCATTTTCACAAATAAAACCAGGACACGTGATATCTTAAAATGAGAACATGCACGTGTTAATGATGCTGACAAATACCGTTTCACGACAAGTTTTTTAAAAAGGCAAAGAAAAAACTGAAGTGTTCTAATTTTTCTCGGATGCATGTATGCAATTTGATTTGCCCTTATGCAGGCGGCATGTTGCTACGTTTATTCTAATTTGAAAACGTATACACATAAATGTTAAAAGAAATAATAAACGATGTTGTTGCACATTGTACATGTGGACTCCGTCCTCGGTAGCCGTGCATGCTGGGTATTTTCATATTTCCAAATGCCACCGGAGGCTTGGATAGTTATGTTCTGCGTGCGTATACACACGATCTGGATTTAATCACTAATAGATCTGTAGCATGGGACATCTGAAAAATCTCCACCCTTTTCTCAACGGGAGGTAGACATCCCAGCAAGATCGAACCCCAGATCTTCCGATTGGAAGGCTAACGTCTTACCCCCACATCACTACCATGATGCCTGTCATGAACAGTTGAGTAGTAGGCTACGAAATCCCAAACAAGAGCGACTGCCCGCGTTCAAGCAAATTGTATTGTATTGTATTGGCATCCGTCTGTCTCGGGAGACAACGGAGATTGCGCCTTGGAAGTCATTCTGTGGTGGAACTGCAGCGCCGGCTGTGGCTGTAGAGCCCGATCCTCGAATGGCAGGTCCTGTTGCAGTTGCTGCACGTGAAGATGGTGTCGTCCGAAGGCGCTGACCCTGCTCCCTGGCGTTTGCGTGCTCTTCTTACCTCCCACTGCTCCTCTCTCCTCTGCTCGGATGTCTTGATGTCAAGCAAATGGGAACCAGAAAAACACGAAAATAGAAGCAGAACGCGTATTTAGTATAACCAGCCAAGATAGGCTCAAATTTTCGGCCAACTGGCCTTTGTCAAGCGTGAATGTAAGATCACAAACGAACAAACACCAAATAAAAAATTAGGAGAAAAAGTTTGAAACTTCCCTGCTGCTTCGTCCAGTGGGAGAACTTTCCGTCTTTTTCTCTCCTAACTTTTGTATTTGGTGTTTATTCGTTTGCGATCTTATATTCACGCTTGACAAAGGCCAGTTTGCCGAAAATGTGTGCATGTCTTGTCTGGTTATATTAAATACGCGTTCTATTTTCGTGTTTTTCTGGTTCCTAGTAAGTTTTGCTTGACCGTACGCATAATGACTGTTCATTCCTTATATGGCAAGTTCCGTGATTGTTCGTGAAAGACGTAATCCGAAAGCTGTCGGTCAACACAGGAAGAAGACAAGCAAGATGTGAGATCATCCGCCCGAGGAACGTTGAAATGGATTTTAAACCCCGTTTTTACGCTGGACGATTGTTTTGTGTTTTGAAATTGATGTGAATGTACTGTGCTCAGTGCAACACAGTGTGAATATGGCAGCATTCTTTAGGTTTCTGAGCAAACGTCGTTCGCGACGCACTCAGCACCGAACTGAAATTGGGCAAGCCCTCGACAAGAAAAAGAATGTGTTGACCTGTACGATTATGTTACTGGATGGCACGGATCTTACAGTGGATGTACCGGTACGTTGTTTTTTTTTTTTTTCATATTTTTTGTTATACACCCATAAATACATTTGGTAAAGCATTAAACAGCGACCTCTAGGGTCAAGTGTAGACGACAGGGCAATTCGTCGCGAGGCCATCAACCCGAAAAGAAACTTTTTTAGAAAGATACAAGATTGAAGATAGAACTTCAGTAACAAGTTGGGCAGTTTCAGGAATTCCTCAGTTTTAGGGCATGCCCCATGAGTAGCTACTGGAAACTGACTTTGGCGGAGAAATCAGCACATCACACACACACACACACACACAGCATACCATTAACAGCTGTATTTATATCTGATATCTTTCTTAGCATTCAAATTTCAGATGATCTCACATGGAGCTTACACACAGCACACTTTGTTGGAAGGCCAGGAAACGCTAAGCTTTGAGTGTGAGTGCTGTAACCTAGACAATAAGACATCTGCCCACAAGGACTCAAAATCACAGTTTAATTATCACTCGTTAGATCAGTGTTCAGTTTCATTGCTATAGTATGGGATCCCTACCATAAACAAGACATTGATCCCTTTGAAAAGAATCAAAATATGGCACTTGGCAGCACAGTTCATGACTGGTTATTACACCTTCATAGACATTGGCTGCATAACCTGAATCGGTGAATGCCTCAACATTGCCAGGTTTCAAATTGACAAGATCAGAGACTGTACAATGCAAGGTGGTTGAGGGACTAGTACCGCCTATTTCTATTTCTTGCACACACTTTTTCACACAACAGAGAACAGAAGGTATAGAAAAAACAAACAAAACAAAACAACAAACATTTGCAAACAGTAAAACAGAAAACTTATCAGATTGTCAGTTCACAACAGCAGAGCATTTAAGATTTGTAATAGAAACTGAACAGTTCAGATATCATTTGTCATTAAAACAGATTGGAATCATAGATGCTTGAAGAGGAAGCTATCACAGCACCATCACTTGACACGTCTACATGGCTCGATACCCTGACCTGTTAATACACTAATACAACTAATAGCAATACAACAAATGTTCTACCATTTTCCATGGCATTTAGTGGTTTCTGCGACATGTACATCAAGAGTACATGTACATGTGTGCACACATACACAGACATAACACACATGACCTCATGACTTACCATCTCATATGCATCTGAACCCCCCCCCCCCCCCTTCACACACACACAGAGGTCACACATACGCAGTTACACATGTATATTTATAAAGAAAACATACACACATGCTGCCTATGCAGCAGTATGCTCTATCGCACTTATGGTTTATAATTTCAGTCTTGCATGTTTGCCCCTCTGAATCAGAAAGTGCCTGTCGCTTTTTTGTTTTTGTTTAGTATTGTCTGTCAGTGTTTATTTACTTAACTGATCAGGCTATTCATTTCATCTATCTGTTCTTTTGTAAGATTAATGATATTGTTTTTTTAGACAGAATAAGAATCAAACAGTATTTTCATATCAGGCCCTTTATTTCATCTATCTGTTCTTTTTTAAGATTAATGATATTTTTTTTGGACAGAATGAGAAACAATATTCCTATACTGTTATATATTCTGCAAATTCATGACTTGCCGCTTTGTATATAATGTTAGTACTTGGAAAGAAACGACAGGTATTGAATACATCTAATGATGGGTGAACAATACAACTTGCTAAGTTGCTACCAGTATCACTAATACCAGTACTTATTATCTGGCTAAGTCTTTTAGAAAAAACATTTTATTTTCAAGAACCATTTTTAGATTTAGTTTAAAATAAAAGAGGTATCTGTTCTTTTATAATGGTCGATTGGAGGATCTTTGTGTTTATTTAAATTTTCACTAGATTTTCTCCCTTGGTCCTATTATTGTCATATTCATCATGTGCCCTGCCGCATGGCATTGGTGATCATGGCCTTCCAGATGACTGTCTTTTGTCGCTGCAACTTGTGCAAGTATGTCTCCCACCCTCTCTGTTTCCATCCGCTGTGCAAGTCCGTCCAATATTTTTTTCCTGGGCCTACCTGGTGCTCTTTTTTTTCCAGCTTTTTTGTTGTGACTAGGTGATATAATTTCTTTTGCCTCGTCATATGCCCCCAAAATGTTGCCTTTCTTTCCTAATCTTCTTCATCAGTGTTTGTTTTCTGTTTGCCTCTTTCAAGACCGGCGTGTTTGTTTTCTTCTTAGAAACCACATACATGTATTAATTAGTATTATATAATATAATTCTCATTATCTCATTTCCTTATGGAAGTGTCGCCTCTGGTGGTTTAATGTTGGAATAATCATCAAACGAAGGTCCTGTGATTGTTTGAGTTTTTATCAATTCATGCTTTTAAGAAAAGATTTTGTTAGGACTCCATTTTTCTCAGATGTTTATAATATGTGCACATTGTTTCACCTCACTGTGTGGGTGGTATGATGTTGCACAACCTGCTTACTCCGTCTTTGGTGAGCTTGCATGTTATCATTTTTGTTGTTGTTGTTTTCCATGGCAAACTATCAGAAATTGACATTTGAAAATTGTTATTTTTAGGGAATTAAACATTCTGATTTTCTCAGATGCATGTATGCATGTTGTTTTTGCCCACACTGTGCTGCGTGTGCAGGCAATATGTTGCTGTGCCACAGCCTGCACTGTTTGTTTTTGGTTGTGCTGGGTGTTTGCATGTTTCAATAAGCCACCAGACATCATCGTGATGTAAATTGTAAGGATTTTTAACATGCATATTTGATGTTCATCATGTGTAAACACATGAAGGGGATTCAGGCACCATTTTATCCACCAGGCGAGTGGTAGGCCTACCCAGACAGAATCAAGCTGCAGACCCACTAATTGGAAGTCTGACATCTTTGCTGCACCTTGACTGCGCTGATATGACTTTTTTATTTTATTGATGATACTATGATAGTGGTTTCATTCAGCATTACAGAAGTGTTGACCTGTAATGGCTGTAAGTAGTCTACTCTTAAGTTAAAAATTTAATTCTTTCTTTACTAAGGGCTGCATTTCCAGCCCATCCTTGCACATCACTTATTTGTTAGGCCTGAGGAATTTTTCACCAGATGACAGAATCACTTATAATACAAAACTGTTATAGGCAGCTCCTACACTTTAATGGAGTGCAGGCATATTATTACTTTGTCTGCCAGTCAGTGGCTCACAAGCAGATCTGGATCTAGATAATCAGCCAGGTTCTGGGGAAAAGAGGGGAAGCTGTCTGATCAGATCTTTAGCTGATAATCTCAGAAGAGACCTCAGTTGCTGAGAAGTACTCTGTATGGTACTATAGTGTCAGTTATTTTCAAATCTATTTAATTTCTGATATCTGGAATTTGTGGAAAAGATATCAGTATATAATACAAGTTGGTGTAAAAATTCTGTTTCATAGGGTAACTTACACAACCCACATATTTTCGCTTGCAGGCTATGTGAGGATATTTTTTAATGTATACATGTATACTGTACTGTCAGTAAACAATTACTGAATTAGGTAAAGGACTGTACATTTTACTACTTTGCTTTATCAGTCTCTCATGAATGATTTAAAGAATTAGAACATTTCAAAAGGTTGTGTTTTCATTCTTTTTAAATTATATTTAAAACATCTTTATGAATAGTAATTAGCATCCCCATTGGAAATTTTCTGCTGGAAAATTTGTTTTTTGTCACTCTTTGTTTTTGCCTTGTTCATTTTCATTTTCTGCCTTGTTGGTCCATTCACCTGTATGTGTTCTATGAATAATACTTTCTGGTAGAATTGATAATTGGGTACATATATGATATAATTATTGAGTGCATTTTTGGCTGGAAGGATATGTGATGTGCAGATCAGTTTAAAAATAAGTTAGGAAAGCAATTAGCCAACAAAGATTACCCCCCCCCCCCCCACCAACAGCTTCCAGAGCTCTTTCTTCATAAGTATTAAAATGAAAAAGAGAACAGGGTGTGTGTGGATAGAAGAAGCAGGGCATTTCAAGAAGGTTGTTTGAACAGGGCATTTGAAGATTGTGTGTCAGTATAATATAAATTTTGCACATTGTATTGTTACAAACAGCAGCAGCAACAAACTTATTTCTCAGTCAGTTTATAATCTTATAATACTGTTAAATAGTTTTTGAGATGTGACATTGAAATTTGAATGAAAAGAAATTGTAGACGTGTAATTTTTCAGGCTTTCTGGAAATTTTCTCAGCATACATTGCAGGCAGAAGCATTAGCAGAAGAGTTAAAAATGTGTTTCTCAAGAGGGGTAAAAAATGTTTTTTTCAGAGGGGTGAAATTTTTTTTTTTAAAAGTCAATTTCTAATTTAATGTGATGTCGTATAGTGCTAGTACTAGAAATGTTTAAAACTGGTACCATCATTGATTACCCTGTACTGTCACTCAACAGCTAGTATCAGAACTGGTCCCAGGTATTGCGTCCTGTCCAAGATAATATTTTTGTCGCTGATGTGACCCCCCTGTGCCATTTTACCATGTGACAGAGAAGAATGATTCAGACAACAAAGAACCTGTGCAAACTGTCCTGTGCACTGGTTAGCAGCTGAAACTGGGAATTTTTTTTTACCAATCCCAGCAAAAAATCTGGTCCCTTGGGCCGGCAGCAATTAAAAAAAAATCCAGTATCATAAAGTTGCAAATAGTGTTTTACTGATACAGCGTTTAAATAATGGTTAATGCAATCACTGTTGTGTGGTGTTACAGCACCTTTGTATTGTTTCTTGTTAACTTTGGCTTATGCCAGTTATGGCTTGGCCACTGACTTCAGAGAATCAGATGATTGCAGAAGGCTCTTCCATTCTCTCTTGGTCCGGAGACTGGGCTGAATCTGTTTCAGTGTTTGGTGCATATTGTGTGGTTATATCCTGGGGTTTGTCATCTCCCCACCTTGCCATTTGGTTTGTAAACAAGGTAACTGATGACTGGGTCTGAATGGGTTACTCAAGGTATTGACAGCCCCTTTGCTTGATGAGTGGCATTGGGAGCTTGGGATGTTATTGTTTGGAGAGTGATGAGGCATTGGTGATCTGGGTCCCATCTGCACCCTCAGGGACTTTTGAAAATTTGTTGATCCAACATTGAACAGGCCCAGCTGCTAATGGTTTGAACTTGATTATTGGCTTGTGGCTGTGCACATTGTGCTTGTCGTTTTTTTTGTGTGTGTGTGTGTGTGTGTGTGTGTGTGTGTGGACTGGTTGTGGAGTCAAACGTACTTGTACAGAAACTCCTTTACCCAGACTGGTAAAAAAATAGCAAGGTGTTTCACAGTAGCAATCATTTCTGTGATCTTTTTGTCATTCTTGGCTTTTTTGTTTCACTGCTTTCACCAGTGCTGTCAGAACATTCTTTATGCTTCAACCACTTGTCAGGCAAAGATGCCATTTTTATTTTAGTGCTGCTCAGAACCAGTTTCCAGTTAGACTGAATAACAGACGAAAAGTATTAGATCTAACCAATCAAGATCAGAAGTCTATGTTAGACTGAATGACAAAGAGTAGTAGATCTAACCCATCAAGATCAGAAGTCTATGTTAGGCTGAATAACAGATGAAGAATAGTAGATCTAACCAATCAAGATCAAAAGTATGTAAGACTGAATGACAAAGAGTAGTAGATCTAACCAATCAAGATCAGAAGTCTATGTTAGACTGGATAACAAAGAGTAGTACTAGTAGATCTAACCAATCAAGATCAGAAGTCTACTTTTGAAATGTAGTGATGATGCAAAGCTATTTTTAGCATGAACAGTTCAACAGTAACTGAGTGGAGGCTGATGACTGACGAATTAGAGATGACCCACCTCTCGGTTTAAATTTAGAGGGTGAAATGCACACATGGAAAAAAAATGTGGGGAGTGAAATAATGATTTAGTGTGTGAATGACATGCATGCACATCATGGGGGAGCCCTGCTTGCCCTTGGCAAAGAAGTAAAAACTGATGACACGATTTCTTTTTAGTTTTTGTCAGTTGATAGCTTTTGTTGTTGTTGTCTGTTTTCATGCATTATGGATTATACTTCTATTGACCTTTCATTCTGGAATTTTGAGAAAGATGCAAGTTGAAACTGAGAAGCTGAAGAGAAGTATGGGTGGCAAGTATTTAGCATTGCAAAAATATTGACTACCTTTCACGTTCTCTTGATATGGCACTGTTTAGATATGTTTTCTGAGTTCAGTTCTGAAGAACATCTTTTGACGAACAAATTCCATCAGTAGTTAGTTATCTCTTGTGGGATCTGTTGATACTATTTTTCAACACTAATATAGTACGTGTGTGTGTGTGTGTGTGTGTGTGTGTGTGTGTGTGTGTGTGTGTGTGGTGGTGCGTGGTGCGTGCGTGCGTGCGTGCATGCACACTTGTGGTTGTGTGTGTGTGTGTGTGTGTGTGTGTGTGTGTGTGTGTGTGTGTGTGTATATGTGCGCGCGTGCGTGTGTGTGTAAATCAATAGTGTGAAAAAAAATTGTCGCAAGTAAGCAATATAGTATACTGTAGCAAGTCTTTCTCTGTCACTGGGATAGAAGCTCAGATTGTTGACATTGTTTCAGTTTGCAGAATATGTAAGAACCACAACAATGACCATTTGAACAACAAAATCATATAAAGTAATGCTAGCAAATTAAAAAAATGTAAGTAAAAATTCCCATCATGGTCATATTCATAATTGGATTTTGATACTGTTTTGGTAATTTTGCAGTATTAGTATATGATTTATTTCCATCATCTATAAATAGAGGAAGATAATGCGAATGCAATATTAAGTTGTACTTTTGTACATTTGCCTTCTGATATATATCCCATTATTATTACTATCATTGTCTAGAGTTGTTTTGAACAATACGTCACTTTGCTTTGCCAGTCTGTGTGGAAGTCTGAATATGTCACTGTCAACAAAATGATTTGTGCAGTTTTTTTGCATTGATAGATGCAAATTTTTGTACATATCTGATGGAGCGCACTTTCAGATTGGTGTGTATTTGAATGGGCCAGTTATCACCCCTGGCATGTTAGGCTTGGCCTAAGTCAATAAACAGGTCAAATGCTGGAGCTTTTCATCACGCATACTTTCTTTTTGGGAAAGACAAGGTTGGGTGACAATGACATGCCTATATTACTGCCTCAGCCCTGTTTGACTCAGTGACTGGCTGTCACCTTGAGGCTTGAGGTATAGGGGATCTGCCCTGGATTACACAGCAATCAAGAGCTGTGTAACTTAAGAGGTAGTTTTTAGGAGATATTCTGTGGTTAGATTATCGTCAGATCATAAAGTGTTTATCACTGATAATTAATCACAGTCAGCGTGGGTGATTTAATGTTAGCTGGCGGATTCAAGTGTCATAGTTGCAGGAAATTGGTTGAAATAAATTATTCATAAGGCGGCTTAGAATATTAGGCTAAAGTGCAAACTTTTCATATCTTAGTATTTTTCGTCAATGTAAAAAACAGAAAAAGTAATCATAGTTTTGTTTTTAAACACTTTTAAACTTTGCATTTTTGACAAGGGATGTAATAAGCTTAGAATTCTTAGACATTCCTCTTTAGTGTGTTTTTACTTGCATACAATATATTGTAAATACATGTATGATATGTCTTATTTATTAAATGTACAAAAGAAAAGCACCAAGTACAAGATTCCTGGGATAAACATGGATATTCATGGATGTATCTCTCTCTCTTTCTCTCTCTCTCTTTCTCTCTCTTTCTCTTTCTCTCTCTCTCTCTCTCTCACACACACACACACAATTGACTACTTATGCTAGTAATGCATAGCTGCACCACTTTGTTTATATTGGATATTTTCAGAGGATTTGTTTTAAAAGACACTTTAAACCATTTTGATGAAATGAACTGAAAACTTGGAACATTATAGTGGCATGACTTTGAATTGATATTAATTATGATGAGGTGGTGGGCATGAAGTTATACCTATAGCTCACAGACTTTTCCACTCTGGTTGTATGAGTTGGCATGGGTGCATTTCTTGCCGAGAAAAACTTCACATTTGTGGCCTCCAGCTACTTATTTACTATTTACTAATTTAGTGTGGAATGGTATCTGATCCTATTCAGAGTGAGGGAAATTAAAGCAGCAAAGGAGAAAAGGAGGGTACCTAACGCTTTTATAATATAATGCTGATCCATTAAGTGGCCCAGAAAGAGGATTTAATCTCTACCACCACACTTCTGCATAATCCCAGGTTTATGGGACAACCTCCACCTGTTGATGTATCAAGGAAAAAAGTGTGCACATGTAAGAACTGAGACACCAAGGTTTTGTTTTTATAAAAATGGTTTTATTAAACACTATTCAGATGTAATGGTTTCAGATATGCCTATATCTACAGTTATCACTTGGGATGTCAGTCAAATTATTTCATCAGTTGTCATATCAGTAGACATTTCTTCAGGCTCTGTTCATTTGTCATAATTCCTGTCATATATAAAACCAGTAGTCATGCTCTTTCTGGGTTATTTAAAAGATTATTTGTGTGTGTGTGTGTGTGTGTGTGTGGTGTGCGTGTGGTGTGCGTGTGCGTGTGCGTGTGCGTGTGCGTGTGTGCGTGTGTGTGTGTGTGTGTGTGTGTGAGAGAGAGAGAGAGAGAGAGAGAGAGAGAGAGATTTCATGAATTTAAAATGTTAATAATGATATAATATATATTGATTTGACAAACTGCATTTCCAGTTTTATACAGTTCATTTGTATGTGATCTGATTTTTGTGTTATAATTGTGTTGAAAACATTGTTTTCCTTTTTAATTTGTTATGATGATCTCTTACTGTATTTTTGTTATTCAGTTATTGTATAGTTCTGTCATAAGATACAACTATTGTTTTCTTTGTGCAGAAAAAGTCTCATGGAAATGTGGTGTTGGAACAAGTGTTTTACCATCTAGACATTGTGGAAAAAGATTACTTTGGACTGCAGTACACAGATCATTATAATGTCAATGTGAGTACATGTTTTTAGTGTCCTTGCCATCTTTCTGTTGTATTTAAAGAGGATTTCACTTTCTGTCATTTTTGTTAATTTACAAAGAAACCGTTTCCTATTCAACACATTAGGATAGATCTGTATCTGCAAGTGATGTGGTCATTTCTAGTCTGCGTATCCAAGGGATGCAGACATTTTCTCCCTGTGCTATTCTGGGTGTCGAGCAGCTGTGTTGGAAGTTACTTTCACTTGTTGAAATCATGTTCAAAAACATTCCACATTCTCAGGGCCACAGTCAAACTCTGAAATAGAGCCTTCAATACTCTAGTCAGCACATCGCTGGTGTTCTTGCCATTGTTTCTCTTGTTGGTCCTCTGATATCTGTGCTGGGTGAAAGAGCATTCTCTCTTCTCAGTGCAGTAATGAACTGAATGAGTACTCGGCACTTAACAAAAAGCTGCTGATTACTTTGTGGTATAGGCTGGAACAGAAGACTTGAGCAGAGAACATCAGCTACAATGCCTGATGATTTCACAGCATCTGCAGTGGCAAAATATAAAGAGACTGCCTTGAGAAAAAAATAACAAGAAAAACAAAAATGAAGAATTAAAACATGTTTAAGTGGCCTTTTTTCAAAAATGTTTAAGTGGCCTTTTTTCAAAGTGCAAATTCAACAGTGACTGTTGAATAACCAAGTGAGACACAGAGTGATTGTTCAGTGTGACTTAGGGAGACTAAAAATTTGCATTGGCATCCTCAGAAATTTCCAAAGAGGGTCCCTGGAATCCTGAGAAATGAAGCGTGTGGGAAACAAGAAACTCATTTGAGAAAGTATAAGATGTGGTAGGATGCTAGTTCTGCTTCAGCAGTAAGTCCAACTTGGCCAAGCGACCCATGCTTGATTAAATTAAAGTGTTTTAGATTCTGAAGATTAAAGGCTTCCTCATTTTTGTGGTTTTGTGCTTGAGGTATGAAACTTGGGAGACTAGATGAAGTTTGTTTTCCAAAGATTGTGTTGTGATTGCACTGGTTGACATTTGTGTTTTTTTCATACATACTGCTTGACATCTGTGCTTTTTTCATTCTTGGTATATATTAGGTACATTGTTAAGCATGTTATGTACTTTAACTTAGTATTGTAATGTTGACATAGAAAAGGTGACAAATACAACTGTTTGAAAGTTTTGAAATTCATTGACGTTTATCAAAAATGTTCTTGCAGCATTGGCTGGATATGACAAAACAGATCAGGAAGCAAGTCAAAAGTGAGTATGGTTTTTAACTTTATTGCTAGTATATATATGCTTAATGGCTTTAATATTAGGGTTCTGTTTTGCTATTGCTTTTGATTCCATGTGATTTATTCATGTATTTACTGGGTGTGTATTGGTAATAATACAGAATTGTGTGACTGTCTATATTTAGTTATAAATAGTAGCCAGGCTTACCATTTTAATCTCATTTTCATCTGTGTGAGCAGTCTATTTCCCTTTCACTTTTAAATCAGATCAAAGAATAGCTAAAATATTCAAACAAATTAATGTATTGAACTTCAACAAAACAACAACAACTGAACCAAACCAAACAAAACCAAAACAAGACACAAAAAATAACAAAACAGAAAACAAAACCAGGCAACCAAATTAATGTATCACCTGTCAGCAAACAACAACAACTAAAAACAAAAACAAACAAACAAAAAGAACCCCCTGAAAAAAATGGCAACCAACAGTCACCACTGTCAGCAGATGAATGTTTAAACTGTTGTAATTCTTCATTTAAATAAAAGTGCTTTTTAAAACTGATAGTTTCATTCTGCAGGTGTTTGATATCTCCATTGCAAGTTGATCAGATTTGACTATTCTTTGCATGTTATGCAGCACCTGTTTGTAGTACCTATGAATATGATCTACAGTTTTTCTTCCTATTGTATGCCTCACAGAGGCAGCTTACATACATTTTGGTGTTGACTTTGATTATGATTCATCTCTGACAAGTTTGTTCTTTCATCTGTTTATTTTGTTCTTTTCGTTCTTTCTTTTGGAGATTTTGCATCTTTTCTTTAGATAGCATAGGTGTTTGCTATTAAAACAAAAGAAAACAGAACAAAAGAAAACAAAAGAAACAATTTGTAGAAAGAAAAGAAAGTTTGAGGGAAAAATCAATTGTTTTTCTGTCACAGTGGATGTGAGTTATCTGAGCCATCAGAACATGTCACTGTGATTTAAATGTGTTAGAAATTAATTGACGTCCAACGAGAAAAGTCTGTGTTAATGCCATTTATTCCATTTGTGCTTAAACAGATGTCATGGACTGGTCTGAATCCCTTTTTTCTCTAGTTGGATGGTTTTTGTTTGTTTTATTTTTTCTCCTTCTTCTCTTGTTGCTGTGTGTTTGGGTTAATTGTTGTTAATTTTTTTCTTTCTTCATTTTAGGACAACATTAGTTAATCTGACGTTTTAATGGTTATTGAACTGGGAAAAAAGAACGAATAGCTAAAATAGTAAAACATTTATGTACATGCATTCAGATAGACTCCACCCTATGAATAGCTAAAGTAAAATAGTAAAACATTTATGTACATGCATTCAAATACGCTCCACCCTTCTGCCCACATCTTTCTTTTGTCTTTGTTCCTTTTCAGTCTTGCTCACGAGTGCACACACACACACACACAAACACACACACACACGCACGCACGCACGAAACGCACGCACGCACGCAGCACAGACACACACAGACACACACACACACACACACACACACACACACAGGCACATACATTCAGGCACACACATAGACACACAAACACACACACACCAAAACACACACATACACACACACACACACACACACACACACACAGAAAAAAAAAAGAGAGAGAGAGCGAGAGAGCAGACACAAGGTATATGGTGAGACGGAACAATCATAAAAAACGACAGCCAATACCAAATAAACAAATAAATCTGAAAGACTTCTGTCCCTCACTCTCCTACATGCTGCCCTTTTATTTACCAGTGTCTTACGAATGAGACTGATTGGAGGGGGTGGGAAGAGAGAGAGAAAGAGAGAGAGAGAGAGGGGGTGGGGTAGTGGACAGTGAGAGGCAGACAAAGTTAGCAAGCATAGACATACAGTCGGGAACTTATGAATGTATATTTTGCTGAATCGGTAATTAATTGCGCTGTCAGTGTATGGAAACTTTTTATTATAGTGGCCACATTTGCCCACTCCCTGAGGAGTGTTTTGACAGATGTGTGTGTTGTAGACCAGAGAACAGTGTGTGTGTGTATGTGAATACAACTAGGTGACCTTTGTCCGTGGACCTTTCTAGTCTTTTTGATCCCGGCAAGGCATGACAGAGAGAATGCTTTGATGACATAGTTGACCCAGTACACTTTCTTCTTTGTATCTGTTTTTTTGATCAGTTTTGTGTGTTGACTTGTATGTTAGTATGTCTATTGTGATATAGACTTACGCATGCATACCATGCATGAATCTTTCCTCCTCTACTCACACACGTGCAATACACTCGTAGACTGAAGTTTTTGGGCCTAGATGTATGCTGTATGTACACATAAGCATGTGATGATGTGTGCATGCTCACACATGGACAGACACAGACCACACACAGACCACACACGCACGCACGCACGCACGCACGCACACACACACTTTACCCCCCCCCCACTTTAACCCCCCTCCCCCCCCACACTCCCCTACACATGCACGCACTAATAGTAACACACAAACTCACTCTCTACTATGAAATGACCACACACACACTCTGTCTGTCTCTGTCTCTGTCTCTGTCTTTCTCTTTCTCTCTGTCAACCTAATGTTATGACCTCAGAAAATACGCAGACAGGGAGAAGGAGGGATAGACAGACACATGCAAGCCTTGGTGCAGGCAGGAAAAGAGACACCAGCCAGCCAGGCTTAGCGAGGGAAGATGCAATTTTAGATCCATATGTATGAATGTCATATTATAGTCTGTGTTGGAGTTTATTTGGGAGCGTGGAGTAACAGACTTGTTGGGTTATTACCCTCTTATGTGTACATGCATTGGCTTCACATACTGACCTACTTTTTCCAGGTTTATTACTTCTCTCCTTGATCAGTTTTTCTCCATTGTTGTCCGTCAGTTATGTTGGGTTAGAATATAGATGTCAGGTACTGCACTTATAAGATTTCATTAAAAGAGTTGGTGGTTAATATTTAGAGGTGGGGAGGGACGGGGAGAGAGAGAGAGAAGAGAGAGAGAGAGAGAGAGAGAGAGAGAGGAGGGTAGGAGGGGGTGGGGACCAACAAGAACTTTGAAGTATTAACTGACATGACACTGTAATACCACAGTTTTTATGGCTATTTTAAGGTGGATTTTGATTAATTTTTTTTTTTATATTGTAGATTGGGCACAAGAAGAGAAAGTTGAAACAGGTTGAGACTTTAAATGAGATTTTTAACAGGCATGTACTTAGTTACTACATTGGGTCTGAAAGTGAAATGGTTTGTTTGGATTTGTTTCATATTGATACTGGATGCTTGTAGAGCTGTTTAATCTCTGATCTTGGTGAGATTTTGGTCATCATGTTAGTCAACTTAATGATGTCACAGTGAGACGCTTTCAGCTGTATAAACCCATTGTTACCTGGTTTTGGCTGAGTTTCAAGGGAGCAGATGCATAAAGTTTATGTGTGATTGAGGCAAATGTAAGAGTTTGATGTGTTGAATGTTTTAGTATTAAGCGTGTGACTGTGTTCCTTTGACTACATGCCTTTTCAGACATTGAAATCTGTGCTACAAATTTGTTTTCAGAGCCTGTAATTGTGATATTAAGTGATTCATTTGGCATATTTTTGAAGAGTAAATTACCCAAAAAGTGCAGTGAGTTTTCTGATGGAAGAGGAGTGCAGGGATGAGGAATTCTTTATTAGTTTATTCATGTTGTAGTATAAGTTGGAATCAAGTTTATAATCACTTTAAAAAACAATTTTCAGTGCATTTCAGTGTGACAGTCATGTATGGCTGCATCTGTCTGATACATTTATGCTGCTGTCACTTGCATCTGTGAAGCAGGTTGTTTGTGGTTTATTAACACATGATATTTACATTGGAGGAAGTACAAATTATGGAAACATATTCCTGAGAAAGTATGAATTGTCATTTATATAGTTTATTCCATAGTAATTGCATATTTTACAAATGAATTAATGTAATCATCACAGTAACTGTGCTGTAGTCATAGCATGCACTACATGATTACTGATGTCTGATGCTCATTGTAAATGTAATCAGTTCTTTATTCGCAGAACTTTGTATCTTTGTTTGCATTGTTTTAAGTATTGAACTATTTTATCTAAATCATGTTCATAATAAACGGTTGTGCATCAGCAGCTGCTTTGGGAGCATAAGGATCTTTGAAAGAGCTAAATACTGACAGAACCTTGGGGCATTGGGTTTTGTTTTGTGTTTTTTCCCACTGGGTTATCTTTTTCAGAGGTTTCTGTTTCATTTGTGTTGTTTCAAACCATACAGTTTATCTGTTGAGTAAAAGGTTTGTTTTCTTTGCATGGCTTTGTCTTTCTGTTTTGTTGTTGTTTTTGTTTTGTTCTTACAGTGCTGGGGAGACCACACTATTCCTTCTGTCAGGGTTGTAAAAATGTACAAACAGCATTTGCTGTAATTAGTTGTATCCCTGGCAGTCATTTTCTTTTTAAAAGTATTGAAGTGCACAAGACTGTTTCCTTGGATTTTACTGTTTTGTTTACTTTTATCTTATACTTTTCTTCCACATTCTTTCTTTTCATAGTTTTACCTTCACTAGGTCACGTAGGTGTTTTGTTTCTAGTGTTAGTTGTTTGGATGATGTCTATCCTTTGTGGAGTGCTCAGGGCTCCCACTTTTCTGCGAATTCGCAGATTTCTGAGAAAACCGAGAGTGAGAATCCATGAAAAAAAAAATTTTCCGATGAAAAAAAATCTGAAAGAAAAAAGTGCCTTTACCATACTGTAAATTAAGCTCAGATATGTGTCAGATTGCGCCATTCCTGGAACCCCCTGATTTTCAGGGATTTTTGCTTTTCCTCAGTGGGAGCCCTGAGTGCTGCTGCCTTAGTGTTGTGTGGCCCGCTGTACATATGTGTGGTCACGTTGTGGAGTGCTGCTGCCTTGTGTTGTGTGGCCTGTTGTACATATGTGTGGTCACGTTGTGGAGTGCTGCTGTCTTGTGTTGTGTGGCCCGTTGTACATATGTGTGGTCACTTTGTGGAGTGCTGCTGCCCTGTGTTGTGTGGCCTGTTGTACATATGTGTGGTCACGTTGTGGAGTGCTGCTGTGTTGTGTGGCCCGTTGTACATATGTGTGGTCACGTTGTGGAGTGCTGCTGCCTTGTGTTGTGTGGCCTGTTCTACATATGTGTGGTCACTTTGTGGAGTGCTGCTGCTTTGTGTTGTGTGGCCCGCTGTACATATGTGTGGTCACTTTGTGGAGTGCTGCTGTCTTGTGTTGTGTGGCCTATTGTACATATGTGTGGTCACTTTGTGGAGTGCTGCTGCCTTGTGTTGTGTGGCCTGTTGTACATATGTGTGATAACTTTGTGGAGTGCTGCTGCCTTGTGTTGTGTGGCCTGTTGTACATATGTGTGATAACTTTGTGGAGTGCTGCTGCTTGTGTTGTGTGGCCTGTTGTACATATGTGTGATAACTTTGTGGAGTGCTGCTGCCTTGTGTTGTGTGGCCTGTTGTACATATGTGTGATAACTTTGTGGAGTGCTGCTGCCTTGTGTTGTGTGGCCTGTTGTACATATGTGTGATAACTTTGTGGAGGGCTGCTTGCTGCCTTGTGTTGTGTGGCCTGTTGTACATGATGTGTGATAACTTTGTGGAGTGCTGCTGCCTTGTGTTGTGTGGCCTGTTGTACATATGTGTGATAACCTTGTGGAGTGCTGCTGCCTTGTGTTGTGTGGCCTGTTGTACATATGTGTGGTCACTTTGTGGAGTGCTGCTGTCTTGTGTTGTGTGGCCGTTGTACATTGTGTGATAACTTTGTGGAGTGCTGCTGTCTTGTGTTGTGTGCCTGTTGTACATATATGGTGATAACTTTGTGGAGTGCTGCTGCCTTGTGTTGTGTGGCCCGTTGTACATATGTGTGGTCACGTTGTGGAGTGCTGCTGTCTTGTGTTGTGTGGCCTGTTCTACATATGTGTGGTCACTTTGTGGAGTGCTGCTGTCTTGTGTTGTGTGGCCCATTGTACATATGTGTGATAACTTTGTGGAGTGCTGCTGCCTTGTGTTGTGTGGCCCATTGTACATTTGTGTGGTCACGTTGTGGAGTGCTGCTGCCTTGTGTTGTGTGGTGTGGCCCGTTGTACTTATGTGTGGTCACTTTGTGGAGTGCTGCTGCCTTGTGTTGTGTGGCCTGTTCTACATATGTGTGATAATTTTGTGGAGTGCTGCTGTCTTGTGTTGTGTGGCCCGTTGTACATATGTGTGGTCACTTTGTGGAGTGCTGCTGCCTTGTGTTGTGTGGCCCGTTGTACATATGTGTGATAACTTTGTGGAGTGCTGCTGTCTTGTGTTGTGTGGCCCGTTGTACATATGTGTGATAACTTTGTGGAGTGCTGCTGTCTTGTGTTGTGTGGCCCGTTGTACATATGTGTGGTCACGTTGTGGAGTGCTGCTGTCTTGTGTTGTGTGGCCCATTGTACATATGTGTGATAACTTTGTGGAGTGCTGCTGCCTTGTGTTGTGTGGCCCATTGTACATATGTGTGATAACTTTGTGGAGTACTGCTCTCTTGTGTTGTGTGGTCTGTTCTACATATGTGTGGTCATGTTGTGGAGTGCTGCTGCCTTGTGTTGTGTGGCCTGTTGTACATATGTGTGGTCATGTTGTGGAGTGCTGCTGCCTTGTGTTGTGTGGCCCATTGTACATATGTGTGATACTTTGTGGAGTACTGCTGCCTTGTGTTGTGTGGCCCGTTGTACATATGTGTGGTCACGTTGTGGAGTGCTGCTGCCTTGTGTTGTGTGGCCCGTTGTACATATGTGTGGTCACTTTGTGGAGTGCTGCTGTCTTGTGTTGTGTGGCCCGTTGTACATATGTGTGGTCACTTTGTGGAGTACTGCTGCCTTGTGTTGTGTGGCCTGTTGTACATATGTGTGGTCACTTTGTGGAGTGCTGCTGCCTTGTGTTGTGTGGCCCGTTGTACATATGTGTGGTCACTTTGTGGAGTACTGCTGCCTTGTGTTGTGTGGCCCGTTGTACATATGTGTGGTCACTTTGTGGAGTACTGCTGCCTTGTGTTGTGTGGCCCGTTGTACATATGTGTGGTCACTTTGTGGAGTGCTGCTGCCTTGTGTTGTGTGGCCCGTTGTACATATGTGTGATAACTTTGTGGAGTACTGCTGCCATGTGTTGTGTGGCCCGCTGTACTTGTGTTGATGCCCCTGTCCTCTTGCTGTCCCATGTTGAATTCTATAAAGAATGAAAGGATCAGCACCTGCTTTGTGAACATCAGAACCTTTGCTTTGAAGGCCTAGAATTAAACAGAGCATTTTTTGAGGATCAGCAAGGGTTGTTCCCCAATCGCTGGCGTGAATGTTTGTCATTTTACAGCACCTTTTCCCTCAAAGGTGTCTTGTTTCGTTTGTATTATTTCAGACAGACGGTTCATTCTTTTGAATGTGCATGTTTTGTTTTGCTTGTCTTGGTCTTTCTGTCTGATCTTACCACATGTTTTATTACCATTACAAAGGAGACAACCATACTTTCCCTCTTGTGGAGGTTGAGAAAACGTACCTGCAGTTATTCTACTTACGCAACTTTGTACTTACCATAAATTGAAACTAAAAAATTGCGTTCATTGGTTTATAGTACACAGTTTACTGCCTTCTCCCATGAATGAAATAAACTGGTGATGATAATGAAGCAGAGAGAAAATGTATACACATGGTCAAAACAAATGCACTGAAAATGTATAGCTTTGAAAAATCGTATGTTTTACTTGACTGTAAAAATAATCTCACTGGTTGTGTACAGAATTTTAGAATGTTCACTCTTTCTCAGTACCCTCTTTTTACTCTTGCCCAGTGCATGGTGCAGAAGGAGAGAGCGGTGGTTGTCACTTGTGTAGAGCTTGGCTTCCTCTACCTGATAGTGATAGCACATACCTTCCCTCCACTTGTTACCGCAGGGTCTTGGCAGGCACACTGATAAGGCTTTTCACAATGGCCGTAGGAATCTGAGGAGACTGCTCAGGAAGAGAGCTGACCTCAAGGAAAGAGAGGAAGGAGAAAAAGAAATCAGAGATATGTGTGCGTGTGCCTGTGCGTGTGTGTGTGTGTGTGCGCGCGCACACATGTGTGCAAATGTGTAAGAGAGAGAGAGAGAGAGAGAGGGGGAGGGAGGGAGGGAGGGAGAGAGATTGGAAAAACGTATGTATTGTAACTTAATGTCATAATGTAATGGAGTATAACAAAATGCACTTCACAGTTTGTGGTAGTTATACCAAAGAGTATACTCTTTGGTTATACTGTAGTTACACAGGAGCACCTACAGACAGACAGATAGACATGCACACGCACACACACACACACACACACACACACACATGCACGCACGCACGCACACACACTCACACACACACACATCATTTTCTATCTCAACCTGAGTGGTTGACAGTCTGCCTACAACTATGGTTTTATTTTGTTTGGCGTGTTTTTGGTGTGTGTATTTGTGTGTGTGGTCTGTCTCTACTCAGTGCACAACGGATTTTCAATGTTAATAACTTCTGCTTCAGTGGTAGGAGACATTTAAGAGCGAAAGAAGAGACAAGCTTAGGGAAATGGTTTGAGGTGGGAGATGGGAGAGAGAGTGTGAAGGACAATACTACTTTGTAGGTTTAAACAGCTGCTCAGTTGGTAATAAATGTTTTATGCCCCTTGTGCCTTGCACTGAATCAGACAACTATCTTTTCATGGCTGCATTGTTTGGATGTGATTTCTTTCCTGCCTTTTCAAAGTAGGAATTACCCTTCTTTTACTTGTAGGGACTAAGAAGAAAGTTATACACTGTGAGAGTTACATAAAGGAACACACAACTTTATATGTCATTATTATCAAGTATTGATATTGATCGCAGACCATACAAATTAATACATATTTGTCATTAAGTATTGATTCTGGTTGCACACATTTAATTATCAGAACATGCCAAACAGTATGCAGTACTGGGGAAAATGGCAGAGATACTCTTCCCATTCCCACATCTGTGCTTTTATATTATACTCTTAGAAGATGTGGGGCTGTCAAGTACAAAAATAGTCATTAACTAAGTCATTATTGTTTCTTTTTTCAGTTGTGGTACGTAAAACAATATGTTGATGTCAGATCAGCAAAATTATGCCATGTGGGAGCAGACTTTTGAGGCTGTTAAAATGTCTGAATATAATCAGCTCATGTTTTTGAACTTTTGACAAAGTTTTTTGATTTGGTGGGTGAAGTTATATATGTATGTGTATGTGTGTGTGCGTTGTGTTGTGTTGAGTTTGTGTGTGTGTGTTGTGTAAGAAAGAGAGACACATGTATATGTAATCACTGCTTTTTTACTTTTAGACAGCTCTTTGTTTTATGACTGACTTATGGAATTAAATATTTCATTATGATTCATGTAATGCAAGTAGTATAGTTTGTCATTTTCATCATAGGGTTTGGGGTTGATATGAATTTGCTTTTCTTTGTGTCTGCCTGTCTTTCATGTTTTTGTGAAGTACTTAGGGCTTGTGTGAGGTGAGGTTCTATATAAGTAGTAGCAGTTGTTGTTATCATCATCATCATCATCATCATCATCATCATTATTATTATTATTATTATTATATTATTATTATTATTATTATTATTATTATTATATGAGTGGCTATGCCATTAAATTCAAGCAAAGGGTTTTTGATCCCAGTGGAAGTATATCATGAATGGTAGCCTGGAAATATACAGTAAATTGTTCAAGAAACTTGTGATTTATGTTCATTTAGTGATGATAATGGAAATTTGTCTTGTAATGCATACAAGCACACACACACACACACACACACAACACACACACACACACACACACACACACACACACACACACACACACACACACACACACACACACACACACACACAGAGAAATACTGTGCATATTCCTATGCACACATGCATACCATACATACACATGCATGTGCGTGCATGCACGCGTACACACACACAGAGACTCACACACACAGACACACAGACACAGACACAGACACAGACACACACAGACACACAGACACACACAGACACATACACACACACACACACACACACACACACACACACACACATACACACACACACACACACACACACACACACACGCACACAGACACGCACACAGACACACACACACAGAGGCACACAGACACACACACAGAGGCACACAGACACACACACACACACACACACTGCATGATACACCACACCATGCCTGTCTCTCACAATCACACACAGGCATAACAGTGATAAGGTCTGATTAATTTGACAGGTGTATGTGGCATTGGTATGTAGGCAAATTGTTAAAGAGTCATCTTTTGACATGCCTCAGTAGGTCTAATTTTTAGTCTTTTTTTGACATGCCTCAGTAGGTCTAATTTTTAGTCATCTTTTGACATGCCTCAGTAGGTCTAATTTTTAGTCATCTTTTGACATGCCTCAGTAGGTCTAATTTTTAATCATCTTTTGACATGCCTCAGTAGGTCTAATTTTTAGTCATCTTTTGACATGCCTCAGTAGGTCTAATTTTTAATCAGTTTGGTTTGTCCTTTTTTTTTTATAACTTTTTCATTATCCTGATATCTCTACTACATTTTCCTGATATCTCTACTATTTCAAAGAGAGAGTTGGGATGAGTCTGTTGGAGAAGGTGGAGATTAGAGTGTATTGGAGACTCTGTATTAGTGTATATCCTACCTTTGTAATGTGTGCTGGTTGTCCTGTTGTGAAGAATGTGTTCCATGGTGACTGAACTAAAACAGTATCATTGTTACATCAGTTGTGAAGAATGTGTTCCATGGTGACTGTGAACTAAAACAGTATCATTGTTACATCAGTTGTGAAGAATGTGTTCCATGGTGACTGTGAACTAAAACAGTATCATTGTTACATCAGTTGTGAAGAATGTGTTCCATGGTGACTGTGAACTAAAACAGTATCATTGTTACATCAGTTGTGAAGAATGTGTTCCATGGTGACTGTGAACTAAAACAGTATCATTGTTACATCAGTTGTGAAAATATACATACTGGACGATGAGAAAGGATGGTCAATGGGAATGTAATCGATGATTAATAAGCAAAGTTCTTGGGAATGAAATAATCTTTTATTTCATGTAGAGCAGAGATTGTGTGTGTGTGTGTGTGTGTGTGTGTGTGTGTGTGTGTGTGTGTGTGTGTGTGTGTGTGTGTGTGTGTGTGTGTGTGTGTGTGTAGAGCAGAGGTTGTGTGCATGCATGATAAAAATGTGAGGACACAATTTTTCAGCTCTTTATGAGTGGGTTGTTACCAAATTTGGGTCAAAGATATAGACTGATAAGCAATCACAAAAGGATAAGTTTAAAATGTAATGTGCCAGGGTCATGGACAACTGACCCCCCCAAAAAAAATTGCCTAAACCTCTGACAATATTTTAGTTCTGTTTTTAGCATTCTAACAGTCAGTCAGTGTCCTTGCTGCACTTCAAGTTTAATTACACATAGTAGTTCTTCAAGGTCATGTACATATTCATGATGACACAATATGCAGTAAAAAATGTTAATAACTCGAGGTATTGACTTTCTGTATGAGCTCAAATACAAAAGTTGTTATTCCTATATTTGTTTTGATTTTATTTTCAATATCATGTCTGAATGTGCAATTGCTTGGCTTCCGTCGCCAAGAGAATATCATCAAATTACATTAATGAGTATTTTCCGCTTCCTACAGAGCTTAACTTAAACATGCTGATTGATGGACAATGAAGGGAAAGGTTACAAACTACTGCCCCAAACAGTTTTTGATAAATTTGTTCCCTGTTCAAGATAAATTCCAGGTGAAAACAGACTTGGAATGACAATTAGACAAATTCACTGACAAAGAGCATTAGGTGTGTGCCTTCTCAACAGTGCATTATGTCAAGCACAGACGAATTCACTGACAAAGAGCATCAGGTGTGTGCCTTCTCAACAGTGCATTATGTCAAGCACAGATGACATAATCATTGATTGAAATACTGATGTGATGTTCTGTGAGTCATAGACTGCATACTGATGGTCTAGTCAGAATTATTTTAAATAAGAAATCAAACCACAGTAACAAAATCTGCTGCATCCATGAGCACCACTGGTGTCCTAATTAGCGCAACAGATTGACAGCTGGAAGGTTGTGGGAGCAAATCCTGTCAGTCCGGATCAATGTGGTTGTCAGCTTCTCATCACTTATGCGAGCTCCAATGCAAATTTCTCGGCTCTTCATGAGTTGTTTGTTACCAGATTTGGGTCAAAGGTGTGGACTGTTAAATCCTTTGGCTCCTGTACCTATCCACCAACTGCAAAAACTCAACCCTTTTATTCCCTCACCCTTCTTGCAGGAAGCTGGTGGATAGGGTGAGGGAATCAAAGGGTTAAGATTTTGCTTTGCTAGCATGGTTGGCAATACAGGATGCTGGTGGACAGGGTGTGGGAGTCAAAGGGTTCGTTAAGCTGTCACAAAAGAATTATTTCAGAATGTATTGCTTTGATACATGTACCAGTCTTAAGGGTCTATCCCTTTTTCTATTGCCGAGTCCAAGACCTTGTGTTTATTGTTCTATGAATTTTCATATCTCTGCTCTACATGAAATAAAAGATTATTTCATTCCCAAGAACTTTGCTTATTAATCATCGATTACATTCCCATTGACCATCCTTTCTCATCGTCCAGTATGATCTCATTTAAAATTCTGGTTTTTGTTAATTGATGAAACTCTTCACATGTGGTATATTTCAGTCGGTCCTCCCTACACACTGCGATTCAGAGTGAAATTCTACTCCTCGGAACCCAACAATCTTCACGAAGAACTGACACGGTAAGTACTGGATCAGTTATTATTTTGAACACAACTCTATTAAGCATCTGTATTGTTCCTAAGCTGGCGTTGTTTGGTGTGTAAAATTTAAACCTATGAAAATGCAGATTACTTTTAAGTTGTGAAATGTTTGTTTTGTTCTGTACCTGTGGTTACAGTGTACATTTTTGTGCATTTTTGTGTTATTGTCAAGAAAACTGTTGCGCTGAGTATGTAGTGTCTATTGTCAGTACTCAAACTTTGTCGCAAATAGTTATCACAAGATACATGATTAACATGTAGGCCTACATGTTGCTTGTGTTCAGATTATAATTTTTGTCTTTTTCTTCTTGTCTGCACTGCATGTCAAATTTGCTGACAGTCTGTGTATATTGTTTTTTTCAGATTCTCTTTGGGAAATAAGGTTAAGATCTATTCATTGTATTTGTTGGGTTGTAATACTTGACATTCTTTACCTCTTTTTACAAATCTTCAGATTTCGTGTCTGTAATATTTGTAAATGGAAGGTGGTGTAGCATTAATCTTTGTTAGATAAAGTCTGTCTACAGTTTATAAATGATAATGTATACTGTTTGCACAGGTACATGTTCTTCCTCCAGCTGAAGCATGACATCTATGCTGGTCGTCTTACCTGTGAGAATGAAACATTGATTGAACTGGCTGCTCTGTCATTACAGTGTAAGAGTTATTTAAATCAGTTGATTTAGTTACCTGATCACCTGTACTCATTTCTTCCCACTGTCCTGTTACTCCTTGCTTCATCTGGTCATTTTTTCCATGCCTCCAATTTATAAAGCCATTGGCAAGTATTGTAGAAACAAGAATAAGCTGTGTTGATAACTTGCAATTCGACAGATGAGGCAAAAAAGGTACTTTGTTCAAACTCAATCATTGATTTATGACAAAATGTCAGACATATTAGCTTGATTGTGTCATGTCTTCCTGGGTTACTTTCCTGCCTCTTCTTATTGTTTGTCTGACAAGAGCTTCATTGTGTTTTGTTTTATTGGGCTCAATTTACAATACTTGTTAAAATGAGTGCCCCCTTGAAGGAAAGAAAGTCTTTCTACTGTTTATACAGTGGTATTCATTGACCTAATTATGATGATGATTTCCATTATTCAACACAGAAAAGCTCTGCGTCACTGTCTATGAGAAAGTGTACAATATCAGATGAGGAAGATGGTTCACAGTTTGGCTGGGATGTTAGATACTGTCAGAAGATCCCGGGTTTGATCTGCATGGACACTTCTGCCTGTTGGCTAAACGGTGGTGGTCTTTCTGACCTCCTAGGTCATGTGTGCAGACCTGCCATTGCTAAGCCCCCTTCGTGTAAATATGCATGCGAATATCAAATCTGCATGTTAAAGATCCTGTAAGTCATATCGGTGGCTTTCTTATGGAAGCATAAAAACACCCAGCATGCATGCTCATCAGAGATGCAGACTGTACACCATAGTAGGGTGTAGTAGTCAGCTTACCCAAATGCTTGAATTTACTGTGCTCCTGGAAGAAGTTTGATTTAAGTATAATACACTGAGGGTTGAAATGAATGTAGAGAATAACACTATACAATTTGTTATAATAATAATTAATAACAATAATGATAATAATCATCATAATAATTTCTGTCTTTCTGGGGATGCTGAGGATTCTTTCGTATAAATAGTATCCCCACCTTCTGGAAATTCTGTGCTATAATAATGAACAATGAATGATACTGATAACAGTGATGATGATGATGATGATGATGATGATGATGATGATGATGATGATGATGATGATGATTAAAAAAAAAAGAAGTATATTACACTTTTCTCTACTCATTTCAACTCACTGTGAACTACACATTTTACAAGGCGCAGAAAATAATACATACAGAAGCATTAATATATCACACATACACACATCAGAATAAATACTTAACTTTTTGTCGGTGTGCTGATGCTGGGACATATGTGCTCAGAAATTCCTTGATGAACGTGGGTGATTTTCATTGATTTTTTTCCTGGAAACCACAAATGCTTAAAGGGAAAAATTTTGTGGTATTTAGGAAAGCAGCAAATCACTGCTGTAAATTCTTCTGTGCAGAACATAATTTTGTCTATGTGTGCTTCTACAGTTTGTGATTTTCGGAGCTGTAGAGAAAGAAAGTGGGGGCCACAAATGTGGAATATGTTGTATAC
>CM060309.1:82125168-82137668 GCA_030674185.1 Monoplex corrugatus
TTTTGTTTTCAAGATGATGTTAGTTATTTGAACTCTTAAAGAAAAGATTGATCTCTTAGATTCATTTGTCTGTTTTTTCATTGGTTGTATCCATAATGGTAGTTAAAATGAAATATCCTGGGTTAATGTTGAAATATTTTTGTCTTTGCTATTGGCTTCATGATCCCATATCGAATATATCACACTCAGAATATTTTTGAAGTAATGATAAATGAATGAAATAATAATAAAAAAAAAGATTTATGAAGAAGTTCACCAGAGATGACCACACATAGAAACAAACAACAGGCCAAGCAGCAGTACATACTTGTTATCTTTACCAGTCATGAACAGTCAACAACAGGACTTCAAAACTGATAAGACCCTTTTGTCTTGTCGCAACTTCTGCATCCTCAGTTAAACCATACTTCTTAGTCTGGATTCACAATACATAACCAGCCCCAAGTTCATTCAGAGTCCCAGTACCAGGAATCCCACAAGTGTCAGAGATGGCAGGCCGCCATGAGGCCACCCAGTAGAGGAGTGCTTGGACACTTAGGTGGAGTTCAATAATGCCTCTTCTGATCCAGTTTTCTAAGGACTAAGCCCTCAGCTAATGACAGTAATCGCTCAGTTGCTCAGCCAGACTGTATGAGGGACCCTCTGCTAAAGAGACCACCACCATGGCCCACCATTGATAGCCTTCATCAACCATTTACGTCAAAGATTTCAACTTGAATCCACCATAAGTATGGAAGCTGTCGTGGAAACCTGAACTGAGGTCAGCGCAAGGTCAGGGTGAGAGGATCTGTAGAAACTGGGACAATTTTTACAGTGTTATAGCGAATTATGGTTGTATGACAATGAAAATGATGATCATGATGCTGTGGAGTTCCATCTAAGATTGAGATTGTGTGACAGTTCTGTAATTTCTATTATTTTCCTTTATTTCCTGGAGTGAACCAGGCCCGAGAGTTGCAGACACATGCAGTGTTGGTCAGGAAATTTAGGAACACTCTCAGTGATGCTTAGGTACAGTGAAGGAGACTTGACTGTGTGGTTTGTCTTCCTATTGAGCCCTCAGCACATTCAACTATGGGTAGGAGCTAGTTAGGGCAGAAAAATCCCACAGATACTACATGTAGTGTAATACCTGTAAACACATTTGTTTGAATTATAACATAAGAAAATTTTTCATTTTTTGTAATATTTTTTGTTGATTTATAACATGAATAACTATATTCATTTTATAGCAGTATCTTACAGTCTTCTACTTCTGTGTTGAATTTTAGAGTGTTTGTGAAAGAGACAAAGAAAAGGCATATAACACATGAACATCTAAATGACTATAATGATTGTTTGCTTTCTCAGGCCAAAGATGACTCGTCTAGACTTCAAAGGGAAGAAACTCACTGTTGTGGCTGTGGAAGATGATGAGAATGTAAGTTTTTATTTATGGAACATTGCATGGATTAGACTCATACTTACACTGTATAATAAAGTATGCTACTGTTTTGTGCATCTAATGGTGGCATTCAAGACATATGTTATTCACAGGAGATTGAAGGAAGGATATGTTTGTCTTTCTTTTCATTCATTTTGAAATGGTTTTGTAGTTAAATACATGGTGGCCAGTAGTAAGATACTTTGGGATTGAAGTTAAAGATGACTTGGGGTATCTATTTTTTTCTGTCCAGTGTCTTCCTTATCTATTATCTATTATCACTTTATTTGTTGATCTTATATCTAGAAAGTTCATAAGCTTCACTCTGTTTTTCTTTCAAAGCTCTCCCCAGAGTGTTTCTTTTTCATTTTTTTTTGTTTTTTGGATATTGTGTACACACCCACAAGGTTCCCTTCTTGGCATCCTAGACATTTTTTTCAGACTTAATTATATTGCCTTTTTGCTTAAGTGCGGATATTCCTAGACAGTTACATGACAGTTACAGCAAAGCATAGCTGCAGGTACTATGTAAACTTACAAAAAGAAATTGTATATTTGTAATGGGACATACACATTTGAATATGGTAAAGCTACTACACAGTTATCACATTGATACCTGGACACATTATCTGCATCTTTCAAATTTAACATATTTTTTTTGGACAGAAAGGGAAACATCTTACCAACTTTACTTTTGGAATGAAGATTTTAACCAGGTGAAATGTCCAACTTGTGGAATAGTTTCTGTTCATGTATCTGTCATATTCAGTTTCAGTATCATGTTTTCCACTGCTTCATTTGCCTTTGGCTCTTTAATATTAACCCTTTTAGTGCCAGGGAAAAATGTTAATATGTGCTTTTCCGTTGCCAGGGAGTTTTGAGGATTCAAGGGTAATAATTAACAAAAAATTCTAGTGCAAAAGCTATAAGAGATACAACAAAGAAACATGTGTTTTTTGTAGGAAAATGAACAAGGATTCTGAATCTGGGCTTATTGTTCCATGGGTGCCACTCTTCCGTCTGGGTGACGGAAATCCGTTTTCTCGGCAAGGCCCCAGATGGAAATTCCGTTTTTTCATTTTCGTTATTCAAAAAAAAAAAAAGTTTGGGGGGAAAAAACCAGTTGAATCGGCAGTATTATGACCGAAGCAGCACTGTAGCAGACGACCGGAAATGAGGAAGCGCTCTCTATCGTTGAAGACAACACAGGTCCAGCGATGTTTCTTAGGCTACACACATCACTTATGTCGCGTCATTGTGCTGCTAGTGCCTTCAAGCGAAAAAGTTTTCGAGTTAGCCTGATTTTCCGTTTTTTTCAGATTTTCAAAGTGTCACCCTTGTTGTTCTCTTATTTTGATTGCAAAGACCTGTCCTGGCGTTCCAAAGTGGAAATGATTTTTTTGTGTTGTCTAAAAAGTCAGTTTCCATCTCTACAGATTAATACCCAACACACTCACAACAAAAAACCAGCTGAAAATGTCTTGTTTGTTGTCAGTTTATATATATATAAATGAAGATAGTAAACATAATACTGATTGTACTCAGACTCTGAACAAACTACATGACACTCATGAATTGGTTCTGTCTGTTTTTCAGGTTCTGCAATCAAAACAAGAGAAAAATAAGCCCAGAATCAGAAACCTAATTCAAATAAGTCACTCAACTCAGCAGTGAGAAACATCTTGAAAAATGCGTAGCACATGTCCCAAGTTCTCACTTTCAATCCTAGATTTCCTAAAAATCGAGGAATGTCTGTCTGTTGTCCATTTGGAGGCAACAGATTTGCAGTGAACGCAACACTTCACTGATTGCCACGCCCCCTGCCATGCCTTCTAACTGGAGTACAACTCCTCTGCACCTCTCCTCTCCCTCTCCCCCTTCTCGTCTTCCCCTTCCCACACCACGAACACACCCCTCTCACCATCACTTTCGCTGCTGTTGGGTCCAGAATCCGAAGTATCACGGCCTGCACGCTCGCCACACGCAGTGACCAAGGCGGGTCGCGGTCTGACTCAGACTTGTTGAATGTTGGTGTCAGGGTCGTCATTATTTTCTTCACCCTCATGTTCAAGCGGAACTATCAGATAACAAATCAACTCTGTCGTCATCATGCTCTAAAATCATTTGAACAGCCTCTAGAGTCGTGAAAGTCCGCTGACGTGAGCCAGCGTTCTGGCTTGTCGAAGGTTGGGTCGCCATTTTGCTCCACTTCATTTGGTCCAGTTACCAAATCATTAGCAACAGTAAAGGTGTCTTCCCTTCGATGTATCCTAATTTACATCCTATTTTTGTATTGTAGACACTTACAGCTCACTGTGCAGCGTTCCTTTGTGCTTATTGGCTCACACTGTAGTGAACACAAAATCAGAAAACCCTAAGACGTCAGCGGACAGCCTATAGGCAATATGGCAACACTTTTTGTAGGATGTCAGCTGATGGCCAATAGGCACTGAACGGGTTAACAAATTAACAGTGTTCCAGTCACCTGCTAGTACAAGATCTTGACCATCACAGTTATTAACTTTTTCTTTTAATTCTTCATGATGTATAAAGAGTTGTCTTTACTTGGGCCATAAATGTTCACCAGAACAATATCTTTTTCCACAGTAATCAAAGATAAGATAATGAAGAAGTTGCTGTGATTGGATTTTTCTAATTTGTTGATCTTTGATTCAGAGTTATTATGCAATCATATTGCCACACTCTTTGTATTGAACTGATGTGAATTGACGTGTTTTATTTGACAGTTGTGAAATGAAATGAATATTGTTTTCAGCAGGGCTGTAAACATGGATTGATTAATTGGTATACATGATGATGTGAAAGACAGAAAAGTTTGTGCCTGCAGCCCTGTGTGGATGCTGTTTTTTTCAGTTTGAGCAGTATCCCCACCTTCTGGAAATTCTGTATTGGAAATGTCCTCTTTTCTGTCACTGTTTTTGATTTTGCCTAACTCCTTGGCTTTCTGTCATCTCTTCCTTTCTCATGTTGTGTCTTAGTGGGCCATTTACCTTATAAAACTTTACAAGGATTCTTTACCTTATAAAACTTTACAAGGATTCTATTAGGATTGATAATTGGATATGCATAGTAACTGCATTTTTTGCTTTAAGAAAATTTGATGTGCCAAAGCAGTGTCAGGTATCATAGGCCAATTATTGACTGTTTTAGTTTATTTAGTTATGTTTATTCATTTGTATTCACATTTATGTTTTTGAACCCCATGGTGATAAAATGAGCAGAATGGTCAGTGCCTTGGGCATATCCTTAGAAAATGTGTGCTGATGTTTTTTTTTGTAATTGGTTATTGAGGTGGTGTGTGTGTGTTTTGAAATGGTTATAACCTTGACATGGCTGTATGAAGTTGGCTGAGTTTTAAACATTAATAGTAACAATGATGATGGTAATAATAATGATGGTAATGATTAATGATGGTAATAATAATGTAGTAATAGTACTGATAATAATGGCACTGATAATAGTTAAGTTCATTGCTGCTTGCTTAATTGCTTTTGAAGATGATGTCTTCATGTCTTTTGGAAGACTAGAAGATTTTAAGTTTTATGATTTGCCAGGTCGTTAGTAGATTTAAATGATCACATTCTCTTGGTACTGTAGTGAATGCTGCAGATTTGGTGGGCATTACCCCAGGAAACAGAAATTTACAGAAAGGATTCTTGGCATTTAGTGATGGAGTTAACACAAAATTTGGCAAAACATTTGGCCTCGCAGGAAATATAATAATAATAATAATAATAATGAACATTTATAAGCGCAAACCTCCAGTACGGGGCCGGAGCTCGTGACGCTGCACACTAATAACATCACACACACACAGACACGCAGGCACACACACACACACACACACACACACACACACACACACACACACACACACACACACACACACACACACACACACACACACACACACACACACACACACACACACACACACAGACACGCACACACACACACACACACACGGACCCACACACACACACACACACACACACACGCGCGCGCGTGCGCACGAGAACAAAGAGTGTCCACACAGTTACTACCTAGTCGGGAAAATAGGATTTAAATTGGAAAGTTTTGAGGGCAGTCTTGAAAGAAGTAATAGATTCAATGTAGCGAATTTCACGGGGCAGAGAATTCCAAAAAGTTGGTGCTGAATATGAAAAGGTGCAGTGACCGAAGGTTTTAGTTCTTACTCTGGGAATGCACAGTAGTCTTAAGTCAGAAGAGGAGCGAAGATTTCTGGAAGGTGAGTAGACGGATAGGAGATCAGAAATGTAACAAGGGGACGTTCCAGAGAAAAATGAATGACAGAGAATCGCAAGTTTGAATTCGATACGAGCTTGTACAGGAAGCCAGTGGAGGGCGTTTTAGCAGAGGAGAGACATGATCTCGCTTACGGGATTTAAAAACAAGCCGAGCTGCAGAATTTTGCACTTTCTGTAGTTTATCTATTTGATCTTTTGAACATCCAGAAAGAAGTGAATTGCAATAATCCAGTCTTGAGAGAATGAAAGCAGAAACCAGAGTTTTTGTAGCATCAACAGAAAGAAGATGACGCAAGGAACTGATTTGGCGGAGATTGATGTAAGCAGTGCGACAGGTGTTGTTTACATGAAGTTCAACACTCATGTTGTCAGTGAAGTAGAAACCAAGATTCCTAGCTGAGGAGGAGAAAGGAATTTCAGTCTGATCAATGGTAATGGTAGTAGGTTTGGGAGATGGGGAGGTTTTGAAAGGAGAGGACAAAAAGAGAGCTTCAGTTTTGTCATCATTTAACTTTAATTTATTTTCTAGCATCCAGGTCTTGATATCTGAGATACAGTCTTCTAAGACTGGGATAGCAGAGTAGATATCAGAAGGAGGAGAATCAATTTCAAGTTGGATGTCATCTGCAAAGGATTGATGCTCAATGGAATGTGATTTTATCAAATCGGAGAGTGGCTTTGTGTAAAGAGCAAAGAGCACAGGTCCCAGAACGGAACCTTGTGGAACACCGAAAAGGAGATCAGTGGGTGGGGAGGAATGATTGATGACAAGGACTGATTGTGTCCTGTTCGTGAGATACGACTGAAACCAAGAAAGAGCGGTGCCTGAAATACCATACAGAGAGGAGAGTCTATTAAGAAGAATGTTATGATCAACAGTGTCAAACGCAGCTGACAGGTCTAATAGGGTCAGCACAGAAACATTTCCAGAGTCAAGGGACAGAAGAAGATCATTGGTAATTTTGAGTAGAACAGTTTCCGTGCTGTGATGTGGGCGGTAGGCAGACTGTGAAGCACAGAGCAGATTATTTTCATCCAAATAGGTAAGAAGCTGTTTCAGAACAATTTTCTCTAAGATTTTAGAAATGAAAGATAGGTTAGAGATGGGTCTGTAGTTTCTCAGGGAGTCAGGATCCAAAGAAGGCTTTTTAAGAAGGGGTTTCACAACAGCGGTTTTGAGAGGGGATGGTAATGAACCAGATGTTAGAGAAGAGTTGATAATCTCAGTCAGAGTAAGTAGAAGGTCGTCGAGAAACTCAAGAAAAAGTGGTGTTGGCAGGGAATCCAAAGGGCAGGAAGTAGGTCTTGATTTTTGAATGATGGATTTCAGTTCAGATTCAGTGACAGGATGAAACCGGTGGAAATATAAATTGTATCTGTTTAATTGTTTTAAATGACACACTTTTTATTCGAATCATCTGAATGTGTGGTATAGAAATTGCAAGTATGGCTTGACTATTTCATGCTCATTGCTTTGATTGCTGTGTGGGCAGTAATCGCTGTTTAGCAGAAACTGTTGTTGGATTACAGTGAAAGTAGTCAAATAGATATTCTCAGATCATGATGAAAATGATAGATCTTAATGCTTATTATTTGTATTTCAGGGTCAGAGTCAGGATCACATCTTTGTATTCCGCCTTCAGAGTGAAAAAGCCTGTAAACATTTATGGAAGTGTGCAGTGGAGCACCATGCATTTTTCCGCTTGAAAGGACCAGTACAAGGGCCCAATGCTCGTCAAAACTTCTTCAGGATGGGATCTCGGTTCCGTTACAGGCAAGAACAAAGATGCTGAATTCATTATGTAAATCAACAGATATCAGATTGTGATGTTGAATGTGTCTGGTTATTTGGAATATTTTTTGTGAGTGGTACTAGGTATGATTGTAGGCTGGAATAAAGAAAGTTGGTGAATAACAGGTTAGGATTACTTGAACAGAGAGCATCAACAGAAAATGAATGGGAGATATCAATGTGATTGAAGAGCATTAGAGAAAAGAAATTAGATATTATCCAAAGTGATTAAAGAACTTGAAAAGAGAGCAGGGATAACCAAACTGATTGGAAAAAAGGTTATGAGAACAAAACACAGCAAAGTTGGTTACAGAAAAGCATATAGTGCAGTATTGTAAACATTTTAGTACAAAAGCATATAGTGCAGTATTGTAAACATTTTAGTACAAAAGCATATAGTGCAGTATTGTAAACATTTTAGTACAAAAGTATATAGTGCAGTATTGTAAACATTTTAGTACAACTCTGCATTCAGTGTATATTTGAAAAGATTTATTTTTATTTGTTCAACAGTGGACGCACAGAATACCAGACCACAACAGTAAACAGAGCAAGACGCAGTGTGAAGTTTGAGCGCAAACCTAGCCAGAGATACTCACGAAGACCTACCTTTGAAAGGAGAGAGAGAGAAGAAAGAATGAAGAGAGAGAGGGAATCAAGAAGGAAAGAAACTGAGAAGAAGAGGCGCACTGAAGCACCAGAGAAGCCAAGGTTGTTTTTAGCTGTTGTTAATGTTGATTTTAACATTTTATTTGTGATTTGTATGTTGTCACAAAGGTGTATGGTTTATTTTGTTTTATTGCGTTTGTGTGTCACCTTAGGTATTGTTCACATGTGAATTAGAGAGATATTTGTACTTGCAGATTCTCCTTGAAGATGTGGAAGCCCACGTCATTGTAATGATTATTATTATCTGTATCATGCACATATTAAAAAGAAAATGTATCATTTGGCAGCCTTTCTTATTCTGTTTATATATATATATTTTTTAAAAAGACTGACTTGTTTATCTCATTAAATTCTTTAAGAAAACATGAACTCATCATAGAAAGAATGTCATGTTAATCTCGTTGATTTTTTAAGCAAACTTGTGCTTATGGTCACAGAGATAAGCCATCCATAACCAAAGCCACTGTAGAGACCACCATTGACGATGTCCCAGACCATCCCAAATCATCAAAAACTAGTTCCCCCAGGGCATCGGTAAGGTCAGCAAGTAGTACCTCCACAACCCACACAGCCCCGGCTAGCCCTGTCCCAGAAACTGAGGGAAGGAAGAAGGCAGAGAACTCCCAGCCAGCCCAGACAGCAATAGAACGTCTTGATACGCTGATCAAAGGTGGAGGTACCTTGGAGAAAAAGGAGAAGAAGGTCAATGGGGAAGTGGCTGGAGTGGCAGCGGCCGACACTGCTGATGTTAATTTGAAAGGTAAGGAACATTGGATGTGTACAGCCTTTAGAATAATGTCTTTGTTATTGGTTGGTCAGTTATTATGAACAGCTTTGCAGTCCATTCGAAACCCTTTTTATGAATAGACTGAGGACGTTTTCATGAAGAAGTGACAAATTTTGCTTTTGTCTCTTTCACACCCCCACGCACACAGGTGCATCATTCATTCACCCATAGTGCCCACTTACAGATGCCAACTGTTTTTAGGAGTGAAATTTCATTCTTTAACTACAAGAGTTTAAAAACCAGTTAAGTGCCAAGCACTTAAGAACTTATTGCCTAGAATATTGTGCTGTATAAATCTTCACACTAGTATTATTAGAATTAGCTGTGTTTTAATGTTTTCATGTTTTATTTTCTTTCAAAGTATTTCTTTGAATGCAGATGCATCTGAGCAGGCAATAGCAAGGATGAAGAATCTGGACGAGTCAAAACCTGTGCCAATGAAACGCAAAGATGTCAACACCTTCAAAAATAACCAGGTCAAGTTCACTGGAGGAGCCAGCAGCATTCCGCCAGAAAACATGAAATGTAATATTCTCAAAGCCAGAATCGAGGAAGACATGAAAAAAGGTTGATGTGCTGTCTCTCCCCTTTGTGTGGCTTACTGACTTTTTCTTTGCACCTTATCCTAATGCTTCACTTTCTTTGTCATAATACTCTCTTTGCTTTTCTCCTCAGATAAGTGTACAGTACACCGTAAATTGCATTTTATCATCTTTGTGAAGATTAGTTTCTATTTACAAAAAGAAAAAAGAACAACATACATTACTGTTGACTGCTTAAACAGTAGCAAGAGTAAAGCTTGTAATACTGTTTGTGTTTTTAGATTTCCTGCATAGGGTAGTTTTGATATTAACAGAAGATTGCATTATTCACTTTTCTTTAACACATACAGTATTGTATCTGTTTTACCAGGGTGTATATCTTATTTTACCCCCTCTCTGCCTATGGCTTCAATATGATCTTGCTTTTAGACATTCAGAAGTCCTTGTTTTCAGTATCTTTCCAACCTTCATGCAGCATGTTCATTGGTTTTGATCACTTTGTTTTCAATCACTATCACTTTGTTTTCAATCACTGTGACTGCAAGCATTAAACAGTTTTTGAATACACCAGGTGAGGTGAGGACTGGATCCAGTGGTCACCGTGTCACTAACACTTTTTTGATATAACATGTGTATACATTGCTTATTGTTAGCTGCTCTCAATTTGTCTTGGATACGGTGGTAAAGTTCATAATCTTTCTGAAGTTATGAGTTGAAATGCTTCGAGGGAGAGGATAATTTGGCTTTTTGATTGCTTTTTTAATCACTTATAGAAACTTTTGTACATGGTAAAGTATTATTAACTTTTACTTGCTGTTAAGCCTGTTAACTGAAGCTTCTTAGAGGGTTAAAGCAGATTTTTGCATATTGACTTATTCTGTCTTGTGTGTTTGCATAAAAAAAATTAAAAGTACATATGTACCTGACAAAATAGTACCAGTTATGTAATGCAGTTAGAATTGAAATATGTATATTCCTTACTAAATATTGCCAATTTGGTAGTGTAGTTGTAAAATGCATAAAATTTTCCAGCTGGTGTGTTTGAAGATAGCTGATGATGTGTTAGCAGTGTAACTAATGGAACAATATTCTGTAAGTAGCAAAGGGATTTGTATTGTATTCATTTGTATGGAGTATAATTTATAGTTCAGGAACAATGTTCTGTAAGTTTCAAAGGGATGTGTATTCTGTTTGTATGTATGCGGTATAATTTTACTTTCAGTAACAGTATTCTGCAAGTAGCAAAGGAATTTGTATTCTGTTCAGATGTATGGAGTACAGCTGAACATTCAGTATTGATATTCTGTAGAGGGCAAAGGGATTTTTTTCTTGTTCAGTATTTTCATTCATCTTATACATTGTATATACAAACATGTTGACAAATTAACCCTGTTTTGTTAATCCATGAAGAAAAACAACAGTTTTGTCAAATATATCAGAGACAATCATGCCGCTGGTCTTTTAGATAGATTATTTTATTCTATTTTTTTATAAATTAATGATAATCTTATATTCTTGTATAATTTTTCACTGCTTAATGTATTCGTGTATACATACATATGGCTGCCCAAATATTCATATGTACACACAGATACTGAGATAGTTTTTTTCAACTTCTCAAATTTCTATTGCATTTTTGTAGAAATGCCAATTAGTGAAGAATTTACCATGTCCAAGCTTGATGAAAGCAATGTGTGTTTAATTTTTGTACTTCAAGAAATATTTTAAAATAATGATAAAATGGATCAGTTTTTGGAATTGTATACAAAGAATATTGCAAGTAACATAATGAAATCAGATGTTTTGTGGCTTTTATATTTTGCATCTTGTCCAAGGGGTAAGGTTAATTTGTGTAAAGTTAATGAGAAGATATTTCACGTTTATTGTTGTAAATGTTTTCAGTTCCAAAATGTATATTCAGTACTGTATATCTCTTTCTTCTACACCAGGAACATTTGTCGTCGCCTGTTTTCTTCATATGTGATAAAACATTTGTAATCAGTATTTTATGCACTGATCTTACTGGAACCACTTTAACTTAACTCTTTGATGCTCTGAATTTGTGCAAACATTTTCACCCAGTTTATAGTTTTGTGAAAATCAGGTCATTTCCGTTTTCACAGAATTTTGGGCTCAGATGGTTATGAATTAGAGAATCATATTGTTTGCCAAGATTTGAAGTGTAAGGTAAATCATGATGAAGTTTTTTGTTGTTGTTGTTATTGTCAGTACGTATGCTTAATTTATTTAGTCTTTCAATTTCTTAGTAGCTGATGCATAGCTGAGAAAATGTTTGCACATTACATTTAGCAGTAACTTAAAAGATAGGTTCCAACATCTTTATGCAGATCTGCAATATAGCATATACTTCTTCTCAGTCAAATCTTGTTTCCAATTGAAAAACGGTTCTGCAAGAATATCAGTAGCTCATGTAAGTTTAGCTGAATTGCCATATTTTTTATATGCTTGAAACACATGTAGCCAGAATATATACCCAATATATAATGTCGAAGGGAGATTTTGACCATGTTTCTCTATGATTGCTAGGTTTGGTCTGAGAACATTTATAACCAGTTTCCAATTTATGTGTTACAGTTTTTGATTTCCCCAACCAGCTACTCGTTAATGCCTGTATGAAACTGTTTAGTTCTGGCACTCTGACATCACCATCCCTTACACTCTTGCAAGTGGTCCTTCTCTTTATTCTGTCTTGGTTATTGTTCCAAACATATTGAAAACAGAGCATCTATAGACTTTTCATGAATATACTACAAACTAATGTGCAATTGAACATTCTGGGCCTGTTGTATGTTTTTAGTAGTTGTGTGACTGTTTAAAAGCAGAAGGTGTAATATACATGACATGATGTTTTTATGCTCTCACTTTCCATAGTAGAAGATACAAGACTGACAGGAACAGTTAGACAGTCAAACGCTAACCTTTCTTTCAGTTAGATAAACATACGCATTTATGAACATATGCACACAGAAAGTTACAC
>CM060309.1:82140168-82255168 GCA_030674185.1 Monoplex corrugatus
CATCTATTGTGTGTGAATCTGTGAACAGTTATGATTTGGGACCCAACTATTTTGTTTGAATATGTTAGCATTGGTGAGTTAGGGTCCCTCTGCTTAACGGGCTTTAAACAGTAATGATATGTGTATGGTTAGAGTAATAAAGATGCAATGTTCGTGTAACATTGAACAGTTTTAAAGCAATTTTTGTGACTGTTCTCTTGTCTCCTGTCAATTTTACTAGACAGACAAAATTAGTTCATGGATGAACAGAGATTTGACAGTATGCTGTGTGAACCTTTGAATTGTAACTTTACCTTAGGTTGAGTGAATACAGATGGCTTTTAGGAGAAGGGATAGGGGAATTGGGAGTTAAAGTACACATTATCTGCATAAAATCTAGATTATTCATGCATAGCTTTGGCTGAGTGTAGAAGGCACAAAAGAGTTGGTTGTTTTAGCATAAAATCTACATTATTGATGTGTGATTTTAGCTCATTGTAGATGGTTCAAAAGAATTGGTTGGTTTATGAAATATAGACAACAGTTTCAAAAATTTCACTTTTTCAATATTATGCATGGATTAGACAACAGTTTCAAAACATTTCACTTTTTTAATCTTATGCATGGATTGAAGAAGAACAGAACATTTGAGCATGGATGTTACTTGGGTGTTTAGAACCCCATTTGCTTGATTCTAACCACTCTTTTATACTTCTTATCCCTTCCGCCTTCCTTCAAGTTAGTTTTGTTGAAATATACTGTACCCTTGTTTTCCTATGTTCTCTTTGTAGTCTTCCCTGGAAAGTTTAACGGATATTATTGTGATTATTTATTTTTACCATTTGAATGGATGATACCAAGAGTCGGGTCCAGTTGTTTCGTATTAGCTGTTGGCTCTGTAATGAGATTTTCCTCAGACCAAATTTGCTGTGTGCCGAGCTTGTTAGTATTTTGACACTATCATTATTAATGATGTTGTTACTGTCATGAACAGAAATGTTGCTACTATGTTTTAGTATTAGTCTTCATGCCACTGTAAAGTTTTAAATCAAATGTATAACAAGTGTAAGATTATTACATTTGAGATTTTCTCATTTTACCCTTAATTTTCCCCCCCTTTAGTTTACTAACATTGATTACTGGTATATATTGTCATTGAATATCATGCTGTTGGTTGCAAGGGAGGTAGTGCCACAAATCCTCTTAACCAGCCCAAAAGGGAAGCATTATTTCTGGTGAGAATGGGTGTCGTGCCTTACACGTGGTATACTATGTAGTCTGGTGTGGCACATCAATAAATTAATTCAGTATCTGACCAGTTATTATTCTGTGATTTGTTATCTGTCTTCTGCATTGTTGGAAACAGCACACATTTTTGCACAACTGAGTAATTTGTTGATCCAGTTTGAAATGATGAGAGATGTCAGGAGGACAAATAAAGAGGAAGACAGTTTTATGATAGTGTGTAACAAACATTAAAGACTTTTAAAATATGTGTAAAGTTTGTGATTGTATTTGTTGCTGTTCAGTCTTTCCCGCTTGTGTGATAGGCATGATATGTACATGTTGGGATCCATCATCCAGTGTGTCCATATTGATATGAATTTAGGTACGAGATATACACATATTTGCACATCAGTTTTTGCAGTACTGTTTTGATCAGGTCCCTCTTTCAGATTTTTCTTGACAGTGGATATTGACTGGAAAATGTTGCTGTATAAATTATCCAAAATGATAAAACTCTGTTGTTCATGTGTTAAACTTTGAACACATGGAATGATTTTATGTATCTATGGACATTTGTTTGGAGTGTCGTAGATATGCTTTTGAGTTTAATTGACCTCAACAATTTCAATGTATATGTCTAATTGGTTGGGGGAGTTTTCAGCATTACTATTTTTAAATGCAGCCTGTATATTCTAGAAGTAGAAGGCCCACTTCTCATCCAGTGGCCAGGTTTGCATTGTTGAAATTTACCTGTGCACTATCTTTATCCAAGAATTTGAAATCAAGATTTCAGTTATATCATGCATATCTTTCCAAGGTCCCAAAGTTGAAATTGTGTATACAAGAAATTCAGCTTATATTCAGAGGAAACAGTTTCCAGGAAAAAGTCAGTTAGCTGCTTATCTTTGTATTCAGAATGAATTATTTTGCTGCTTAACTCTTCCTTATCAGGCCAGCTATGCTGCTCTTTTCATGTGCACTTGCTCTGCGCCTGGTTTCACTGCCATTGTCTACACAGTTGTTCAATGATTTTGACATTTTGTTCTGTGTTAGATTCTGGTCTCTACTAGCAGTTTGGCAAAGATTCTGGTCTCTACTAGCAGTTTGGCAGTTTGACAAAGATTCTGGTCTCTACTAGCAGTTTGGCAGTTTGACAAAGATTCTGGTCTCTACTAGCAGTTTGGCAGTTTGACAATAAAAGTCAAAGAACAGCATAACATTTATTGCTGGAGTGCACAGACCCTGGCTAATCTAGGAGTCATGAGTGCCATGATTCATGCTCTTTCAATTGTCAAGTATTCATTCTCACACAGTTTCCTACTTCAAAGCTAGTTTTATCACCAATAGCTGTGGCTACCAGGGAAGGCATGATGTAGAACACAGTATGGATGTGGGAGTGTTTAGGAAAGGTTTCTTTGGGTTACCCTACAAAAATATGAGCAGGACAGCTTGTACAAACATGTTATTCACAGATTGGCAGTGCTTGGTACAGCATAGTTTTCGGCACCACCCGCCATTGGGCTTCACAAGGTGTAAAGAGCATTGTGTGACTGCCTGCATATGAGTGATCTGTTTGGAAATGTGTAAAACTGACAGTGGTGACATTAATCAAGAAAAATGAGAAATTAACCCAGATCAGTGTGTGTGTGTGTGTGTGTGTGTGTGTGTGTGTGTGTGTGTGGTGTGTGCGTGCGTGCGTGCGTGCGTGCGTGCGTGCGTGCGTGCGTGCGTGCGTGCGCGCGCGCGCGCGTGTGTTGTGTGTGTGTAAAGTTTTTCTTCTGTTTATGGACAAATTGTTACCAGGTTTATAGTTTCTGTTCTAGCCCATTGCATGGCACAAATTTTGCAAGGCTTGTTCCATGATTGTAAATGTAAGACCTGTAGTGATTCTATTTTTTGTTCTTTTTATAGATGTTGACCGAAGTTGATTAAAAATGTATGACTCAGAGTTCGGTCTCAGCTGTAAAAATTGACCATGATTGGTCATTAGTCACTTTTACATACAGCATAGGAAAGACAAGATTGTTAACATGGCTTGACCATCCTGAGAATGCATGCATGAAGTTAATATGTACCATGAAAATTTTGCATGATTAACTGGGTGCAACTTTCTTTAGTTTGTATGATTACCACTTTACTTTCTGATGCATCATAGTGGATGTTACTAACAGTTGTTTGAATCAAAGTGACTGCCAACGTTCAAGCAAACAGGAACCAGAAAAACATAACAGTAGAATCAGAACATGCATTTGATATAACAGAACAAGACAGGCACAAATTTCCTGCCAACTGGTCTTTCTTCTGTCAGACATATGCAAAGGCAACAAAGAAAAGAAATACAACACTCAGCAGAAAACAAAAACAAACAAACAAACAAAAAAAACCAGTAGGCAAGTTCCTCAATATGGTGTTGAGTAGGAGAAAATGCCTTTGCATTCTGAATCCACTTTTGTTTTTTTCTGGTTCCTTAATTGTTTGAATGTTTTTCTTACAGTCAGTTTCTATTAACTAACACAGAAGGTTTGCACTGAATGTGTATTGTGCTTACTTATGGACCCAGAAAGATTAATCTGCATGGTATCTTGCATATTATGTACATTGTATTGAATACTTTTCTCATGAGGGTTGTTATGAAAAATCTCTCCACTTTTTTAGTACTGATGTATGCATGTATTGTCCATGTACTCTAAAACCTCATTTTTATATTCATTCTTACATTCATTCTTTGTTTTGCATTTTTCCCCCTGTTTTTGATCTAGTTAATTTTTTCCCCTATTACTGATTTTTGCCCTTATTCGTGTGGTACTCAAGAATATTCCAGACTGAATGATAACTGCTTTAAAGTTCATTGTGAGAACAAGAAAGAACACAATGATTGTCCTTACTTTGTGCACATATGCCAATGTAGGGGTGTGTGTGTGTGTGTGTTTGTGTGTGTGTGTGTGTGTGTGCGCGTTTGCGTGTTAATGTATGTTTTGTTGATGAATGTGAGTTTGCGTGACAGCAGACAAAATTTCAGAGATATTTTCTTCATTACACTGTGACCATTGTTAAAACGGCATTTTCCTTGCATGTAAAACTATTTGATATTAAGGTTTTCATGGCCATTTGTGATTTGAGGAAGAGTGAAATTTAAAGTTTGATGTATCTATTAAAAAATGCTGGACAGATATTTTTCATATGTTATTTATAATCAGATTGCAATGGATTTCACTTGTCCTAACTGAAATGTATAAATGAAATGGAATGGAACACTGCTTGAAGTTGTGTTGCAGGCTGCTCTTCAAAACCTTCGATGTAAACATCACCATAGAAATTTTTTTGAATGACAACAGACTGGAAATGATGATGTTTCTCCATATTTCTTGATAAATTTATGAAGTTTGCCAAAGTCCAGTTATTCATTATTAGTTTCAGAACGTGGAACCCTTTCTGTCAGTTGGTTTTAAAATTTGATGGTTAGACATGCACGTTCATAACAGTTTATTGATTCCCACTTACCCAATCCCCACCCTATCCTATAGATATTAATGTTATACTTCGTTCCTTATCTTTCATTTACTGAGTGGTGGTCTTTATTGCCCATTAACTGAACCCTTTGATTCCCTCACAACCACACCTTTCCCACCTGTTTCCTGCAGTAAGCTCATGGAAACTGATGAAAAGGCTAGGAGTCAAAATGATTGAAAATAAATTACATTTGCGTGACCTGTGTAGAAGCATGTCATTTCTGGAATACAGTAGTAATATATACAGTATTACAGTATATGCAGCCTCTGCTGCTGCTCCTCTGAAGACCCTCTGCTTGTCTGCTGTCCCCAGAGTTTATTGCATCACAATATTACAGCGTATGCAGCCCCTGCTGTCATATTTCATGGGTTTCTTTGCCATCATTGATTAATTTCAGCATGAATGTCCCGCTTGATCCTTTTGTTTTCATTTGTTTGATTGAAATTGACATTGGTCATCCTCACTTTTATCAAAATGATCTTATGGTCTCAGGTTTCATTTAATCCAAAACTTGTTCAAAATAAATGTTTTTACTAATGTACATTTTTATGTGGAAACTTGATTTAGACTGTGTACATTTGTATAGTTTTGTTTGAACTGGAAAACAAAAGATTGTCTGATGGTGTGTTAGGAGGGGTCTCCCCCCCCCCCCCCCCCCCAAAATCCCCCATTCAAATCTCAATTCTGTGTATGTATGTGAACAAAAATATCTTTTATTGAGTGGATTATCATGAGAGGAAGGGCTTTAAGACTAGACATAGTTCAATCTGGGATTACAGGTCAAAATATAGTAACAATATTTCAGTGTGCTTTTTGAAAAAAAAAGTTTTGACAGACTTTAGGCTTGCATAAGGTTTGAGAAAAGTAATCAAGGATTTCTTCCCTCTTTATGGATGGATGTTTTCCATGTGTAGGGTGTTGTACTCAACCCATTCCACATGTGGGATGTATATACTCAACCCATTCTACATGTGGGATGTATATATTCAACCCATTCCACATGTGGGATGTATATACTCAACCCATTCCACATGTGGGATGCATATACTCAACCCATTCCACATGTGGAATGTATATACTTGACCCATTCCACATGTGGGATGTATATACTCAACCCATTCTACGTGTGGGATGTATATGCTGAGGCCATTCCACATGTGGGATGTATATGCTGAGGCCATTCCATGTGTGGGATGTATATGCTCAACCCATTCCACATGTGGGATGTATATGCTGAGGCCATTCCACATGTGGGATGTATATGCTCAACCCATTCCACGTGTGGGATGTATATGCTCAACCCATTCCACATATGGGATGTATATGTTCAACCCATTCTACGTGTGGGATGTATATGCTGAGGCCATTCCACATGTGGGATGTATATGCTCAACCCATTCCACGTGTGGGATGTATATGCTCAACCCATTCCACATGTGGGATGTATATGCTCAACCCATTCCACATGTGGGGTGTTTATTATACTGAGGCCATTCCACATGTGGGATGTTTATTATGCTGAGTCCTTCCACATGTGGGGTGTTTATTATGCTGAGTCCATTCCACATGTGGGTGTTTATTATGCTGAGGCCATTCCACATGTGGGGTGTTATTATACTGAGTCCGTTCACAGTGGGTGTTTATTAGCTGAGTCCGTTCCACATGTGGGGTGTTTATTATGCTGAGTCCATTCCACATGTGGTGTTTATATGCTGAGCCATTCCACATGTGGGGTGTTTATTATGCTGAGTCCATTCCACATGTGGGGTGTTTATTATGCTGAGTCCATTCCACATGTGGGGTGTTTATTATGCTGAGTCCATTCCAATGGGGTGTTATTATACTGAGTCCATTCCACATGTGGGGTGTTTATTATGCTGAGCATTCCACATGTGGGGTGTTTATTATACTGAGTCCGTTCCACATGTGGGGTGTTTATTATGCTGAGTCCATTCCACATGTGGGGTGTTTATTATGCTGAGTCCATTCCACATGTGGGTGTTATTATCTGAGTCCGTTCCACATGTGGGGTGTTTATTATGCTGAGTCCATTCCACATGTGGGTGTTTATTATGCTGAGTCCGTTCCACATGTGGGGTGTTTATTATGCTGAGTCCTTCCACATGTGAGGTGTTATTATGCGAGTCCATTCCACATGTGGGGTGTTAATTATGCTGAGTCCATTCCACATGTGATGTATCCTCAATCCACCAAGCATCTGTGAATACTTTTGCCTGGATCAGTATTTACAAGGGACAGGACAACAATTGTGATGTTGTTTGTAATGTCACAGTTGTTGCTGTCCTGTCCCTTCTTTAACCCTTTTGCATTTGCACTGCTAGATGTAAAGCTAGCTCCTAGTATTTGCATTCGAATGTAGCACAGCGTCAGTACAAAGTCTTTCAGTAGTGAATGGAAAGTTCCTTGCATCCCAGAATGCTCGTACTATTTTTAGAACATTCAACGCGAAACTGATCAAGATTCTCACCACACGCGCGATAAGACAGCAAGGCCAGTAGTGATGGAAATTCCCCACACATGTGCCGGAAAAGGTCGGGCGATCTCAACCGCTACGAATGGATTGGCACATTCTTCCGCAGGGCGGTTACCGGCTTTGTGAACAGCTAAGGGTTAAAAGTGTATTAGTATATTGATATGCTCTGTTTTATCTAACCTTAAAGAATCATGAAAGTTGCTGGATTAACTTTATTTCTGATGTATGTCATTATCAGTGTTTTAGAAAAAAAACAAGGTCTTTTTTTTGCCATTATGGATATAGATCTTTTGGGGGGAAAAGCAAGGAAGGGTTAACTTAGTTTTATGTTTTAACCTGGTTAATTTAGTTTTTTGTTTTAACCCTTTGACTCCTGCACCCCATCCACCCACTGCAAAAACTTAACCCTTTGATTCCCTGGTGGAGAGTGTGAGGGAATCAAAGGGTTAAGTTTTTGCTTTGCTAGCATGGTTGACAGTACTGTATGCTAGTGGACAGGGGGCAGGAGTCAGAGGGTTAAATTCCCTGAAAGCTCTTTTGTTATGAATTCCCTGAAAGCTCTTTTGAATTCCCTGAAAGCTCTTTTGTTAATGATGACTTCATTTCTTTTCTTGTACTGTTATTTTTGGTTTTGTTTTGTTTGGTAAATCACTGTTCAGTGCAGTTTAAACCACCTGACTGTATCTGGCTGAACTGGGAGTGGAAATGTATGGTGATGTGTGCAAACTATTAATGGCATGATTTGACCGCACACTGTCCTTGCTTACAGCAGCAATAGTGAAGAGGAAAGAGCTCCAGCTGCAAAAGAACTGTCTTCAGCAGCAGAAGAAAGTGACGAACCAGATGATGATGATGTCAACAGGTAGTTTCTCGACGACCATCATTTGTTTGAAATCAACATCAGGCCAGGCTAGCATGATATTAACATTGTATATGCAGTTTGTGGAATACTCCTCAGCAGTATGTATGCTTTGTTAAGACATCCTGTATTTGTTCTTACATTAACGTCATGATGTAACATGTAACATAAACCTTCCTTATTCTCACTTGAGATGCTGAACACGGTTTGACTGACTTCATAAATTTGTATATTTTTGTTAACATGCTTGTTAAGTGATAACATCTACCTTTGTGAAACTTGTCAAGCTTTGTACATTATTTTAACACGTATCTCTCTTTGGCACTTTTTCTTACATGTTGTGTGTGGGTTTGTTTCTTTTCTGTAGTTAATCCCTATCCTGTGCATTGTGTCCTTTTTTGGTGGTTGTTGTCCATGTGTGTGTCTGTATCCCAAGTTGAAGAGACCCTTAAAACACTGATATCATTACTGTCTTTTGTACATTGACTTAATGTTCATCCAACATTTATCCAGTAGTCAGTTGTGCAAAGACAGGCTGGTTGGGGGAGGAAGTGCATTTGACCTGATGCTGAACTTCATGTGATACATAATTATGATGTTTTTGATGTTTTGTGTGTGTGTGTTTGTGTGTGTATTTGGTACTGGTATTTACATGGCTGTAAATAGTAGAGCAGTATATAGAAGGTACTGGTTAAGCTGCTGTGTGTTTTGCCCACATCAATATTTACAAGAACAGTACAAGTAGTACAGACAGTTTCTTAATACTGAGTACATATAAGATCAAAGATGCTGAAGTACGTATAAGATCAAAGATTCACACATTTAGGGTAGGTATTTACTTCGAGAAGCAGTACTCAGTTTTTGTGCATTCATGCACGTGTATACACATGTACATGCTCACACACACACAAATGTACACACACACACCCAACCAGACAACAATAGATAATTATGGAAAGAAAGTCAATCCTACTGTCATCTGGCCTGTGGATATTGGAATCCCATGTCCTAGATAGGGGTGTCTTTGCAGACCACTATACTAATGCATCTAGTTGTTGCTGTATGTTTTTGTGTGTTGATGAATGCATGTGAACATACATTTTGCATCGTCTTATCCACATGTAATATAATCAGTGCATGGTGTGATTTTTTCAGTGTGTCCACAGCGGATGACAGAACTAATCTAGTTCCTGCAGGCAAACCAGCCAAGCTGAACACCAGTTTTCAAAATGGGTAAATTGGTCTTGTCAAGGCTTAGCCTTTATATGCAGGCTTGTGGCATAGCCCATGATTGATTTAGACCTCTTTCTCATAGCATATTTTGGTGTAGAACAGGTTAAAACATCTCTGTGCTGTGACACCTGGAACAAACTGAAAATGATGCCATTGGTGACATGTTCATTCTTAATGTGTGTGTGTGTGCACATGCACATGCACATGCACATGCACATGCACATGATCTTAAGAGAGTACTTTTTAGTATAAGTAGAAAAAGACAATTTTAAAAATCGATATGTCTTTTAAGTCTCAGAGTTGCTGCATAAAATCTTCAGTATAAAAACATGTTATGCCACACTGTTTCATTATTTGTGATGGCCATGAGTTTTTCAGGAAGGTAGAATGTTTTTTGTTTAGAAATGTGGTAAAATATGTAGGAAGTAATGAATTGAATTAGGAAAAAAATGGAGTTGTTAGAAGACAAGGTGCATGTTTAAAAGGAATGACAAGGTGCATGTTTAAAAGAAATCTCTCATTGAATAAATAATAAGTGCAGTGTCTAATGTAATTTTTTAGGAATGAAACAAGACAGTAAAGAACATTTTATGTTTGTATGCAAGTCCTGTATCTTATGACTTGACAACATACCACAGTTAGGTAAACTAACATTGTGGAAATATATGGTTTTTCTTCTGTATGTTCATTTGATTTATACATGACAGTGACTTGTTGGAAATTAGCATGAATATTTGAAGGAAAATGAAGTAGTGCAAGTGCATGGTGTTTTTGTACAGTTACGGGTCGATGGAGCGTCGTACAACAAGTCATTCAAGTCAGATGAGTGACTCAGGAAGCATAGATCCAAATCCAAGAGGACGAGTCGTGGAAGTGAAGGGGTGGAACGTCGTAAACACAGCAGTCAGGCCAGTGATTGGGGAGACAGAGAAGATCGCACGCTCAGTCAGAACAGTGATGTCTTTTTACCCACAGGCAAAGTTATTTCACAGGTAGGTATGATGCCTTAATGCCGATTATTGCTGTCGCAATAATATATCACATTGGTGTTTTGAAATAATCGCCTTTTTTTTTTTCTTGGCTGATGTTTGTGATTTTGTGATAGTGTGGTTCACCTGATATTTTTTGAGTTGATTGCTTTTGGAAATAAGGATTGAAAAGTTCTCTCCCAAACATATCTTTCATGTAAAATACGTACAACCAGGACAATATTTCCTCTGGCATGCTTTCTTTCTACTATGAACCAGAATATTCCTTTTCAGTTTTATAGCAGAAATGAACGTTTCAAAATTCAGTTGATTGTCTAGTGTTTTGTTATTGCTGATTTGTGTTCTTCCTTCGGTTGCATTTATTGTAAAAACTGTTGGTGCTAATTGTCCATAGGTTATAAGGTGCAGTTTTTTTTTTTTTTTTTTGTTTTTTTTGCTGTAAGAAAATTTGTTTTATCTGCCTATATGTCTGCTCTTTGTACTGAAGCGACACAATTATCTTTGAAAGTTGTTTCAGTTGATTGATGCAAGTCGTCAAAAATTTCATTCCTAAAAATGATGAAAATTGGTAAAAGCAGTTTTAGTGTCCTTTATTTTTGTCTTCAGATATCCATTTGATTTATGTCAACAAATTTATCAACACTTAAGAACAAAATTTTATTGAAGAAAAACAAGAATTTCTAAAGGAAAGAAAAATTCTGAATATAATCATGTGCAAAGAAATGAACTAGTTTGATTCATAGTGGTTGAGTAGGAAATAAGTGCATCGGCTGAAGTAATGAGTACAGCCTTTTCGTTGTTGTTGTTGTTATTGTTGTCAAGTGGCATTTGTTTATCAGTACATTTCATGTTTGTGGGTAAGTAAAAGTGCACCAGGTAGACCCAGTGAGAAGATATTAGTTTTGCAGAGTGGATAGGGACAGAAAGGGTAGATGATATACTTGCAACAACAAAAGATGGATTTGTATGAAGGGCTATGATGGCCAACTCCATGCAGCAAGACACATGATGATGATGTTTCCGGAATGAAGGGAAACAGGGAAACCTCATTCAAGTAAAGTTGCAGGAAAATGGCCAATGAATGTGTGTAAGTGCAGTGACCAGAAACCAGAAAGCTTCGTTGGGAAGCAGGCTATTTGTTGAAATGCGTGCTGTATATAGTGACCAAGTTGATAAAGTTGTCCTCCTTGGCACTGGCCAAATCTGCCTCACCCATAAACATATGTATTCTCCAGTCTGTTCTTGGAAAGTGTAGGAAAGAGAGAGTTATGTAGGTTACAGAATTGGCCACACATTCTACACTCACTACATACTGGCCACACAGTGTACACACTCATTTCTTTTAAAAAATGAAGCAGCAGCATTGTGTATACCTTGTGATGAGTCATTCAGCGTTAAACATTGTCCAGATGCGGTGTTAAGTTTTTACAAGAGATCAATAAATTTCATCTAATATGATTATGAGAAAGATTTTTTAAATGCATTTTAGACTTGAAAGGATAAACATGAACTTGGTTTTTAATTCTTTTTTGAAATTAAATTTGAATTTGTTTTTAATGAGGTGTTAGTCATGCTATGGCTCTAGTAGTTAGTAATACGAACCTGAACATGCTCAGTGGAAGACAGGAAGCAGTAATGACTTAGCCATATTCTGTCTCTGCAGACATTTGTTGTTGTATCATTGTTAACTGTAACCGGGATGCTTCATGTTTTCCATTGGTCATAGCTTAACTGGAACTCATGCAACATGTTTGGCTATTGTGCTTTGCTGTTGAAGTACCGCTGACTGATATGAGCAACTATCTTAACCAGCAGTCATGTCCAGTCTGCGTTGTTTTCAAACTGTATTACTAAACAACACACATTTTCAGATTGCCTTATGTCAAACAGAAAAAATTAATGTTTATTAGGTGTGGGTAGCTGTGTTAATAATATTAAATGATCTGTATCCCAATTTTGTTTGTTTGTATTAAAATCTAAAAATAAAGATAAAGTGTTATTAGCTGTAAACAGCTATGTTACTAAATGATCTTTGTTCTTAAGTTGTGTCTGTTAACCTGTTCACTGCTTCCGACCGAAAATTTGGTCGGAAGAAACATACACCTCCAGTGCCACCAACTGAATATTCGGTCGGCGACTTTTGCTATTTTTAGCCAGAAAACCCCAACACTTTCAGTGACGTACGAGATATCAACGGAAACTTCAGATTCACTCTGTAATAGATGCTAATTATGTATGTGTGATGTTTTACGGTCTTTTCTGCCCATGCGGTTGAAAAGGTGACCCCTTACCGCTGATTGCTATTCAGCGACTGCAAACAATGGTGGACGAACTCGCTCAACACCGAGCATTGATCGGACCCGAAAAACAACTTATGCAGCAAAAGAAGTTGCAGAAATCATTACTTGTGGAGCTGATTCTGATTTGCAGTCTGTCGATAAGAGTGAAAATGATGATAATTTGGTGCTTGCAGGCGATATTTCGATGTTGATGTTCAAAGTCGGTCTTGACCTAGATAAGAGTCGGAGTGATATTACTAGCACTGGTGATCATAAAAACGAAAGTACTGCTGCTCCTGGTGTATTGTAAAGTATACTGAACAAGAAAACTTATAGTGTTGTGGGTTTTCTGGGCTGGATGAAGAGATATAAATTTTTTTTATTTTAAGTCAAGATGTTTAAAACTCCGTGGCACAGGCGATTCACCTTTTTATTTACACTTTGGCACTGAAAGGATTAAATGAAAGGATGAATTTCAGGTAGGGTTACATCCAAGGTTGTCTGTCAACAGCAGAATATCTTTTTTCTATTGTTTTTTTTTCAAAGTAAATTAGATAGTATGAACTGAACTAGTGTATCAGACCAAAACATTCACCAGCTTGTGAATTTCAAAGCCATGTAGGATGATTCTCATTCAGACAGAAAGAGAGAGAGCGTTGAGGATGGGAACAAATACACAAAATCGGAAAACTGGGTTTTGAAGTTTGTTATACAGCTTTGTTATAACGGTACTAAATCCTTGACTGCCGACGCTCTTTGATGTCGTGTGTTTTCCATATGCCAAGGAAAATGTTGCGTCACTACCATGTACACTAAAACTACTGTAGTTTTAATATTTGTGGGAATCTATGCATGAAATCAACAGATTGATGCATTAGGCATGATAAGTTGTATTTTCAGATGATTTCTTTGGTAATTTTTTGAGATTATGTATTCGTAATATTTTGTGAAAATCCCCACATTAAACCCCTCAAATGCTCACCACAGAACCAAAAAACAAAAGAAAAAATAGGAGATATGGTCCTCCTGACAAAATCTTGAAAGTGTTCAGACTGTATGACCACCTAAGACAGATCACAGAGAGCTGACAAGATACAAAGAGGAGCAGCCTGCTAGTGCACAAAATAACTTGAACCTGTAAGGTCCTCTGCTGCTGCCATGCCCCCCCCCCGTTGTCACTGTAGTCTACTACTTACCGCAAGTAATACTACTCCCTGGAAGTGGTGAGTGAATTCACAAAACCAGGACTATGTACTTCAACACTTTGAAGGTATTGTTTGGTTGCCAGAATCACCTTCGGCCACAAACCCTTTGTCACATGCTCATGGGGTCAAGATCAGTATTTTTTCATGCCTGCACATTCTGGAGCACATTTTGCACCAATAGGGATGATTATTACCGTTTTCAATCTCTTGTGTCAGAATTGTCTTCTGAATCATCTAAGAGCTATTCATAATTGCTTGCAGAAGCCAAAAACCTGCAGAATTGCAAGACTGTCCTGGCATCGCCATTTTGCTGAAAACCAGTTTCGATTCTTAGAAAAATAAAACCAGTTTAATGAGAGTTGCAGAGGTCAACAATTCATATAAGGGAAGCCTATCATTTTTATGAACCCTCTCTGAGACTGACATCAGTCAGTGCTTATCTCCCATTTACATTAGGCTGAAATGTGTGACAAACTACCTGTGTAAATTTTACATTTGTATGTGTCACAGAAGGCTTTGAGAGCTCAGTAGTTTTTACATTGGCGGCAGTCAAGGTTTAGGATACTTTAGATTTTATAGTATGTGCATGCAACGTCTTTTGTATCATCAGAAAAGACGAACAAAATTTGAATTTGGAAGTTGTTCAGAAGGATTTGGACAGACCTATATGTGCTCCAACAATTTAAGCTTGCACATAACATGTGTGCTGGTCAAGTCATGAAATGGGAAGGAAAGGAAAGGAAAGGATGGCATCTACGAAACGCTTAAAGAATACCACAGGAATGAATGACACATGAATATGGACAACAAATGTGCCAGTTTTCATGTAGTGGGCGCCTGGATCATGTCATGGGCTGATAGTAGGGCTAACAGATTTGAGTTCATGACTCTTTTATCAGCTGAGCCAGCAAACCAAGTGAAAAAAAGAAATCCTTTTCCCAAAACATCATCCAAGAGAGTGGAATCGTTTATCACACATGTCTTGTAATCACAGATAGTTTATATGGTTTCTCTTTTACTGCCCTCAGAGTGCACCAAAGTTTTCTTGATGTACAATGTTTAATGTGAATACGTATACTTTTAGTTTTTATCACTTTTTCCTGTCATATGAATGACACTGTCAATTACAGAGCAGACAAAGAATGCTGTCAGATGCATTTGTGTTTCATGTCTGATTTTCTTATGGACTGTTTTGTTTAGTATTAAATTTATGTTTTCGTTTGCAGTCCAAAAGCCTGTGTTGAAAGTCTTATAAGAATTATTCAAGAACAATGTTTTCGGCAAAACAACCAGTTTAGCACAGTTGTATACCAGTTTAGCACAGTTGTATTTGGATTAAACTTTATCTCCAGTCTTTTTTGAAATGACTAGTGTGAAGAATGCTAGGATTAAACTTTTGTTAAAGTGGCAAAGAGTAGTTGCTCATAGCAGATCACTGCATATAATGCACTGAATCTGTTTTCTGTGTTGGTATTTCATTTTTGTGTGTGTGTTTTCTGTGTTGGTGATTGAAGTGTTGGTTTCTTCTCTTTGTTGAACTTACGATTGTTTATGTTACTGTTACAAAAGGGACTGGTTGGGTGTTGTGTACTGAATGATAGGTTGTTGTGTGTAAGGTGCATGTTATTACAGTGGTTGGTATGTAAAAAATGACCCAGATTTGTTTTCAACGTATAAAAAGCTAAAATGGGAAGGGTGCTGATGGATGAAAATTTCTTTTGTGGAAATGAAAACTGGTGAAAATAAACTAAATGTGTTGGACTTGCGTACATATTCATGACTTGTAATGTGTGATTGACGACGAAGAAAAAAAACAAATCCAAGCAAACAAGATAACCCCTTCATTCTGATAGTTACCATGTTCACTGTCCTTGCCAACAGGAGAGCAGTTAACTTTTCTTTCCAAAGTTGAACACTATGGAGAAATTCATGTTGGTCTTTGTGAAGGGTTACCTACACTGAAGTAAGTCTGTCTGGTTTTGATATAAATTTGTTGACTTGATTTTGACAATACTGTTTGGGAGACTGTTCCAAACATGCTTTTGCTTTTATGGAACAGGTTTAACTTAAACAAACTTGGGCATTGATGTGAAATTGCTTTTTTAAAATTTTTTTAAAGTATTCTTGTTGCAAAAATTTATGTGTTGTAAGTTATTATTTTGTTGGTGAGCATTGTGTTTTTGTTTTCACTTATTTTACAGCTTTGGGTTTTCCTTTTGTTTCTTCTCCTCAGCCAATAGAAACAGCTAAGGCCAAGGGTCCCTCCCTATCTCTGCCCCCTAATACCTCCCCACCAGCCCATCCCTGCCCCAGTCCCAGGTCACGAACTCGTGAAAAGTCAGGTGATGCCTCTGTTCATTCCCTTGATAGATTGGCTAAGCCACCACCACCTGTACGGCCTCCTTCTCCCCGTATCTCGCAAACTAGCACTTCCTTAGGCAAGAAAGGAAAGGGGGAGATCATGATAGACTTTCCAGCAGTAGCTTCGCCATCTCCCAAGTCCGACAGTGAAAACCCCATCAGTGCAGATGCTGAATCTGAACAGTCAAAACCAGTACCTAAACCAAAACCTCGTTCTCTGAACCCTTTCTTGGGTGATGATAATGATAAGAGTGGGAGTGAAAGTGACACCAACAGCCTTCTGCGTTCCAGCAAACGTCGTAGGGCGCCTCTGCCTCCGACATCTACTGTGTCCCAAGGGACCCCGTCTAGCCCTTTGCTCAGCAAAGCCCCTGACACCCCTCCACATCCTCCTCGCAGTCCTGTTTTTGCCAGTATCAAGAGTGCTAGTAGTACTAATAACAATCCTTTCGAAGATGATGAAGATGAAGAAGAAGGGATTAGTAAAAATCCTTTTGATCCTCCGCCACGACCCAAGAAACCCCCAACCCTGACATCAGGCTCAGCACATTCATTGAAAGAGAAAGGTGGCACTGTCGCCCCATCTGTCTCCCATACTAACACTGGTAGCAAGGGACCCGGGGCCAGTTCTCCCACACAGCCCCCCCGAGGGGCACGGGCTTCTAAGCCTCCCCACCCCTCTCCTCCTAGTTCCAAGAGCAACCCCCCAGATCCTACAAAAGATTCGCCACAGGGGGGCAAGGATTCCATGGTCATTGTAAGTGTCATGCCATGAGAGAAGTATCAATCCCGTATTTTGCACATTACCTCTTACTGCATGTTATCTTTGAACATTTTCTTTACTTTTTTTTTGCTGCTTGTGCTTTACTGATATACATGGCATTTAAAGCATTTATTACTTTGCTGTGCTTTTACCATTTTTGTTTTTGATATGTATATAAGTTACTTTGCACTGTGGTATTCTTTGTGCTGTGGTATTCTTTGTGCTGTGGTATTCTAACTCATTTTATGCTGACAAACTGTTCTGAAAACTTGATATTGAAAATTGTTTGTTATTTGTAGCCATGCATGTTCATTGTTTCGAAATTGGTGTCATGCACAGCTTTCAATGTTTTTTTAAGCCCATGACATAGTAAATATTAGTTCAGATCATGTTTAGCAACCTGTGAGCATAATTTTGTCATTGTGCTGTGATTTGGAGGTTTACTTTGGAAAAGTGTAATTCACAAGGTATTATTGTTGTTTTTATCATTATCATTATTTAATTCTTTTCTGTACTTCCATACACATAAGATGAAATTGAAAATCTATTGTTTTTCGAGTTATAATGGTAGGCGTAAGTTATTTATTCAGGTATTAGTCTGCTGTGCCAACAGCTGTGAAGTTGATGGGTCAAGTTATTGTAATCTTTGTAGCTTTGTTGAAGAACACCCAGATGTAGATGACACAAAAAAGACTTTTAAGAAATCGTCTTTCAGATGTGTATGCTAAGATTCCAAACCCTTTCCCCATTCTTCATTTCATTTATTTTGTGAGCGTTCCTTTGACTGGTTTGACAGCTAGTTACGATACACATGGTCAATTCACTCTAACATTTTTTATGTCTGCGTACACTTTTTCTGTAGATGTGATGTTGACAACAGATTTATCTCTTTCAAATTTGCACTGTTTCGATTTGTATTAGGCCACGGTTTGTTTGAACGAAAAGGCATAAAATTGTCCATTAGTAGTTTTGATAGTCTCAGCCCTTGCTGAAATACTTCCTGTTTTCAGTTAATAGCATCTGTATAGCTATGGGGACTTGACACCGAAAAGCATTGTATTTGTAAAGTCAAACTTGTACTGTAAAGTCCACCTGGTTGCTGATAAGTTGTCTGTTATGGTTAACATTCATTAATTTATTTTATTTCTCCAGCTTTAATGTATTAAATATTTTCTTTACTGCATGTACAGTTCAGCTTGTAGATATTTTGACTGAAAATGAACCATATGCATTCAGACATAACACTTTCATGATGTTATGTTTGGTTAGAAGTGTTAACATTGTTTTTTCTTCTTTTTAAAAAAAAATAATAGATACCTCCTTTAATGGTTGTGAAACCCTGCTGTATTTAAAAAAAAAAATTAGATAAGATTGACAATTCACCTTTTGTTGACATGTATTGTTTTTTACCCTTTCTTCTTGAGTTTATTTGCTCTTTCCTCTCTGTCATCTTTTTCATACCCCTCTCCACTAAAACATGTTTGTTTATTTTGAAAGGGAGGTGGAAGATTACCCAACCTGGTTCAATTCTGCTTTTCTAGTCTCATTTAATCTCTAATTTCCCAGTTTCCTGTCATTTTTGTGGCATACATCTCATCTCTGCTGGATTTTCTCCCCTCCCTGTGTGTTTACAATGTTTGGGTGTTCTTGTAAATCTGTGTTATTATGTGCTGTTTATATAGGTTAGCAAGATGATGTGTTTTACTATCTGACCTGTTGAACATTTGCAGTTTAGAATGGCTAAAGGATTATTGCATCTCAAAGTTCATAAATGGTATCCTTTGAACCTTTGTTAATACATTTACTGAGTTTGAAATTGGTTAGATATGGAACCCCAAAAATGATCCCAACATGAAAAATTTCAGGAGTGTTCTTACCTGTATTCATGATACACACACACACACACACACACACACACACACACACACACACACACACACACACACACACACACACACACACACACACACACACACACACACACACACACACACACACACACACACACACACACACACTCTCTCTCTCTCTCTCTCTCTCTCTCTCTCTCTTGCACACTCACATACTCGTACACTGTTTTTGGTTTGTCCCGCCAGTTGCATTGCTCCCATCAAAAATTTTTTTCTGGCACGATTTCTTTTATTAATTTGTGTAAATTAAGTTAATTAACTGATTTATGTATTTGTTTAATTACAGGAATTATTGCAAATAGTTCATAATTGAACCATGTACCATTTAATTGCTAACCGATTATTATGGTAGTAATAAAACTGCACTTATGTAGATCATAATTGTCCACTAACCCGCTAAAAGTTTAAAATGCACATATGTTATTCATCAACTATCAGCTAATCGGTTAAAGCTTAAAATGCACATGTGTTATTCATCAGTTGTCAGCATGTTGGTTAAAGCTTTAAAATGCTTTTAGAGATAGTTCAGCACTGACCTGCATATCAGGTATGCTAAGGTGGGAGTATATATCTGCATGTAATTTTTTAATGTATTATGTTCATTTTAATTGGTTCACTTGATAGTTAAGATTACTTCGTATAGTTAAGTGCAAAGCTAATTCATATTGATCCTGGAGTTGCATTAGTTAGTCCCATATAGCTCTTAACCCCTTAACTGCTCAGTATAATAGCACTTTCGAATAACTGCTTGCCAGGGTAAAATTTAGCTTTTTAGGGTAGGTTCAATAAAATGGTTACTGCTTATTTATTTCTTGACAGATCTCTCAGATTTTTTGCATGTTTTGTTGTTATGCATTGGTCTACAATGTCCTGTCAAAATAACTTGATTATGTTGATAATTAGTATAGCAGAAACTGACATAACTACAAAAAATTACCAAAAAATAACAGCTTTCGAGTATACACAAATACACTGTGCCACACAAAATGAGTCAGAACATTGGAAAAGTGGTTTTACTATTTATTCAACATCAGCACTAACACATGACAGTCATATAAATCCCAAGGAATGTTGCTCTTGATCATAATCTGCTCATAATTGGGAGTACTATTTTTTAGGAAAAAAGGGGCATAATCATGCTTTTTGCAGTATGTTCACTAACATGTACATTACTCATCCACTTATTGAGTTATTTGTTAGATTTTTTGTGGACTTCTTCCTTATACCCTTGTTTACAATTTCACATCATTCTAATTTGATTTTGTTGGTAATGATGATGGTTCACACTAATAACATGTGATAAATCAGTTTTTGTTTTGTTTTCAATTTGAGAGTTTTAGAACAATTCAGCACATAAAAGCCCACTGAACAAAGCAAAATACCTTTTGGTGTTTGCTCAGCAATATTACAAACACCTGGGATTCAAACTGATGTCAATAAATGTCCCTCTGTGTAACAATCTGTATGTTACTGGGGGTACCCCAATTCTACTGGAAAGGGGCATAATTTTACTATTTGGGGTAGGTTCAGTACCGCAATCACTGCTTATTCATTTGTTGACATATGACTTAGATTTTATGGCTTCTCTTTCATTTTACCCCAAGTTATAATGCTATATAACAATAGTGTAATTTTGTTAGCCATTGGGAAGATGGCCAGGGATATAACGGATGGTGGTTTTACAGAAAATAAAAGTTTCTAAAAACATACACATGTTACAACACATAAAACCTGTAAAACACTGACAAAAACTTCTGTTAGTGTTTACTCAACATCACTGTAAGTACACAGTATGGTCCAAATTGTTATAGTATAATATTATACATATTGGTAAATGTTCAAAATGACAACTATGGGAAAAAAAAGTCTGAAGAAAAAAATAAACAATTGTCTGTTCAAAAAGAAAGACCCTCCCCCCACATACACACACACTTGGTATCCATTTGTTATCACATAAAACACTGTGGGAACTGTGTTAGTGTTTCTGAACATATTGTACTCACATTACTGCCATACTGTTCTATAGGAATCCAGCACTTGCGCTTGGACATAATCCTCAGGTTGTCTACATTCGTTACTTCATAACTTTGGGGGATGGTGTTCATTTTTTTGTCTGTCCAAATTGTGGTTCAAAGAAACACACAAGGGGATTCATTCTATACTCCACTTGGTCTTCTTTCACTGATGGCACTCAGTCTTGTCACAGCGTTCACAAAACGGTGAACACACACACAGGTGAGGAAAAAAAAATGCACTGTAGAATGGAAAACTAAGAACACAAAAACAAAAGCACAAAAAAGCAGAAGAAAATGAAATATATATAACTGAGGGGAAAAAAAAAACTAACACAGAACACCCTACTGCCAATACACAAACTTGGTGTGGTAGTCCTTGAAACATTGGCCTAAGCACAATCCAGGCTTGGATGGGCAGGAGGGGCAGTAGTAGCGGGATTCCTTCCGCACTTTTATTTTCTTCGTGCAGACCCGACACGGCTTGGTGGGGTTAGACTTGTTTGGTGTCGGTGGCAGTGGAAATAAAAAGTGGTGTGCACCCACCCTCACCTCGTCATCTGTTTTTCCCTCTTCCACAGCTGGCACCTGATCTGGCCAAATCCAAGAGGTGATGACACTCTCCAAAAAACTTAGGAAAGTGTTACAGGAGTCATCACCTCTTGACTTTTGCAAGATGAATGCATTGCAGGCTGCAACCTGCAGAAAATGGAAAAACAGTTTTTTTGTCCATTTCATCGACTTACGTGAGCAGTCATATGGGTGAAGCAGCTGATCTTGTTTGTCAACTCCACCCATATTCCTGTTGTAATTCGATGAAACAGACGGACGCATGTTGACACCCCGTCGTCCCCGGTGTGGAATGGGTGCCTCAGTGTGGCCATGCACAGAGGACAGCAGGTGCACCACTTTTGTGCTGTGGTACTTTGTGGCGACGATCTTGTTGTCACCACAAAGAGCAGCTGATGATCCGGGGTCCAGCTTCACTCCACGTAGCTCCTCTGGAATACCCCGGTTCTCCCGGACGGTGCCGCAGGCCAAGGTGTTCCTTTCCAGGAGGTAGAGGTACAGCCGCAGACTACTGTACCAGTTGTCCGTGTAGACATGGTAGCCCTTTTCCAGGAGAGGGGCTACCAAGTACAGCACCATCTTCTCGCTGGCCGAGAGAGTTGGGTTGTCTGCATTTACGGACTCTAGTACAGGCTGCACCTCATTGACGGGGTCCTCCTTTCCAGCATACACCTTGAAGCGGTAGCAGTAGCCACCACTTCCCTTGACACCGCCGTCAGACTCACAGCACAGGTATATTTTGATGCCAAACCGGGCACGTTTCAACGGTATGTATTGACGAAATATCAGTCTACCCTTCCAAAGAAGTAGACTTTCATCAACACATACCGCTTGCCGGGGCTCATACACCTCCTGGAACCTCTCATGCAGATGATCCAGAATAGGACGGATCTTGTAGAGCCGGTCGTACGCTGGATCACCTGGCACTGGCATGGCTGCATTGTTGTTGAAGTGCAGAAACTGAAGAAGAATCTGAAATACAGAGTAAACTTTCAAGATAAGTAAGCAGACCCACAACTGGGCACACACACACACACACACACACACACACACACACACACACACACACACACACACACACACACACACACACACACACACACACACACACACAGCCTACACACACACACACACACACACATACACACACACACACACACAGCCTACACACACACAGCCTACACACACACCCACTACACAAGCACACACTGACAGTATCACACACACTTGAATATATAAAAACACCACACTGGTATAAAAAAGTGCTTTTGTCTTTTACAAAATGAATAAACTTGCATGGAAAACTTACACACAGAAAATAAATAATGCTTATGCACACACGCGCGCGCGCACACACACACACACACACACACACACACACACACACACACACACACACACACACACACACACCACACACACACATACACACACACACACATTCACACAAGCACACACTGACAGTATCACACACACATGAATATAAAAACACCACACTGGTGTACCAAAAAAGTGCTTTTGTGTTTTACAAAATCAGCAAACTTGTATGGAAAACTTGCAAACAGAAATAAATAATGCGTATGTACACATGTGCACTCACACACACACACACGCACATGCACACACACACACACACACACACACACACACACACACGCACACACACACACAGCCTACACATACACACACACACACACACACACACACACACATTTACACAAGCACACACTGACAGTATCACACACACTTGAATATATAAAACCACACACACACACACACACACACACACACACACACACACACACACACACACACACACACACACACACACACACACACACACACACAAAATGAATAGTGGAGGGATGAAGAATCAAGTAGTGAAAAAAAGAAAAGAAAAAAAAATAGAGCTACTTGCCTGGAACCGGTTTCTTGTCATGATGGAGCTGAAGACTGGAATTCTGTACAGCACCTTCTTAGACCAGTACAGTTCAATTGAAGGTAGCCGCACAATGCCCATCAGCAGAACCAGGCCCAGAAACTTCCTCATTTCTGCACAGTCGACTTTCTCCCACTTGTTGGCCCTGGAAAACTGTGGAAGATTGGGGTGTGCCTCGAGAAACTGGTCAGCATACAGGTTTGTCTGAATGACGAGATGGTTGACTAGGTCAGAAAAAAATAATTCCAAATAGTCAACCGGCCTAAAATTAGCACAGCTGACCTTCAACCCCGGATTTCCAGTGAAAACTACACCAGGGTTGGGGTGCTGTGCATCAGCTTCTCGCCATTCTCTCACTAGCTGTTGCTGACCACGCCTCACGCCACGCCCCCTGCCGCTTCCACGGGGCCCTCGCCGTCGTCCAGACCCCCTACCACGTCCACGACCCCGTCCCCTCCTGACAGGAGGGGGTGCAGTGCTTGTTGATGGTAGAGGATCCCCCATTTCCTCTTCTTCACCCTCGCTAGCACTGGTTTCCCCACTGCTTTCACTGGGAGCGAACGAAGGATCCACGTCATCACCAGCACCTATCTCCGATAAAAGTGGATGGTGCTGGTTCCCATCCGTCTCCTCCTCATCACTGATGTCAGGATCCGATCCTCCCATGTCTTCTTCTCCACTGTCTTGATCGTTGAATATCTCGTCCAACACATCAAGCGCAGTGTACCGCTTGAAAACAGGTCGAGCCGACGACGTACTAGGTCTCGCTGCCATCTTGAATTCGCTAATCACTGTAACCTCTCAACTCGCGATTTGCATATCCTGTGGTCAGTTACTGGTGACGTGAAGGATATGGGGCTCTTCGCTGATATCAGCAACAGAGTTGGAAACATTTTGCGCAGTCATTTCTTGTGTAGATTTGCTCGCTTTCCGTGACGAGTTTACTACGAGTGGCACTCGTATACGGGCGTGGTGAATTTCGATTTTACTACGAGCGTTACTCGTACCAAGCAGAGAAGAGGTTAAAGTAGCTTATAATGAATTCTTGTGCTTTCACATGCAATAGCCGAATATAAGTATTTTCACATGAAATAGACTATTAACTGATGGTTCACACACTAAACTATTTTGTAGTTAGACCACCTGTCAGTTAGTTTAGTGTATGGGTGGTCCATAAGACTTAAGAAAAATGACATGTATGTTCACTTGTGTATCAAACATTTCTGTCCTTATTTTCAGACCATAGTCTATCCACATATAAAGTAAAGCAGCCATGACTGGTTCACAAACAATTTATAGTTGCAACACCAATCATTTAACAAAACTCACAGTAGAATCATGTCAGCTAATAGTATAGCCAATGAACCAAGCATGAGCTACACTATTAGTGTATCAGTTGGTGTAGACAGACATGACAAGCAAGACTGGCAGCTTGCTCTGCTGCACTCCGGAGATTGATCACTCACTGTGACATAGAAGTCATGAGTATACAGAGCTGTATAATATTGCTGTATCATTCAGTTTTGTTCACTTAAACTTGATGGCAAATTTCTGTTACTGTTAGGAAGACAGAAAATGACAAGCAGTCAGATTTCATGTTTCTCTGATCAGAGAAGTTTTATCCTAAACTGAAAGAGAAAATGAAAAAGATTTCAAAAAATCTCCCATTAGTGATAAACATGTACAGATAGGAGGAATATTATTAACAAGGCAACAATGTTTAACTGATCTTTGTGTGTGTTCAAGGTTTAAAGGTGTCAGTACAACAGAACAAGAATTACTGCAGAGGCTGTTGTAGGTCAGAAGTTCATTCATAAACTGATCCACATTCCACATTTTATTGTATGTGTTATGCACATGCTTGTTCATTAGGGCACAGCAGATGATGAAACACAGTGCAGCTTCTGTGTGTGTTTTTTTTTTTTCCATTTTAGCATAATGTAAGACAGCTTGAATGTCCTTACGGATGTAGATGTTTTTTCAGCATGGATCATGGCACTTATTTGCGTGTTAGTGCATGATCTGAGTCTATGGGAATCTGGTTTTTAGGTGAAGTGTTTGTAATATGTCTGGTGCCAATCTGCATGTTGAATTAGGAAGTTGGAAGGAACTGTGTTCAGTCTTTAGTGGATGGCACCAGCGGCATTGCTGATTCTCTGAGTGGTTGAGGTTATGTTGTTAACATCAGTTTGTGGTAGAAGCTCTTTTAAAACACACACACACACACACACACACACACACACACACACACACACACACACACACACACAAAATACACACACAAAATACACACACACACACACACACACACACACACACACACACACACACACACACACACACACACACACACACACACACACACACACACACACACACACAGAGTCTTTGATTCTCTCTTGTCTTCACCTACCATTTTTGTTTGTGTTTCTCCCTCATTCACACATATACACATAGCCTTTTCTGTCTGTCAGTTAGAATGTTTTTGCAAAGAATAAATTTTGTTCAGTGGCTTTCATTGCCTCTTGATAGGAAATTGTGTACTTAATGAAAGAATCACATAAACTTATATGTACTCCAGTTCATCTATCATATTATCAACATTAACTGAAGTTGACCTGTCATGGTAGAAATACATGCTCAAGCTCACCTGTCGTCGCACAAGAATGCACTTGTGTGCTTCCATCATGGCAAGAAATGTACACACCTGTGTATTATGGTATCATAACTGACTCATTTACCTATCATCTCAAAACAATCCTATGTGAACGTATTTCAGGCAAATGTATCATAGTATAACTATCTACTCATGTGTACCTGTTGGTTCATCTATTATGACACGGAAATTAACTGAAGCACAGTGTCATGATACAAACATTCACCAAGATGTATCTGTCATAAAACAGAAATAATAGACAAATTTTGGTGATTGACATAATCAGTCCATTTTTTCCTCTCATACTTGACATATTCTCTTTATCCAGTTTGCAGTCATGTGTAGAAGTTGTAGCACAAAGCTTTAGTTGTTAGTTGAGATATTCCAGTATGTATACTTCCACAGATTTAATGGTATGAAGTATGACAGGAGACTTGTGTTAGCTCAGGTTGATGAAACAGTGCAGCTTCTGTGGTTTTTCAACAATGAGGTATCTTCATAAAAGCAATGTTTCATTGTAGTTTTTTTTTAAAATGGTGTTTGAGTATGTTTATCAAATAAGACATGTTAATGATATGTTTATCAAATAAGACGTGTTAATGATATGTTTATCAAATAAGACATGTTAATGATATGTATATCAAACAAGACATGTTAATAATGACTACTTGTAGAGTGCTTCATTACACAAGAGCCCTAAGCACATCACAAAGGACAGAGGTGACTGTAACTTGTATGATGACACATATGGTTCAAGTGTGCTTGCATACTTATATCAGTACATGTGCAAACATCCACGTCAAAAATCACTACACATTCAGTCTAACATGCTTGTATTGAAGCACCATCACAGTACAACGCAGCACATCATACAGTACAAAACACCACCACGCCACACCAAACCACACCACATTGCACTGCACCACACTGCAGCACAGCACAGCACAGCAAACACTACAGCACAGGAATGGGTTAATAGAATAGTAGTATTATACTGATAGGTCAGTTATACATTTTCTTGCTATGCTGATTGTTTTTTTTGTGTGTTTTTTTCTTTGTGTGTGTGTGTGTGTGTTGTGTGTGTGTGTGTGTGTGTGTGTGTGTGTGTGTGTGTGTGTGTGTGTGGGGTGTGTGTGTGTGTGTGTGTGTTGTGTGTAATAGATCCATGTTGATCTCTTTTACATGCATTATGTAATTGTGCTTTGGATTACCATTTGAGTTGTTTTCATTTTGTTAAAGATTCCTTGATTTGCTTGAGTTTCTGTTTGGATTTTGTTTTGAATTCAAAATCAGATTTTCTGTTGACCAGACATCTTAATAAAAGCATGGAGAGTACTGTCAGATGTGCTTCTTTTAATTTGATGTAAAAAGAATGTTCAGGTCTGTCTTGTCTTTTCAGGAAACATCTTTTACTGGTACTAAGCAAGTCACACGCAAAGTGTCCTCTGCTTCCAATGCCAAGACTACAGTTGTCACTTCCACAGGGTCAGACCACAAGGGGGACAACCCACTTTCACCCTGGCACGTTGGCACCTCAGAGAAGAAAGAACGTAAAGTGACTTTGACAACAGAACTGTGAATACGCATGAAAAAGAAGAATCCATGTGAGCTGTAGACAGCAGGATGATTGTGTAACAGTCCTTTGAAAGTGTGTAATAAGTCATCTTGCAAGTTGATTGGTTACTTACTGCAAATGTTTGTGTTGTGTCGATCAAGAAACAAACAGCAGTGATGTGGTAGCATTTACTTTCCCAGTGGATTTTTAATGGGATAGAACTAGAGCAAGCAGTCGATGGAAAAAATATCAGATGTGCAACAATTGTAGCCATCAAAATGGTGGTTTGCAATACTGGGAAGTGGAAGTATACTGTTCTGGAAAGTATAAGAAGTATATGATAATTAGAGAATTTTTTGTTTGTTTGTTTGTATTTTCTGGAAGAATTTTTTTTAGCATCTTTCTGTAATTTGCTTAGAACTTGATCTTTTCTTGATTTTGTATGTTAGTCTCTGTTAGTAATGGCTGGCTCAAAGACGACGCAACAAGCTTGTTGTGTTATAGGACACTGTCCAAGGAATGTTTCAGACAGAAAGGAAGCATTTTGTTGTTCACTTTATGCTCAGAATTGGTACTTTGATTGTAAAAAAGCAAACAAATGTTTGATCAAAAGCCTCCCAAGCAGTGAAGTTTATTTTGTATGATTAAAGCCACACAAACAAGTATATATGAAGATATATATATTTATATATATATATTCTCTGTTTGCTGTTTACTACTACATCTTCCATTGCTGACATCTGTGTACTTTGTGTTATGAAGAATGGAATTGAGAAGTGTTGTTTTCATGATGATAATGGTTTTGATGTCATTTACCATCACTGTTTCTACAGCTTGTCCACTCAAGAAGTGTTAAGAATACAGAAGGACATTTCTATGTGTATTGTCTAAAGGCCATTAATATACTTTCAGGAATACACAGGAACATTTTTGTAATGCTTACCATCTAAAGCACAGTCATGCAGTTTCCATTACCTTTAATTCTATGATTGGACAGCAATTTCAGCTAACACTTGCTTGTTTTGTTGTGAAAATGAAGTGGTTAAATAACAGTCTTTACTTTCCATTGCTGTCCACTCATTCTTCATGCCATTTAATGTCCAGAGAGGTCAGAAGTGCTCTCCCCTCCCAGCTGCAAAGGGGACCACGTCTGACCTTATCCTAATGTACATGGTTTGTTTTTCTGTCATGTGCCTGATCCCAAATCCATGCTGTGTTCATGATGTCATGTTTTATAACCCATATCTTAGCAGGGATAAATCTGGTTGGCTTCGGTCTGCGCTTGTGCCATTTTTGTGACACAGCATCAGGAAGTGATACTCAAGTGATGTATGTTCTTTATTATTGTACCATTGTCATTTGTATCATGTTACTTAGCTGTAGTATCAATTCTGACATTTGTGAAAAACATTATTTGCACTGAGCTGTGAAAAGCTATTGCCACACAACTATAGTGCTTTGATTGCTTAAGCTTGCACTAGAGCAACTTGGTGTTTGTGTGTATGTCTTCTTGCACAAAATGCAGACAGTTCATTATACACAGCGTTTGTGGGTTTGGTTTGTAGGTATTGTTAGATTTGCTTTGCTGGTCAAACAGTAGTTTTATTTACAGTAGATCTTTTTTAACTGAAAGGAGCCAGATCTTTATAACATTGCTGTCATTTTTGTTTACTATGCAGAGTTTTGATGCATTGTAGTCTGTCTAGTACAGATTCACATATCCTGATGTGCATTACAGAAAAAAAGTTGATTTGACATCTTTAGTTTTTAGGTGAACATGAGCTGTTCAGATGATGTGACAATTTTTAGTATTTAATTGAACATGAGCTTTTCAGTTGATGTGACATTTCTAGTATTTAACTGAACATGAACTTTCAGTGGTCTTGGTGCTTGTTTCTGTCATTTTGTAGATCTTTTACATCAGAATATGTAATACCAAAGAATACATGACAATGCTGTGTTTATAAGGTTTTGTTTGAAAGTTATTCAGAAAATGAAGTGTAGAAGAGTTGTTTGAGCATCATGTCCAAACTGCCTAAAGAAAATCACATATCCTTTTGGAAGTGAGATGCTTTCCATAGATATTCATAACTTTGTTCTGCCCATTTTCTTGTCAGTGCTGACAGTACTTGGAACTTCCACTTTTAACTTTTTTTTTTAGCAAGGACAAAAATTGCCTGTTGATATTTGATGTTAACAGCACAGTATATGCATTTTTAATTCTTCTTTTTAATATAAAGGGAAAAGGAAAACCAGGAGCAGGTGTGTAGAGCTTAGAAAGATCTAGACCAGTTCTTGCTCCTAAGGAAATGGGTGTTGGCAATAGCTAACCTGCTTGGCACAATGAGCCATGATCGTGGCTTTACTGTCCAAACACGATGAGCCACGATCATGACTCCTCCATATTTCCTGCTGAATACTGTCCAGTCTACAAAGTGAATACAAATTGACCAATCAGAAGGCTTCTTTTGCATTGCCTCTGCCTTCTTCTTTTCACACGGTCGCCATTTTGCTGTTCTTTGATTGATTCCTACAAGTTTCTGCACAAAAATGAGTGAGATTGGGACTGACTGTGAGGTTGACAAGTTGGGACTCTTGTTGACAGTGACTCTGGTGATAATTATGAGGTAAATATGGCTTTGTTTTTGGTTCTAAATGAACAAGAGAGGTTTGAGCACATGATGAAGGGTATTTTTAGCACATCAGTCATTGATGAACTGCGGGTTGTCATTCAGTTTGGTTTGTTTATATTCTCATCGCATGTGTGCTGATGTGTTTATTATTCTAACACTCTGTAATTTCACTTTCTCCTGCAAACAGGTGTTTATTTTACTGTCATTGTGCTGTTCAGGGTTTCTGCTTTCTAGAAAATGTTTACATGAGAACAGAAAAATTAAAACAATTAGTACCCGTTGACAAGTTGGCTCCTGTTAATAATATGCCATTGTCTTACAGTACACTTTTAATTATGTATCGTGCCAAGGGGGTTGAAGGCTGCCTGAAAGTTTTTAACACTTGTGCTTAGATCTACTTACCAGTAAGTTTTAATTGTTTGCATTTAAACTTACCACTTTACATAACAATTATGCTTGGCATGCTGATCTGAAGCACAATTGATAATGTCAGTGCAACAATTTGTTTTATGCATTGTAACATTCATGGAGTAGACTCATTGAACTCACATGGTGATTCATTTTTCTAAGATGATTCAGTTTCTGTTGATCTTACCTTCTCATATTTGATCAGAAGTTCCAGTGTATGTTCATTCATAAATCGACTGCTTTATTACCTGTCAGCTGGAGTTACATTTGTTTGTTTTACTGTTTATAAATAAGATTACATTTTTCTTACATGTATAAAGTCTGTTTTGAGTAGAAACCAAAAGGGAAAATGGTTTTGTTACTGATCAGTTGAATTATGTATTCAGCATCACAAGTCTGTTTAAGTAGAGATGTCAAATCATGAAGTTAAATGCATATGATGAGTTGATAGATAGTATTCTTTGATCAACAGTTCTGTCTTGAAAATATGCAAAGATTGCTGGCATTTGAGAAATTATACTCTGATTTCCCCCTTGCTTATGTGAAGAGAGTGTTTATTGTCATAATTTGAGTTTACCATGTTCAGAAAAGATGTACAAAGATTGATTGGATTTGAACAAATTAATTGGATTTGAACAGTTTCTTTTTTTCTCCAGTCCCCTTGTATATGAAATAATCTTATTGTTCATACTTAAAATTACAGCTATTGTGCATGCATCTCACTGGATGTGATAATGACATTGACACTGACATACATATCAGATTTTATCACAAGTTGGACAATATATACGTTATGCAAACTTCACCCATTTATCTTTTTTTTTTATTTTTAGGTTGTGCCTTACTCATCATTCCATCCATTTTTCTGAAGTTGGTGTGAAAAATAATTAAGCAAAAAATGCATGGTTGGTGTAGATACGAATCAGAAAAGGAAGATTTTATTGAAAGTTTATGAAGTGCTGTGTTATTATTTGATATGTATGTGCTGGGAATGGGCGGGGCTGATGTCAGGACTGAGAGGGATATTTAGACTGAGGCTTGTCTGTATTATTATGTTTGCTGTGCCTTAGAGTTCATGACTTTTGGCATGAAGTACTTGATCAGAATGAATTCACTCCAGTGTCATTTGTTCATCAGCTAAGCAGAATACCTTCAGGCAACATTATGTTTTCTGCAGAAGATATGATGAAGTTGTACTGATCCCTGTGAGATAGAAATTCTGCTGAAGGTATCTTTAATTGTAAAATGAAGGATTAAACATACATGATGATTAACATTCACTCATGAATATTGATCAGTGTGACATTACCGGTTTGCTTTGGAAATGAGTTTTGAAAACTGTTTTGAACGGGAGGAAACGTTTTCATCTCTACAAAAATATATCCTTCACCATTTATTCTTGCACACACACTCTCTCTGAAATATACTGTGATTTGACTTGAAATTGAGATTAACTGACATGATGCAAATTGTATTTCCCCAACTCCAGTCCACTTCTGTTGCCCCAGTATTGTAAAGCAGATATTAAGAGCTGAAGAAATATACAAAGTATTGGGATTGCGCAAATCAGCATATAACAGTTATTGTGAACTGCTCAGTGCATTGGGAGCTTCTTATGAAGTATATTGAGATGAAAATCTCACACTCTTTGTGGTGGTGCGTATGGTCTGGCTGTTAGGTACATAAACATGAATGACTGTGACCTGTTGTGACAGATTTTTCCCTTTTCTCAAGACAAATGCTTCAGCAGTTTGAATAAATTTCATATGCTTTATTGCCACAAATGCCATGTGATGGGGAAAAATCTCCAAAGATCAAGGCATAATCAAAAGTATGCATACAAACCCATTTTTTCTTGCAGTGCCTGTTTTTTCTTGTGATAGAAAGTGTTAGTTAATTTATTGCAATGCCTATTTTTTCTTGTGATAGAAAATGTTAGTACATTGCAATGCCTATTTTTTCTTGTGATAGAAAAAGTTAGGTAATACATTACAATGCAATGCAGTTCAGTGCAGTGGAGTACATTGCAGTACATTGTGTTGGACTTAAACCAATTTTTTGAAAGACAGTGATGGCAAGGTGGGTCTTTGTCTTCATTTTAATTCCTGTTGTATTGATGTAGGCTGAAGAAAAAAAAATTAGGTAAAAAAATGTGGTGATCTATTACCAGGGTGATATAAGATTAAATTTGATGTTAACAGGGCAGTCTTAACTGTGCATAAACAAACGAACAAAGAAACAAAGAAACAACAAACGAACAACAACAAAAACAACAACAACAACAACAACAGCAAAACCAGTTGAAAACAATGTGGGTTTGAAGTCATGGGGAGGTAAATTAAATGTTTAATGTTTCTGTTCTGTTTGATGGCAAATGTTGATGTTCATTTCTAAATTGCAAACAAAAGAAAAGATATATTCAAAATGTGTGTAATAATCAGTTTTTCTTGTATATCTTAAATCTGGTGCATTTGATTTTGATGTGTGTGAATGTCCCTCAAGTAGCTCTTGTGGACTGTGAAACAGATAAAGCACAAAATTGACCTTTGCTATTAGTATGTTAAATCGGTGTGAATTTTAAAATGTCGTATTAGCTATTCATTGTGCTGTACATGATCATAAAACATTGGAACAGTTCCATTTAAATAGGGAAAAAGTGCCTGTGCCACCCCAGCTTTTGTGAGAAACTGGGTGCTGTACCAGTTGTCACTATTATTATGTTTATGTGTTGTTCAGTTACGGTAAAAACTAGTTACAAACATTTTTTATGTATCATGTGTAAATGAGTGAACAACTAGCATACATTGTACACCTGCAGGAGTAGACCAGCCTGTGTCAGATGACTCAAAACAACTTATCTTTTGTCTCTTACTAGCGCAGAAGTGGTTGTGGTGATGGATAACATAGATGTGCTGCTGTACAAATATGACAAAGCAGAAATAACCTCTCCCCCACTCCACTCCCATCTCTCTCTCTCTTGTGCCTTGATTCATAAATCATTGAAGACTTCTTAAACTAGTATAAGTGTACATACATGACACAATGAATAAGCTTTGTTGGTTGATTAAGCAGACTGTTACCTGATTAGTTCAGTGTTGTCTTTGCGTGTGCATCAAAAACAGATTCAACAACAAGACAGAGAGGAAAAGGGGTTTTTCTCTGGTCTCTCCAGTCTTCCTCTTTGGACTGTCCTAGACCTTCTCTGTGGCTTGGGTTGTGAGTTTCTCTGGCTCCCTTGTTCTAGGTTGGGCCTCTAACATTCCCTTTAATCTAGGATCAGTTGTAAACTCTTCTCATGCTTTGCATCTGTCTCTGGAAAAGGCCCTCAGTATCTCTCTGGTTTCTTAGCATCTATATCCTACACAGAAAACTTTGTTCCTTTTCTGATTCCAGAGTGTTTTGTGTTCCATCTTTGTGAACAAAATCTTTTGGCCACCGTAGATTGGCTTACCAAGCACCAGGTGTGTGGAATGAACTCTGTCCACATTAGACATTCACCATCAATCATTTCATTCAAGTCTGCTCTTAAAATTAATCTTTTTCAGTTATAATTGTGTGCGAGTGAGTGAGTAGTTGATTGTGTGTGTGTGTATGTGTGTGTGTGTGTGTGTGTGTGTGTGTGTGTGTTGTGTGTGTGTGTGGTGTGTTGTGTGTGTGTGTGTGTGTGTGTGTGTGTGTGTGTGTGTGCGCGCGTGTGCGCGCACTTCTTTGGCCTTTGTAAGAACATATGTGCATTTGTGTGTGTGTGTGTATGCATGTGAGATGCAGAGATAACTATTCATTGCTTTACATTTTAATAGCATGTAAGTGCATGTACTGTTTTTCTCAGTTGCCTACCCCCATCATTGCATGAGTGATTTACTTGTGGAAGTATGTATTTTATAACAATTCAGTTCGCACTTTTATGTTTCGTTTTATGTCTTGTGGTTCATTCCTTCCATCAAAGCAGTAGGGACTGACGTGTATTTGCTTTACACACATCTGCCTCCATCACCTATGTTTTTGTTAAGTGCTGAGGGCTCTTGTGAGATGATGTGCTGTATAAGTGGTGATAATTATACTGATGATGATGATAGTTATGATTATTATTATTAATAACATTCCACATGAATTAATTGATCAAAACATTTCACTTCATTATGAAAATGGAAAGTTCAGTTTATACATCTATTAGACATGTTTTGCAATACGTTTCATTTCAGTTGATAAAAGCAAGTTTTTTTTGTATTTACACTTGAAGTACGACAGCAGATGAAATGGTCTTGAAAGTTTCAGTGGTTGTGATTGTGAACATTCGTAATATTTGCTGACTTTATATTATGAAAAGGCTTTTTTTTCTCTCTCTCTGCTGCTTTATGCTAGTCATTGGAATTGTAGTTACTGGAGTAGAAGATATTAGAATTTCCTGTTTGGTTTCAGCTTCTTTAAAATGTTAATTTCTGTACTTGTAATTTTATGACTTGTTGTTTTCATTATCAGTGACATGTTGTTAATTGTTGGCATGCACACAGCTTTGCAAGTGTTCATAGGGTCTTACTGATATGACTAATTTCGTATTCAATACTTTAAATTATGCGGCCATTTTTCAGCTAAAGAGTTTGAAATGTTGATTTTATTGACAGTACAAAATGGAATGGTTAAATTAGGCATTTCTAAATATTTCAAAATATAGCAATTTTTAGAACAGTTAAAGATTTTGTGGAATCGTTTTTAAGCCAGGTTTGTTTGTATATTTATTTATGAAGTAATAAATTTCCCAGTGAAGGCAGAATTATTATACAGGAGTTGCGCCTGTGTACTAAGAAAGAAACTTGTACAGCTGATACTGAAATATTAACTCGCTTAACATACAGTGCAACAAATAATCATTGATAGTCTTTCCTTAATTTTGCTTTTTGTTCAAGTGATTTTTCTTGAGGCTTGAGAGCATTCATTTGTTCATGTTATGTGAAGATTGTGTTGAATCTGTTGGCTTTTTTGTGTATACATTTCATACTTGATTTCTCAAACTGCAATCAGTTTTGTTCTTTTGTTTCTCTGAAGACTTCGGTGACAGTTTGGGGTAGTAGTTGTATATTTTTCTTGTTATTGTCATAGTCGTTTGTTGCACAGAACTGTGGAAGCAGATTTTAGCATTGTGTTTGTTGTACATTTCACACATGGGATACAATTACTTTGTTATTATGTGATGAGTATCAACATAATCATAACCATCGTAAATTTATGTTGTCTTTGTATCAAGCCATTTTGCCAAATATGACGCAGGAATAAGCTGGAACTGCGTAATGTATCTGAGACAAATAATTTTCTTTTCCCAGCATTTTTTTAAAATCAGAACAGCCATGTTTAGATTGTGTAGATTCCTTAAGTAAAAACCACTGGATTGAAAAAGGTGGTAATTTAAGTATTGGGTAATATTCATGCAGTTTTTTTATGTTACCACAGCTCCTTGTTCACCACTAACATCCTGTTTGGAAGTGGGATGGTTGACCATCCAGTGGCCAATTGGTAGTGAAGTGTTATGATGGCAGACTGTCATGCTATTTCTCTTTCCATAAAGTTATTCTTCTGAGAGTTAAAACATAGTGTTTTCTGGTTATACTATATGCCTAGCATGTTTCCTCATGCTTTACTAAATCTTTTGACCTAATTGTTTTGTCTGTTAAAGCAAATGCTGTACTACTGAAAAATGTCTTTTCTGAAATGTTTACATCAAGAACTTTTCTTTGCATGCTAGGCATAGTCATTTTCCAGACAATAACTGATTTTGCTGAAAGCCATTTTCTGTAGATATTTTGCTTTAGTCTGTGCACAATGAACTGTTGAAGTCATCCTTATCCCTTTCTTTTGTCATAGTTTTGAAGTTATGGAAATTCTTAACACAATTACGATTGAAATAGGTAACATATGTAACAATACTCAGAAGCATGTTTTAAAAATCACATGCTAAATAGGAAGTGTCATTCTTAAACATATGGTATTATTGAATGTACAAATGAAAACATGTTTAAAAAATGCTTTGCTCAGAATTGGCTATCTTGATCCCCTGTGATTGTTTTTTAATTATAATACGAAGTATGGTCAGTCGTGGATTGATTCATTTCTGATGCCAGATATTGTCGCCTGGTCAGGAAGTAGGAACTGATCAGCACCAAATAAACAAAACATGTGTAAATACAAATATCAGAAAAGACTCTAAAACCTCCAGACCAGTAGTTGGTAAGGTGACTTTAGTGCAGCATTGGAAGAAAATAAACTCATTATTTTGAATACCGTGGCTTTTATTAGTCATTCAGTCCTATGGTCATCTCTGATGTAAGCAGCCTGTTTTTGCTGTCAGTATCCATACTTGCCATGTTGGCTTACTTGTGATTCTGGATTTCTTTTTAGTGTAACTGGGATCGTAACTTGGGAGATTAACACACACACAAGGAAAACAATGTGTATAAGCTTCCTTTTTCCCCCCCGATTTTGTTGCAGCTGAGCTCTGTTTTTGCACAGTGTGATTGAGCTTGTACTGTAGGCGAGGTAGGTTTGACAGTTTTGGAGGTTACTGCATAGTATGATCAAGAGATGAACACACTTCATTAACTACAAAAGTATTGGTGGTCGCATTTCCTTGAGTGTTGGTTGCTCGGCATTGAGATCTTCATGCCTGTATTGTGTGATAAATGTGTGATAGAAGGCATCGATGAAATAACAGTTGTATTTAGTAATGATGTGTTAGGAGAACATGGTCAACAACAGTCAGTGTTTGATGCTGTGATGTGCTTTGGGACTTAAGAATGACAGGGACACAAATTCTTGCACTTTTATAATGAAATTGTTCACAATTTTTATATGGAATTTGTAGTTATATGTACATGTATTAGGATTTAAAAAAAAACTTGTTTATAGAAGTATGAGGATATTTCTTTTTTTTTGGGTATTTTGTTTGTAACAAATTGATGCATGCTGTGGCCATATGCTTGTATTTCATTTGTAAGTGAAGACTAAAATAGTAACATGATCTCAAATGCATACTGTTATGCGTCAACCTGTAACAGTGGTGGAACATTCTTGTGTCTTCATCAGCACTGCAGGGTCCACATTTCTTCTTTTCTTTTCATGATCCGAATTGAAACTCAGCATGGGGTGGAAGAGAGAGAGAGAAAACTTATTAAGAATGTTGAAAGACCTGTTGGAAAAAAGTTTAAATTGTCTGTAACCATGATAACATTTCATGTTGAAAAGATGTCACACGTTAATTTTAAATTTCTTTTAACAATGATGTCAATCCAGGTATCAACTTCTGTATATTTGAAAGATACTTGATGTCTCTATTACATTATCAGACTGGCAGTAGATAATCCAAATAACTGGTAATTTACCTCGACCAGATATTGAAAACAATAACAACAGACAATTTACATATCTTTTTATTTTTTTAGAATGAGGAATTATAAAGAAGTACTTTTTACCTTTTACATATCCAGTAGGGTGTGTTATTGCCATTTTCTTTACTTTGGCCAGTTGTCGACAGTTGTTTTTTTGTTCTGGTTCTTAACCTGAAAGCTTGATGTGAGTGAAGACTTATTTGTATAGGAACATTAGTAACCTGTGACATATACATGTATTTGTGCTTGTAACTGCTGTGCTGTACATAATGTGGTGTCAAGAAAGAACGAGACATTAGTAGGCCTACAGTGTTATTCTCTGATCTGGTGCTGTTAGATGTTTGTAACATGTAAACATAAGACACAGTGTATATCATTTGTGCTCGTGTGCCGTAACATTTGTATTGTTTTGTAGATATTTTTTTTGTCTGTATAATCATGAGTTACTGTTTCATACTAAAGGACATGTGCACGCGCACACATATGTGCTGTCATCAGATTGAGGCAATGTTTATCCCAAGCTTATGGATAACCAGGATTCAGACATATCTCCATAATCCATGTGAGTACTCGCTGTATCATGATAATCATTTAAAAACGTAAAGAAGTGATAATCATGGAAGCATGAAATTGGAGTTTGTATTCTTTAGAATATTTCAGATGTTCATGTATAATCGCTTGATGCATTCCTAATCTAATCTATCCAGTATATGCTTGTACATGGATACTAGCTAGTTTTCATTTCTTTAGTTTCTGTTTTGATAGTTGGAACAAGCGCAAAATCATTCCTGTCAAATGTTATTGAAATTTGACAAAATAGCTGGTTGTGATTTTTTTCTTTTGAGAAGTGGATCTTTTTATTTGTTTATTTGTTACATATTCGTATTTGTGATTAAGCAGCTAAAACAGTATCGTTTATTTGCTGATGTATTATTCCTGAGTTATGAATATGTATAAGGCTGTTTAGCTTAGAGAAGGTGAAGCAGAAAAATACAAAATGAAGATTAGGTGAATCTAAAACTCCTTATTTCTAATGAACGTTTTACCATATATTTCTAGCGCACATTTTACCAGTTTGCTTTTCCTCTTACTGCTTGTAGTGTGAAAATACCTATGTATAAATGTACATACATACATGCTGTGTTTGTCATCACTAATACCATTTTTATAATGCACGGTTTATGTCTGTGCTTGCTTGTTTCTTGTGTGTGTGTTCTACAGTCTGTTGTTTTTCTTAATTTATTGCTTGCTATTTAAATTTTGCGAAATTGTTTATTTGAAGGGGAAAAAAAAGACTTGGTTCCTGTGTCAGGTCTTTTGTAATTTTGCAGCTTTTCCAACTTTTCTGTTTTATTTTTGTTTCTGTACATTAGTTTGCAAAACGCTTCTTGTGTTACGAGTTTTGTGATATTGCAAGCCTTTACATTTTTTTTTTTGGTTTGCTGGTTTTGTTTCATAAATTAGTTTGCAAACATTTTTTATGTTTCCTTTTTGGTATTTAGTCATTTCAAGTTTTATTTCATAGGTTAGTTTGCAAAAGGACCATTATGTCCTTGTATAGTCTTTTTATGCCTATCATTTTTGTTTAATTGTGTCAGAGTAGAAAATGATTTTTCTTATGTCCTGATAGCTGAAAAGGAACTCCATGCTATTTTGTGAACGTGTATGTGAGTGTTCATTCTCCCAGGCTTTCACCCCACCTCTCTTTCCCAAGCTGCATGTTCATCCTGTCCTACATGTATCTTTGTCAGAATTGTATTGCTGTAATGGTAACATTTTTACTCTGCTTAATTACAGTGTTCCGACCGAGAAAACAGTTATTTCCAGGTATGGTCTTCCTTGAGTGCAAATACTAAATATCCTTTTCTTATTGGCTTGCCTGGTGTGATTTGTGTTTGGATGTGTTTGTCTTACTGTATGTGATAGGATTATTCTAGGGGGCAGACTCATGCTTAATTTTCATTAATAGGAAAAGTGTCAAAATATACATTCGCCTTTTTATACCCTTAATTAATTTAACCCTTTGACTCCCGCTCCCTGTCTGCCAGCACCTTGCATTGTCAACCATACTATCAGAGCAAAAACTGAACCCTTTGACACCCTCACTCACGCAGTTGGACGTTCACCAGCATCATGCAGGAAATCCTATGGATAGGATGTGAAGGGGTTAAATGATCAGTAATGACCCACAAAGAGAGAAATAGACAGATCAATTATATACATATTCATGGGTGCAACTTTTCCCGGTTTGACGACGGAATCCGTTTTTTTCAAAAGAGTCAGAAATGGAATATCCGTTTTTTGAAAAAGTTTCAGCATCTAGGGGCTATGCCCCCCAGACCCCTGCCCATACGGGGCACTGCCGGCTCCTGGACCCCTTTCATTTTTTTTTTTTTTTACTTTTTCTTAGTTACACCCTTGAACATGTATGAAATCCAAAACAAGTGTGACTGCCCGTGTTCAAGTAAACAGGAATCAGAAAAAACACAAAAGAAGAATCAGAACGTGTTTTTAATGCAACCAGACATGAACAGGTGCAAATTTTCGGCCAACTGGCTTTTGTCAAGCGTAAGATCACAAACTAACACCAAATACAAAAATTAGGAGAAAAAGACTAAAAGTTCCCTGCTGCTTCATTCAGTGTGAGAAAAGGATTTCTTCATTCTTCCTACAGTCACAGTATTACCCACAGTCCTTTTCTCACACTGAACAAAGCAGCAGGGAAGTTTCAGTCTTTTTCTCCTAATTTTTGTATTTGATGTTTGTTTGTTTGTTTGTGATCTTACGTTTGACAAGGGCAGTTGGCCAAAAATTTGCACCTTTCTTGTCTTGTATAATAAATACATGTTATGCTTCTTTTTTCTGCGTTTTTTCTGGTTACATGTTTATGAGTCATGTGGTTGGGACATTTGTGATTCGGTCGAGTGAATTTTTGTTCAGGTTGTTTTCAAGGTGTGTCATCTGTGTCTTGATTTTCCCTAATCACTTACAACCCTGGTAAGCTCTCAGTTCAAGAGGAGGAACGCATTGATTTTCTCTTTAAGTTCAGAGCAATTTTCCTCTCTGAGAGGCTTCTCTGGCCTGGCAGATGGTGGTGCAGAGAGCTCAAGGTTTGCTCAAGGACTCGTCTGTCAGTCTTCCCTGGGACAGGGATGGATGTCTGGTTTAGAAGAAGTGAAGACTGACAGACGAGTCTTTGAGCATACCTTGAGCTCTCTGCACCACCACCTGCCAGGCCATTGAAGCCTCTCAGAGGGAAAAACTGCCCCGAACTTGCTCTGAACTTAAAGAGAAAAACCAATGCGTCGTTCCTCCCGAGCTTACCAAGCTTGTGCATAATGATAAGGAAAATCAGGACAAAGAAGCCACAGCTTTAAAACAATCTGAACAAAAATTCTTTGCACACACTTGTGCAACGAAATATGCCCATCAAGAAAGGGAAATCTCCATTCCACTAAATAACGAAGGCAAACATTACACAAAACATTTGGTTCTTAAATTTAATCAAAATGCAGATGGCATTATGCATCCTGGACAGTGAACACCATGACACTTGCCTTGAGAGAGGCCATCAGAGAATAACAACTCCTGTCAACTTCTATTGTACACGCTATCAGTTCATTCAGACACTGACTGAGGAATCGTTACTGAAGAAACATTGACACTGATACAAAGGTGATCTATCTTCAAACTAATTTTCATGTTGGAATGAATGTGGCTGCTTCTCATCAAAATACAATGTAATGAAATGAACACCTAAAGACAATACTTGGCAACCTACTTCGTGGGCTTAATGATCAACTGTCACATGCAACTTCTTAATTGTAAAACGCTTGCTTTGTAAAACTATTCTGCACTTATCATAGGCGACTTGCACATTATTTTGCCAATACAGGCAAACACTGACAACTCTGTAAATGCGACGTCGCATGTGTCTAAAAACATGGAACACAACTCTTCACAAAAGGCAAATCGGCACAATCACGTCTTGCACAACTTAACTGGCAAATAAATAAATAATGTTTATAAATACACGAGGATGTGAAGGAAATGGATCATCCCAGAAGTATGGCGGACGTTCTAAAAATGACTGAGATCGAAGCCTGGCACCATGAGGGCTATTAGGGAACAGACATCATAACCGTTGTCTCAGCAGACGTATAACTTTAGCGTTCACACTTCTCTTCCTCTTCCTCTGTGTCGTGTTTGATGAACTGGAAACAAAAGAAAGCAGGTTGACAAAGGATAGGGACAGGTGTGCTCAAAACTGCCTGTGCTTTCACCCCACTGTGCATTTTCTGTGTGTAGAAAAGGAACAAAATGAAAGAAGTTCAATGAAATTGGCCTTAGACCAAACGTTTAAGCACAGTGTTAACAGGGGTGTGTGAGTATTGACCAATCCAATAACAGAAACACATTGTCACAAATGTGATGTGAAAAATGCATATTTATAGGCAAGAGCATGATAATCACAGATGTGGCATGATTTAAATATTTACACCAGGATAATGTAACTTCCTATGCCATGCTACATCTTCTGTTTGAACCATAATACATATAAAGTTCGTACTATATCATACACACAATACTTAGACTACGAACATGCAATACTTACACTATGTTACACATAAGGTTGTACCATAGCGTACACAATAAGGTTGTACCATAGCGTACACAATACTTATACCATTGAAAGGTATAATTCCTACACTATGATACATAATAGTATGGTATATACTGTATCTGTCACCCAAGACATACTGCCTCTCGTTATGATACATGTATTAATTACAAAATAATATTTACATCCTAATATATGTGATGATGTTACATCGTAATACATGTGATGATGCTACACTCATACTCGCAAGATATTATCATACATGTAAAATTACATGCATTGATCATCAACCACACGATAATTACACAATGATGCACATATTATTTACTTGATAATCATCAGATAGTATTCTCATTGTTCCACAAATATTATTTACGTCAAGACAAACATTTTGATTAAAACCAGAAAAACATGAAAACAGAAGACGCTTTTTCAATTCACAAAGCAAGACAGGCGCAAACTTTCAGCCGACCAATCTTTGTCACTGTAGACAAAGGACAAAGAAACAAATATACAACAAGAACAGAACTTCCCTGATAAAGAAACAAGTACAAAAAATTAAGGCTTGTTGGCTGAACATTCGTGTCTGTCTTGTTTTGTGAATTAAATGAGCTTTCTCATTCTATATGTTTTTGATTTCTTTTTGGTTGAACGCTGGCAGTTACTATGATTTAGATTTTTATGACGAATAAAGTATATCTAGTAATTTCACCATAATAACATTCAATGCTAACACTATAATGTGCATTACACATATGTTACAAACCCCACACACCGTGACTATATCTGCACCATGATGTACAAACACCTGTATCATGATACTCAATAACTGCATCCCAGAACAAAATAACGTACCATAATATGTAATCACTGCACCACGATGCACACATTTACATCATTATATATGTTGTATTAACACGAAACGACAAACGGCATCAGTACCATGGTAAGAATGCACATGATGCCATAAAACCTACATTCAGTGCGATAACCTAATATCTACTCTTGATGCACAATATATGCATTGTGATACACACACACCGCTTGCATTGGGATACACATTATTATTGCCCAATATACACAAAACACTTCCACGTCGATGCACCTAACCACTGCATCGGTACACGTTTGCATTTGCACCATTACGAAAATGAAATCTGCATACCAATATTAGTAGTACTTTTGATGTTAATAGTACTTAACTATGAAATACACAGTTTACTTGTTACATATAAAATTTATACTAGCTAAATATCTGCATCAGATCCACAAACCATGAGAAAATTGATAATTACACCAGGATACACATGTATTTTGGCATCAGGATTCGTACGACACATACACCGAGATCTGCTTGACATTCGTAATCCTAGACTTGAAATTTTTATACCATCATGACCACGATACACACGCCCCTTGCATATAACACTTATACCATGAGACTTTTTATAAAATTACACTATGATATACATGTCAACTTACTAAGATACACACTTGGTTATGATACACCGATCGATCAGCCACCAATTTTGTGACTGTGACAGAACTGGTTATCAACTTTCTTTGACTCAAACCACAGTTCTGCCAGTGTTTCTTCAGGCAAACACTGTACCATCTACTGAATAGAAACAGACACTCATGCAAGCAGTCTCCATTATTCACATGATATATGATGTCAAGTGTCTTCCTCTCAGACGGTCTAATTCTCTGGGCGTGAAGATTAACACACTCCACTTCCCTCACCGAGGTCCTTCTAGCAAGTCAGAAGAACCAGAAGAGTGGTCCTCCAGTGGATCCCTGCCCACTATGGAAACAAACCAGGGAACAAGAAGGTAGAAAAGCCGACAAAAAGAGGCCCAGCAAAACCAGACAGCGTCGGCAACAGCGAGAAGAGGAGCATCACAACATAACTCCCTAAACCATGGACAGACAGCAGTGGCGACTACATTTTGCCCAGACAGCAGCAGGTAGTCTTGATGAGGTTCTGCAGTGGCCATAACCGACTCAAGGCCTATGTTAACCGTACGTTCAAACTGACGCCTTGCCTTCACAAACCTGCCCCTTTGCCACTGCGATCAAGAAAATCAAAGAGCAGAACACACACAACAGCGACGAATGTAATCTGACCATGTCGATGACAAATGGAAGAAGCAGCAGCAGCTATGGTTTTCTTTCTTGTGCCTTGAAACTTGTTTGCGTTCTTGTGACCACGACAAACTGACTAGCCGTGGTGACACTTGAATAGTATTATCTGTTGCACCAGACATCTTATTTTAATTTGTTAAAAATCCTCCACAAAATAGAAATCTTTATTGAAATATAGGAACTCGCCTGGTTCTTGTGACCTATCATACCTATTTAAACATGTTCATGATTTGCCTCTTGCATTTCTATCAGAGATTCTTCCCAAAACGCCGATTGATCCTTGTGAACATTTTATCAAGATACACAGGTTGACAGCAAGACAATAGATAACTCACCCCCCACCCCAATTCCCGATTTGTGGTAAAGGCAAATGGAGGGGGAGAGGGAGGCGGAATATCGGGTGTGTGTGTGTGTGCGCGTGCGTGTGTGTGTGCATGCACACACGTAGTTCTAATGCCATTTCCAACTAAGGAATGATACTTTATAGGCCTATAATGTTCTCGTTCTTCATAATTACACATAGTAGCATCGTGCTGACGATGACAAAAAAGGGAAGCATGGACAGACAGACAGACAGACAGACGCACTCACACAGTCTTATACACACACTATTTCCTACAATCTCTATCCTGCACACACACAGACACGCACACACTTCCCATCAACCTCCACTACTTTGCACACGCATTTCTAAAAACTGTGAGACCTAAATATGATCACGAAAGAACAACCGACCTTTTATGATGTTGTTTACCATCGGCTTCTGTTGCTGAAAGATAAGAGAACAGAAATATACTTGAGTAATAATAATTCGCGCGCGCGCGCGCACACACACACACACACACACCATATACATACGCCTACACAAACCTGTCTAAAGATGAAAGCAAGTGACAAACATTAAAAATTACATGAGAAACGTATACAACAAATATCTGTAAACTTGAGCATCACACACACACACACACACACACACACACACAGTCTAACATTACAGAACGCTAAAAAATACATTGTGAAATGAGTAGTTTATCCGCAGAAGCACCCTGTTTAAATGGAATAACCACATTGTTTATCAATCTTTCATCATCGAGTGCGCACAATTTACTCCATTTTCTCACACGAATTAGTTCTAAGGTCATTATGCAACTGCCGCTAGAGGCATTTCATACTTTCTCCTTTGCTTGCTGGATTAAAACAACTGTCTTGCACAATTCATACGTTGGAACTAGTATGGCCTAGCTACATAGATCATGTGTGCCATCTCTAGGTTATATTACTGAACATTAATTCAACACATCAAAATCAACATACATGCAAAAGACAACGAATGTTACTGGTACTGCGACTTTTTTCCCATCTTGGGAAGACCTCATTATAAAATTCAAATGAAAACTAGGAAAAATGAACAGCGTTCCATCATTGAGGGGCATCATGGGCAAAAAGTTTTTTTTTCTTCCTGCGAAACAGACAGACACACACACACACACCACACACACACACACACACACACACACACACACACACGCGAAAGCAATCATTGTAGACAGGCAAGATTTCCGAAAGGAAACCAAAGCGTAATAATTGAAACACCACAAGACAAAAGTTGTCTGAGAACATCAACAGTAGTGGAAGTACAGAGACGGAAGACTGACCGAAAGACGCAAACAATCTGGGACGGGGTGGGGGGAGTATCACTGATTATTAAAACTGCACATTTCACTGACAGAGAGAAAGAAACAAAGAGAGAGAGAGAGAGAGAGAGAGAGAGTAGCACTGAATATTAAAACTGCATATTTCACTGACAGTTAACTTTACAGAAAACCACTTATTGCAGTCACATTTACACAACGAATCGTAAAATCACTCGCTGCATTTGCAACAAAAAAAAAAAAAAAAAAAAAAGTAAATTTTGAAAAGATGCGAGACGATGGGAGGATCGCCTGACACGCACGCAGTACAGTTTATGAAGACATAAAGAAACTAAATATACAACTAGATAGAACGCAGAAGGAAAACTTGGTAACAAAATAATGAAGCCATAACAAGCACCCACTATATCTCAACGAGACATTTTTATCCAACATTCCCAACGTTTTCGCCATATACTTTCTAACTTTTACACTGAAGTTGATCTTCTGTCATGTAATTACACATCTTCATACAATGAATTAAACAGTAAATGAACAATGCGCTCTTTTACATCATTTATATAACAAAATTGCCTTTGTTGGGCGATTTGAACCATAAGGGCCAACTTCCTTAGCCAATAAGATATTTGTTCTTTTGTTTCACCTAGCTTGGATCAGGTCCGCTTCGTTGACTCCTGCCATCATCTTGTTTGACCGGGATCCGTGATCCATAGATTGTAATGATAATAATGGCAATGGCTATTTATACATTTCACGAGAGTCCTTAGTGCTTTACGAAAGCATGAGAAACAACAAGCATACACACATACAACAAATAATGTCAACCTCTACTATGATGAAAACACATGAACTACAGGAATATAATGTTAAAGAAGCAATGAAAATAAACCTTAATCAAATATCCACTTCCCTAAGTGGGTTATAATGATCCATTTATAACCGAACTTGATAGAAAGTGCCCAAAGCCACACGGTACGCGCACGCACACGCACACACACACACACGCACGAACACACACACACATATACACACCCACTTGCAAGCTGGCTTGTGGTCGATCTGAACTTACTGATACTTCTTTTATCCAAGAGCAGGAAAAGATGAAGCAAACGAAAGCTGAGAAACAATTCAAGATGAAATTGCCCAGAGTGATAAATAGACGAGGAAGACAAGAAATCAATGGCTGTTATTCATTTATTCATTTGTTCATTTTGTAGTTAAAGGGTAACAGCAAAACGAAGGAAAGGGATTGAATGTATGTGTATGCACACACACATACACATAACACACACACACATATATACATGTACACACACACGTGTGTGTGGTGTGCGTGCGTGCGTGCTCACTCGTGCGTGCTGTGTGTGTGTGTGTGTGTGTGTGTGTGTGTGTGTGTATACGTGCACGCTTTTGTGTAAATGCGCGCGTGTATGTTTACATATGCGTGTCAGATGGTGCATAGGAATACATCATACCCATACTCGAGTTTACAGTGTGCTTCCAGCTGCAATAAAAGGCGAGTAATTATTAAAAAAGGAAAAAAAAAAGCGAGACAGATCAGCTTGGCCCATGTAAACACCGACCCACGGTGACACAGGGAAGTGTCAGATACAAGCAGCACAAAAACAGAGCAACAGCGAGTCACTGAGAGGATAAAACAAACTCAGCAACAAAATAAACAAAAGTCACCAAGAGGAAGAAGACAGTCACCAAGAGAAGGAAGACAGCAAGAAGAGGAAGACAGTCACTAAGACGAAGAGGACGGTCACCAAGAGGAGGAAGACAGTCACCAAGAGGAGGAAGACAGACTGTAAGAGGTAGACAGTTACCAAGAGGAGGAAGACTGTAAGAGGAGAAAGGGCGAAAGTCACGAAGAGGAGGAAGAACGTTATCAAAAGGAGGATAAAGAAAAGCTCACCAACACCATAGACACAGAGAATCACCAAGAAAAGGCCAGGAAGTCACCAAAAACAAAAGTGAGAAAGTCACAAGAGGAGGAGAACGGAGAAGAAAAAGAAGAGGTAGAAGAAGAAGAAGAAAAAAAAAAAAAAATTAAATTAAAAAAAAATATATATAAAAAAAAAAAAAAAAAGAGAGAAGAGAGAGAGAGAGAGAGAGAGAGAGAGAGAGAGAGAAGGGACAGATAGAAAGTCACAAAGAAGAGAGAAACATACAGACAGAATCTGATCAGAACTGGTATCGGCCGTGGGAAAGTATCTCGAAATTTCTATGAGCATGGTCAAGGCTGCTTGTTCTTCACATTTTTTCTTAGTGTTCCATTAATTTTCTGTCAAATGCCGGTGTTTATTTAACATTTAAACGTACACATTTTGTCTTTTAGCATCTTTTCTTCTGCATCGTAATGTTTACTTTATTTCTGTTCACAAGTTGTTTACAAAAATGACAAATCCGAGCGCTACGCAAAACGATTGAAAAATACATCTAGGCAAATCCATTTAGTTGCCAACTTCTGTTTTATTCTGTGATTGTTGTTTTCCCTCTCTCTCCCTCGCTGACTCAACTTTTTTCTTCTTTTTCTGTCTGAGTGGTTGTCTTCATTTTCTTAATTCTCTCCTTCACTCTCTCCAGAAGACCTTACAAGCACATAAGATTAATGCGCAATGTGTGGTATTTGCTATGTTTATTTTGGACCACCACATGGCAACTGTAATGTTAACGCATCTGGAAACACAAACCATCTGAGCGGTGTAACAAGAGTTGAGAAAACTGAAACTTAGAAAAAAAAAAAAAGAAAAAAAAAAAAGGAAACCCTACGCCAAACAAGTAACAGTCTACGTAGGAGCGACAAGAAAATAAAGCCGTAATCTGAGGAATGGAAACTGGCGCAGGGTGGAGACACTGTTGATGAGGTGGAGTGGTGGTGGTTGAAGGCTGGAATGTGAGAGTCATACTATTCAAACGAATATACAGCCAACGGGCCGATGCTGTAATCCTTTTTTTTATTTTTTTAAAGCTATTGACGTTTAGGGTAATACATTTTACTTTTAATGTACTCTTCTCTTGATTCAACTCTAATTAAAGCGCGCACTTGTAAAGTTCTTGTGTACCCAAAAGCAAACATTTTGCATATTAATGAATATTTCCGTAAATGAAATTAAGAACAAATAAATCCTGTCCTCAAACGAGAGCAGTTAACAATCTAGAACTAGTTTGTGGATTGGTTATTTTGTTTTGACTGGACACCAATGGTCTCACTGAATTATTTATAGCAGAAAATAGTGCAATACTTTGAGATCCACGATAGGATCGTTTTTTCAACTTTAGGTAAATTGTTCTTCAACAGAGCCTGTAATAATTTTATCATCTGGCGACAGTCAACGGTTTCAAAGGCGTTGATTCAGTTGTCGTGGGAGAAACACGAAACGCGTGTTGTTTGATTTCCCATACCCCCGTCTATTCCGCCATGTTTTGTATTTCAACCCGGGTATCATCAAAATGTTGCGGAAGGAATGACGAGAGAGAGAGAGAGAGAGAGAGAGAGAGAGAGAGAGAGAGAGAGAGAGAGAGAGAGAGAGAGAGAGAGAGGTTGTATTTCCTGTTGTTCTTATATTTTTTCAACAAAGGAGATTTCATTTTCTTCTCCGGATTTGAGTTTTATAATGGAATGCCAAGTAAATCAGCCTCTCTGTGTACTGTCCCACGGCCTGAGCGATAAAGACTTTCTAGAGAACAGTGCTCATATACAGTAACAGTTGATCAAAGACGAACAGCGGAAAGCAGAATGGCTGAAAGCACTTGTGTTATATACATACACGTTGTGGTCTGAAATTCAGTGCTTCCACTCCCAGTCCCTGTATCATGAAAGACGGGCATTTCCACCCATGGTCATGTATGTATACAGTCACACAACCAAGCCATCTTTGACTCTTACCAACCAACCAACCAAACAAGCAACCAGCCAACCAATCAACCGATTAGCCAACCAACCAATCAACTACCCCTCTGTCACCCACCCTCTCACTCCCCCATCCCGAATCACAGGCCCAAGACATCAATTTGGAAAAAGAGAGAGAGTGGGGGGGGGGGAGGAGAGAGAGAGAGTGGGAGACAGGGGGGGGGGGGTAAGGGATGGGATACAAAGCAAAACAACACGACATGACAACGATCTGTTCTGAAGGGAAACATGAGCATATTCAATAACTGTTCCATACGATCCTGGCGTTGAAATGAACTGCAAGAAATGAAGCCAACATTAAAATACCGGGAGCGGGGCGAGAGAGAGAGAGAGACAGAGAGAGAGAGAGGGGGGATACATATGATATCAGTTAAATCAGAGAGAGAGAGAGGAGGTACACATGATATCAGTTAAATGAGAGAGAGAGAGAGAGAGAGAGAGAGAGAGAGAGAGAGAGAGAGAGAGAGAGAGAGAGAGGAGGTACATATGTTATCAGTTAAATCAGCCATCTAACTTCAATACAGTTCCTCATCATCATGATCATAAACAAAATATAAATATAAATAAGTACAAATATACTAGGCGCCGTGGTATGGTGGAAGGTTGTGGGTTCAAATCCCCATCAGCTCCTTCAAAAATCAATGTGGGATTTTTCAGCTCCAATAAGCGCCTGCCCAAAGCTGAGCACGCTACAGGCTCCCTGGGAAGACTGGGACCACGCAGTCGGGTCTCATTTACTTCAAGGTTGTGTCAGTGAGGGTGTTGCTAAAGTTTTCTGACCAACACCGCAGTTGTCTGTTTCTCTCAAACCTGGCTGACGCCTGGATATATTACGATATTAAGCGTAGAGTACAGCCTTGTCACGCAGTTTCAACCCTAGACGGAACTCCACAGCATCATATCCTCCTCCTCCTCCTCGTCATTAAATTGTGCCAGATTGTGCAGCCATTAAGGTGGTGTTGAAAATGGAACAAAAAACAAAAACAAAAACAAAGAAAACAAAATGGTTTGCACAAAGGTAATCCCCCTATGCCATGATCCTTAAATAAATACAAATAAATGTAATTTTCTTTTCTTTTATTCTATTTCATTTTAAACATTGCTTCAGCTTAAAAAAACACAATACATGATCTAAACATATCATTTTCCGTTTGGGCTGATTAACAGGGAACAGGTCTGTTACACGTGACATATTGCATGCAGCAAGTTGAGTCGAGTACATTTACTGATCACAATAATCTCCAAACCTTCAGATTTATCAGTTTGTATGCAATTTCTCCGAAGAAAAAAATCATTTCAACATATAAATGAGGAAAACGTATGAAACTAATGATTTAAAAACACACAGAACAGACCACACTGTTAAGAAATGAACCAATAAACAATAGGACACACGTTGAAACAACATGGGCAGTATCACTCACTCGTTGGGAGCGCCGACATCCCCAAAAGTCCCTGATATAGCAGCGATAGCAGAATAAAAAGAAAGGTATCCAGTTATGCCAAGAAATGATCTTTTCAACATCAAGTCTTCCCGTGACATACACACACACACAAACCCACCAAACAAGAAGAATAAAAAAAACTACAAGGTAATGTCAGCATCTTTAAACTTGTCTGTTAAAAAGGCGACAATTGTTTTTGGTGGAGAAGCAGACTTTACATTTTCTCTTTTCCTCTCCCCTCCCTCCCAAGTCAATGAGACAATAGCACACGTGCACAAACAATCGCCTTTCTTATCCTACATCGCACTCACCCGTTTGAAATGGACATTAAAGTTAATTTTTTTCGAAGACAAAGCCGTTTCCAATTTATATGAAAAAAGTGTCTGCTCGTGTATGCATGGGAATGAGAGACAGAAAGGGGAGAAGAGGGACAGAGACAGACTCATACTCAAGGGGGGAAGAGAGAGAGAGAGAGAGAGAGAGAGAGAGAGAGAGAGAGAGAGAGAGAGAAGAGAGAGAGGAGAGATTGGGTGGGAGAAGAGATAAGGATTTTTGACAATTCCATACATGTTGTACATTCACTTCATGATTCATACTGTACAGGAATCACTGACACTACGCCAAGTGTCTTATTCTATTTACATCAAATACGCATAACTACATCATGATAAATTATGATTTCTATCACTTTTTTTCAATGAACAAATCTGTTTGACAGACAAATCATCGAATCATTATCCACTGAGCTGATCAATGATACAACCAGCCAAGAACATGATGTCTGGTGCAGTGCTCTCAGTGAAGCTAGGAACTTACCTGTCACTCTCTGATTTTTACACGTTCTAAAAGTTTCTCATGATGAACTGAATCAAATGTTTTATAAAGATCTACAAATGCAACATACAGGTCTGTTTCCGCCTTGCACATAAAAAAAAAAACATTTCCGGACAATGGCATCCACATTGAAAGACCGATCTGCTGACCTTTTCCTGAACTCTGTTACTGTCTGATCTTCTAACCAAGTGGACAACCTTGTGTTCGGGTATGCTATGCGACATTTTGACAACATGCTTAGTTATGGCACTCCCCTCTTGTTATCTATAACCCTGCATCTCCTTTTTGTAGACTGATGTATTGTGACAAACTTGTCATTAGCACCAAGTGAAACACAGAACACACACATCTTTGTACTTCAAGGAAGTGTCTGGCGTTGTATATGACGCCACAGTTATATGGAAATCACAGCCATTTATCCTGTGTGTGTGTGTGTGTGTGTGGTGTGTGCGTGCGTGCGTGCGTGCGTGCGTGCGTGCGTGCGTGCGTGCGTGCGTGTGTGTGTGTGTGTGTGTGTGTGTGTGTGTGCATATTAATGTACCTTTCCAATTATGAAATTGCTCTACAAGAATGTCTCCCTATATGTGACAGTTTCTTAGCTTTTAAGGAAACTACTGCAAAAAAAAAGTGAATATCGGCGAATGACAATCGGTTGCTATATATGTCACTGCAAAACAATCATATACAAAAAGAAAATCAATAGTCATCGTTAGCCAATTTTTGTTATAAACCATATACACTGTAACTGAGAATTTTAATATGTAATCCATTTACATTATTTACAGCAAGGTCCATCATTTATGGGTCAAGTCCCTCGATCAATTTTTTGACTACTATTTTTCGAAATATTTCTTTAGTTGTTTTCTATTTCATGCTGCAGTGGCCAGGCCGATGTCCTCATTGCGAGTTCCAGAGGCACCAGTAGTACAGCCTTCCTTGTCACATCCTGCGTTGTCACATCCTTTTTTGTGACATCCTTCCTTGTGACATCCTTCTTTGTGACGTCCTTCCTTGTGACGTCCTTCCTTGTGACATCCTTTCTTGTGACGTCCTTTCTGTGACATCCTTCCTTGTGACGTCCTTCCTTGTGACATCCTTTCTTGTGACGTCCTTCCTTTTGACGTCCTTCCTTGTGACATCCTTGTGACATCCTTCCTGTGACATCCTTCCTTGTGACGTCCTTCCTTGTGACATCCTTCGTTGTGACGTCCTTCCTGTGATATCTTCCTGTGATATCCTTCCTTGTGACGTCCTTCCTTGTGACATCCTTCCTTGTGACATCCTTCGTTGTGACAGCCTTCCTTGTGACATCCTTCCTGTGATATCCTTCCTTGTGACGTCCTTCCTTGTCACATCCTTTGTTGTGACATCCTTCGTTGTGACAGCCTTCCTTGTGACATCCTTTCTGTGATATCCTTCCTTGTGACGTCCTTCCTTGTCACATCCTTCGTTGTGACATCCTTCGTTGTAACAGCCTTCGTTGTGACAGCCTTCATTGTCACATCTTTCCTTGTCCTGCCTTTTGATCACCAGAGAGCATTTTCTTTAAAATGTCCAGAACGCTACTCTGGCTACTAAACGTATGTGTGATAGAGCGTCTTTATGTCTGTTTTCTTGTGTTTCTTGAGAGAGGCAAACATCTTGGTGGCCGATCATGCATTGACGGATGGGCACCACTGCTCCAATCCGTGACTGTGTGACGGCTAAAGTGACTGACTGCCTGCCTGTCTTGCGTGTTCACACTGTACAGTGTTGACATTAGATACTGTTTCAGATTAGTCGGTATAACCAGCGGTTTACAAGTTTCGTTTTGATTCACATTTTGTATGCAGATATCATCGTGTCTCATGTCATCTGCGCCTTTATCGTTTGTCAGTTCCTAGTCAGTGTCGTTCCTGCCTTGAATGTCATCATGACCATCTGTTATGTCATTGTCAGCCGGTCAAGTTATACTGGTCATGATCATCACTGACATGATTGTCATGATCACCATATACTGCATATCGTGATGGTTCTGTTCGTCTTCAACATTAGGAACATCATCGTTGTCTTATGTCATATTGATTTATTCGGTCTATCTTGCATGTGTGTTTTCATTGTGACTATCATGGTCCCTGGGGCTGGCCTACACACTTCCTTATCTACAGAAATGACCTCGCTGACTGCTGCTGTGCCTGGCATGTTGTCCCTGGCTTCCAGGTGCACCAGTGCATGACTCTGTCTCTGGCAAACACACATCTTCTCTGATTCACTCATATCCCCGACTCTGGTCGTGACAATGTCCCGTAACTTGACTGTGATGAACGACCCCCTGGAACAACTAGTATGCTGTTACTCTGGATGCTCTCCCGATGAGATGGGCTTCTCCGACTTTTTCGGTTGTCACTGTCTCTTCGATGGGGAAAACTATGTATCCTGCTGTCACTACACGACCGTATGGACGCTGTGAGTTTTGGTATCGTGCATTGTTGACATCATCAGATGAGGTCAGTTTAGATTCACGTTCTCTGTGTTCATGAGAAGACGTCATGGATTGTCTAAGGGGTTGACCTCTGTTGTCATTCCATGGTTGTTGTCACTGTACCGGCTCTGTCACGTCTATTTCGTCTATCAGGTTGGGAGTGCCGCCAGTCTTCTTCATTCCAGTTAATTTCTGAATTGTGATGGCGGCGATTTTTATCATCTGGAACCATGAGTAAGTTTGCTGCCAGTTGTCTCCTTTTGCTGTGAAGGTCTGCTGCCACTTTGATATCACTCCACTTTAGGCTGTCCAAAAGTGGTATGCCCACTAACACTGCCATGATTGTTGACGACCTGCAGAACTGGACTATGATAGATAGTGGATCGCTTCCAGGCTGACACGGTCTGTCGGTGTGGAAGGCCCGCACTGTTTTCCGGTCTCCACGTGGGGGTGGGGGTCATAATCATTGAGAACGTCAATGATGATTTCTGCCGGCATTAACAATTTTCCTCCACAATTATTAGTGTTCTTTGTAATCTGTCAAGTTTTCCATGATGATCGTTTTGTCCGCCTTTAAGTCTTCTATGCCTACCTCCTTTCATACCACACTGCTGTTCAGTTCATGTCGTGTTTGCGCAAAACACCAGTCCATCAACTGCTTCATAACGGGAAATTTCCTGTTGCGCCATATTTTATTTTTCAAAAACAAAAAGTATTTACGTTTTGTGAGCAGGCATCTGTGGTGTCTATATTGTACACACTGTAATTCAAGACGTATGCAGTGCATTCACATTGACAAAGACTCCGGCACGCGACAAATTGTCCACAATAAACACTGCACATGGAAATGATTCGTGTTAACTTGTATAAAGGTATTCCCAATAGTATTTACCACTGAAGTAAACAACTTTTCTACTGTACATGCATCCAAGTTTGCATGTATTAGTGCCCCCACTCCACCCTCTCTCTCTCTCTCTCTCTCTCACACACACGACACACACACGACACACACACGATACACACACACACACACACACACACACGCACGCACGCACACACACACACACACACACACACACACACACACACACACACACGCACGCACACACACACAACACACACACACACACACACACACACACACACACACACACACACCATCTTCTCCCATACACACGTAGTGCCTTCACGCAGACATTCTTAAACGTTCTGAATCAATATATAAACCGTAACGCACGTTTTGATTTAAGAGACAATTTTCCCTATACAGACTTTTTTTCTTTCTGAAAAATGATTTCTCCAATCCGTGTATACATGCAGTGCTGTTTTTATTTATTTATATATTTTTTTGCCTAAGTTGTGCAGGCTTCATGTTGCTGCACATTCTGCATACTCCCTCTTCAGTGAGGCACCGCGCCAAGCAGGCAGTTACAGTATATTCCTTTTCAAGGAGGGATGTGTGTGCGTGTTGGGAATTTTCCTGTTTCCATGAGCCACCGAGAACGAACATGACTTACGGGATCGTCAACGTGTGTATTTGATACAGCATGCGTGAATACACACAAACCAGGCACTGGCAGGTCTGCACCTGTCGGTGTGGAAGGTTTGAAAATCTTAAACCTGTATCCAAGCCTGTATCCACCAGGCACAAACCTGGTAGGATCAAATTCAGACCTTCCAACTGGAAGTCCGTATCTAACCGATTTGACTATCGCGCCTGTCTCCTCAAATTTAATTTCAGTAGTCTAACATTCGGCTGTACGTTTTCCATCAATAGCGAACGACAGTCAAACAAAATTGTGTCAGAAAACTACAAATTTTAAGGTGATAATTTCTAGTATACAATAATAATGTATGTTATCAACTTCTAGTTTTCTATAACTGTACAGCCTTAGCAGTGATTTTCTCGTTTCAGTTATTCAGAAATGTAAACCACATATGACAAAAACAGAAGAAGAAAGAAGACAAAAGACAAGAATAGTGCGCATGCTATTCACATTGAAAACAATAATCTCAAATGACGGTATCACAAGTAAAGGTATTACACACAAAAATAAACAAAACAAAACAAAACTCTACAGAATGAAAACAAGAAGAAAATGAGATGGGGAGAGAAAGAGAGAGCGAAAGAACGAGAGAGAGAGAGAGAGAGAGAGAGAGAGAGAGAGAGAGAGAGAGAAGAGAGAGAGAGAGAGAGAGAGAGAGAAGAGAGAGAGAGAGAGAGAGAGAGAGAGAGAGAGAGAGAGAGAGAGAGATTATGTTTCACATCTGTTATGATTACCGATGAAATTTTGTTTCATTATTGCCTGTTTCGCTATGACGGTTTAAAAGAGTATCCATGTTGAGACTCGGAATCTCACGACACACCATGTCCCTTTATCCATTCCTACGCATGTCCCTTAAACCCGCAACTGTATCTGTGACACTTTGATGTTATTTTTCTAATAATGTACTTCCTTTCATTTCATGCATATTTAACACATACACGCACACACAGCACACACACACATGTACTCGTAAAAACTAAGAAGGCTACCTCCCAATTGGTAGTGGGGCGAACATTCCTAACTTAGACAGTCGCAGGTGGCCTTCAGATATGGAGATTGCTGCAACATAAGTCAGGCCTGCCTAGACTAATAAGCAGTCCCGGACCGGCGAACGATGGTTTCTATCATGACGGGACGGGATAGCACTTGACAAGGCCAAACCTTGACAATATTGAAAGTCCTACACTGGAGCCATCAGGTGGACAAGGACCGCTTAAAGCCTAGCCCCTTGCGCTCACAGGATAGTTCTTTTGGCCATGAAGCCCAGAAGGGTTTAAGGTACAGTTTCCAGGTTGGCAGGCGCCTCTTACAAACTATGGTACTATGAAAGATAACGGAAATACCTAAACAGCCACCTATATCAGACGAGAATGGTATTCGCCCACTGCTGTCTCTCCAGAGTGCAGCTGCGCCTGGCCCTGTGCCTCAAAGGACCCATCATTAAGTACTGGTGCCCCCCCCTCCTCCACCCGTCCTGTCATGCCAGGGTGTACTGATGGAAAGCTACCAGCTACGCGGTGACACGAAAAAATTCCAGCCAGCAGAGACCTTTCATAGTCATGCAATGGAACACCGAAAGCGTCACAAACAAGAAAAATGATCTGTGGAGCATATCCCGTCTCAGACCACCAAAATCTCCTGTGTTCAGGACTCACTGTCGAAAAACAATTTCGTAAAGGTTCTTCAGTGTCTCAGGTCTGATAGAACAGACAGAAACAAAGGAGGAATCCTACCCGTAATCAGGAACAACACCAATGTCTGTCTTGTACACACACACACACACACACACACACACACACACACACACACACACACACAACACACACACACACACACACACACACACACACACAAACATGGAGGATCCATGATACCAAGTGATCCCAATCCTGACGAATACAACAAACTTTCAGTCTGTCAACCTCTGCTACCCAAACAACAGGGCACTTTGCCTCCTACGTTCTCTTAGTCGGCGACTTCAACATGAGCACAGTGCCCGCCAAGGGGAAGGAGTAGAATACTGTGAGGATGACAACAGGCACATCTTCTGAAATAATTCTTTTGACTGCAACTCATTCTATTCCAGGCGACGTCACCATTTCCATCCCTTGGCACTAAAGACATGAATAAAATTGTCACCAAGAAGTGGGAGAAGTGATCACCATCCAGTCTTTTTGATCCTCTGGGTGGAGTCATGCTCAGAAGCTGTATTCCCACGCACAAATTGTAAGACGGCAAACCGGACCCTCTTTGGACACTTCACCAGTGAACTCACCAAAGGCATCACAGTCCAAGGCAGAGATATCAACAAAGTGATCAAAGACTTCAATGCAAATGTTCTTAAGGCAGCCCGTGAAATCCTAGCAAGAGGCGCCAGGAAACGGTAAAACCAAACTGGAAAAGAGAACTGAAGGAGCTTAAGGATGCCCTGTCAGAAGCCAGAAGAAACGGAGAAACCAACCCATTTGAAGAAACCATAAGACAACAGAAAGCAACCGTCAAATTCTTGAAATCAAAACTGTTAGCAAAACCAGGTGTACGCCGGAGGACAAGCTCTCTGAACTTCACGAAAGATGGCAGAAAACTATGGAGGTTATCCAAGCAGCTCAGGGATAAAAACAACACCAGAGCCAAAGTCATCCTTGAAGAACATGGGAAGATTCTAAATGGGCAACAAGCAACTGATCGATTTGCTAAAAGCTATGCAAATGAGCAACACCCCACTCAGAAATAAACAGCAGCGAGAAGCAAAACGAGAACAGAGAGAAAGGGCACCAACAGAGCAAAAGTGGAACCCTTGCGACTACCCCTTACTCTCCATGAACTCAAACTATCACTGAAGAAGCTGAAGGCAATCAAATTCAGATGGCATCAGCAACAAGGTGCTTGGCTGTGCAGCAATATGCAAGCTTCTTGAAATCTTCAAAAGTAGCTGGGAAGAATGGTCACTATCACGAATCTGGAGAAAGGGGACCCACGGTACCTATCCCCAAGAGCGGAAGTAATCCACAGCAGACCTCCAGCTACCGTTTCATCAGCCTGACCAACCGCATGGTGAAGATCATGGGAAGAATTATGAGCAAGAGCCTCAGATGGTATCCGGAAGCCAACAAACTCCTTTCAATCAAACAAACAGTATTCAGATAACTTCGCAGCGCAGATCAGGCCATGTAGGCTACATGTCACAAGACACTGAATATGCTCTTCAGGAGCAAAAGTTTATCTTTGTTAACTGGATAGGTATACAGAAATCATTCGACAAAAAACATGACTGATGAAATTCTTCTTAAACTACAGAGGGTAACATGTACCAATGGATCAAGGTCAACCTCTTCAACTGCACAGCGAAAGTCTCCGTCGACCAATACCACAGCAAAGAATCTTACTGTGCCACGATGCTGAGTCCCTTACCCTGTTCCCTTCTTTCTGTTCATTAACGACATGGTATCAGGGCTGCCTAGAGGTATTAATGCTTTCGGTAGCTGGAGATCTGCTGTGGGTTCTTTCTGCTCTTGGAAATAGGTATTAATGCTTTCTGGTGGTTTGGCCTGAGGAGGAATTTGCGACAACCGCCGTTTCAGAATGCAACAAGCTGCAGATCGGCTGATTGTATTGGCAGAAAAATGGGTGTCTCCATTAACAAGAAGTCCTCTACAACACTAGTCATCTTGTAGACCAAGCAGAAGGTTGGCATCACCAAGATTGGAGAAACTTTTCTTAGGAAGTATGAAGAAGAAACCTACGTTGGAGTCACATTTGGTAAGAGGCACATCTGGAAGCCAAACATTGCTAAAGTAGAAGCCAAGATCAGGCACAAACTAGCGATCCCCATGAAATTGGTGGGCGCTACATGAAAAGCTAACGAAAAGATACCGAAAACAGCATACCAGGGAACAATCATACCTCACCTCAAATATGGGCCTACTGCGTGGTCAGCTTCAGCATTCAAGATGAAACTGCAGGCCCCTGCTGAAGTTCAGAACCAGGCTCTCAGTTTTACCAATGGTGTAATGAGGAAAAACGCAGACACTTATAGCAATCGAGCCTCTCATCCAGAGCAAAAAGCCAGGACATGATGTCGGCCGAGAAGTTCAAGTGTTTGACATATGATATCAGACCATCCCATGAAACAGAAGTCGGAGGCTCTCACATAAAATCTCCTGAAAGGCCGAAAGCTTTGTTCGTTACAGCAAAACGCTACTGCAGCAACATCAGCAAGCCATGCCAAATGAGACATTTTCATTGTCTCCTTTCTCTTTGCCAGAACTATGGACACCAGAACAGGTAGACACGTACCAATCTCTTCTGCTTCTGACAGGTTTCATGTAACACAGCAGGATGGACATGAAGCTGATCACCGTCCATTTGGCAACCACCCTCCATTGTGCTTAACCTCGGCTTTTGGGTGCGAGTGCTCTAAGCAACATGCTACGCTATTTTTCCGTTCCGTCCACAATTATTGAAAGTGACTGTTTATGCTTACATGAACCACAGAAAGGAAGCCAACAGGAGGCAGCCATGATCAATCACCACCAGGAATGCGCTTCTCGTCCTTGTTGTGCTGAATTGCAAAAGTTCTCTGTTGAAAGGCTTCCGTCTATTTGACATTTTGTTCTCAATTTACAATGATTACGGGTAATATTCATCGATAATCTCTGTGAACACAGTCTGAGAAAAAAGAATGCTGGCGGAAAGGACGGACAGACAAAGTAAGAAAGAATGGGAAAGCGGGACAGAGAGAAGGAAGGACAGAGAAAAAGGGAGAGAGAAAGTGAGAGAGAGAAAGAGAGAGAGACACACAGAGAGACAGGAGAGAAAGAGAGAGAGACACACAGAGAGACAGCGAGAGAAAGAGAGAGAGAGAGACACACACACACAGAGACAGAGAGAGTCAGAGAGAGACAGAGAGAAGGGAGGAGAATAGAGAAAGAGAGGGATAGTACGGCCACAGAAGGTCAACACAGCACTCCAAAGCTACTTACTCTTTCCATTGGCAACGTAGGCTGAATACAAATAACACACATAACTTTTCTTTGATCTAAAATCTCAAATAAGTGTAAAGCACATCAGTATCCTATAATACCTCATGAACCTAAAAACGCTGCAACAAAAACAGTAGGTTTTTATGTACAAATTTGACAGTAGTGTGTAACGAGCTGTTCATCATTCCGTCCTTCTGGTTTAAAGACAAGCCTAAGTAAGGAATAATTGAGATCAGCTGTCTCAGGAGACTGATATGAAGTATGGTTTTCCCATGACAGATGATCCTGTGTGTACATGCACGTTAAATACTGTACCCAATATTAATGACAAGAAAGACGGGCAGGCCTTTTCTGCAGGCCTCAAACTTCCATCAAGTCAAATGGCCTTGAAATTAACCCTTTGACTTTTGCCGCAATTTGGGATCTTCAAAGCGACTGTCTCTACTAACAAGGTCGATAACATTCAGTAAAGAGCCTACACCTCAAAACGCCGTGTTTTATCGTCTGTAGCTTATTATGTGATCCTTTTCAGTTTCAGCTTACTCGGGACAGCGTTTCCGCACTTGAATGCTGCAACTGCCATGTGATGGAAAAAGCAAAACTGATCACAGCATAAGTATAAAGCCTACGCACCGGTACAGCCCTCAGGTCTACCTAACATAACGGTTCTACATACTATCACTGTGCTTCTATCATTTTGTTAGCAAAATAAACTTAGCTTTCCGTAAAGTCTTATGACCCTTCCCCGAAACACACTTACACACACACACACACACACACACACACACACACACACACACACACACACACACACACACACACACACACACACCAATCTTGCCCCAAAATGTTAGACTGCAAAAACCAAGGTCTATAGTTACTTGCCGGCCTGCAAAATCCTGAGCACCTTTGAAACATGCAAGTTTCATGCTCCCACCCTCCATCCCCCCATCTTCACAAAGCATCATCCTTCACCCCATCCAGCCAAAGCCAAGGATACAAAGTAAGCAGAAATAAATATCCAAACCAGGAACACTTTTCCAGAATAAGCTCCAATGTGTAACTAAAATTTTTCTAAGAGAATGATGAACAGACTTTTCAATAGGCTTCAAACATCGATCCTGTTCAATGACCCTAGAGTGACTGTGTCTCCTCACGAAGTCGAAAAGCTATTGTGATGACACTATGCTTTGGAAAGTTACGTTTCACCCTCTGTGTGGCTGGTCTTGTACATGCAAAGTATTGTGACGAGAATTTACTACCAGAGTGGCATTCAAGTTAAAGTGACTATCTCTACTCGTAAAGTCGAAAACCTTTTGTGAAGTCGGACTGGAAATATTGTCTGGCCGTTCTGATAACTTATATCACCACTTCATTTTTACCTGGTCACTGTAAAGCCATCTCTCTCTAACTCCTGTTGAGATAGATGAATATGGTATAAAATGGTTTCCTTTGTTCTCTTTTTTCTAGGCTATCGTTGTGGAAGAGAGAGCATTCTGACAGTTATAAATCTTTCATTAAGGGAGACTCGAAACACATACATTATCACATAAATTCTCTTTAAGGGAGTTTAAACGAAGCACTTGCAAACGATACTGCTGTCTTTTCTGTATAGAAATCAATGGATTTGATAAAGATGTGGACGATAAGCTGCAACGAAAGAGGACACAGGAGAAGTTTTCTGTTAACGTGAAAGTAATATTATACATGTTCAATGTTTGTGATGATGGCAGTCGCCCTTCACGTTCACTCAATCCAAAAATTACTGTAATTTCGTCCCCATCTCGCCCTTTGCTGCTACATCCCTATCTTTTCCTTTACCCTTTGTTGCTACATTCCTATCTCTTCCACTGCCCTTTGTTGCTACATTCCTATCTCTTCCTTTACCCTTTGTTGCTACATTCCTATCTCTTCCACTGCCCTTTGTTGCTACATTCCTATCTTTTCCTTTACCCTTTGTTGCTACATCCCTATCTTTTCCTTTACCCTTTGTTGCTACATCCCTATCTTTTCCTTTACCCTTTGTTGCTACATTCCTATCTCTTCCACTGCCCTTTGTTGCTACATCCCTATCTTTTCCTTTACCCTTTGTTGCTACATCCCTATCTTTTCCTTTACCCTTTGTTGCTACATTCCTATCTCTTCCACTGCCCTTTGTTGCTACATCCCTATCTTTTCCTTTACCCTTTGTTGCTACATCCCTATCTTTTCCTTTACCCTTTGTTGCTACATCCCTATCTTTTCCTTTACCCTTTGTTGCTACATCCCTATCTCTTCCTTTACCCTTTGTTGCTACATCCCTATCTTTTCCTTTACCCTTTGTTGCTACATCCCTATCTTTTCCTTTACCCTTTGTTGCTACATTCCTATCTCTTCCACTGCCCTTTGTTGCTACATCCCTATCTTTTCCTTTACCCTTTGTTGCTACATTCCTATCTCTTCCACTGCCCTTTGTTGCTACATCCCTATCTTTTCCTTTACCCTTTGTTGCTACATCCCTATCTTTTCCTTTACCCTTTGTTGCTACATTCCTATCTCTTCCACTGCCCTTTGTTGCTACATCCCTATCTTTTCCTTTACCCTTTGTTGCTACATCCCTATCTTTTCCTTTACCCTTTGTTGCTACATTCCTATCTCTTCCACTGCTCTTTACTGATATACCCCTATCTCTTCCACTGCCCTTTGCTGCTACATCCCTATCTCTTCCTTTACCCTTTGTTGCTACATCCCTATCTCTTCCTTTACCCTTTGTTGCTACATCCCTATCTCTTCCTTTACCCTTTGTTGCTACATCCCTATCTCTTCCACTGCTCTTTACTGATATACCCCTATCTCTTCCACTGCCCTTTGTTGCTACATCCCTATCTCTTCCACTGCCCTTTGTTGCTACATCCCTATCTCTTCCTTTACCCTTTGTTGCTACATCCCTATCTCTTCCACTGCTCTTTACTGATATACCCCTATCTCTTCCATTGCCCTTTGTTGCTACATCCCTATCTCTTCCTTTACCCTTTGTTGCTACATCCCTATCTCTTCCACTGCTCTTTACTGATATACCCCTATCTCTTCCATTGCCCTTTGTTGCTACATCCCTATCTCTTCCATTGCCCTTTGTTGCTACATCCCTATCTCTTCCTTTACCCTTTGCTGCTACATCCCTATCTCTTCCTTTACCCTTTGCTGCTACATCCCTATCTCTTCCTTTACCCTTTGTTGCTACATCCCTATCTCTTCCTTTACCCTTTGCTGCTACATCCCTATCTCTTCCACTGCCCTTTGTTGCTACATCCCTATCTCTTCCTTTACCCTTTGTTGCTACATTCCTATCTCTTCCTTTACCCTTTGCTGCTACATTCCTATCTCTTCCTTTACCCTTTGTTGCTACATCCCTATCTCTTCCTTTACCCTTTGCTGCTACATCCCTATCTCTTCCACTGCCCTTTGTTGCTACATCCCTATCTCTTCCTTTACCCTTTGCTGCTACATCCCTATCTCTTCCACTGCCCTTTGTTGCTACATCCCTATCTCTTCCTTTACCCTTTGTTGCTACATCCCTATCTCTTCCACTGCTCTTTACTGATATACCCCTATCTCTTCCACTGCCCTTTGTTGCTACATCCCTATCTTTTCCTTTACCCTTTGTTGCTACATCCCTATCTCTTCCACTGCTCTTTACTGATATACCCTATCTCTTCCACTGCCCTTTGTTGCTACATCCCTATCTCTTCCTTTACCCTTTGCTGCTACATCCCTATCTTTTCCTTTACCCTTTGCTGCTACATCCCTATCTCTTCCTTTACCCTTTGCTGCTACATCCCTATCTCTTCCATTGCCCTTTGCTGCTACACCCCTATTTCTTCCACTACCCTTTACTGCTACATCCCTATCTCTTCCACTACCCTTTACTGCTATATATCTCTCCCACTGCTCTTTACTGCTATACCCCTATCTCTTCCACTACCCTTTGCTGCTACACCCCTATCTCTTCCACTACCCTTTACTGCTATATATCTCTCCCACTGCTCTTTACTGCTATATCCCTATCTCTTCCACTGCCCTTTGCTGTTATACCCCTATCTCTTCCACTACCCTTTACTGCTATATATCTCTCCCACTGCTCTTTACTGCTATACCCCTATCTCTTCCACTACCCTTTGCTGCTATACCCCTATCTCTTCCACTACCCTTTACTGCTATATATCTCTTCCACTACCCTTTACTGCTATACCCCTATCTCTTTCACTACCCTTTACTGCTATACCCCTATCTCTTCCACTACCCTTTACTGCTATACCCCTATCTATTCCACTACCCTTTACTGCTATATATCTCTCCCACTGCCCTTTACTGCTATATATTTCTCCCACTGCTCTTTACTGCTATATCCCTATCTCTTCCACTACCCTTTGCTGCTATACCCCTATCTCTTCCACTACCCTTTACTGCTATACCCCTATCTCTTCCACTACCCTTTGCTGCTACACCCCTATCTCTTCCACTACCCTTTACTGCTATATATCTCTCCCACTGCTCTTTACTGCTATACCCCTATCTCTTCCACTACCCTTTGCTGCTACACCCCTATCTCTTCCACTACCCTTTACTGCTATATATCTCTCCCACTGCTCTTTACTGCTATATCCCTATCTCTTCCACTGCCCTTTGCTGTTATACCCCTATCTCTTCACTACACCTTTACTGCTATATATCTCTCCCACTGCTCTTTACTGCTATACCCCTATCTCTTCCACTACCCTTTGCTGCTATACCCCTATCTCTTCCACTACCCTTTACTGCTATATATCTCTTCCACTACCCTTTACTGCTATACCCCTATCTCTTTCACTACCCTTTACTGCTATACCCCTATCTATTCCACTACCCTTTACTGCTATACCCCTATCTATTCCACTACCCTTTACTGCTATATATCTCTCCCACTGCCCTTTACTGCTATATATTTCTCCCACTGCTCTTTACTGCTATATCCCTATCTCTTCCACTACCCTTTGCTGCTATACCCCTATCTCTTCCACTACCCTTTACTGCTATACCCCTATCTCTTCCACTACCCTTTACTGCTATATATCTCTTCCACTGCTCTTTACTGCTATATATCTCTTCCACTACCCTTTACTGCTATACCCCTATCTCTTCCACTACCCTTTACTGCTATTACCCCTATCTCTTCCACTACCCTTTACTGCTATACCCACTATCTCTTCCACTACTCTTCACTGCTATACCCCTATCTCTTCCACTACCCTTTACTGCTATATTCACCCCTATCATATTCCACTACCCTTTACTGCTATATATCTCTCCCACTGCCCTTTACTGCTATATATCTCTCCCACTGCCCTTTACTGCTATATATCTCTCCCACTGCCCTTTACTGCTATATATCTCTCCCACTGCCCTTTACTGCTATATATCTCTCCACTACCTTTACTGCTATATATCTCTCCACTGCCCTTTACTGCTATATATCTCTCCCACTGCCCTTTACTGCTATATATCTCTCCCACTGCCCTTATGCTATATATCTCCACCCTTTACTGCTATATATCTCTCCCACTGCCCCTTTACTGCTATACCCTATCTCTTCCACTGCCCTTTACTGCTATATATCTCTTCCACTGCCCTTTACTGCTATATATCTCTTCCACTGCCCTTTACTGAAAAACCTTGCCTTTATGAAATCTCTTCCACTACCCTTTACTGCTATATATTCTCTTCCACTACCCTTTACTGCTATAACCTTAATTCTCTTCCATTTATTCTGCACATCCTTCTCCTTCCCTTACTCTTTTGCTGCCTTCTTTTTCACTTTTTCTTTTAGTAGTCTGGACACTCTGCTTTTTACAATGAATTTCACTAGAAGAAAACTGGACACTGCTTTTACCAGTCTTTCACTAGAGGACATATGTACACTGTGCTTCACCACTCTTTAGAGGAATGTACATTCTGCTTTCACCATTCTTTCACTGGATGAAAAATGTACATTCTGCTTTCACCATTCTTTCACTGGATGAAAATGTACATTCTGCTTTCACCATTCTTTCACTGGAAAGAAAATGTACACTGTGCTTTCTCATTCCGTGCTTTTGCTATTCTTTCACCAGAACAAATATGTACTTCCACTTTCACAAATTCTTTCATTTGACTCACCACTCTTCTCTTCTCGTTTATCCGCGGAGGCAGACGAGGACGGATAGTCCACGACCAGGAGGGGCCTGGTGCCATCGCCGTCAGAGCTGGACACGGCACCACGGCTGTTGTAGGGTTTGCCTGATGAATCCAGCATGTTCAGGAGACCCAGCAGTTCTGGTCTCCTTCCAGCCTCTGCCCCCCTGTAACGTCCCCCCTCCCTGGCACCGGCAATGTTGACGTTGGCTGGAATGGCGACGTTGTCGTTGTCGTTGGTACTGCTGGGACCCGTGCCTGCCTCGTGGCTGTAGGCCCAACGGACGGGAGCATATCTGTCGTCTGCACAGCACACATCGTTTTGTCAAGATTTTCAGATTAAGTTCGTTCAAAAAACTAGTATGCATTCAGTTGCATTGACCCTCTCAGGATAAACATAATTCTTGGCTATGTATCCATTAAGTCTTCTGTCTGGCCTGGACCCTCTTCAGGATAAAACAATAATTACTCTCAGCTACTGTATCATAGTTTTGGCCCTGGACCCTCTTCAGGATAAAAACCCCACAATAATATAGCATGACTACTTTCAACTTGCAGAATTCATCTCACTTACCCTCAGACACCGTGTTTGCCTCCCCTCTTCCCAGTTCTTACTCGCAAACACATTATGATTTCATTTCAGTCTTTTTCTCCTACTGGACGAGGCAGCAGGGAAGATTTGGTCTTTTCTCCTAATTTTTGCATTTGTTCTTTTGTTATCTTAAGTTTACGCTTGACAAAGGCCAGTTGGCCGAAAATTTGCGCTTGTCATGTCTGGTTCACGTTCTGATTCTATTTTCATGTTTTTCTGGTTCTTGTTTGCTTGAACGCGGGCGGTTGCACTTGTTTTGGATCACGTGGCGAGATGAGTATATAGCCTTCAAGATCTGAAGGAGTGTGGCTTGCCAAATATCGAGTCTCTGTCCATCAAATGCCAGCTTGGATCGACCGGACACATTGTCATATAGAAGACAACCGCTTCACAAAGATGCTTATGTACAGAAAGTTGAAGCAAGGATATCGTGACCAGGGAATACTAATAAAGTGATACAAGGATACTCTGAAGGCCATCTTCATCAGCTGTGGCATCAATGTCACCAAGTGGAAAGACACTGCACGCAACAGAGCAAGCTGGCGAGAGCAGAGCACACAATCTACATTCACATTTGAGAAGCGCAGAACAACTGCTACTGAACAGAACAGGGACCGGTGCAGGTAAAACCCGCAGTGCATGCGGCAGAGCATTCGCATCCACAACACTTACTGGTCTTGTATCCCAAATGGAGACCCATAACCGATGAAACAAGAAGTGTGCCTACTCATCCGTCATATATAATAATAATAATTACAATATTTATATAGCGCAAAATCTTGATAAAATCAAATCTAAGCGCTGTAATATAATATATATATATATATGTATGTGTGTTGTGTATGTATGTGTGTGTGTAAAGACACGAAGTGGAAGCATTTTGTTAATGACATCAGTATATGTATACTGTATTACGTTTCATCAAGCACCATCAACTTACATATATAATTAATATCATCAATGGTTCCTTCTCTTACTATTTCTCCTTTTCTAACATATTTACACTTTTTATTTTGTTTCTTTATCCTTTCAGTTATCATTAATTACATTGTCAATATTCTTGTCAGTACGATATCACTTAATGTGACAATAAATGGTCCATAAACTGAACTGATCTGAATTAAATTTGTTTATTATTGTCTTAGAATATGTAATGATAGGAAAAAAATGATAATCGTGATAATCACAATGAAGAAGACGAAGGATTAGAAAATGATGATGATGATGATGGTGATGATGACGATGATGATGATGGTGGTGGTGGTGCAATTATGACCCAAAACATCAACCAGACCCATCAAAAAAAGCCCTGCTGTTACTTTGTCCTCTGGTCCTATGACTGAAATCGAGTACACAATCATGGAGACAAGTAGGTGGGTGCGCACCACCCTCCCAACACAAATATACCAATAACATAGTGTGTCTGTGTGGAAAGAAGATAACACATAGTCATATTCTTTCTTGCGTTAGGGTAAAACGACATATTCCAACACTATCTGTGAGTACAGTTTCTGACATATTTGCCTCATCATCATTACTGTATGAATTTTTTGTTAGCCTGTCAAAAAGTCCTATAGCGAATTACCTTTAAAATGTTATTTGACTTGTTCATTGTTGTGGTTAGTCAATTATTAGTTTTACTTTTTATTCATTTCTTCCGGATATTTACTAATTTTGTTTGTCAGTTTGTTTGTTTAAATCGATAATTATGGTAACATTATTTGTTAGTTTTACCTTCCCCTCTTCAAAACAGTTGTTTTCTGGATCATCTTTTCTCAAATTCAAAATTGACAATTTTCAAATATCTTCTTCACTCCTCCTCTATCACTCCCCCCCCCCCTTTTTTTTTTTTGTTTTTTTTTTTTTTTGTCTAAAATCACTTTAGTGAATAGACATTAAATCAAAGACCACCACCACACACATACGTACATACACAGCCTCAAGTCCACCCAAGTAATTATGCCCCAACCTCTTAATTTTTCTACAGATACAATCACACAGATTTTAGCAAAGAGGAGGAATGACCAGTTTGTACCTCTCTTGGCCAGAGACAAAGCGATGGCTCGCAGTTTGCTTTTGAAGTTGTGGCCAGGACTGGGAGGTCTGTGGAAACAAAGCAACAACAAACAATGTAACGTGAATTGTGAGCATAAACATCATTTTAATGTCTTCCTTCTGCCTACTTCTTCTTTTTGTTTACACACCTTCTATAGACGACAGGATGATTAAAGCTCTCTCTCTCTCTCTTTCTTTCTCTCTCTCTCTCTCTCTCTCTCTCTCTCTCTCTCTATATATATATATATATATATATATATATATATATATATTATATATATATATTGCAGATTAATCAGAAAACAAGACAACAAACTAGAATGTTGAGAACGGTACTTCGGCCTGTGGCCTTCCTCAGGGGACTGTTTTTCAGGAGTGAATACACAAATCAAACATTTTTGAATTAAAACTGTTCACAGAGCAATCCAATCTTTTGTCTCTTCAATCACAGGAGATATTTGACTCATCCCTCCCTCCTTCACCCCAGTATATACACATATAGTTGTTGGCTGACTTGCTCTGTTGATAGGACCGAGGACTCAAGGTGTCAACTCAGCGTTTCTTATGCACTGTTCTTCCCACCCAGCCCTAATCCTCCATCAAGACCTTGCCAGTACACGGGTTTCGCACAGATTCGAGAAATCTGTCATTTAATTACTGGCAGATCAGGGTGGAGCGCATATGGAGTTGTCCGAATGCGCTGAATCTTTTCCAAGAAACGCCAAACTCCACACTCAGGAAGCTGGTGGATAGGGTGAGAGAGTCAAAGGGTTAAGTTTTTGCTTTGCTAGCCTCGTTAACAATACAGAATGCTGGTAAACAGGATGCGGGAGTCAAAGGGTTACACTTTTACCCCCTAGCTTGATGTGTACGTAAAAAGTAAGTCTACTGTTATACCGTGGCCACAACAGTGATTTTGTCGATGTGCAAACGGTACTGTCGCTATACGAGTGATCTATATCCAGCATGGGTTTTTACAGCCCCATTTCAGATAGCTGTCGAAGGTCCTCCCCGACCTCAAGGGTCATCCCACTACTATTATTATATTATGGAGTGTAGAACTTGGAGGCAGTTTATTGAACTGTGTTTTTAACCACCTTTCCATCAGCAGCACTGATGTAAGAGAAATCAATACCGCGCACAGCCTGTGTTCAAATATGTATGGAAACGCGCACACACAATAGAACAGGACTACAATAGTGTGTTTCAGTGAGCTAGGTTACAACCATTGTTACTCTCACTTAAAATAAAGGCACATGGTATGGGTGAGCTGGGACACACAACAATTGGGGCGGACATGGAGGTAGGCGTGTGTGTGTGTGTGTGTGTGTGTGTGTGTGTGTGTGTGTGTGTGTGTGTGTGTGTGTGTGTGTGTGGTGTGTGTGTGTGTGTGTGAGTGTGTGTGTGTGTGTGTGTGTGTGAGAGAGAGGTGTGTGTGTGAGGTGTGTGTGTGTGTGTGTGTGTGTGTGTGTGTGTGTGTGTGTGATGTGTGTGAGTGAGTGTGTGTGAGTGGTGTGTGTGTTTTGTGTGTGTGTGTGTGTGTGTGTGTGGTGTGTGTGTACGTGGCGCGCGCGCGCGCGTGCACGTGTGTATGTATGTGTGTGGGTTTAATCACTGCTCATTCACAGTTTTGCTTAATGTCATGGTCATGGTCCACTCTGTACATTTCTACATTGTCCACCATCTGTAACAGTCCATTTTCAGTGTCGTCCAGAGAGTGTCACAGCTCACGGGTGACGCCATACGCGTTGCACCACAAAAGCCATCCGATGGGAATGCCAAACAACAAGAGATACCATAAGCCTGCATGTAGGCTTTAACTACAACGTGCTGACAGAGTCTTAAGATTCTGCCTAGCTGATGGGTTAAAAATGTGTAATCATCATCATTATTATGGTGTTCGTCTGTGACATTGCTATCAGAGGACATACAATCTTTCCGCCTCCAAGAGCCGACTGCCATAAACGTATGCAAGTGGTCTTGACGGTCATCAAGGCAGGCAAAAGATGCAACAAATAGCATGGGCTGTCACGTTATTTCTTCCTTTGCTGCTTGCTGCCTGTGCTTTTATCACATAAAATGGAAGTAGTGTGGCTTAATTTTTCTGTCCTTTTTCTGCAACAGTGGAATGGTACTGACAGAAATCTCTCCGCCTGTGTCTTAAGTCTTCAGTTCAAATCATGGAGACCCGTTCACTAATTTTTTTCTGGTCATTCTGCCTTCAGCTCACATCCAACATGGAGGACTTGTTAATACTTTGAACTCAAGATCGACTGTCCATACTAGCAGAACAGAAGCGAATTCAGTTACAAAATCATTAGAGTGTTGTATCAAACATATGTATATAGTGCATGAACACTGCATACAAAAATGCCATAACCAGCGCATGGATCCTTTCTCCAATGCTTTCTATGCCCCTCCCTCTCAGGGAGCCAAGCTTCTCACTTCATGTCAGCCAACAGAATTTTCTTGGATCTCACAGAATACAATTCAAAATCAAATGCACTGGACTAATCTTAAAGTGTGAACAGCATGTATCATTTCACCTTACAATTTTACAGAACGCGGAACATTCTGAACTCACTTATATCCAGTGAACAGCATGAATTTAAAATAAATTGTTCTAGAATTCTATATCAGAATAAAACAAACTAACGTTAAGGAGTGAATCACAGCGTACTTACGTTGGTGGCTGGTTACAACAGACATAGGTTTCTGCAACAAACACAATGATAAAAGATATAACTGGATGCAGACTTGTCTGAACACAAATAATCACCGCAAAAAACTCGCTGCACAGTCAGTCAACGAAAAAGAGAGACAAATTAAAGGGAGGGGGAAAACACTTTAGAATAGAAACAGAAAGGAAGAGAAGTAAAAAAGGGCATGAAATTACATCCCATCTTTACCTCATAAATGAAAAGGGATTATCAGTTCTCACATTATAACGTGCGAATGTCAAATATACAACAACTCATTACTATTATTAGGACTAATTGTAGTATATCACATCTTACATTTTAACATGCAACAGTCAAACATTAGTATGTAAAAGAATACATGAACCATAATGATAAAAACTTACATGATTCTTTAATTCCTCAGTGCAGTGGTATTCACAAATACCCTTCTAATGAGTAGAGTTGAGTATTGTACAAGATTACAAATTCTGAGATTAAAACTGAAATAGTTTATAAACATAGATCACAAACAAAACAATTCACTAACATACTGATACTAAACATGGTGCTCCTAAAGAATGGATAGAACATTTCAAACTAAACCAAAATCAAAAACCAAAACTAGCACGGAAAGAAAACATGGACACTAATTTAAAATTCAAAATAGATCAGGCATAATGCCCTCAAAGCGTATCAAAATTCAACTGATAGTTTCACTTGAAATGTTCTAGAAACATTAAAATTCAATTACATTCATACGTAATATAAAACACACCAGAGCGCATGCGCGGACACACACGTATTACAGAGAGAGAGAGAGACAGAGAGAGAGAGACAGAGACAGACAGAGACAGAGAGAGACAGACAGACACAGACAGAGAGAGACAGACAGACAGAGAGAGAGGAAGAGAGAAAGGGAGAAAGAAGGGGGAGAGAAGGGGGAGAGAAGAAAGAGAGAAGAGAGGAACAGAGGAGAGAGAGAGAGAGAGAGAGAGAGAGAGAGAGAGAGTGAGAGAGAGAGAACAAAAGATTGTCACTGAATAAATCATGCAAACTAAGAATCACTGAGAACTTGACACAGAAAGATTATTGACGACAAATATCGATACGGAGCGAAAAAATATAACCATTGCACAAAAAGAAAACAAACCGAAGTTATATAATTTTCTCCACATCCAAACCTGTTCATAGAAAACAAAAGAAACAACTCAAAACAGTTACACAAAGCAACGCCAGCTATCTGTCTGTATAAAACCAGAAGACGAAATACAAAGAAAACAATCACTTCAAAAAAGTACCATACAATAAACGTGTATATAATGAACGAAGCAAAGAAACAAGAGGTCAGGGCAATATTAAAGACAGTAAAAGATTAAGTTGCAAAATTCATTGTCTGCAGTCAAAACCGCGGGAGGAAAAAAAAAAAAATAACATTCATTAAATCTGAAACCTTTCACCAGAAGGAATCTCCCCCTTACCTGTCCCTCCAAACAGCAACACACACACACACACACACACACACACACACACACACACACACACACACACACCACCCAAACCTCAAAACCCCAACAACAGCAAACAAAAACTAAGACAGTCAAGCCATGCTAACAATATTTCCATTTCTCATGTCTTTAGAATTTTTCTTTTCTTTCTTCTTTTTTCTGCATGGCTGTGACGGGAAACATATTATCAATTTATAATTAAATCAAATCACAATTAAACTATTAGTCTGCAGTTACGATCTTCCTTAGATTTGATAATGATAATATTTCTCCTCTAGCAAGCTACATGTCACTGGTGAAACAATTTCAGAGGTTGCTTTGACAGCACCAATCCATCCCTTTAAAAACCAAACAAGAAAGGAGAAGGCAGCCAACTAAGCACCAAGCGCTCCAGCTATCAAATCAAACAAGCTCCAAGCTCATGAAACCTGTTCATTCGTAAGTATGTAATCTGCTGGATCAGGTCTATGTCGTCAACCTAGAAAAGTCAAGGTCCATCCACAACCACTCTAGAAACTTTTTGTACCAGCAGCCAGAACACAACACGCCTATCTCCTCGTATTATCTGAATCAGCCTTATTGACAAAGTAAGATAACACAAAATAGGAACTTGAAAACTCCACACTCCATGGCCAAAGAAAGAAAACACTGAACAGAAATGCAGACGATAATCTTGGAAATAAATTCAAACATCCATAAAACAAAGGAAACAGGAAATTGGTTGAGACATTATTTGTCTCCCCCATCCCTTCACTCCCTCTCTTGACAGCAATATCCACACTGAAACAAGGAAAGTAATTAAGAAACAGTGATGTAAATTTTGTTGTTGTTGCCCTTTATACGTGGCTTTGTACAGGCTTTGCTTAATTTATGTAACCTTTTTAAGTCAGCGTTCAGCCCATGCAGATGACACTAATTCAGAAACGATCCACAAGAAATAGCAAAGAAACACATTTTATCTAGAACCAATGACCCCATCCAGTCTGAACCGTGTCTATAATATACACATACGTATTCGATGGTAACCTACTCAAAGCGAACTTCTGACAATTTTCTTGTTGTTCTTCTTCTTTTCTATCCCGTCTTCTGCACAGGTCCTGTGCCGCTACCTCCCACCCCCCACCCCGCTTATTTCCGGCTCTCCAAGCATCTCCAAGCCCATCAAAACAAAGGTTACCATGACAGTAGGACATGAAAAGCCACAGAATGTGAGACAATTTTTCAAGATGACAACATTGGGGATGATTGTGATAATGCTGTGGAGTTCCATTTCGGACCGAGACTGCTTGTCAGGATTGTACTCTCTGCTTACTTTCACAATACAGCCTGATGTCAACCAGGCCCGGAAGATTGATACCTGCAGCGTTAGTCAGGAAATTTAAGCCACACTCTGAAGAAGGCAATCGTAAAGTGGATGAGACTCGACTATGTGGTCATAGTCTTCTCAACGAGCCTTCTCAATTTTGGGTAAGAGAGAGTTGAGGACAAAAAATCTCACAAAACGGTTTTGGACCGATAGGGGTTCGAATCCACATCTAGGCCAGTAGCTGTTGCGCTAGCCACTTTGCCACGTTGACTGGTCAGCTTTTGGTTGAATCTGATTTAAAACGAGAAGGACAATAAATGTACATATTCTCATTTGTATCCTTGTTTCTGCACCGATCATCCCCATGCTGCACATTTCGGTTCTCTCCAACACATCTCAAAACCATCCCACATTAAAAAGAAACAAACACACACACATATAAAAAGAAGAGAAAATCACCGATAGCAATATGGGGAAAGATAGAGATGGTCGGGCAACGAAGCAACCGCCTCTGCAAGAAAGACTGATGGTGGAAAAAAGGAAGCAGCAAAGACAATGTACACGTATGTACACACATACCCATGGGGTCGGTTGGCAGTGGGTAGACAGCAGCTTGCAGTCGGACGTAAAAGTCCCTCCAGGGCTTTGCTGCATGCGACACAAGCATATAACACCTTGATGCCAGCACGTGCACAAGCAACATTTCCTCGAACACCTACTGATTCTATGCAGGTTGACAACACAGTGCAGCTGTGATTCCATGTTTAGTTTATATCTGTCTAAATATGCTTAGCTGTTCTATATATACGACATTTATATTTGTCCAAATGCGTTTGGCTGTTCCATATGTATGATATTCGTGTTCGTCTTAATGCGTTTAACTGTGTCCTGGTCATACAACGGATTCATGCAATCATAACTCTACACTTGTTAAAAAGTACACCAGCACGTGACTGTCTTACACTGGCTGCCAACAGTTAAATTCACAATACGCACATCTAAATAGGCCAGTTAACTTACATCATGGTATCCAATGATACACACAGTATATGGGACAAAAAACAAAAACAGTATGACCTGTGTGTGACATGTTGTGGCATCACACAATCAAATACAAATGTTTCTAAATGTGTGACATCATCTCGCAATGTCAACAACCTTCAAATGCACAATACACATATTTAGATCAATCATTAACTAACTTCACGTACAACGACGACATACCTCTTGTCGTTACTAAATGAGATGAGCAGCTATACATGTACATAGACCCTACATATTGGCTATATGTGACAAAATCATACTAACACAGACCCTACATATTGGCTATATGTGACAAAATCATACTAACATCGACCCTACATATTGGCTGTAAGTGACATCGACCCTACATATTAGCTATATGTGACAAATTCATACTAACACAGACCCTACATATTAGCTGTATGTGATAAAATCATACTAATACAGACCCTACATATTAGCTGTATGTGATAAAATCATACTAATACAGACCCTACATATTGGCTGTACGTGATAAAATCATACTAATACAGACCCTATATATTAGCTGTACGTGATAAATTCATACTAACACAGACCCTACATATTAGCTGTACGTGACAAATTCATACTAACACAGACCCTACATATTAGCTGTATGTGATAAAATCATACTAACACAGACCCTACATATTAGCTGTATGTGATAAAATCATACTAACACAGACCCTACATATTAGCTGTACGTGATAAAATCATACTAATACAGACCCTACATATTAGCTGTATGTGATAAAATCATACTAACACAGACCCTACATATTAGCTGTACGTGATAAAATCATACTAACACAGACCCTACATATTAGCTGTATGTGATAAAATCATACTAACACAGACCCTACATATTGGCTATATGTGACAAAATCATACTAACACAGACCCTACATATTAGCTGTACGTGATAAAATCATACTAACACAGACCCTACATATTAGCTGTATGTGATAAAATCATACTAACACAGACCCTACATATTAGCTGTATGTGATAAAATCATACTAACACAGACCCTATATATTAGCTGTACGTGATAAAAATCATACTAACACAGACCCTACATATTGGCTGTACGTGATAAAATCATACTAACACAGACCCTACATATTAGCTGTACGTGATAAAATCATACTAACACAGACCCTATATATTAGCTGTACGTGATAAAATCATACTAACACAGACCCTATATATTAGCTGTATGTGATAAAATCATACTAATACAGACCCTATATATTAGCTGTATGTGATAAAATCATACTAACACAGACCCTATATATTAGCTGTACGTGATAAAATCATACTAACACAGACCCTACATATTAGCTGTACGTGATAAAATCATACTAACACAGACCCTACATATTAGCTGTATGTGATAAAATCATACTAACACAGACCCTACATATTAGCTGTATGTGATAAAATCATACCAATACAGACCCTATATATTAGCTGTATGTGATAAAATCATACTAATACAGACCCTATATATTAGCTGTATGTGATAAAATCATACTAATACAGACCCTATATATTAGCTGTATGTGATAAAATCATACTAACACAGACCCTACATATTAGCTGTACGTGATAAAATCATACTAACACAGACCCTACATATTGGCTGTACGTGATAAAATCATACTAACACAGACCCTACATATTAGCTGTACGTGATAAAATCATACTAACACAGACCCTACATATTAGCTGTATGTGATAAAATCATACTAATACAGACCCTACATATTAGCTGTATGTGATAAAATCATACTAACACAGACCCTATATATTAGCTGTACGTGATAAAATCATACTAATACAGACCCTATATATTAGCTGTACGTGATAAAATCATACTAACACAGACCCTATATATTAGCTGTATGTGATAAAATCATACTAACACAGACCCTACATATTAGCTGTATGTGATAAAATCATACTAACACAGACCCTATATATTAGCTATATGTGATAAAATCATACTAACACAGACCCTACACATTAATTGTATGGGACAAAATCATACTCTACATAGACCCTATAATAAATATTGTATGTAACAAAATCAAACTATACATAAACCCTACAAATTAGCAGACAAAATCCTACTGTTACACAGACCCTACATATTAATTGACTATGACAAAATCATACTATAACAGACCCTACACATTAGCTATATAATAATAATAATAATTACAATATTTATATAGCGCAAAATCTTGATAAAATCAAATCTAAGCGCTGTTACAAAATCATAGTCCCGAGTCATCAAACGTATACTACAATGTTAAAATATTTACTTTCTGCTGGCACATAGCGTTTTGTGCAGGCTCAAGAGGTCTGCCATACGACATATGGCAGATTAGACAAAGCGCATATGGAGCTGTCTGAGTGTGACGAATCCCTCTTGAATAATCTCTAAACACCTTCAAACTTTAAACACCTTTTAAATACCTATTACCTAGGCACATGTTATACAATGGCCTCGGGCACTTGTACATGTATATGGGATGGTACAGTTGTCTAAACACTTGTACGTGCTTACTGTACGTGACAATCAAATAGTAGCCATACGTCATGATACGACAGCGCATTTGTTTAAATATATAGGCTGCTATTCGCACATGGCTTAATTGTCCTCGCACAAGCACTTTGTGCCATTAAATGTACGGTAACAATACAATTATCTAAACAGGTAGCCTACTAAGTTTCTAAATCACATGCACAGCTGCATGCACAATCAAATATGTAGGCTCACCGGAATTCTTGTCTATGCCCATACTTGCCATCAACAAATACAACACTTGCCTAAGTACAAAAAGCCGACATCTAGTTATTTTTTCTGATGTTGTTTTTATTCTTCTACCTTTGCCTATCACTTTGTCTTCCTTAAGTTATCCTTCTCTTCTGATTTCAAACCAACCAACCAACCAACCAACCAACCAACCAACCGACTCAATGGTATTGCCCAATAGTGAAACTTTTCATTACATGCTACAGTATATTTTTGTCTCTGGATGAAGACTGGCATGAAAATGATTCCAAAAATAAACTTAACACCCATTGACATAATCAGACAAATCGTCATTGGTCTTGTAGTTTCAATTTTGAAGTTTTACTTTTGATTCAGTTATCTAAAAATTGTATTCTACATATCTTTGACCTTTTTTCTCCATCACACAATCCAGCAGTTTGCTGTAGAATGACTTTGGCAGCTGTGGTGAACAAGGTGAGAAAATGAAAGGGTTAATACATTAAATGTCAGGTTTCTTTCTCACTCGGCAAATTTCAGGGAAAAAATCCACTGATATAAAACCAATAGATCAAGCACTTTATCCGTTTACGGCAAATGACCTCTCTTTCGAACTCCCTGACGACAAAAGCTCAAATAAATTTAAAGGCAATGATCTGACTCTCCCCCCCCCCCCCCCCAAACAAACAAACCAAAAAAAAAAAAAAATCCTGCCCTCGCTTTTTACTAGCTCTTGGCTGGAATACAGAGGACTAGGCGCGTAGGTTCCCTCGTGCACACACACACACACACACACACACACACACACACACACACACATACACACATACACACACACACACACACACACACACACTCCTTCACTTCTAATCAGACAGAAATGCAATTTCCTAAATGACGATAATGGGTCGGATCAGTTTCAGTTGTTGTTTCAACCGTTGTCACAACATAAACATTGCCGTGTGAAATGCTGGGAAAAGAACATCGCCATTCTACGGTTACATCCATTCTTCGCTTTTTTTCCTTTGCTTTTATTAACCTAAAAACCAGACTTTTTATCTGATTTATTGTATTTTTAACACAATGCTGCCGTGGGATCTTTAACGCTCCTTAATTGCTCGCTACCCAACTGGATCTTGGTTTATCGTCACATCAAAAAAACTAAGATATCTTATTTCCTACTCACTGATCAATTACCTTACTCATCGATAATGATAAAATACCAGTTACCATAATTACTCATTTCCCCGACTGACCTGATTAGAAATTCTAACGATAACAATCATCATTGCTATCATCATCAAAGTCGTCACCATTATCGTTATCATTATCATCATCAAAGAAACAGCATACAAAACCATCAAACTTTACAAAAAACACACGACTTGTGTTTATAAATATGCGGACTACTGGCAAATAATTACAGAAAGGGAGATTTTTGTTCAGAAACGTGTGATCTAAACTGAATTGTTGTAAAGCATTAAATGAAGGAAAGGGGGTTTTGTGTTTATAATGTACGGTCTGAACTGGACAGTTGTCAAATATCAAACTGAGGGAAAAAAAAATCTCTCTCACCTCCCAATTGGGCATGGGGTCAGAGGGATGGACAGATACTGACAGGTATATCAAGTCCCTTCACTTACCTTGCACGTACGTTTCATGTTTGATTTTGTTGATACTTCATTTCTTTTTGCTTACAAAGACTGAAACCAAACTATTTCTTAAAATAAAGACATCCTCAAACAGTCACAAACTGAACTCAAACCATGACGTGAAATAAAGAAAGGCATCGTCTAATATCTCACAAAGAACTGAGACCAAATCTTCCAGTGAACTCACCAATCATACCAACAAACTGAAAAAAAGAGACTTCTTATATAACGTAGGCCTTGAGGGCCCTCACCAAACATTGTACAAGTATTGAAAACCAAACAAGGTATGAAAAAACCCATCGTCAAGTGCCATAACTATACACCAAGATCCAAGTATTGCGTGAAGCAAATCACCATCAACATTTAAACTATTAATCCACCAACAATGTTCGTTAAAGCAATGTCACACCAACATGTTCAACACAAAAGAGTAAAGGCAGAAAACACTGACAGATAACGAGAGAAGGAATTGCACCAACATAACATCGAGTGGATGGGAGAGGTTGGCAAGCAGGAAGATGAAAAAAAGCAAACGACTTAATTAAAAAAGAAAAGATAAAGGTGGGAGTGGAGGTGTTTACGAGGGAATGGGGGAAGAAGCTTCAGCACACAGAGATAAGGAACTGTCACTAGCGCGACCACTAAAACAGTAACCCCTCCATCAAAACAATCTTCCCTCAAAAACAATAATTCCCCTATTCCATTAAAAGAAAGTCAACTATACAATACATATACAACCTCCTTCATTTGTTGTTGTTGTTTAATTTAAGTGGGCAGTCGAGCAGATAATCATAAATAAAACACAAGGGAAAGAAAATGATCTGTTCCTTTTCATTGAGCTTTATACCAAACACCGTGCTGACTGGCACTGCTTCTGATTTGTTTTATCAAATCAATAAATCAGCACGTAACAGATACATAACAGATGACAGACAGGCAGACAGAATACTAGATAACAGACAGACGGACAGAAAGATCAAAACAGATAATATTTTAGACAACAGACAAAAGACCAGAAGACAGACAGACAGACACAGACACATACACGCACGCACACAGCCATAGATCAAAACAACCAACCAAAGAGGAAAATGAAACAGAATAAAATTTTAACGCGTGTTTCCTGACACACTACTCCGTAGTCCAGTGTCGGCTACTTGTTAATATTTACAATATGACATTTCACAAAAATGGCATTCTACCGTTCGCTCATCAATCCTGGGGGTGGGGAGTGGGGGGTGGGGGTGGAGGTAGGGAACGGGGGTAGTGAGACTGAGGTAGAAAAAACGACAGAGATACAGAGCCAGAAAACGGAGAAGGGGGAAAGGGAGGGAAGGGAGAAGTATACGCACATAGAACTTCTCAAATTGTGGACAAAACAAAGCTCATCGACAAACCGTAAAACAGCGGTACGGCCCTGATTTATTCATGGGGTGGAAGGTGGGTATGGGAAATCGGAATGCCCCGAAATATCAGAAAACATCCCTGTGAGGGGAGAAAAGTTTCATGCCCTAAGTGACGCCTTTGCAATATTCATCCGATGATCAGGGCGGCCACCCAACGATCGCTGCCAGCAATTTGGCATTTAAAGGAACCCCCTTTCGCTTTGTTTTGTGTGCTTCCTAAAAACAGTGAAAGGTTTGATAAATTGGACTTTAGTATTTATGAGTCTCTCTCTCTCTGTATGCGTCCTTTTGTGTATGTCTGTATGTGTGCCTTTGTATGTATGTGTGTGCGCGCGGGCTGTATGACATTATAAAACTGTAAAAATAAACCGATCTACTTCATTTTTTTTTTTATTATGCTCTCTCTCTCTCTTTTCTCTCTCTCTCTCTCTCTCGATATGATCATGGAATAAGACAGCGAGCTGATACGATGAAAAGCTTTTCGTGCGAAATCCAGGGTACACCATCATGGAAAACTTTGGTACCAATTCTTGAGTTAGTACAGGCGTTCGACAAAGTCGTTGGTGCAGACAGCGAGTAAGTACAGGCTTGATACAGATATCCAGTAAACATAGACACTTAAAAACAAATCTTTAGTAAAAAGTAAAATGTCTCAACCGGACTTTCTTCGATATCAGGACAATGTAATGCAGTTCATTGACTGGCGGTTTTCCCAAGTGCAGCACGAACTGCAGATTCATTCCAATGGGATCACAAACGTTATAGGTGAAAAGTTAAAAAAATTACAAGACAATATTACAGAAATTCTGGACAAAATAAATGAATGAAACTTTGTGTTGATCGGCACAATGACGACATTGAAACTCTTAAAGAGGACAATTCGATTATCTTTGAGAGACTTGACAAACTTGAAAAAAAACCCTAGACTACATAGAAGAGGATGTCAAAGTGACAAATTTGAAATTTATGAACATTGAGGAGAGTTAAATGGAGGACAGAGCTACGACAGCTCAGATCATCATTGACGTTTTAAACTATCATGATCCGAACCCCAAGATGTTGTGAGAGCGTTCCGCTTAGGGAAACCATGACGCCCCGGAAATAACCCGCGGCCTATCATCGCACAATTCTGCCGTTGGTCGGGCAAAATGGACATTTTGAGAGACAGACAGCTAAGACAGAACCTGAGACAAAGCGGCATAAAAGTGTCTGTTGACCTCACCACTAAACAGAAGGGAATGCTGGATTTCTATAGGGGCCAAGGAAAAATTGCCTATTTCTACAACGGAAAGCTACAAGTGAGAGACAAGGAGCACTCCTAGTCACCTTTGTATGAAAACAACCATGGCCAACAATACGGCTGGGAAAATGAGGACTGGCCGTACGTCCAACACAACAAACGGAAAGACCATGCAGAACTGGTACCGCAGTCACATCAACAGCCCAAAGATAATTATAGAAGCCAGCACCGCAATACACCAGGACCTCCCTTACTGACAACGAACACCAATATCAACGTCCCAGGGACGTGTCAGAGAGGAGAGGACATTCCCATACAAACCCTACCTATAACAGAGACATCGAAAGTCACAGAAGTTGGAAGAGCCCGTTTCGTTACGGTTCCAACCAGGATACCGCCAAACCTGTTGTTCCTGGAGACTTTTCTTATAGTGAAGTGACACAGAAGGGATGTCAGCGAGAACCGGTCATTACAGGACACAGGAGAGTGGTGTTCCTTAAAGACAGTGACAACAGACGGCTCACTATTAATACAGGCAGACACCGACAAAATGATACCAACAGTCACCGCCAAGAAGGCATTGCTGTCACGCATGAAAATGATTCACGACGAGCACGAGTCAATACCCAAATGATCCACAATAAAGATGTTGGCAGAAAAGTAACCAGAGAGGACTGCGCGCATGATCATACTGATAGAGACAGTGATGACAATAACGGTAGTGTTTCGTACACTGACGATGAGCATGGCGAGAAAGACGAAAATAAAATCGATGTGACTGATGATGACTTATCAATTGTCACAGACGAGGTTCAGGGACAGAAGATAGTACAAAAAGACAATACTGAAATTGAAGCACCAAATGGTATTACAGATGTGAGAGACGATGTTAGTGTCTCACAATATGATGAGCAAAACGATAGTGACCTAGTCGGGGTAAGTCGTGAAGACACTGACAAAACAATGACACAAGTCAGTACAGCACTTAGGGCTGACACAGACAGAGAGTCAGATGGACACATTGACGAGTCCACTATGCACACGCAAGCATCACCTGTAGAATCCCAGCAGGATTCTGCAGAGAAAGAACAGGACAGTGGTTCATGTTCACCGAAACAGCAGCGGCCAAAACGTACTGCCCCTCCTAAAAAGAGAAGCAGACAGATGCGCAGTACAACAGACAGGTCAGGCAGTCAGACCAGTATTCTGGACTCTATGAAAAGAACAGCTGCTGATAGCTCAAAAGGCGATAAAAGTATGCAATGTAAGTCCAAAGCTAGCTCTAGTGGTGCCTCAGGCACTGATAAATAGGTCATCGGCCGGGCCACTACAGCAAGTAGTAAAAACAAAAGGATAAGTTCTTTACCACGATCCCAAAATGTGGACGGATCCCAAGTGAGATCGTGTCCATCAGTGGTGAATTTACATGTTCATAATTTAATAATCCACAGATTAAATTTCTCACTTATAATGTAAATGGATTATTACCGAAACTGGATGATGAGGATTTCATTGATTTCATTTCGCAGCATGATTTCATTTGTCTCACTGAGACGTTTATAGCGAATGATTTTGATTCATCTTTGTTTCAAGAGTTTGTTGTATTTACACTAAAAGCAAAGAAACTATCTCATCAAGGAAGGTATTCGGGCGGAATAATAGTTATGGTAAGAAAAACTTTAGAATCGTTTGTTAAACGAATTGAGGTTGGAAACGAAAATGCTATTATTGTTGAAATCAACAAAGATTTGTTTTCAACAAATAAACCTATAATGTTTGTATGTACATATATTCCCCCTCATGATTCCACATACTGGAATAATCAGCATGATGGGTTTGGTATGGAAGTGTTGGAACAATGTTTGTTAGATTTACAAGTTTCGCACGACGACTTTTATGTCTTGCTGACTGGTGATTTAAATGCAAGAACAGCTGATGGTAATTACTGTTCATTTGGATATGACAGTGGCAGTGTTTTAACTGATCTTTCGGTTAACAGTGATTTTTTGAGACAGTCTCATGACCGCCGCACAAATGTTTTTGGAAACCAACTGCTCGAGCTATGCAATATGTTTGACTGTATCATTTTAAATGGTCTGTGTAAACCGGACTTTGATGGTAGTTATACATACATTGGAGTTTCAGGGTCGAGTGTAGTTGACTATTTCATCGTATCATGTGATCTGTTTTCATCAGTTAAAATTGCTACATTAGATGTTGACAGTCTCACAGAATCAGATCATTTACCGGTTATAATGAAAGTGGAGCGAAAGCTTGAAACAGGAATAAAAGCTGATGGAAAAGTATCAAAAAATAACATACACAAAAGTTCATATGGCAAGAAAATAAGAAAGCCGATTATACAAACAAATTACAAAGTAATTACATTCAGAGTAGACTTACATTGGTTTCGGATACTCTAGACACTAATGTAGATAACGCTTTAACCATATTTGTTGAATGTCTCAAAGAAGCTGGTGCTTGTATGTACCGTAAGAAATGTACAGAGAAGAGAAAAAGATCTGAATGGTTTGATGGTGAATGTGAGAAAGCAAAAGCAGAAAGCAGAAAAACTCTCAAACACTACAGAAAAACAAAAGATGAGGATGATAGGGTTGTGTATTGTGAAGCACGGAAGAAGAATAAAAATTAGTAAAGACTAAAAAACAGCAGTATAATAAACAAAAAGCAGAATGCTTAGCCAGAAATATTTCAAATTCATCGCAGTTCTGGACTGAGTTAAGAAATATAGGGTATGGTACCAAAAACAAACTTACTAACAATATAAGTATTGATGAATGGTTCAGTCATTTTAAAAACGTATTTCAAGATAACAGATCAACAAATGATGAGCGCTGCATTGTCGAAATAGATTTAAATGAATCAACAGAACACCATTAAATTCTAAGGTAACTATAGAATTAGTCAGAGAATCCATCAGAAAATTGAGGATAGGTAAAGCCAGAGGAATAGACGGTGTTACAGCCGAGATGTTAAAAAATGGTAACATAAATATCCATAATTTTCTTTTGAAGCTGTTTAACACTTTACTCGACCGAGGAATTTATCCTCAAGATTGGTCAAAAGCTATTGTCATACCAATATTTAAGAAAGGAGATCCTGATAAAGTGGACAATTACCGGGGTGTGTCGTTATTAAGCATTGTATCAAAATGTTACACATCAATACTGAATACTAGATTGTATGCTTGATTAGAAAACAATAATTTAATATCAGAAAGTCAGGCAGGTTTTAGGAGAAAATATTCTATAGTGGATCAAATTTTCAGTTTGTACGCTATGGTTCAGAAAACTATGTGCAAGAAAGGTAGAAAACTATATGATGCTTTTGTAGACTTTAAGAAAGCCTTTGATTCGGTTCAGCATGACAAACTCTGAAAGTGTATTCAAAATCAAGGAGTGAAAGGGAAGTTTTTGGCTTCGCTAAAAGCAATGTATGAATCATTATGCTCATGTATTCGGGCAAACTGGGAATTATCTGAAATATTCGATACCCCATAGGCGTGAGACAAGGATGTGTCTTAAGCCCTACTTTATTTTCGGTATTAATAAGTCAATTAGCCAATTGTATGGATGAAAAGGGGCGACATGGCATCCAGTTATGCCAGGTTTAATGGAAATATTCATTCTTCTTTTTGCAGATGATGTAGCCCTTCTGTCAACAACACCAAATGGTTTGCAAAACCAGTTAAGAGTCTTGCAGACATACTGTGCCAGCATGAAACTGGAAGTTAATCTTGAAAAAAACTAAAGTTATGGTTTTCAGAAGAGGGGGCTTCTTAGGACGACATGAACAATGGTTTTACAAAGGGACAAAATTGGAAGTAGTTAGTAAATATTGTTATCTGGGTTTCAATTTCACGACAATGATTAGCACCAAGGCCGGCACAGAACATTTGGTGACAAAAGGTAAAAAAGCAACTTTGCTATTAAACAGGACTTTTCAAAAATATAAAGACATGACTATAGAAACTTTCTTCAAGTTGTTTGATGCAAAAATTCAACCTATTTTGTTGTATTCTTCTGAGATATGGGGACTTAACAGACTCGAGCATATAGAGAAAGTACATTTGGTATCGTGCAAAAGACTGTTGGGTGTTCCAGTCAGGACACCTAACAAGATGGTATATGGGGATTTGGGAAGATATCCTCTTTATGTCAACTCCTCAACTACCTGTCCTAGATATTGGTTTAAATTACTGGAAATGAATCCAAATAGGTTACCTTATAAGGCTTACCAAATGTTAGTGGAACTTGACAGGGCTGGGAAAGAATGCTGGGCTTCAAAAATAAGGGAAATTTTGTGTGAAACTGGATTTAATATCGTGTGGCTGCAACAAGGTGTTGGTGATGTAAAAGCCTTTTTGCGTGTATTTAAACAGAGACTTGTAGACTCATATATTCAAGAATGGTCTGGGTCACTCAGAGACAGAGATAGGTATGAAAGCTACAGATCATTTAAAACTATCTTTGAAAAAGAGAAGTACATTGACTCTATTGATATATACTGTTTCAGAGTTGCCCTTTCACAAATAAGGTTGAACGTTTTACCACTAAACAATAATATAAATAGATACAGTGAATCTGATCAAGAAAAGGTATGTCCATTTCGCAGGACAGAATCTGAAAACGAAGAACACTTATTATTTAGATGTTCCACTTACGCTGACCTCAGGGCGAAATTTTTAAAGGTTTAGTCAGCATGCCTATGTGCATACTGCTCCAATCAACAAATAGCCACCGAAGTTACAGCGTATCCAGATACGTTTTCCACGCCATGAATAGGAGAAAAAAAATTGTTAAAAGGAGAAGAAAACTAAATAGTTATGTAGATACTAGCACTAGAATTTCAGACAATACTTAATTTCAATTGTAAAGATAAAAAAAAAGTTTATTTGAATATGAAGGGGGTGCTCATATAGACACACATGTGCATGTATGCCTGTGTATTCACGTTGACGTTGATGTACTTATATGCATACATAGGTGATAGTATCTACATTATGTACTCGTATATGTGTGGATACATAATTATGTATATATCTATGTGTGTATATATGTATGAGTGATTATTTGTGTGTGCGTGTATATAGATGTGTATATGTGTGTGTGTATGTGCGTATATACATAACCTTCAATTCAGTCTATGGCCTGAATCATTGCTGACTGCCGAAGATTGAGTTATCTCTGAACTAAAAGATGCACGAAGTGCTAAATATGCATTGAATGATCATTTGGTATTGTCTCAATGTCAATTGTTTTGGTAAATGAGTGACTGATCTGCGATTAGTCTGATTAATTGATTGGCATTATGAATGTCTGTTTTTGCCAATTAACCGATTGTTTTGGGGTCGAATTGCTCTTATGTCATATATTTCTTGGTTCATTTCATTGTACATTAATTCCATTGATTGGTTTAGATACACTGATGAATAAATTGATAAACTGAACGCATGGTTAGCTGACAACGGAATGATTATCTAATTTGTTAATTGATGGGTGGCTCACCGACTGATCGATTTATAGATTGATGGTTTTAGCTATTGATCGATCAGTGATTGAATTATTGAATGTATGGACGATTGATTCGCGTTACTTGAAGTAACGATTGCAAATTGATATATCGAACTCAGTTAAATTCTAGGTTATCTGGTCGATTAAGTGACTGATTAACTGGTTACATGATTGATCGATTGATTGATTGAGTGAGTGAGTGATTACGTGAAGTGATTGTTACTGAAGTGATATCGATTGTACGGTTGGATAATGCATCTGACCCAGTCAATTGAAAGTTGATTTGTCAGTTGATTCACGGGATGAATGGCGGATTATTTGATTGATCAATTGGTAAATCAGTTGATTGATTGGTTAATTGATTGGTTGACTGATTGATTGATTGGTTGGTAAATCAGTTGATTGATTGGTTAATTGATTGGTTGACTGATTGATTGATTGGTTGGTTGGTTGATCGATTGATTGTTATGTCAAGTAGCTGTGGTTGAATGTACTGATCATCTGCATGATCACTGAAGGGTACAAGAAACGTCAGATCTGTGCACTAATTGAATGGTTTGTTTGTCTGATAGCCAGTTATTGTAAAATTGACAGTTGGATGAATGATATAGATGCGGTTAATGACAAATATTCTTAGCTGGCCAGTTAAGGAATGTGGACTAGAATACAAATGAAAGGACTACTGTAAATGCAAAGATGAATGTATCCGAGCTTATGTGACGGTAAACGATAGAAGGGGACAATGTGACAGAGTTCACTGCAGTTTGAGAGTATAACTTGTATGAATGTATAAGAACACCTGATCTCCTCCCCTCCCCTTCCCCATGCATGTATTGTGGCCTATGGCCGATGTACAATAAACATTTTCTGAGTTCTGAGTTCTCTCTCTCTCTCTCCTTTTCCTCTCGACGAGTAAGAAATGATGATGAAAGCTGTCGGCTGTAACACACGAGATGTTTTATTGTGGATGTTTTGATGAATTCATCATCTGAAGGAATCTGATCCTGACAACACTAAACGTTTTCATTAAGAAAAAAGGAAAAAAAAAGGAGAGCCTAGTTTATATCTTAATTTTTTTTTCAAACTTTTAAACACCACATTGTTTGTCTTTCTAGCACATGAGCGCATTTCAAAATGCTTTTATATATACATATAAACGGTATTGCATACAACACATATACGAGACAGACAGACAGAAAGAGAGAGAGAGAAAGAGGGAAGGGTGGAGCGAGAGAGAGAGAGAGAGAGAGAGAGAGAGAGAGAGAGAGAGAGAGAGAGAGAGAGAGAGAGAGAGAGAGAGGACGTGCGCAATTTAAGTTAATCGACTATATGAGTAGAAGATTACGCAGTCATGAGGTGCAAACGTGATGTTAAAAAATAGCAGACGTCTGGTATTATAAACTCTCCGTATAGATAAACAATACTGGTGTATTACGACAACAATCATTTCAATTTACGAAGCAATACCTAGATGTATTATAAGCTGATCACGAAATCACAAGAAGCCCTCAACCGAAATGGAAAACAACCTTCTATTTAAAAGGAAACGTTTAGAGATGTACCTGCATGTAAGGCATGTCATATTCCGTAATCTGCACGCCCTACATGAACTCATTTGAAGAACTATTTTCAAGCAGCGTAAGTTGTGTATGCATCAGCTCTGGTATTTTCAGCTCTTTACAGCCGCAAAACAGGTGTCGTGACAAGCGCAGCCGCTACGTGATTAACATTGTGTCATTTGACATGATTCAGCAAGCCAGGCCTGCCGGCCTTTTCAAACCTCATCAACCCTTAGCCTTTCTACGCCATCCCCTTCGGACTTCTGTATTCAATAGGCATCAGTTGGGAGCACTTCCTTCCTGTAGATTAGTATCCCTTGCTAAGATTTTTCAAGCCACTCTTGCATTCTTCTGATGTGCGTGCAGTGGGATCTCTCCGTCTTTACCCGAGGCGAACATGCTCTACAGTAAGTAAATCCTTGGGGATTCTTCCATCCGGTGTGTAAATATGACCCAGTTAGCTGCCCTCTGTACCAATGTCCTGTGGACAAGAACGAAGTGGCTTGTCTTCCTGACTTCCGACATGTTATTGTTTTATATCTTGTCTGTTCATGACATAATGACGATGTACCTCAGAAAAAAAACCAAACGAAATGGACAGCTCAAGTTTGAGTAAATGCAAAACAGAAACACAGTGAGACAAAACATGAACGCACGTTTTATTGACAAAACAAGACGAGCGCAAATGTCCGGCCACATGTCATGCTGCCACAATTCACTTACTCTCACCAAACTTGAACACGTGTACCTGTGTTGTCTTATACAAAGACAGTCCAAAACATGCAGACGATAGAAATTGGCCATGGCTTTTCTGAACTCCCCTTGCATGGCATCTGTTATGTACAGAATTAACCATGTTATGATGTGATCCGATGAGCATACTGGAAACTGAAATTCAGACGAAGAGACCTGTGGAATCTGTTGACTCTTGACAGAGATGTGAATAAAACTGATCATGATGAAGGCCGTGGAAGATAGTAGTGGTATGATATACTTTGCACATGTCCAGTAGAAAAGAGTTGTTGTAATGTACACTTATGTATATGTCCATCTAGTGTGCGTTAAATATTTCTTTTTGCTCCAAACATTCTTGGTCAGTATGGCGAGAGCAGCTGTATGTCTTCAAAAGATTTAAACTGACAGGAAAAATTGCAGGGTATCTGCAGAGGAGTTGTCAGTTTGTAAAGACGAAGGATACTAAGCAGATCTGGCACAGCTTGGTGAGTGCTTTGCTTTGAACTTGGGGAGCCAAGCAAAGACACTGTCATGCTTCCCTATTCTCTGCAGATGATGAAGGGTTTTGAGATTATATCATTATAGACAAACGTAGCTTCGAAAGGCTCTGTCTTCACGGAAAAACGACATAATTCTGAGTAGCCCCTCGTATAATGAAGTTTCTCAAAGATTTAAAGGAGGTGAAATTGACATAAAACGGTTCTCATGGGTTCCATTAACTGCGTTGTATAAGACATCAATATTCATGTCTGTGGAGATGATAAAGTAATACTTTCCTCTTTCTGAGTTGTTTAAACAGCATGTTAATCTTAAAAATAAAATCAAACAAGAAGGATGAGGAAAATGTAACTGAAAAAAAAAAAGGTTTATAAAAATGAAAACTGCTTGGGAAACAAACACAACATATGAAAACTGCTTGGGAAACCAACATAATACACCACATATTTTTGGAGACCCCCCTCTCTCTCTCTCTCTCTCTCTCTCTCACACAAACACATACACACACACACACACACACACACACAAAAGCAGGGGGAAAAGAAACTCCTTTTTTTTCTTATTGAGGCTGAAATGGAGAGTCTTCAAACAGCAGCAGAAGCCAAGATCTACGTCTTCTGGAAAAGACATCCCAATGTCTGACACCACGGAGACATCACTGAATTCAGCCGAGAGAACTCCAAAGTACAAGACAACACGGCTTGTCATTTTAGCTTGGCCATTTCCTGCCCTACAAGAAGCTAGTGGTGAAGGCGAGAGAGTAAATGTTAACCCGCAGAGACCTTGAGAGCCAAATGGCTGTCATAGTGTGGCCCTGCCTGACTGCAGCGGTAGTCTCACATAATGGATGTAGGTCCCCCCAGAGTGGTTGAGGGGATTGCTTGGGATGGGGGCCGAGCGGTAGACAAAGAAGTCTGTGATGGTTCAGCTCGCCTAATCTTCCATATGAAGGACATTGTTTGTCTTCGCTTAAATTCCAATAGACAATAAGCCATGGGAAAGATGATGAGTATTAGCAAGCGAAAAACAACAAGAACAACAAATAGCCAGTTTTGGACTAAAAAAGATGAAGCTATTCTGGAAAGAAAGAAAGGAGAGAAAAAAAAAAGAAAGAAAGAAAGACTGAATGAATGGAAGAAGAGAAATAAAAGAAAAGAAGGTCAAGTTGTACAACGTCCTTTTCTCTGCGCGTTACGACACCAATTATTTTACTGCGACCTGAAGATTGTTCGGCCTCATCATTCACACCTGAACACTAAAGGTAGGTGAAGGTAAACATTTCCCCATAACTCCAAGGCAGTACAGGAATGAGTGGTATAGGCCTGAGCATTTATCGGGGTCGGCATTTCAAGTCGACGCCCGTCTCCTCTCCCCCACTGCTTTACCTTCTCAAACCCCGAACAAAGTGTGGTACCCATCCACAGGTGGGTGGACTGGAGGTCGCAGAAAATATTTTTTCGGGTGAAACTGGAACCCACGGGGCTAGGTGTGGGAAGGCTGGACTCTATCTCTACATCAATCAGGCCTGACACATAACACTTCCTGACTTTAGCTGGAGTTTAAGCCACAGATGGCCAAGTAACTACAACGATGCCCATTTTGGTTCATTGCGATGCACGTCACGTATCATACAAGCCAGTGTGGATTATCTACTGTTAGTATATATATGCATTCGCCAGATCCCTTCTGGGCAGATCTGTGATTCAGATGTGGTGAAGACCCGCCTTTACACATCATCATCATCATCATCATCATCATCATCATCATCATGTGCCTTGCCGCATGGCGTTGGCGATCATGGCCCTTCATACAAATACGTCTTTTGTAGCTGCAAGTACATCTCCCAACCTCTCTGTCTTCATCTGTTCAGCAAGTCCGCCCGATTTTTTCTCCCGGGGTCCACCTTTTCCCTCCAGCTTTTGCTGTTGTGACTAGGTGCTCTAATTTCTCTTGCCTCATAAAATGACCTATAAATGTTGTTCGTCTTTTCCTAATCTTTGTTAATGTTCTTTTTGTGTTTGCCTCTTTCAAGACTGTCTCGTTTGTTTTCTTTGCTGTCCATGGAACTCTTGACATTTTTCTTAGAAACCACATTTCAGCTGCCTCAATCTTGTTCTGACTTCCTGTATACATATCGCCTATAAAATTCTCTCAGGCAGACAAGTTAGCATGCTAAGTTTCAATTCCAATCACTTTTCCGTTAAAGATATATATGAATATAAAGGCATACAAATTCTCCCACTCTCTTCTCACCTCTCACACCCACGGAAATAAAAAGGAAAAGGAAAAAGAACACACAGTACCAAGAAACACTAAGAGACAGATGACAGTACTTTCACGCATTTTTTAAAATTTCTGTCTCATTCTGAGAAAGAAACAAAGAAAGAAATAAAGAAAGAAAGAAAGAAAGAGAGAGAGAGAGAGGGAGGGAGAGAGAGAAAGAAAATCTGAGAGAAGGGGAACGGATCTGTGTGTGTGTTTGTGTGTGTGTGTGTGTGTGTGTGTGTGTGTGTGTGTGTGGTGTGTGTGTGTGTGTGTGTGTGTGTGTGTGTTTGTGTGTGTGTGTTTGTGTGTGTGTGTGTGTGTGTGTGTTTGTGTGTGTGTGTGTGTGTGTGTGTGAGAGAGAGAGAGAGAAGAGAGAGATAGAGGGATGGGGAGGGGAGCAAGACAGCACAAAGATTTCTTTCTGTACCCCGTTTATCATCAGATGAAAAGCCGGAGGTAAAGTTCACATTCTTGTGTTCAACGAACCACTTGCTTTTCAGTTTAAGCTTTTGTGTGTCTTATCCTGTTAATATTATTTATGTCGTTTCTCTTTCTCTTTGTTTTATTTATTTCTCTCTTTGCTTCTGTAAAGCTCCATTTGTCTATTGTGCCGTTTTGCTTTACTATTATTGTTTTAATATCCTTTATATCCTTATCTTGTGCGGTATGTTGCATTGCTATTACTGCCGGTTTTGTTTTCTTTTTTGTATTCTTATCTATTAGTTCATATTATCTTGCAACTGTAAGTGTATCTAGACTCATAGACTATGTCTTTTTATTTGCTTGTCTGAGAGAGAGAGAGAGAGAGAGAGAGAGGAAGAGACAGAAACAGAGACAGATATACAGGTAGGTAGGTAGGTAGGAAGGTAGAGAGAGAGGGGGGGGACGAGAGAGAGAGGGGGGAAGAAAGAAAGAGAAAGAGAGAGAGAGAGAGAGAGAGAGAGAGAGAGAGAGAGAGAGAGAGAGAGAGAGAGAGAGAGAGACGTTATGTTGTTCAAACGTACAATGTGTTGGAGATGAGCCTATTTTGAAGTGTATATACAAGGCTGAAAAGTAGGTACTGAGCTTTCTTCATCTGATCTCCGTAACCTTTTCCGACCGCTAAAAATACAATTAGATTTGGCAATAACAAACACGAAAACCAATAAGCCGAAAGCTGTATTTCTACTTGGGAGGGAAACTGATTTGGATATATATGGTAGTGGTGGTACGAAGTATGAGTGTGTGCGTGTGAGGGAGAAAGACAGACGGAGAAAAGGGGGAGAGGGAGGGGGAGAGAGACAGAGAGAGAGAGAGAGAGAGAAAGAGAAAGAGAGAAAGGGAGAGAGAGAGAGAGGTTAGTCTACAGTCTCGGTAAAGAAAAATGGCCGCTGGCGGTTCTTGTATTTCAAGAGAACAGTGAGGGCTACTAGACTGCTGAATGAACAGTTACGTTCTTTTTATGTTAAGAAATAATCTAAATAACCGCGGACGCATTGTTACGAATTAAAAAAATTTGTCGTGAATTAGAAAAAAATCTACCGGTTAGCTTGCAAAAAGTAATAAAGATTAAAAATACTACAACCATCTTTGTTCAGCATTGCCTTTCCAGTCTTTCTCCGCAGTTTCATATCAGAATGTCTGTTGTTCATCCTTCTTGTGAAATCACTATACGCTACGTCTTCGGTTCACAAAACACAAAGAATTACACATGTATATGGGGATTCACAGTCTAGAGGAAAGCTATCATTTAAAGTTCATTTTTTACAGACGATACATATGTACGTGACTAAAGCACCTTACAAAAGTCTTAGCTATGAAAAGCTTCTAACGAAAAGTCACAGACTCAATTCTAACTCTAATATCAACAGCTTGGCTTCCTACACTCTCTTCATTCGAGCGCGCGCGCGCGGGCACACACACACACACACACCACACACACACACACACACACACACACACACACACACACACACACACAACACACAATACACAGAGCAATAGTTGGGTGGTAGAAAGAATATGGGCAAAGAAACACAGACAACACACCAGTAGGCCCATGCAGGTTGGTCTTGTCCTAAATGATTTGAAAAACCATGTTCGCCTGGACGATGAGCTGGTCGATCTCGTCATCATCAAAAAAGGAGTCCGTAAAAGATGATAGCTCATGAAATGATCACAATATGGATATATTCACTGTAAAACATGACCGAAGTAATGTCATTATTTGGCCATAAACATACAGCTTTCGGCATAATCAGAAATCCTTGCTTGGCGTCTCTTGGACAAAATTAAAAACAAAACAGCTGACACGTCTACCAATCATAGGTTAACAAGAATGATATCCCCCACCCCCCAAACAACAACAAACAAACCAAACCGAACAAACAAACACACAAACAAACAAACAAAAAATAATAAAGATCACGCTGACCCATTTGTACTGGTATTCGAAAAGAACAAAATATACAATCTTAAACAGAAGCACATCACGAACACAGATAATCTGTCCACACAAATAAATGTGTCAATAAAAGAAACAACTGCGGATGAATAAACGAAAAATCGACGGGTGCCCTAAATTAAAAACAAAACAAAACAAAACAAAACAAAAAAAACCCAACAACAACCTTGCGTTGACCACGAAACACAATCACAGACAATATCCACCACAAGTGTGTACAACTGCCGCTTCTTCACACGATGGTCCTGTGCTTCATCACACAAAAAGCAGCTTACAAGACACCACCACAATAGTTTCAAAAGGCAAGATCAAACAGCTTCACGCAACACGCAAGACTGCTGCACCAGAACACAACGCACAGTCACCAACGGCCTCCAAGGATAACTTTACATCTTCACCGGATATCACCACCAACGATTCACCAAACACAAGTACTGACGATTCACCAGACACCAGATACACTCGTGCACTAACGTGACTCACATACCCTGACTGGTTATTGGTGCGTTATCTTTCGGGTCGTCTGACCTGAAAGAGAGTGAGAAAACGAAACAACCCTGTCCACCAACACAATGACACCATCGTACATTTTTACATGCCAAGACTGAACCTGCTTGATATCGTTCTAAACAACGTCACTGAGTTCCATTTAAAACATTTAGCTCGATTATATACACACATTAATATCATCTACAGTTTTACTTTCAGCAATATTCAGGATATATCAATTTGATTATTTATTCATTTGGAAATATTCTGATCTCAGCGACTGATATAAACACTAGCGTACTGCTCGTTTCTTTTAAAGGCGCGTTCTCTTCATCTATCTCATTCTTTTTATTTCTTCCTCCGATCTTTGGCATACAAAAAACATTGGTCAGCAAGAAAATGTGAAATATCAGCCATAAGGTTATCCCCAGTCCACAAGGCAAACATTTCGAAAGATGATAATGATGTTAATAATAATAATGATGATAATGATAATGACAGTGATGTTGATGATGGTAATAATAACAATAGTAATAACAATAATAATGGTAATAATAAACCCATTACTTTGTTAAAAATGTAAGAATAGGCCTACAACAGATCATATTTGTTACATATCAAATTGTGCTGCAGAATCAGTTAAAACATTTCTGGTTATTTTGTCGTGTTTAAAAAAAACAACTATGTGACTAAGAGAGAGAGAGAGAGAGAGAGAGAGAGAGAGAGAGAGAGAGAGAGGAGAGAGAGAGAGAGAGAGAGAGGGAGTGGGGGAGACAGAAGAGAGAGGGAGAGGGAGAGAGAGAGAGGAGAGAGAGAGAGAAGAGAGAGAGAGAGAGAGAGAGAGAGAGAGAGAGAGAGAGAGAGAGAATTACCTCTTATTCATGTTGCAACAAACACCTATATCTTCGCCTGCAAATGGTCAATTTCAGAGTATTATAAAAACTCCATTTGCTGTTCTACGCATCAATTACGAACGAATAGAATTCAACACGACATGCTTATCCAACGATTGCAGCATAATAGTTTAGTCAACAATGAAGGATACAAATAACCGAGTTTTGACAACACACACACAACAATACTTCATGTTCATAAAGATTGATATGATTGTAACACAGAATGAAATGAATCGTTACTATAACGATACAAACACAAAAGCAATCATGGGCGATACAGCATCCCATATGTGAAGGCACAGACATTGTTTTACAAAACACCAATTCACATCAGCACACCATCAAGTTCAATGAATGTATATGTCTTGTTTCACTGGGGGGAAAATCAGTAAATACGCAAATATAAAAAAAAAAAAAAATAATAAAATCAAAAAACGCAATGCCCACACATACACAAGTCGATAGACGTGCACCTCGTAGAGAATGAAACTATATCTGATGATTTGTTAAGATACTGATTTCTTTGTTTTTCCTATCTACTTTAGTAGTGCGTTTAACAACTGTTTCTCAGACTTATTTCTCCAGTTTAGTAGACTATTGATATTGTGTACTCTAGCAGCCGATGGCAGGCGAGAAAAGTGACCAAAGAGGATTAACCGAAGCAAAAATCAGTGAACAAATGGTGAAATGAAAGCGGTAGATCAGCATCAAAACACACAAAAGATGGGAAAAAAGCCATAAATCACTTCAACAAGAAACTGATTAGTATAAACCCCCCGCTGAAACAAGATAGCCTTCCAACCTTTAAATGTACCTTGTGGTGGTGGACGACATTTCATTAAATATCACAAACTATTCAACAACGTCCATCAGAAATCATTTGAGAGAACATCCAACAAAGAATGACACCTCAAAACTTGACAGTATCATCTTGACTGTACAGTGTTCGATATTCAAGCAGACAAATGAGAATGAAGAATGAAGACTAGATGTTCCCTTTAAGATAGAAAGGAATAACAGTGTCGAATCATAATATGGAACAAAGCAATAACTGAACACACACACACACACACACAGACAACACACACACAACACACACACACACACACACACACACACACACACACACACACACACACACACACACACACACACACACACACACAAAACCAGCATCAACGGGGAAAAAAAACATACACAGGGTCATTTCGCAACCAACTGAACTGGAAAACTGTATCATCATTGGTTCTGTTGCCCTTGATAAACTTGAAACAGTAGTAGACATACTTTCCTTTCTTCTTCAGTACAAGAGGAATATTCAAAACATCCATCCCCCCTCACACACACGCATAACGCCATCTTAGCAGGTGAGGGCAGAAGGTGAAGGGAACAGCGTGAATAAGCGAATGATGGACTAAGCACACGACAGATAAGAGAAACAAATGAACAGATCTATCGTGCTCTTCAAGAGGAGAAGGAAATAATGCTTTGTACAGAACACCTGCACAACAAACACGGAGTATTTGTTCAATTTTCAATTTGATATCAGACCATAAAACATGTGTGTGTATGTGTGTGCGTGTGTGCGTGCGCGTGTGTGTGTATGTGAGAGAGAGAGAGAGAGAAAGGGAGAGAGAGAGACAGAGAGAGAGACAGGCAGAGAGAGAGACAGAGAGAGAAAGGCAGAGAGAGAGAGAGAGGCAGAGAGAGAGAGACAGAGAAAGAGAGAGAGAGAGAGAGAAGAGAGTAGATCAAAGGATGAGTGAACGAGGGATGTGCTAGTGCAGGTAGAGATGGATATGATTATCCACCTTGCAACAGAAATGCGTGTTGACATAAAACAAGTCCCGAAAAGCTGACTGTGCTTTATGGCTGTAAAGTGCACCACTGGGGGTGGTAATGAAGCTCCTTCCAGATAAGCAGCGCTTGTGCTCAGGTGCCCAGCTGCAACGATATTGACGAAACGTGATAGCGATTTTGTGACAGTGTTTCCAAGTATAATACATATCTCCTTTTGGTGCATGCAGTTTTATTTGGATCCGTGAGCAAAGCACAGGGTTTTTGCATCTTTCGTTCAATGACCGAATCTGGAGAAAAAATATCTTTTTCATTTTGTTCTTCTCTGAGTTGTGGACAGCTCCCAAGGAACATCAGACAGAAATCTGTAACATTTCAACGCTGGGAACCATTTCCCTTACTAGTTCAGGTGTACTGGGTTGGGTCCTTTACACCAACAGATTTCTGCCATTGCCCTGCCTCCTAATGAGATACACAAGCATCGGAACATTTGGCAGGGGTAAGCGCGTGCGTTTACACACACAGACACACAGACACACACACACACACACACACTCACACACGTACATATATACACACAAACATACACACACACGCACACACACAGACACACAGACACACACACACACACACACGAGGTTTCCTTCACAATGTGGCAGTTTAAGTCTCATAGATAAGCCTCCTGTTTGGAGACTACCATAAGGCATGAACATAAGCATTCAGTCCCGACTGTCCAATGTTCCCCAGTGGGCTGTCTACAAGAGCAGTTCAGATCTATATTACTTGTATTTTCCCCAAAACTTTGTCAAATTATATTTGACTGGAGATTTATAGGCTATTTCCCTTGTTATTGTCTTCCTCTGCTAAAAAAAATGGCCAAAGGTATTTGGATACATAAATACGACGTTTATTTTAAATGTACGTAATCACAAATGGTGGCAAGAAAAGAATCTACGACACACATCTAGGAAAAGTCATCTATAAACAGCCGAATCAGTTTTGTTTCTAATCAGTCTACGTATATGAGAAGAAGTGGGCGTGCGTGGCTCTATATGATTCATATCAACTCACTCATTATTTTCAAGAGAAAATAATTACAGGGGTGGTCTGTCCTTTCTCTATCACGCCATGAAACTAAACGTGAGCTGTAGTCTCTTTTCTTTTTCAGTTGTACTTACCTCAACTTCTCATGAATATGCCTGATCGCAAATAAGTGTTCTTCGCAAATCACAAGTTACACCATCATTTCCCATTTTATGAACAACCGAACCGATGCCAGTATCCCAGGCAGAGAAACTATAAGTGAAATATTGTATTCAAATATTGCCTGAAATTATCCCAGTCTAATAAGAAACACTGTCACAAGGTGCAGTTGGCCGGAAGCAACAAGAAAACACATTTGCAGCGTGAAAAAGAGAGCGGTGTGTAAAAGACGACAACGACGACGACGACGACCGTGAGGTTGACGACGAATACCTAGAGGTCTTCGGACGGCTGTTCTGGTTAGCTGGTCGGGCTGAAGCAACTCCCTCAGATAGTTGTACAGTTCTGACTGATCTGGTGCTATGTAAAGATAGAGATCACTGTAAACTTATGATGATCTACTTCTATGTCAACACAGACAGATACCTGTTACCTTTTGATTGATTTTCTTCACTGTAAAAATAGAGACAACTGTGAAGTTCTGAATCATCGGTTCTGACTCTATGTAAAGACAGAGATAACTGCAAAGTTCTGAATGATTTGGTTCTATGTAAAGACAGAGATAACTGCAAAGTTCTGAATGATTTGGTTCTATGTAAAGACAGAGATAACTGCAAAGTTCTGAATGATTTGGTTCTATGTAAAGATAGAGATAACTGCAAAGTTCTGAATGATTTGGTTCTATGTAAAGGCAGAGATAACTGCAAAGTTCTGAATGATTTGGTTCTATGTAAAGATAGAGATAAGTGCAAAGTTCTGAATGATTTGGTTCTATGTAAAGATAGAGATAACTGCAAAGTTCTGAATGATTTGGTTCTATGTAAAGATAGAGATAACTGCAAAGTTCTGAATGATGTGATGCTATGTAGAGATAACTGTAAAGCTCTGAATGCTATGATTCTACGTAAAGATAGAGATAATTGTTAAGTTCTGAATGATTTGGTTCTACACAAGATACAAATAACTGTAAAGTTCTGAATGGTTTGTTCTTTGAAAAGAGAGAGATAAATGAAAGGTTCTGACTTATCTGATTGGGAGCAAAGGTAACAGCCAATTTTTGACTGATCAGGTTGTATATTAACCGTAAATATATCTGTGTACATTTCTGGATGGTTTTGGTGTACGCAAGCACTGATGTCATTGTATTATGATTATTGCTGTTGTTGTCGTTTTGCTGTTGTTTAAAGCCCAGCCGACTGCTCAGAGCCATATCAAGGTTATAAATATCTCAAACAGAACATGCATGTAAATACATCGATGACTCTGGAAAAAAGAAAACTCGGAAAAGAAAATTAAATACACGTATCAATGCATTTACGCAAATAATCCACGGATATGCCCCTGACGTTGATCATTCACCAAATTTATCAACAGTGGAATTAAACAAACCTGAATACAAATGTACAAACATAACTAAGTACATGAAAACACACACAAAAACCGGCCAACAGTATCTGAAATTGTTGCTATGCAGTTCACATTTCTGTAGAGCTAAAAATGTGTATAATACATGTACCCAATCATCAATCCGAGTAGATACAAATTATGTAAGGCTGTATGGAAAACATAGAGGTGAATGAATCAGCAAGGCATGGAAAGAAAAATGAAAAGATGACAGAAAGCGTAGCAGCAAGGCAGATATAAAGAGACTGACAGGAAAATGGACATTACACAGCATATAATTTCTAGAAGATGGGATATTTACTGAGAAAGCCCCCAGCATCCCACTGGGCGCACATGATGGTAAAGCTTTGGCTGACATGGCTATATCTAAAGGTAGGCCCGTGCCTGCTTAGCGTAGAGGTAGAGCTGTCCCGCCTTCCAGTCTGACTATAGAGATTTTTGTGAATTCCATACAAGCCCGAGAAAAATGTTGAGTACGCATTCTCTAGAACATCCAGCTGTGAAGGACATCCGCCCCTCTCCACAGTAGGGGAAAGTAAAGAACCGAAGAAGAAGAGGGACACCGCCCTCACCGCTCCATGAAAAAACGAGGTCTACACCACCTCACTCCCCTATGACCTTATGGTTTTCGGACAACTTGTACTTCATTTTCAATGATTATACAGAGCTCTAAAATTTAAATAATTTTGTTTTTGCCTAACATTTAACAAACGTTGTTGTCCATAAAGGTGTAACTGTAAAGCCATTGCTTAAACTGTCAGTGGAGAGACTTGACTAGATGGGAACAGAACACACAGCTTTGACCTGACCACAGATTTTATTACAAGCGTAGCAACACGGTGAACAGGCACAGGAATAAGTTTTTTCACTCTCCAGTCCTCTCTCATATCCTCTTTTCCCTCTCTCTCTTGTGCATAGAAGTGTATGCACACGCGTGTGTTTATGAATAGGTAATTAGGAAAGCATGAATGCGGTGTACAGCACAAAACAAATCATCATCAATCATCAGGTGCCCTGCCGCATGGCGTTGGCAATCATAAACTTCCATCTGTCTCTATCTCTTGTTGCCTCAAGCGTCTCTTCCACCCTCTGTGTCCTCAGCCACTCTGCAAGTCCGTCTAGTATCTTCTCCCTAGGCCCTGGGTCTACCTGTGCTCTCTTCCCCCCCAGCATTCCCGTCGTGACCAGGTGCTCCAATTCCCCTCTCCTCATAAAATGGCCAACAAATGTTGCCTTTCTTTTCCTAATCTTCCTTATGAATGATCTTCTTGTGTTTGCCTCCATCAAGACTGTTTCGTTTGTTTTCTTTGCTGTCCATGGAACTCTCAACATTCTTCTTAGAAACCACATCTCGGCTGCCTCAATCTTGTTCTGGCTTTGCTTGTTGACTGTCCACGCCTCATAACCGTATAACAGTATTGGTTCTATACAACATTCAAGAACTCTCTTCGTGATGTTAATTTATAGGCATTTGTTGGTAAAAAGGCTTTTCATCTTCTTAATCTTGAATGCTGTTTTGGCTTGACCGATTCTGCTGGCTATTTCTGATTGTGCATCTGCTTTCTGGTGAAATGATCGTTCCCAGGTATTTAAACTTATCAACCTGTGTCAAGGTTGTGCCGTTTGCCGTTATTTTGCATGAGGGGATTTCATATTTTTTACTGAACAAAACAAATGTCCATACAAAATACCTAAGACAGGAACATGTGTCTTAATAATGCGCTGCCTTCCTACGGGCACAGTACAAACACGCATTGCTTAATAATATACAGAAGACATGAATCAGACACTGAATAATACCACAGTTTTAATCACTTGAGTTAGAGTGTTATTCAAAAGCCTGCTCAGTTAACAATGCCAATCTCAACTACTACAACAAAAACGAAGACTACAATATTTAAACGAAGGTCATTTTCAGTTAATCTGACAATGAATGGCTCATAAGCAATAGCAGAAACAGAGTAGCAGTAGCAGTAACAACATCATCAACAAAACCTCGAATTTCGTTTCAGAGCAATTCGTTTACAGCTAGATACGAAGAAAACTGCATAAAACAGCAACAAGAGTATTAGTCTCATTAACAACAAACTAGACACATGAATATTTAGGGTTACAAAGTGGAATGTACAGAAAAGAAAGGCCGACAGTATTAGTCCCTGTCAGATATCGTATGAGATTGAGTTTTATTTGCCTTTAAATTGTTTTCTTTCAAATGGCAGCAGCAGGCTGGGTGAAAAATACTTTGACAAGCTGCAATATATAGCCAGGAGACATAAATACAGTATTTAAGAACCATTTAAACCAGTCGTCACCGCCACCATCATCATCACCACCACTACCATCTATCTTTTATCTTCCTCTTTGTCTCTCACTGGCACACCGGTGTCATCAATTATCATCAATCGTCGTTATCATCATCATCATCATCATACTTCTTCTTCTTCTTCACCACCATCATGATCATCATTACCATAATCACCATCATGATCATCATATCATCATCAGTCATCGTCATGGTCATCAACATCATCAGTCATCGTCATAATCATCATCATCATGAACGAGAGCAAGAACGAAACTACAAGATGATTTCAACAATGATTATAAAGTTGTGTATCATAACATATTCTACCAGGTTGCGGAATGCAATCCATGAAATGAATAAAGATGTTTAAACAAGCATAACATTCTCAACATTCCATCAGTTAGAGCATTCTGAAAGTGAATGAACTCATTGCAGATGGATTGACTGTATTCTCAGATACACATGCTGCATTCCATTTGTAATTAGAAATTCAACAAAAAGAGATGCATGCATTAAGCACATTGGCATCATACTGTTAGTCTGACATAACTCGCAAAGGAGGTTAAGTTTCTTCATCCATTTTCTGAGCATCTTAGCTAAGGAGTCTGACAAGAAGAAGGAACTGTAACAAACCAACCACATGTAGTATTGTTAAAAGGCCATTTCACAAACTGTATTCCATATACAAAAGCAAAAGAGTTCAGACAGTTACTTTTATACTGACTTACATTTCCAAGTCTGATTACGTGAGTAAAAGCAAGGCAGAAAAATCGTTAGTATTGTTCACTTCTCACTGACAGTTTAATTTAACTGATGATGTCGTCACTTACTCTGTGCGAAAGATGATGTCATCCCAGGCAAGGTCATCATCACGAGCGTCAGCAGATTTATCAAGGTCATATTTGTCGTCTGCAACATAGAAACATTAAAGTGTTAAAACCGACCAAAGTATCAATTATAACTGGACATTTTTGTAGCACTTTTATCAAACACAAAGCGTTTACAATTTATGACTATTTATAATCATACAGACATACACGCATACATACCCGTGCACGCTTACACACACACACACACACACACACACACACACACACACACACACACACACACACACACACACACACACACTCACACACACACACACACACACACACACACACACACAAACATCCGAACACGCATAGACATACATACACAGATACAGACACACTCAAAAGGGCACACACCACACCCAAAAACAACGTATTAACACAAGGCAATCTACAAAAATATATCAGCAGCGCGAAAGGATTGAGGAAAGGATTGCTGGAAAAGAAACGTTTTGAAAGACAGTGAAGGACTGTGTCGGACAGTGAAAACCAACGTGCAAAGAGTTTAACAGGAGAGGAAGTAAAACTTTTGCAAACACGTTTGTCTCTTTTACATCACCGGACACGAAAAGTTCTGTCACAAGCAGCAGAATAGAGATAGATCGAGATGGAAAATAGATTTCCAGCAGTTCTGAAGGGTACTGGGCTGCGGTTCCAGACACGATTTGGCAGCAAACACAGGCAGGTTTGTACTTGATCCGATGTTGGATGGGCAGACAAACACACAAAATAAATATAGACAATAAATCTTTTATGGGCGGGTGGGGGGAGGGGGGACCCCAGTTCCACGCACTCCTACTCCCAATGCCTCGTTCCCATCCCTTCACAAACACGTACAAACTCGTTTTAAAATGCAGATTGCTGAAACATTATAACAATACAGGACAATACAACCAAAGTAATTACACTACTTTAAATTTCAGCAAACGTTGGAAACGTCATTATTTCAAACTCCAGAAAAAACTCATTGACAAGTATTGACAGTCGCAGAAAGGGGAGCAAACACCATTTTGTTAGAGAACGCGCAAACACGGGCAGGCAGAGATCATAGCAACTCCATCAATGTCACACGCACACTTGCATACCGTCTATAATTTAACACCGCACACCGCACACACATACACACGCACACACACACACACACACACACACACACACACACACACACACACACACACACACACACACACACACACACTCTCTCTCTCTCTCCTCTCTCTCTTTTATCTCTCACATGATAGTCAAGTGGGAAAACGTCAGACTTGCAGTCAGAAGGTCCTGGATTCAATCCGCCTTGACGTCCACCTGATTGGTAAAGGGTGAAGATTGTTTCCCCATTTCCCAAGTCAACAAGTGTGTAGCAGACCTGTCAATGTCTAAACCCCGTTCGTGTATGTACGTATGTAGAACAAATATACACATTAACCCCCTTGGCACGATACATAATTAAAAGTGTACTGAAAGACAATGGCGTAAAGTTATGGCAGCCAACTTAACTACGGGTACTAACTGTTTTTATTTTTTGCTGCTCTCGTGTAAACATTTACAAGTAAAGTATGTACTTAGAAGGAGAAATCTTGAATAGCGCTAAAAAAGTAAAATAAGTACCTGTTTGCATGAGAAACTGAAATTACAGTGTTAGAATAAAAAACACGTCCGCGCACGTGCGATGAGAAGTACAATGTAAACAAATCAAACTGAACGACCCTCATTCTATCGATGACTGATGTGCTAAAAATACACTTCATCATGTGCTCGAACCTCTCTTGCTCATTTCGAACGAAAAACAAAACCATCTTCACCTCATAATCACCGCCAGAGTTACTGTCAACAAAAGTCCCAACTTGTCAACCTCACAGTCAGTCCCAATCTCACTCATTTTTATGCAAAAACTTATAGAAATCAATCGAAGAACAGGAAAATGGCGACCGTGTGAAAAGAAGAAGGCAGAGGCAATGCAAAAAAAAGCCTTCTGATTGGTAAATTTGTATTCGCTTTATTGATCGGACAGTGTTCAGCGGAAGATACGAACAAAGCCACGATTGTGGCGAATCATACTTGGACGGTAAAGCCACGATTGTTGCTCATCGTGTAAGTCATATCAAAGTGGCTGGCTTACAGAAACATGAAAATACCCATCACACAAACAACAGGAACTTTAAAAGATGGCTTTCTGATAATAACTCCAACCATTGTGAAATAAAGTATCATTGTCATTATCCCACGTCCATTTCCGATGACGGCAATTCATTCAATTAATAAATTACTATGGCAAGAAAAATGAATACCGCTACGTCTGCCGTTCTGGTTTTGGTAGTTCATCAAAATCGCATCGAAAAATGTCATCTGTAGTGTTTTCAGATTGAATGTAATCAATAAAGAAAGAGAACTCAGAACTCAGACCTTTCAAGCTACACCAGCCAAAGGCCACGATATAATAGTCAATGGAGTGGGGAGGGAAGAGTTTTTTTGTGATTTATACAAATTTTACAATGCATATGATTACAGCATCGAAGATTCTAGCTTTCAATGGTTTCCTCAGTTTATACTTCATCGATGTAACAGTCAACAGATCCTTCGTTTGCTGACCCAATCTAACATTTAATGAAGAAACATAGTAATCAGTACTTGACAATCAACAAGCTTAATCAATGCATTAATGCCTAAACCAGTTAATAAGAAATGTCGTTCCATTCCTCGATCTGCTGGTCGAGCATTTTTAGTGTCTCAATGATAGTCAATGGCTAGTCGATTAACACGGCCATCAATCGATCAATAACTGACCAGTAAATCAACAGACTTGCAAAATAATCACTTCATTTTATCAATCAAATCAAAAGAATACTTAGTACATTTATTGTACTGTGGCAAACGATCGATCAATTGATCAATCAACTATCACTCAAGCATTCAGTTAATCATACAAACCACATCAGTTGAATAATTAATCGTTTCACCACCAGTTAGTCATCCAATGAAATTGCTCATCTATAAATCAGCTGGTCAACCAAATCACCGAACAATTTGATCAGTTTCATGTGAATCAATCTCCCGATCAAATATTTAATCAGCATCCAACCAAAGGATCAATTTATCAATCCATCCCTCCGTCTATCCATCCATCAATCAATGAAGTAATCAGTCAGTCAGTTAGCCAGTCAAATCTATGAATAATGAATTCAACGATAATTCTACAAATCAAGTGGTCGATAAACAATTCAAATTTTCAAGAAATATCCTTACCCCCTTTCTCGAGCATATTTTACAATCTGAACTCAAGAGTAATAAGCACATAATGAGCACACATCAGTTAATATCACATTTTTGTAATGCAGTGGTATCGAAAACAACGTCGGACTCAGAACACAATCTGTCTTATTCCAACCAGAGAATGAAACATTTCTGAAAAATTATCGTTAGCCCGGATACATGAAACCCATGACTTGTACATTGCCTTTAATGACGCGAGAAATTTCCTTTTAACGCGTCATTTCTAATACGATGTGGGATTTTATTATGCCTAACAGAATCGACAGCCTTTTTAAAGTCGACAAAAGCAACATATATTTCATTCCATTTCTATGCATGCATTTCTCAATGACAGCATGTAAAGTACTGTTGAGTGTTTAATACAAAAACCTGCCTGATTCTCTGAGATTAAATTATCATCTTCTAACCAGGTGTACTATCTAATATTCAGTATTATTGTGTAACATTTAGATATTAGGCTTAATAAAGATACATCTCTATAATGACCTGCATTTTCAGGACCCTCTTTCTTGTATATGTTAATGATATTAACTTTTGGATACATCCCCGAGTCGAAAGTTATATTAAACAGTTTGGTTAGAAAAACCAGGACATCTTTTCCACCGTTTTTAACATTTCATCAAAAACGCTGTGAATTCCGTTTGCTTTACTAGTCTCTAGTTTGTCGACTGCTCGCTGAACCTCCTCTTCAGGTGTATGATCTGTTTCCTCAGTTAGATCTACCTCAATATCGCAATGTTCACCAACATATCCCCCATTATTTTCAAAAATATTCTTAAAATGATCGAAAAAGACATTAATACCAATATCATTTGTTTCCACAACTCACACTCCTTAGCACTCTTCAAAACTGTGATGAAGTAGTTCTATGTTTAGCGAATCTACTTTCAGCCTCTAAATGCTTGTCTCTTTGTCTTTAGTCAATTTCGGTACTTTTTCCTCACTTTCACATATGAAATTCTATCTTCTTCCTTCGTCGTTCTCCTACAGTAACTCAGTTAACGCTAGTTTCTTTTTTTACTTTCTAGCCGTCCTTGTCAAACCAATCTGATCTTTTGCTCTGGTTAACTTTAAACGTTGTATACATACAAGCAATGACATCTTTTAAACATTGTACAAAGATATTCAAACCATCATCCATATCGCAAAGTAAAGTAAAGTAAAAAAAAAAAAAAAGAAAAAAAAGAATCACCACACAAGCCATATAAATCTAAAATACATTGTTCCAGTACCTCAATACCATATGCGCCTAGCTGGCTATTCCAACAGACAGAATCATACGGAGGAACATATGTACAAATCCACAGTATGTTTCTCTTTATAAATGACAGATTTTTGTGAATATTTACAACTAAAATACTTTCATTTTCTATTGGGATTTGTTCAACAAAACGAGAATATGATTTCCTTACCACAACACCCCCACAATATCCCCCTTGATGAGACAGCTTCTTGGCTTTAGACGTGAACACTACAAAGTCAATGAAAAGTGGTGATTCAAAGTTAGTTGCAACAAATGTTTCTGTCAAACATATAAAATCGTGAATGAGAAGAAAATTGACAAACTCGTTATTTTCTATTTTTTTCTTATGGTCTGGTCTCTGTGCTGACGTCCAGTTGTTCCTTGATGAATATCATGCGAGTGCGCACGCGCGTGAGTGTGTGTTTTCGCGTTTTCATTTTTTCTCGGATTCGGTGTATGTACGTTGTTTTGCCCACACTGTGCAGGTAGTATGTTGCTACACACTCTGCATATCGCGTCTTCCGCGGGTATGCGCGCTGGGTGTTCGCGTGTTTCCGCAAGCCACCAGATACTGACATGATTTACAGGATTTTTTTAACATGCACATTTATGTTCTGTGTGGGTATACAGACACGAAGGTATATTTGCAGCACTAACAAGTGTGCATACACACTGATCTGGGAGATGGGAGAAATATGTACTGTTTACCCACCACACAGGAGGTATTCAGGCAGGATATAAGCCAATACCTTCCCATTAGAAATCCGAGCTATTGCCTGATAGACACAATATTTCAGACAGTGGTCTCTTCCAGTGTATCATCATCGCTAATGCCCCGATTTTAACTGCTACATTAAAACTTTGGAGCAATACAACTTCTGGATGACTGTATCCAAAAAATCATGAAATATGTCGTTTATTATTGAATAATAACTCATAATCATTTATTGATTCATCAAAAACACAAGATGCATGTTCGACAAAGGAGTACTCAGCAGTCAAATTTAAGTCGCCATAACGCGAAAGATGACTGAAATCAGTTCCACGGGAAGGGAGACAATTCTAGCTTGCTATCTCATTATCACCTCTTTCGCCTGGAGCTGCGGGTTTAATATTTTCTGTTATTTTATCGTAAGGAGCGAAATGTGTATGTAGTACAGATGGATTATAATTTCATTTGTTGTTCGATGTTATCAACAGACAACGGTGACATCAGTCCGAAAAATATCGTCACATGACGCCATCTGTCGTTAAAGCAACAGCCAGGTCCCACGGGGAACGCATTGTGTGAAAAACAAAAATACATGGGCGTCTTGGAGGTGTCAAAACTTTGCTGTTTGCCTAGGAGTAGCACCTCCCGACTGGAAACCGTGTGTGTGTGTGCGTGTGTATGTACATGCGTGCGTGTGCGTGTGTCCGTGTTAAGCGCGTGTGTGCTTGGATGCGTACAATGAGAGAGAGTTTGGGCTTAATGGTGCTAGATCATGATGACTTCATTGTGACTGGGGAAGTGTGGTCTCCTGTCGCCTTTTTTCACGAGACATTACATCTTCCATCTGCACGTGATCAATCTTAATGGTGTTTTTCCCGATCATTTGATGAGTCTATCCATTTGTCTTGGTTAGCCACTGGGTTTATTTGTTTCTTTTATTTACCCACTGAATTTGTTTCGTTGTTTGTTTCACCCACTTTCACTTATCAGACATCCAACCATGCGCGCATTTTCCTGTTCTGCATAATGATGACCTTTGGAAAACAGTTTGCTTCACGAAAGAAAGAACAGTATGCGCGATTATCCGCCTAGGTACAGATGCTACAAACAAGCAAACAAAGACGTTTCAGACACACACTTGCACACGTGAATAACCATACTGCAGTGTTCTACGATATGGGACGGCACAGTACGGTACAATACATCAATACAATACAATACAAATACAATACAAGCAGGTAATAGAAGAGAAAGATTAAGACCTTAACGATTCTTTCAGTGTTCTTTCAATCATTAGACGCTCCACAGATATTTCCTTTTTTCCGTGTTCTATCAGTCTTCAGGCTTTCTACTGGAAAGATTCAACACAAACGACGATGGTTTGTTCCGTGAAAACCTCGTCAAACCTGCTGCTTCTCTGCTTCTAGATGTCAGCTGGAAAGGTGACTCAACACAGAACCCTATACAAAAGGTACAATATACACATCATTTCTGTACAGCATTATTCTCCACAATATGGACTCACTGAGCATTACACAAAATCGAGAGTTTTTAGTGAAGCTGTCAGGCGAGCTGACACTTCACTACGTTCCTGCACAATCTGCATCTCTGGTGGGCGCGCATGTAGGGTGTTTTCATGTTTCCGTAAGCCAGCCACTGACATGACTTGCAGAATCTTTTATGTACGTATTTCATCTTCTGTATGCTTGTATGCACGGAGAGAGTTCAGGCACTGGCAGATCTGCACACATGTTGACCTGCGAAAATCTCCACGTTCTGTTTACCAGGCAGATGTGTCTGGGCGGATCGAACCCAGAACTTTCCGATTGGAAATCCAAGGCTTGTTCAATTGACTTCCGCGCCCACTGGTGCGACGAACTTGATCAACTTTTGTACTGAATGTAGGCAAGAAGGATTCAATCTGGCACACACTCTTTAAACGAATGGACCCTTCTGAATGACTATGAAAGTAAGAATAATTACTCTCAGCATATCTGCACCAAAGGCTCAGAAAGAAAACGAAGCCCCCTCCCTCCCCCCCCCCTTTGGAAAAAAACCCCAACAACAACCAAAGTTGCAATCAAGATTCCCATTTTCTCCATTACGTACTGTCCAAGTAAACTCATATATCTGATAAGGTTTCATCCTCATTCGAACGATGTGAGTACCTTCTCGAGATGTTTGGACAGTTTCAAGTGTATTTATGAAATATATACAGCGCAACACAAAAACACGGCTGGGAATTAAACAAGCAAAATACCCAAAACAACAACAACAATAAAAACAAAAAAACAAAACGATCACTTATGCAGGAGAAAAACTACATGATGTAATTTTTCAAATGATTTACGTACCACATAACAGTATTGCGTTTAATCAAATGGCAGTTAAAAAAGTTACATTAATAAAAATGAAACTGCCAAGAACCATCGTTAGTTTTATTGGTAGAGTTGTGCTGAAACCTACATATTGTCTACATAAACTCAAATTTCCTTGTTTTGTTGTTTTATTAATGTAGCAGCATTAGGGAAACCTTGCCCTGTATTGGCAATTTTGTGGAAGTGATTTGATTAAAGAGGCAAAATCTTTACCATGTTTGGTTCAGAACTCTAAATATTGAATAATTATGAGTCATGGCTTTACAGGAGTTTACTTGTCAAAATGTGTCTAAAAGACAAAAGGCAGAGACGGCCAACTGGTTTCCATTTCCTTAATCTTTTTAAAGAAAAAGGAAAACAATTCGGATCAACTTGATTCTCTCTCTCTCTCCCTCTCTCTCTCTCTGTATGTGTGTGTGAGAGAGAGAGTGAGAGGGTGTGTGTGTGTGTGTGTGTGTGTGTGTGTGTGTGTGTGTGTGTGACGTAAGGAAATATGTGAGGACTGTTCATCTCTTTCTGAATGGCTGCATTGGATGACCAGAAATATCAAACGCCAACCATATTCCAATCAGCAAGGAGATTAAAAAACAGACATGGAGCTGACTGGACGCGCTCTTCAGAAATCTTCAAACAGCGGAACGGAACCCTTGAAGAGCAAACCGACAGACCAAAAGATATCTGGAGATATCTGCATGGAAAACGAGAGGAATGCAACTGGAGAACAGCCCAGAACGGCTGGAGAAGTGCTGTAGCTGTCCTATGCTCGCTTAAGAGTCATCCGGAATAGATTATGAACTTTCACTTCAGGATTTATTTGTTCAGTTGCTCATATGTTAATCGGCGTTTGTGGACGGAGTTTGACAAAATTTGGTCCAACTGAAGGATTAAGGAGGATTTACAACTGCATAAGTGTGTATGAAGTGTGCAATATCTAATTCAGGTCTGCGCATTCTTATGATGATGATGGATTCCAAAAAGAGACATTGTTAACATGGCTTCGTAATCCTTTCTATTTCTTTATTTCAGTATCTCTGCCGAGTGAGCGAGCCACAAGAGAGAGAGAGAGAGAGAGAGAGAGGAGAGAGAGAGAGAGAGAGAGAGAGAGAAAAAGGTCAAATTTTACCCGGATCATCTCTTTACCCCTTTTTCGTTAATTCATTAGATGATCGTCATTTAAAAAAAAATTTTTTACGGGAGACTTCGCCTGTCTGATCGAGTTTACCCTGACGGTCACACCTTGTGGTAGCTGAGATCCAGTCAGCTGGAACAGTGCTCTTTCGCTACAGGACTTAAGAAAAAAAAAAAGGAAAAAAAAAAAAAAAGAAGAAGAAAAAAAGGTGCGATCGCTATTGAGAGAGAGGCACGGTCTTGTCACAAGTAACCCGTC